>JARHVA010000146.1:5267500-6005000 GCA_037957365.1 Torreya grandis
TCTAGAGGAGCCCAAAAAAATAGTAATATCCCACCTAATAAGATGTTGTACCATAGTACCAAAAGGGTCAATTGAGGAACCCCACCAAGGACTAGTAGCATATTTCCCACATGGTGGTGGCAGATTATCCTCCTCGTTGAAGGGGAGGAAAGAACTGGGTACAACTATGAGATTAACTTCATAAGTATCTGGGTGTTGGAGGTTGTCGGCCCTATGGTGGGTGATCTAGGGGGATGAAACTCACAATATAGGGAGCACTCCCCTAATGATGAAGAAACTATTTTAAACGTCTGACCACCACAACAACTTTCTTTGCTTGAACTTAAATATGCATGCATGTCAAAGATAATACAAAAACCTTATCATTAATAGAGAATTGACAAGAAGATTCCTCATTGTTAAATAAAGCAAAAAATTTAGCTTTTCATAATTGAAACAAAATAATAGCTCTAAAGAAATTCCATATAAAAGCTATAGGATCTGACTAATTAGCAAAATCCTTAAGGAGGGTCAAGTGCCATGAGAAAGGTTCAGGGTGATAGGGTTGAAAGACACTATGTATCCACTACCAAACAGACTAGGCTTTGGGACATGTCCAAAATGTGTGCTTGAAAGACTCAGGTATGCTACACATTGAACACTTCGGTTTAGCGATTTAAAAGTGAGAAAGATGATCCCTAAGTAGAAGGCCTTGGTAACCTAGACACAAAAGGAAATAAGCTAGCTTGGGTTCAATCTTAGCCTTTCAAATTCAGTTGAGTCAGACAAGCCGTGTCTTAGGTGAGGAATTAAGGCTCCAATACCTATTGATCTTGCCAAATGCTGATGACAAGGGACTCGTCACCTAATAAAGGAGGTTTGGAGAATAATTTTTGAAGTTCATAGTTCCACCACAAATGTGGAGGTTGTAGATCCAACTTGTGAAGCACGACATTCATCATTAGCAACTGACTGTGAAGGATAACTGGTATGTCAAAATTACTTAAATTAAATTTCACTTTTATTAAAGACCCATTAGATTATGTATTTTTCATGATTACTAGTCTATAGCTAGGCATTTCATTTTTTCTTGGTTTGTCCTATGTGAGGATTTATCCTATATTGCTTAGTTAAGTTATTTTCTAGTTTTACCTTGTCTACTTATGTAAGGGATTTTTATTGTACTTGCATCTCATTCTAAATAAATGTTTGACTTGCTTTATTTTGCATTTCATTTGTTTGAAGCTTCATGTGTGATGTTCTTGTTGCTAACTCTTTAGATCTTGGATTCTTCGAATGTTTTTACCATGTCTAACATGGTACCAGAGCTTTGAGAGTTGTAGCCATCCATTAGCTTGCAAGTTTTTAGATAATTCTATTTATCCTAATTCCCTTATTGTAGATCCTTAGCCCCTCATTCCTCTTCCAGATGACCTGTGTTCTCGAGAGGCATTAAAATTCTAAGGAAGTGTATTTAGAGTTTCATTGAAGTTTTGAAGAAATTGAGCATGTAGGATGGTGTTGGAGTCTTTGACCAACATTATGCCTATGTGGAAGAGCATGGCATTGGAAAAGGCCCTGGTAAAGAGAGAGGAATGACGTTAGAATTCCCAAGTTGGCAATCTAAGCAAGGTGGCCTTCTCAAAGACCGTGACTATGCATGGAAGATCTAGTGTGGTGTTTTGAGAAAATCTGCACATTCCTATTGGCGAATAGCTCCTTTTTTCCAAAGGCTGTGTTTTTTTTAGAGAAGGCATTGGAGGGATTGCATTTTTTCTTGGACTACATAGGGTAAGACTAAGAGCATTAGAGGAGATCAGTGGTCTACATTGGTGGACTGCATTTTTTCTATTAGGGCAGACTGTGTGATGAAGAGGTTTCTATTGGAGTGTCATCTCTGATCTAGTTTTGCATTCTAGGCTTTCTACTACCTGTGCTTACCTATTGATTGCATTGGAAGGAAAGTGTGATCCCTCATTCCATTTTACAAAGACTTGCTCTTTGTGGAAGTGCATTGGAAGGTAGTGTTGTATTTGGGAGAAGATCATTAGAAGAAAGTCTGTGTTGGAGAGTCGTAGGTCTACAAGCATCTAAATCTGACATTGTATCTACTCTTGGCACCATTTCTCATTCCTTCCATTCTTTTTGTTACGTTGCAACTCAAAGGTGTCCTTAGAATTTAGAGATTTGGTTTTTTTTACTGTGGTATCTTATCTATCTATTCACACCAGCATCCTTGGCAACCTAGAGAAAATCAGACACCAATAATCGTCCTCCATTCCTCTTAAACAATTATATATTTCATTATTTTATTTTATAAGTTGTATTTTTTGCCTCAAGAGGAAGTATAGTTCACTTACACAAGCATAGAGTCACCCAACATACATATTTTCACTTTGGTTGGCTTTTCTAATTCAGTGGTTCAATTCTGATTTCAACGAGTGGTTGGAAGCCTACCTTCAATTCTATTTTGGTCACTGAAATTAGTTTTTAGTGTAATTTTTGTGAATTAGAAATTTGACTAAGAAGAGGAGATTAGTATCATGTTATTGAATGAAACCAAATCAAAAATACACTAAACTAGCATCTTCATGCCTAGTTACTAGGGTGAGCTTAGTAACAAAAATAAATGACAAACACAACTAAAAAGTAAGAAAAAAAAATATTTCCTTCGCCTTCCTTGGATGCTCCAAATGCCTTTGTAGTAGTGGCTTACTCGGTTTTGTGCTCATGAAGTCCTTGGCAATGTAAGCTTGGCTACCTCCATCTCTCCTTTACACCTTTGGCTTTGGCTTGGCTTGGATTGGAATCAATTTGGCATAGTAACACTAGTTTACATGAAGCTTTTGGAATCAATCATGCATTATAACTTTGCACAATTAAGCTTAAAAATGATGTTCACGGCCTCTCTATTTATAGATTTTCAAGAATGACTAGAATCAATCATGACCATTCATTTCAAGATTAAGATGTGTGGTCATGGATTAATTGAATTATGTAATTAAAATCCATAATTATCCTCATCATGACTTTGGAAGAAGGGACATTAATGAGGCATGGAAGGTAATAAAGAGGCATGGGAGACCCATAATCCTGATATTTGTGGCATTTATGGCCTAGGGATGTCTTCCTAAGAAATGAGGTCACCTAATGATGCAGATATTCAATATTCATTTCTAAAAATAATTTTTCAACAAGTTTCTATGGAATTATTAATTAGGCCTTGATTTGGATTAATAAGCTCTTCAGCATGATTAAGCACTTTGTGCACAAATTACTCAAATTGATCAGAATGCTTTGTTATTGGTCTAAAATTTGACTGAATTAAAATTGGAAGTCAGTGTTAGATGAATTGCATTTGCTATCCCATTTATGATGTTTTCAACACAAGATAAAAAAGGCACACATCTTGTACAAAAAAATTGATAGAAAAGAGCAATCCAGAGCACTTAGGTGCAAAATTATCATTTTGACTCGAAATGATCTGATCAAAGTTAGCTGGCCCATAAATTGCATTGCCCTATTTAATGATACTATGGCCAAAATTGGCACTAAAATATATCAATTTCAACTCATTTAATGTGATTTAGTGATTTTAGGCCAAATTGTGCACTTTGGTGGAAATTGGTCAAAAGTTTGGTTGGAGGTCATTAGTGACCAGATTTAGGTGTCTATAGTTTGCCCCTATTTAGGAAGGCATTACAAGTTATAAGTACAGTAACATCTTCTCAAAGAATGAAAAGGTCTTGTATGCCTACAACTGCAATGATGATAAATTGACTGTGTGATGATTTGGTCCCTCGAGGGAACGGTTGACACAAGTAGGTCGGCAAACGATCCCTCAATAAGAAGCAAAATGAGGGGACCAAAGAAAGGAAAGATGATGGGTTAAAAACACAATGATTTTGAAAAAGTAGTCAAAAGCACTGAGAATACAAGTGGGATGGTGTACAATGGTTTACCCAAAGACAGTTATATGCATTGTACCCTGATAGTGGCAACATGGTATGATAACATAATGATTTGCCCAAATGTGGTTATCTCATTAAGAAGATAGATCTGCCCCAGTTAGGACAGACAAACAAGATAACAGCATGCCCCTGTATGGGCATAAACAGTAAAATGGTGAGAACACAATGATTTGCCCAAAGGTGGTTATAATAATTAAAAAATGCAGGTGGGATGGTGTACAATGATTTGCCCATAGACAGTTATAATCATTGGACCTCGATTATGAAAAACATGATAAACATGGTCGATGATGGTGACAACTTAACACATAAGGTAATGATGAATTGGAACAACCTACTAGTAGGGAGATGCTCGTCCAAACTAATAAAGGTTAAAATTCTTTCATGGTTAATTACTCTATTTGGGATATGATTGGGATTGAATCGGGATGTCGATGTCGAAGAGATGTTGATGCCACCATTGTTGAATAGACTTTTTGAAGCTAAGGTTTTCTGTAGCACGTGTTAGTAGGCATCATGGTATAACATCACGAGGACTTAGCTGAAATATGCATGAAGACTAACTCCTCCAATCCAATACTCAATAGAAAACAATGCATCAATGATAGAAACTATGATGACAATGTAAACATATGAATATGGATGGATTTGAGTATAAGTGTGGGTAAGGAATCACCCAATGAACACATAAATTGAATCAAGGCAATAGTGCTGAAAGCAAATAAACAAGCAGACAAACAAATAAAATAAGCAGAGATAAACAAACAAATAATGCAATATAAACCATACAAATATTGCCCCTAAAAAAAAGGTGATAACTTAATAAATGAACAAAATGGGGGAATAGAAGAAAAGGAAGGGGGTAACTGAGTTGTCTCCATATGCATTAGGCAAGTGGATGCTGCCTACATAGTTCCATGGATGTAATATCCAATAAAAAATTTTATGCCAAATGTAGTTCTCCTAAGGAATGGAAAGAATGTGATAACTGATGAAAACAAATAAAATGGATGTGATAGAAGAAGAGGAATGGTCTTGCAAAATGGCAAGTGCATGAGAAAAAAGGCCAAAAAAGATGGAGAAACTAAGTGACAAGTGGCTTGCTTGTAATTTAATAAGGGTTCCTAGAATTCCTAAGGCAAAGAAGTGGTCAAACATTTTTGGTTTTTTCTAACGATTTTACAAATGTTTTTGGAATTTTGAAGTATCTCAACTCGATCAAGAATGATAAAACACTAAATGGTTCAAGCTCACAAAATGGTGAGAGCATTCAAACTTAGGTTGCTCACAAAATAACAAGAGCGATCCAACTTAGGTTACTCATAAAACAGTGAGAGCATGGCAAGGGGGTGACTGAGCTAACTTCAATAAGCATCGAATGTTGCCTACATAGTTCCAGAGTAGTACCTCAAATCACTATAGTTCTTCCCTACAATGGAGGAATTTGACTAGTGTAGTAGTCAATTAAAACAAAACAAGCACGGATGGTAAAAAGGCATAGTATGGCATAGAAATTGGCAAGTTGGTACGTCAAGACTTAATAAACAAATATTGCTCCTAGTTTTCCCATAGATGGTTATAACTAGGACACAACGCCATAGATCAATGGTACTAATTTGCCCAAAGATGGTTATATTTAGTAGCAAGATTGGTGATAAGAAAAGAATAACAAACGAAGGATGCAGTTGTTTAAACTTCTATTATACTGCTCTAAAATATGATCTCTATCTGAAGTACTTGAAACAACTGATGAAACTGATCAAATTCTTCGATGTTAAAAATGTGTAACGAATGGAAAAAAACCAAGGTCAAATGGGCTAGGCTTTAAAACACATCTAGTTGATAGAATAGAATGGAAAAATGAATGGAATGGGCTAAAAAGAATGATAAGCAATGATATTTGTACAAAGAAGAATATTGATAAAATAACACCACTAAAATGGTCCTTACAGACAATACACCTTAGTGTTCAAGTATAGTACTGCTTGAGGTGAATAATATTCATCGACTCAGGAAGTTCATCTCTGTCTAGTTTGGTAAACCTATATGGCCCTAATCTATAATCTGTAGTAATGATGAAAGTCCCTATCTAGTTTCGTTTGAATTTACCTTTATGTTTTTTCTCGGCCGTGGTATTCTTTTAGTTTATTTAAGAATAAGATCACCAAGTTCAAATTTTCTATATTTGACACGTCGATTGTATTGGCTTTTGAGTCGGTTCTGATATGCTTGAAGATTGTTGAGTGTAGCTATGCATTTTTCATCAAGTAGGTCTAGCTCTTGCAGGTGAGTTACTTGATAGTCGTGATCATCTAGGATATGTTTGAAAGATATGCGTAGTGAAGGCAATTTGACCTCAATGGGAAGGAGAGCTTCAGTACCATAAACAAGTGAGTATGGAGTGGCTCTTGTAGGAGTATGATGATTGGTACGATATGCCTAAAGGGTAGGGAATATATATAGGTGCCAATCATGACCAACATAATTGACAATCTTTTTGAGAATACTGAGATTCATTTTGTTCGATGCTTTAGCCTAGCCATTACCTTGAGGGTAATATGTTGTAGAAAAATGTTATGTGACCTTATATTTGGTACATAGCTAGTCTACATCCTTATTCTTGAATGATCCTCTATTATCAGATATAATGTCAAAGGGGATACCTTATTGGCAAATGAGATGGTTGAAGATAAATTTGGAAATTTGCTTTCCAATCACGTAAGTGAGGGGTATAGCTTTAAACCACTTAGTGAAATACTCAATGGTGAAAAGGATAAGTTTATGGTCATCATATGAAGTGAGGTTGATCTTTCCAATGAGGTCAAGCCCCATGTAGAAAATGGCCATGGTGTCAACATTGGTTTCAGAGTTTGTGCTAGGGTATAAATAAGATTATCATGATGTTGATATTTGTCACACTTCTTTACATATACAGTTGTATCTGCATCTATCATAGACTAATAATAACTAGTATGTAAGAGATTTTGGATAGGACTGCCCCACTAGAATGAGTTCCACATACTCCATAAACTTTTCTTAACGCTAGTGTAGACTCTACCGAAGTTAAACAATGAAGCAGAGTTCCATCAAAACTATGGTGATAGAGGGTGTATTGAAGTAGATTATAATGAGTGGAATGATGAATAAAGGATTTGGTTTATTTTCAAGATAGATTAGGTGGTAGAACTTATTCATGAAGGTAGTTTTAAAGGTCTGAGTACCAGATAGAATTAGGACTAATAATATCACAAATCATTGCAATAGTTGAAGGTTCATGAACTGGTGTGAATAAATTCTCAATAAGGAATTGATATTCTCTAGCTTTGTCTATTTGTTGAATTAGAGAGCTGATAATAGCCATGACATTTGTAGTTCTATTACTAGCCCTTGGTATATTCTCAAATTGGATATTTGCAATTTACTACTTTAGGGTATCAACCATAGCCTTATATGGAACCAAATTGTCATCTTTGGTCTAAAAATAGTATGTGACCTAATTGATTATTAATTGAGAATCACCATGAACCTTTAGATGAGATATATTCCATTGTATTACTTGTCCAAATCTATGATAAGTGCTTCATACTCGACTATGTTTTTTGTACAAGGAAAACTGATTCTGAATGATTTAGGGATTAGATCCCCCTATGGTGTAATAAATAAGAGACCTGTCCCTGATCCATGTGTAGTAAATGAACCATCAAAATATAGCTTCCAATATTTCTCCCTAAGAGGTGTGTCAATGATGGTCATTATGGATTCATAAAAAAATGAAATGTGAGCGGCTTTGTGTCTGCAAGTGACACTTCAACAAGTTGATCTACAAGGACCTGTCCTTTGATTGCCTTCTAATTGACATACTCTATGTTAAACTCACTAGGAAGCATCATCCATTTGACCATTCTACCTTGTAAAGTTGTTTTAGATAGTAGATACTCGAGTGAATCTACTTTTGAAATGACCATGGTCTTATTGTTCAACATGTAATGGCGTAGTTTTTGAGCTGTGAAGACCATGGCTAGACAAACTTTCTCAATAGGTGCATAGTTATGTTCATATGTGACCAAGGTACAACTTAAGTAGTATACTACATACTCTTTTCCATTATTATCATGTTGAGATAAAAGTGCCCCCAAGGCATTATCGGTAGCTGATAGATATAACAAGAACGACCTTCTTGGCATAGGAGGTAATAAAACATGTATATTAACTAGATAGTCCTTAAGTTGTTGAAAAATTGTTTGGCAGTGGTCATCCCAGTGAAATGCAACTCCCTTCTTTAGAAGATGTGTAAATGGATGACACTTGTCTATTGAGAGATGAAACATCGGATTGACTAGATCTTGCCTTGTAAACTATGGAGTTGCTTCAAATTCGTTATTGGTGGCATCTCGATCATAACATGGACTTTGGCCGGATTGACTTCAATGGCCCTACGAGACACAATGAAGCCAAGTAACTTTCTTGAGGTTGCTCCAAACACACATTTCTTTGGATTGAGTATGACTTTATACTCCTACAATCTTTTAAATATCCTATGTAGCACTACTAGATGGGCGGCCCTGGTTTTGGATTTTCTTAATATGTTGTTGACATAGTCTTCAATAATATCATGCATTATATCATGGAATATGATAGCCATGGCCTTTTGATATATAACTCTAGCATTCTTAAGACCAAATGGTATTACTTGATAACAAAATGTTCCCCACAGAGTGGTGAATGCTATTTTATGTTAGTCTTTTAGTGTTATTCTGGTCTGGTTGTATCCTGAAAAGCCATCCACGAGTGAAAGCATTTCATAACATGTTGTGGAGTCAATGATCATGTTAATATTAGGCAATGGAAAATCATCATTAGGACAAGTTTTATTTATGTCTCAAAAATCAGTACATATTTTGATTCCTTCAAGATTTCTGCTAATAGGTATAACATTAGATATTCATTCTGAGTAGTCAATGGATTGAATACATCCTACTTCTAAGAGTTTTTGTAACTCTTTTTTTACCAAGATAACAATGCGAGGATGAATCTTACACATATTTTATTTCACTGGTTTGGCATCAGGATTGACCACAATGTGGTGTAGAACCAAGGCGGGGTCCAAACCTGGCATGTTAGAATAAACTTATGCAAAGATATCGACAAATTCTCTCAACAGAGCTGTAAAACTTCACGTTCCTTCTCGGTGAGGGATGCACTTAATTTTATCCATTTCAGGTTTGATGGAGTCTTGATGTTTACCTCTATTGTATTTTTGACTACAAGGGTCGAACCATCTTCTAAGATAGTAGGTAAAGACTTGAACTATTGGACTATATCAAGTTCCTCTGTTAGGACTTGTTCTTCAACATCTCCTAGGCATGATGAATCTGAGTCCCCAAATGGGAGATCTAGCCATGTGACAAAATTAGTTATAAATTCTTGAAGAATTTGATCAAATATTTGTTGTTGTGTAAAATTAAACTCAGATCCATATGCAAGTTCATCATTGGTGGTCTCCTGGTCTAAATTCAAAGAAGAATGAACACCCCCATCTAACAGTGCCTGAAACAGGGTTTCACAACTAGACTAGCCTTTATCTTTACTTTTTCCCTAGTCAAAAAGTGCCTCAAAGAGGTTTTCACTTGGGGACCTCAATGTTTTATTTATTTATTTTTGGCTAAGGGTGTTCACCCACTCTCCAAAATAGCCTTCAGGATCCAATGTAATTGAGAATCTTGATTTATGATATCCTAATAGAACGTTGTTTCTAAGGCCTAAAAAGTCACAGAATGCCTCATCATTTTGAAACTCATCAATCGATAAATTGGATTTTGTTTTGTCCCTATCTATTAGTTGGGGATAGTATAATGGCAATGGGTTGTTATAATGATTGGGGTAAGAATACATATGGCATTGTTATCGAATAGGTTAGTCTTAGCTAGGTCATCAAAGGTGAGGCTATGATTAGACTCTGCTTCACTGTTGACATCATCATCACTAGCCATCAGTGATGGAACTCGAATAAGATATGCGGGGTCACCCCCAGGCAGTTTAAATCCAAGTCCATAGGGTCTTGTGTACTTAGTCATACAAATTGGCTTAATGGTTCCTTGTTGATTTGGTCCAAGGCCTCTTCCTTCATAATCTCGATGCTCCATGATCCTATTTGGAATAGGATACTTTACACTTTTATAACAATCAACTTGGTTGTTATTGTACAACCATGATTTTCCCCCTTCAAGAGGGTCTGATTCTAGGCTAGATGCTGGTACAAACATGACAAGTCCCTTATCCTTATCTTTATATATATATATATATATATATTATAAAACATGACAAAAATTATATATATGTATATTAATTATAAAACAAAGAATAATATAATACAAAATGACAATATATCATCTAATAATGGATGTGGTGAGAATAGGTTTAAAAGGTATAAAGATATGTAGAAGAAACATATTAAAAATTGGCTTAAATTCAATTTTGATGTTACAAAAAGAAATCTAAGATTACTAAGAGGAGAAAGGATTTTTAAAGATGATGATGGAAAATTTTCTTAATATTTTTGGACTATTTGATATACACATAATATTGGAGAATCAATGGGTTTCTTAAAAGGGATAAAATATTATATATTTGGATTTGCATGAACTTTTAATATTATTTTATAGTTTTCTATTAAGGATATTAATTAATGTTTTGAGATGATTTTTTTTTTTGGTGAATCATTATAGTTTGTTGTTTTTTTTTACATAATTTGAATTGTTTTTTTTTTTTTCCCTTTTTTTTTTAATTTCAAAATAGCTCTTGCAGCGAAAACACAATAAGAATATAATTGCCTAAATTCATTAGAAAAATTCATAAATATTTATCAATAATGGAACAACTGCCAAGTTCAAAGCATATTTGACATAGTGTTTGTGAAGATTGCAGCGCAATGATCCCCTGAGCAAGGAAAAATCTCATTTTTGTGTAACAAAAATAATCTTTAAATACCTTCAAAAAGGCATTTGGAGTGCCCTTGATTTGCTCTTTGTGCACTCAGATGTTACAGCAAATTGCAGCATTGGCTTTGTTATCTTATAGACTATTTTGTTCTTATGAATGCTAATAAAAATAGATTATTAAGTCATTTCAAATTGACCTCCATAGATAGCCATTACTTTAATGACCATAAATATTTGTTCGTAGGAGTTAGCGATAGTAAGAGTATTGTGAACATAATCCACAGCGTTGAACTTCTCACCCTCTAGCCTCTTTTCCTATTCGCAAAGCTTTTCTATCATTTAATACCTTATAAGTCATCCTTATCTTACAATTCTTACCAATATGAGATTAATCTAATCATGTATTTGGGTTATAATTAAAGGCTTCCATGAATGATCAATCTTGTATTACAATGGAGTTGATAAAATCATTTCATTTCAAATCAATTAGAAAGAAAGTTTCTCAAACCAAGTATTGAAAGTTTTGAAAGATATATAAACTTGTCCACAAGCAAGAAGCAACACCTACACAACTACAAAGTGATTGAAACATATATAGTTGACGCTAAAAGCCTTGACAACTTGGGTTTGTTCTCAATTACAACAGAGACTAAAATCTATGCCCTGCATCACAATATTAGTTCGTAAGGACTTTGTGATATGAAGAATTCCTTAATTTCCAATTACCACCACAACAACCAAACTTAACTTTCAAGAGCCATATCACTTTTTGAAAAGCTTGGACTAGATAGAATTAAGCAGACATTGTTAGAAAAGGTAAACCCTCGTCTTGTATTAAAGTTAAGATTATTGGGCTTCTAATGTTTGGAACGCTGGATGATCCTTCCTTCCTGCGAGTACGTGTAATTCCTATGTCACTAGTATTCCCTGACCTCCAACTCCCAGTGTGTACCCCTGATAGAAAATTTCTCAGTGGCTTAGCTTTGAACTAAGATGCCGAATAAGTGTTGGTTACCATGTGAGTTATGAGTGTCAACAATTTAAAATCAATAAATATTTGTGCTATGGGTATCAAATTTCATTGATAAAATAGATATTCTAGGATCAATCAATCAATATAATATCACAAGCATACAAATGATAGAAGATAACTTGCTTAACAAAGGGCTATGGATGTAGAGCTTAGTCAACTAGCCTACTTTGGTTTAATCACAAAGACAACATTGTTAGCAATTGACAACATCTTGCCTTGAGAACAATATAATTATCTTGCTTACAAGTTATCTTCACAAAAAAATGAAAAGAAACAATGTCCAAAAAATGCCATAGGTGCATATGCTGTAAATATCTGAAAGAAATAGCCTTAAAAATTGTTTCCCACTTCTAAAATAAAATGCAATTCTATAAAATTTGTATTTCATCAATGCAAAATAAGGATTAAAAACAAAAATTCCCTGTCATATCCCTGATCTCTGTGACTATCAAATTTCAATTAAAGCTATCAAATGCACATCTTAAAACGTAATAGGGGAAAGATTAACTAATGCCATTTCAGTTGGCACATTTTACGATGATCTACAAATATTAAGAAATGACCATGCATAGATTATTTTTTTCTAAAATTTGCCAAATCAAATAGGTGGGTATCCATTAGAACATCAATGACAAGAAATGGATCCACTAGTTTCTGCGATTTAGCTCCATTGGTCATAATAATATTAGGCTTCAGCGTCCTTCGTTCTTACCATATGAGTCTCATAGAGGCTCTACAGGTATGCTTATAAAATGGAAGAATATAGCGGCTCTTTGCATTAGCTCTAAAATGGATCTTCAAGGTAGGATTAGAACCCAACCTATAGAAATCCTTCTTGTTGCACAACTTGAGTGGGCTTAATGGTGAAGAGTACTCCATCAAGGAGGCACAAGTTGAAATCCAGAGTGGAATAGGGTGTGTGTGTCGAGTATGAACAGTATATAAGGTGAATGGAAAAACAATTCTCGTGCACTTCCATAAAGAAGTCTCATACACCAAATTTGTGTCACTTCGCAGTGATGTAAAAATTGACCTTCATCCTTACCTTTTTCCTATGGTCATTTCATGATCACTTGTGCTTCCCCATTGTTATCTTAACAAACCAGTTGTCACAACTCGTGCCCATGTGAAGGTGGCTCCTCTTATGTGCATTCATATAGGGATTCAAAAGCTTCTTATTAATAGGAATTCTTGATGGTTTGAACGGTTGGTTGGCAATAGAATTTTTAAATTTTATGCCGACTTCTACTTAAGTTTATGGAACTCAAATTTGAGTTCAAAATAGTGATTTGGGTAAGTCCTTTGCTTAAGTACTTTCATAATTTATCCCATGCAAAAGTACATGTTTTTGATCTTATTGAGTTTACTTTGGTGCTTCCAAAATGAGGACACGTTCCTCATTAAATTCTAGATAGCAATTATGGCTTTTGATTTCCTAGTAAAGTAGTTGAACTTGAAGTAGTTTTCAATGCTTACAAATCATACCTTAGCTTTTCTTGTTTGTTTGGTACCGCAACAGAGAGTGAGAGCCTTGGCCTTCCAGAAATTATTATTTTTAGTTCTCTTTTATTGGGAGCTCTGCTCTAGTGTTCTCTATGATTTTGATTTTGAGATGGCGAGGTTCATCACTGAAACACACACCTTAGAGTCATTAGTCCATCCAAGTTTAAATAATGGATACTAGGGACATGCTCTGGGGTTGCCACATTCCTAAATGATCTCGAGCATGTGGATAGACACAATTCGCTCTTTATCCAATCACAATTTCCCAGATCAAAGTGCTTATATTTGTTTTTTATTTTTTCTAAAATGCTCCTCACCGTTGTGGGATTGGAACCAGCGGCTTTGCCCATTATTTTGACTCCCCTCTCTCCTCTATTTCCACTTCACTCCACTACAAATGTTTTTGCATATTTACAAGGAATTAGCTTTATTGCATGTGATTGTGAAGCAATTGGTAATTTTAATCTAAAAACTTTAAATTTGTGTTTTTAGACTCCTATTTTATCTAGCAATTTATTTGATGTTTTAGTGCATGAATTGATTTGCTTCTTCATGAGCATTTTGTCTATATGCATAGCTATAATGGTGAACAATCACACTTATGACGGTCTATTCTTCATTGGCACTTCATTCCAAGGTGTTTTGTGCACTGGTAGTGATTATAGGTTCTTTATAACAAAATTGACATTGGAGGCCTTGTTTTAAAGTCTAATGAATTCCCTGTGGGTAGTAAATTGCTATTTGAACAATGAATCTTCTGGCAAGTAAACTATTTCCCTTGACATCCTTGTAACTTTCTTTGGTCCCTGCACAGATGACATTTCTCTAACTTTGCTTCGATTTTGTGGTGAAGTGCACTAAGGGTATTTTGATGCTTCCTATCCAAACTTAATAGTGAATCAAGACGGGGTTGTCAAGGAGTTAATGGTCAAATTGTGAAAGATGGGGATCTGTTCAAGGTAAAATTTGATTCTCGTTGCTCTCATAATCACAACTTCCCAAAATCAGTAGGGTGAACACTATAATTGCAAAAGGTTGGTCCTGTTAGGGCCATTTTCTTGTAACGTATTTTAGAGTTCCACTTATACACAATCTAAAGAAGAAAATTATATTCAATCACTCCAAATTTGGAATTTAGAGGGGACTTTATAGACCATATAGAATACGCATAGAAACTGATATGTTCTATCGACTGATGAGGGGTAGCAATCACTCCCTTCTCTAGAGGCGAGTGGGTTGGGCTTGGTATATTTTGACAGATTAATCATTAGATTCACTTTTACATCATAATGATGGATCGTAGAGTGTGATCCAAAAAGTTGTTCAAAAAACTATTTAAACAATAGTTTCCAGAAAAACTATTTTCATCGTCCAATAGACTGGGAAAACATCAGATATTTAATAGATACCTCCTTATCACTGTTAGATACCTAAACAGGAAAAAACAGCTGTCATGAATTACAGATGCACACCCAATTTTATCCTGGACCTGTTTAACACTTACTAGTTTCAAAAGGGTCAAGAATAACACTCGTTCACTTATAATATAAGACATAGGAGGACGGAAACAAAAGTTGGTCATTAAATTAAGGGTACTACTTACATTTTAATTCCAGACCTGTCGAATACCAACTCTTTAAGGGGTGATTTCTTCCGAATCCTGAAATCCTTGTAAGCCAACTGAGGACAACTATGAGAACACAATTACTTTTTATCATTGAAATTCATTATACTTGCAAGCAACCCTTCAATACAACATAATTTCAATATTCAGTATCCACATAGAAACCACCAAGGTAAAAGAACATCTGCCACGTAGTAAAATTTAACTCAGTGTGTAAATTGGACAACCTTTCTCTTCACTTTCCATATTATTTAATTCACACGTCCATGATCACAGTAACTATAAAGCTATATAATGCAGATTGGAGAGGCAAAATTTGTAGGCCAATATAACTCCCTTGTTCTATTATATTCAAAACTTAATACAAAAAATGCCAATATTTCAAAATAATCTTCAAATTCATGGAGTGAATAGGGCTGTAAGAAAATACATCAGCAAATTAACTGCATTTTATAAATGGATAATATGCCCCAAAATCTAAGGATGGCAAATTCGCAAGTTGCAAAAATAATCAAACAACAAAATCCAAGGCTGTCCTTTGCTGGCAGTAGAGCATCTGGTTAGTCCACATAATCCACATCATCCAGAACTCTCAGCAGACCAATATCTCTAAAAGAACACTGGTGATCATGGACATATCAAAAAGAACACTGGTGATCATGGACATATCCAAAATAACACTGGTGAAATCAGTGGAGGAGCATTTCATGTAGTATAACTCTTTGCCGGTATGGTTTTACAACAAGCACCCATCCCCACAATTTGTACATTCTGCCAGCTCTGCACAAATTGCACTCTGGCTTTTTAAAATTCTTTTACAGCTTCATCAAATCCAACGTGATGTTTGGCTACCCAAGACCTCTAAAGGAACATTTTTCATCACCAACAATGCCAAATTGACAGTACTCTGCAACAGCCTTCACTCGTCCCTAAACATCTACAACAAAAAGAAAAAACAAATGAAACAAACATCACTTAACATAGCACATAATAGATCACAAAGCGCAAGAATGAGATATAACATGTGATGAGTGGGGGAGGCAGGGTATTTGATACTTACTCATTGTGAAACGTGTAGCCAAAATGAAATGAAATGTTATGTATTGCCATTTTCCACTCGTCTAGCTTTTTGCTCATGTTGGTGTATTTCAAGGTTGGGACAACAGTCTTTAGAAAGTGATGCGTCATTTTCCACTAAAGTTTTTCACTTAAGTTGGAAAATTTCAAGGCTGGGACAACAGTCTTCAGAAAGTGATATCTTCGACATTGGCATCTCACTTAAACATGTATCGCCTTGACCACTTAGAAAAGATGATTCAAGTGGGGGAAAATTTTCCAATGGAGTCTTGGAAGGTTTTCAATGACAGGCTGCTTATGCTAAGAAATTCTGATTTGCTCAACTTTTTTAAGGAGTTTGGCACGTTCCTCAATAACATACTCTTTAATTTACAACAGTCTTCAGAAAATGATATCTTCGACATTGGCATCTCACTTTAACAACATGTATCACCTTGACCACTTAGACAAGATGATTCAAGTGGGGGAAAATTTTCCAATGGAGTCTTCGAAGGTTTTCAATGACAGGCTGCTTATTTTCAGAAATTCTGATTTGCTCAACTTTTTAAAGGAGTCTGGCCCGTTCCTCAAGAACGGACTCTTTAATTTCAGAAAATACAAATTGCTCGGCTCATAAATTTTAGTTAGTACATCCCTTTTACGGCTATCATATTTGTTATTTGATGAGGCAACTCTTGCAATTCACGCATCCCAAAAACTTTAGATTCTCTTTTGATGTTTTTGAAAATATCTAACATAAACACAAGCTTCAAAAAATTTGACAAATCAAGATATTGTACAAATGCTAGCTGCTAGAAATCAACAATTGGTTCTGCACTCCCGAAAAGCATTCTTGTGCTTGAACACCAACCAAAAAAAAAGAATGTGAAAGCTGAGACCATCCATATGGTTGCAAGCACCCACCCGAACCATCAGTTTGGGGTTGGAAGAGGACACCAAACGAAGCCCAGGGCTATAAAAGCAAATGAGAGCAAGGGTTAGGGAAAAGATCATATGTCCACCAGAGTTGCGGTTTTTACACAAAGTCAGTAACATACAGCAAGAAAGTCAGTAACAAACAGAGCAACAAACAGAAACCCACCATGCATCATGCCAAATCAACATAAAGCCTTCATGGCTGTGCTAGGAATATTTCATCTGTACGCCATCTAAGGGCGAGATGAACTAGGCCAAAACTTACCCAACAGGGTTTATTAAACAAACTCACACTACCATCTCAACAACCACCTTACTCAAATCCAAATGCAATAGCAACTACAGCAGCCTGGAAACACTGATAAGGAGAATGTGTTAGTTTCAGGAGGGTGAGGGCGCTCCATGTAACCCACGCATTTGCCTAGGGTTTCCTCCAAGAATAAAACAGTGGCAGCTAAGCATGGATAGATTTGAAATAAACAAGCGAAGAACTTACTTGAAAAATGCCTTTTCCGTTTCTTTTCTTCTTCCACGACCACTGTGTTCTCCTCCGCCTGCTTGGGTACAATCCCAAACTGCCATATGTCCTTCCACCGAATTTCCATGGCCACCACCAAAACATTAATGCCTCCAAAGTATGGATTCTAAAAATCGTTTCCACCACCATCATGCCTGCGGCCAAATCGCAGGCCTGAAAATCCTGTATTTTCTCCATAATCTCCTCACTCTTCTTTTTCCCTTTGAAATCAACGTCCCAAAATGATAGCCGATCAAATGCTATCCAAGCAAAAACCCTAAAATCAAATTATTTTGTCTCAATACTAAATTCCAATGCCATGACCAGCTCGTGACCCCATCATAGGTCAAAAGACCTTTTAACCACAAGAAGACCACAAGCATAATCATTAAAGTTCGAACAGAGGTGTCTCATCTGATCCATGAGAGAGCTAATTTTAGTAGATGGAATTAATTTCAAGGGTCATGCTACCAAGAGCTCTTTGATGAAAAGCTTTTGGCCCATGATTGATTAAACCCTTTTACCACCAACTCACTAAGACTTTGAAACAAATCAAAAAATCCTTTATTTACACATGCCAAAGCATTAACAAAACTTATAAGCTTTTATAAACAACCGATGCATGCTTATGGACCTTGACAACAATTGCAGGCTTATGTTGCTCGAGTTAACAACTCAATGGGCCTGCCTTTAATTTTATTACTAAACATTCATGCAAACATAACAGGCACAATTGGCTATAAGCCAAAGACAGCCTCTGAACAAACAATGCTAACGCTTACGCACAGTATTAGTCAGCACAATACGAGACATCACAGAAGGGAATGGTGGACAATCGACTTGATCTCTTTCTTTTACCTTATGCTCATATACCTGTACAGCACTGATGTAACAGTTTGATGAAGTACCGGCTCTACATAATCAACCTAGCTCAATCATCCACCTGTTATCTGCAATGACAAATGACATCAGCAGTACCGGCTCTACATAATCAACATAAAATCAAATAATGAATGAAATATAGCGAACTACAGCATGAACTGAAATACTAAAATATAAGCTCAAAGTAAATACAGATCAGATCAAATGCCAAGTATCATAATAGCAAAATGGCTCATTAAAACAGTACAGCAGGCACATTATTCAAGGTCTGCCCAAGAAGGATATGACAACTTGGAGGAATATTGATGGTAAAACAAATCGTTATTCGGTAACAATGATGTTAAATTAGGAGACCACGTTGATGGCATGGCTAAGCTCAATGCATTCTTCAACACATCCAATACTTTGAGTTGGATACAACTTGAATTATTTGCAAAAAGTCACCCTTGCAAATGATTGCTTAATACATTTAAATATTCCAGGAGAGGACTGGTTTGCCAAAATAAGATCAACTCTTTCAAAGTATTTCTTTCTCCAACTCACTATTACTATAAGCAATGATGTTATGCCAGCAAAACCTGGCGCATATGACAATTGTAGAAGTTGTTTTCGCTAACGCAAACGCTTTTCCCCTCACTTTCATCCAAGAGGGTGGGGCTCACCACCACTGCACGGAAAATTTGACACATCTCCTTCTCATAGAGTATGTTATATAGGAACTGATTCTTAGATGCAACCTGTTGATGGCTGAGCTATTGATGCAATTATGGATCTCTTGGACAGCTAGGTGGCCCTGAATCCTCCTTCTGCTTAGGTGGATTTTCCTCCAAAGGATAATATTCCACCCCCTCCATCGAATGTCGTTATGTGTGCCTAATATTGATGTTTTTTATTGAGTGTCATATTATTATGACCTTTTTTTTTTTTTTTTCTCATTTATGTTTTGAACTGATTTTTTTCCTCCAATGTAAAGTTTGAGTTGTGAATACCAAGCAGTTACCTTACTATATAACCTTCATGTATTTTTTTTTGGTATGATATACTAAAATGTTTCAATAGTAATATGTGTTTAACAATTGTTTTTAAGTGTTTGTAAGCCTTCTCACATGTCTTCAGTTTATTCATATTTATATAATTATTTTTTAATCCAAAAAAAAAGACAAGGACAATACAAGGAAATAATTTTTTGCACAGGTTGTAACATTACAAAATTAATAAATAATAATTATTATTATTATAAGCTTCCTTTTTTTATATCATTTATCCTTAATATGGTTCATTACACCCTGCACAAGGTGAGCCTTGCCAGATGCCTCATCCACTCGTTCGACGTTGACGTATCTCAGTGCATTTTCTTTTCCTTAAAAAGAAGGGTATATCTCAAGAAAATTGCCTTAAAAGGAAGGGTATATCTCAAGAAAATGGATTTGTGCGACATTTTGTTTCATTCAAAATAAGTATCATATACTCTTCCTCTCCATCTTAGGTCTCTTTCCTTTGCTCTGTAATTTCTCTTTCGTTTCACCCCCACTCCTGCCCTTCACCCCTCCCTTTTTTTTGTCGATGTTGAGTGGTTGATTGTTTCATTTATTTATTTTTTTGTTGTAAATGTTAAGTGAGAAGTGGAGACTCTTGAAGTGTGTTGTGGATCATGCTAAAATGAATAAATTTCCATTGAATGTAGCCAAACATCGACATTCAGGTGTAGAAAACTTTAAAACATTTACAATGCGATCTCTACGTATTGATTAGAATGCTATTATTGTGGGGATGGGTGGTTTTGGTAAAATTATATCCAAAATTATTATACAACAGGTACTTCTTCTATACCTCTTCATTTAGTTATGATAACCACATCTGTGATGATTACAATAGGGACTTCTTCTATAGCTCTTGATCTAGTTGTGATTTCCACTTTTATGAATGATTTTGTAACAAAGATTAGGTGTGGGACATCTCTCTCAATCATTTGCATGCCTAGCTTTATGGATTTGAAGATCTACGAAAAAGTTGAGACTTCTATCAATGGAGCTTATGTTTATCAACTTTATCGTTACTCCAAACATTACAAGAAGTTTCAATCACATAAAATGTTGAGAATATTATATGTGTGCATTAAAGAGAGGCTAAAAATAATTTATGGTAAAATTTTTGAGCTTAACTAGTAGAAAAAGATAAAATTGTATTATCACTTTCGTGATTTAGGAAGAAAAATAGTGATTAAACACTCACCGTGTTTTGGTTACCTTTACTGGGAACATTATCAACATTCATAAGCTAAGGGACGTGAGTCTAATACTTTATTTCATTGGTTGTGACTTTCCATTAGTTGTGACAAAACCTCTTCTACAAAAGCATACTGTATGTCCAAAGTTGTTACACTTATTGCATTTGACATTGTAATCTTATAAAGGAACAAATGGATTTTAGTTTTTGTTTGAAGATCCATAAGAACTTTTTTTTATTGTTCCATACAAAATCATTTCTTGCATGTTCCTTACAATCTCTAAATTTATGACCAAAATGATTATAGAAATAACATAACCATAAAAGGAGCTCTATAACCTGGTCATATGTGCCTACATTGGAGGAAATGATCTTCTGAATGTATTTTTATCCTTGTTGTCTTCGTGAAGAATTCTAGTTTTATGAGGAAAGTCATTTTGTTTCTTCTTGTCGATAGGACTTTTGATAGGGCTTCAACATAACTCTTTGGTTTTTCTTCATTTGACTTCTTTGGTGCCTCATTGGAGTCTTCTTTATTTGCCATCTTATTTTCCTTATACCAGAGACTAGTCTTTATAAATGGTGACCTTTGTCCATTTATAATATCATCTGAAATCTCGGTACTCTTCTCAAACTTAAGACGCCTATTTAGGTTAGCCGTCATTTTCTCTAGTTCGTTCCTGAAAGAAATAATTTCAGACATTAGCCTCTCAAAATTTTCCTTTTTTGTCTTCAATTGGATTCTCACCTCTTCTTCTATCATTTTCACCTCCTCTAGTTGAATTTTAAGGTTGATGATAGTCTTTTTTGATTCCTCAACAATTTGTGACATTCTTGTTTTTAAAACACAATCCTCTTCTTCATATTTTTGAAGTTGTAATTTTTGTTTCAGATGATTTTTCTTAAGCTTCTTGATCATGCTTAAGGCACAAATGAGTTCTCCTTCAAGATCCACTTCTCCTTCATTTTGGTCATATTCTTCTCCTTTTAAATCCATCTCTTCTTTTCCTTCACTCACAAAGTTGTCTTCATTTGCCATGACATCACTCTTTGTTTCTACTGCCATGAATAGAGTTTCTTCTCTACCACTATCTAATATGATCTCATCACTCTCCTTAGTTGAGATACTATCCTTTTTGGAATAGAGATTTTTCTTGTGCCTACCAAACTTTTTCTTTTATTCATTTTGTTTGAAAATTTTATTGTATTGAGGTTTGCTTTCCTTCTTATTTCTTTCCTCATGATTTCCTCATCATCGCTATTATCTTTATGTGATCATCTATCAACAAAATATCCTATTTTACCACAATTGAAACACTTGAAAGGTAGCTTACCTTTGTATTTGCCAGATCCATTTTTAAGTTTTCTAACAAATAGGGCCTCTTTCTCATCTTGTTCATCGCTGGTGCTATCGCTTGATTCAAGCTCTCTATTTTTCCCTTTCTTCAAAGCTTTGAATGTTGCTTCCCTTTTCGATGACTTTTCTTTTTTGATTCTCATTTCATAAGATGTGAGTATTCCATGTAGCTCATCCATTGTTAATGAGTTTAGATTTTTAATCTCTTCAATAGAAGAAACTTTTGCATCAAATCTTAAGGGTATAGACCTTATTACATTTTGAACTATTATGGATTCTTCAAAATTTTCACCAAGCCCTCTGATGGTGTTAACAATCTCATCCACGTGAAGCAGGTAGGCTGCAATGTTTTCTTCATCCTTCATTTTCAAAATTTTGAATTGTCTTCTATGTGTTTGAAGCTTAATTTTCTTTACCTTATCGTCACCCTCATAGATGGTCTGAAGTTTATCCCAGATGTCTTTTACCGAATTGCAATGCATTACTTTGACAAATTTTGATTATGATAAGCCACACAAAATTGCGTTCATGGCTTTTGCATTATTTTCACTCACTTTTTTTCCTACTATATCCATTGGTGGAGTTTGTGGTGTTCTATATCTAGTTACTACTGTTTGCCATATATCAAAGCCAAGGGCCAATAGATATGTTTACATCCTTATGCTCTAGAATGCATAGTTTGTTCCATTGAACAATGGAGCCTTATTTTTGGAAAATCTTTCTTGAGCAACCATGTGTGCTCTTGAGATCTGCCTTCTAGCGGTTAGGTTATTTTTAAAGGAACCTACTCTGATACCAAATGTTAATCACACACTTATATTAATAGTGGGGTGAAACAGTATAAGGTAATCTTATAATTTTAAAAATTGATTATTAAAATAATATCAATCACATAACATCAACAATTAAGAACACAAGAAGACAAGATTTACATGGAAACCCTTCCAGGAGAAAACCACTGAGAAAGGACTGCTTGAATCTACTATCCAAATACAACCACAGATAAAATTCTTCTTAAAAAAATTTTAGGCACCAACCTACTGGAGACATCAATCCCTATTGCTAAGAAATTTGTAGGCACCAACCTACCAGAGACACCAATCCCCACTGCTAAGCAATTTGTAGGTACCAACCTAATAGAGACACCAATCCTCATTGCTAAGCACAAACTTAGAAAGAGACACCCATATCTTTGATCTGAGTCACCGAATTCCACTGAAACAATCTTCCACCTTACTATTGTTGCTTCATCAATGAATGATGGTAAATTCAATCTCCTCTTCTTCTTCTCCACAAAAATATGCTTATGCTCAAATGATAGAAAAAATTAATTCCATGCTTCAAATTTGCATGTGTTTGTATGATATATCTTTTTATTCTCCAAACACTTGATTCCTTCTCTTCTTCACATATTTCACACTTCCACTTTTTTTATTCCATTTTTTCTCTTCAACTTCTCTCTATATTTATACCTTCCTTATACCTCTTGAAAAGGGTTTGATTTCTCCCAAGGGATACGACCTCTCCAAAAGTGGTCAGCGCTTCATTTTATATTATCATTGTTCCATGTGTTTGGTGGGGCGATTAAGCCATAAACAAAAACATAAAAATCGTACTCTAGCGCTCAACAAAACTCTTCTATGTCGATTGGCATTTATTAATTAATGTTGTAATAAATTAAATTCCTTTTTTTTATTGCTGGTATTTGTTTACTATTGCTGGTCCCTTTCATACTTGGGTGCCCAAACTAAGTCAATTTATCCTTCCATCTTTTGGTATTGATTTCTGAAAATACCATGCTTTGTATTGGAAAATTCTATTACTTTCTGACGATTTTGTTACTTTTCCATTTGACATCAATGACAATATTCCAATAATATTGGCTAGGGAATCAAACTTTGGTGGGATCTTTGGAAGCCATTCAACTTACTGATTGGACTTTGAGCCCTTCAACATGCATGACATACATTTACACATGCAAATGGTTCAATACATGGGTATTACAACATTTTATTTCATATCATTTTCTCATTATTGACCTTCACCTTTTCTGTTGAACTTTACCCTTCTATTGAATTTGATGTTACATTACCATTTCTGACTTCAACTAAAACCCCTATGTTCCTTGCTCTCACCTTTTAACCAATTAAAGACTCCTCAATTGAAACTAACTGGTATCTCAATCCTTGAAGATGCCTGGTTGTATCCAGTCCTTCATTGTCTCACAAATTCATCCCAATACCCACCTTTATAAATTTTTAGGCACCAACCTACTGGAGACATCAATCCCTATTGCTAAGAAATTTGTAGGCACCAACCTACTGGAGACACCAATCCCCACTGCTAAGCAATTTGTAGGTACCAATCTAATAGAGACACCAATCCTCATTGCTAAGCACAAACTTAGAAAGAGACAGCCATATCTTTGATCTGAGTCACCGACTTCCACTGAAACAATCTTCCACCTTACTATTGTTGCTTCATCAATGGATTATGGTAAATTCAATCTCCTCTTCTTCTTCTCCACAAAAATATGCTTATGCTCAAATGATAGAAAAAATTAATTCCATGCTTCAAATTTGCATGTGTTTGTATGATATATCTTTTTATTCTCCAAACACTTGATTCCTTCTCTTCTTCACATATTTCACACTTCCACTTTTTTTATTCCATTTTTTCTCTTCAACTTCTCTTTATATTTATACCTTCCTTATACCTCTTCAAAAGAGTTTGATTTCTCCCAAGGGATATGACCTCTCCAAAAGTGGTCAGCCCTTCATTTTATATTATCATTGTTCCATGTGTGTGGTGGGGCGATCAAGCCATGAACAAAAACATAAAAACCGTACTCTAGCGCTCAACAAAACTCTTCTACGTTGATTGGCATTTATGAATTAATGTTGTAATAAATTAAATACATTTTTTATTGCTGGTATTTGTTTACTATTGCTGGTCCCTTTCATACTTGGGTGCCCAAACTAAGTCAATTTATCCTTCCATCTTTTGGTATTGATTTCTGAAAATACCATGCTTTGTACTGGAAAATTCTATTACTTTCTGACAATTTTGTTACTTTTCCATTTGACATCAATGACAATATTCCAATAATATTGGCTAGGGAATCAAACTTTGGTGGGATCTTTGGATGCCATTCATCTTACTGATTGGACTTTGAGCCCTTCAACATGCATGACATACATTTACACATGCAAATGGTTCAATACATGGGTATTACAACCTTTTATTTCATATCATTTTCTCATTATTGACCTTCACCTTTTCTGTTGAACTTTACCCTTCTATTGAATTTGATGTTACATTACCATTTCTGACTTCAACTAAAACCCCTATGTTCCTTCCTCTCACCTTTTGACCAATTAAAGACTCCTCAATTGAAACTAACTGGTATCTCAATCCTTGAAGATGCCTGGGTGTATCCAATCCTTCATTGTCTCACAAATTCATGCTAATACCCACCTTTATAAATTAATTTGTATACTCCTATAATGTCATCTCCTTAAAGAGTTTTGAACCTAGTTAAAGAATGTTTTTCAATTGTCTATTGGAAGGAGCTTAGCATCTAACCACTTCAATTTCTCTGCTACTTTCAAATCTTCCTTGTCTTTTTGAAGTTCGTCTCACTAATAATGCTACACAAAGCCTTAATTCAGTTGCAACCAAATCAAAGCTTTTTAGGTTGCTCTTCAACAGTCATTTCTTTACAAGAAGAATTGCTATAATACTTTGAATTCTAGGTTGCAAAAAACTTGGAAATGGGCATGAATTTTGAAATAAAAACACCATCGGAAATGCAATTGCACAAACCCTCTAAACACTTGTTGAAAAATGAAAAATAGAGCATTTCAAAAACATATGCTTATACTTTAGTGAAAAACTAACACTCCAAACTTTATAATTAAACTTTACATTGTAATTGGTCAGGACATCAACGTAGAGATAGCACACCACATTACACTATTTGTTTGGCATGTAAAGTGGCTTGCCGTCACTAGCTCCTACTATTTACTGCAATAAAAAGATATTCACATGCATTTCGAATTATTTTGTTCAACTAAATTGCCCATTTTTTGGGATGAAATGCACTACCAGGCTGAAAACATGTTAGAAACAATAGGAAACGTTCAATTGGAATTTTTGTTTCAAGAAAAATTGTAACAAAAGTTTTCCGCCATTTTTTATGCATTTATGGGCAGTTTCAGGTTTGGAAATGGGATCTAAAATAGAAGTGGTGGGGGTATCCTGCAACTTAGCTTTAATTGAAAAAGTTTTATGTTTGAAATTACCATTGTAGTTTGCTATATCAAATTTTATTTCTTAAACCTTGTTTGGTCAAGGTTTGAATAAGTCATTCTATGGTCCTAACTACTCTGCATTAGACCTATTGCCGCTTAAACTCTCTTGATCTTGTAGATCAAATTTCTCTCTCTAGAATTTCTTTTCTTCAATCTGTGGCTTCCTTTTTAAGTCTTTACTGTTGTTCCTTATATTTTCACGTTTTCTTTTCTCTTGTCGTTTTTCATTAAGCTTTCTTTGGCTGCATATGTAATACTTTTCCATGTTGTCACCTTTGGCTTCAAATGCCATGATGAATTAAAGCAGCAATAATCTTTGAAGTAAGCTACTTCTTTTATATAATCAAATACTTATTATGTATTTTACAATTATGGTATTTTTGGTTTC
The DNA here is from genome assembly GCA_037957365.1 of Torreya grandis. NCBI lineage: Eukaryota > Viridiplantae > Streptophyta > Pinopsida > Cupressales > Taxaceae > Torreya > Torreya grandis. The sequence continues at coordinate 5,294,224 of JARHVA010000146.1, forward strand.
TGTATTTTTTTGCCATATTCATTTTGGATTTGATTATTTGGAGGTGTATGTATTTGAAGGGTGAACTCCCACTTGAAAAGTATTTAAAAATTTGGAACTTCAACACTTTTGTTAGCACAAATATAATATATAGAATTATATTGCTGAGATGGAATCCTTGGATGTGGTGTATTATTTATTTGAAGTGAATGTGACATGCTAAAAAAATACACAATTTTGTTTGCAATGATTGGTTGAAGACTATGTGCATCAACATCCATGGTTTTCTTTATTTTTTATAAAGAAATGCAATTTATATTACTTCAAAAACTACAAATTTATACCAGATTTTCCATTAGGCTACATCAGGTTAATAATAGGGTTATTAGGCAAATCTCCACAAGGAAACAAAGTACTTCAGCCTTGGAACCAATTAGAATTGAATCAATATTCTTATGTATCCATTTATCTTGACCTTTTAACCTGCATAGCCATCCCTTACTTGAAGTCATGATTTTTTTTAGCGTGATAGGAGAAATGTCCTCTTGGAAAATTGCCTTGAACTTTATTCTCCAAAGAAACCTCATAGCACATAGTCAAACTGTATGCCATATTATTTGCAGCTATATTTGATCATCCAAGAGTCACCTAAAAAGGGACCTCATCAAGATATGGGTGTAATGAAAATAAAATCAAATTCAACATGTAGCCTAATCAAAATATTTTTGCACCTCATAGCAGATAGTCAAACTATATGCCATATTGTTTGCAGTTGTACTAGATCATCCAAGAGTCACCTAAAAAGGGACCTCATCAAGATATGGGTGTAATGAAAATAAGATCAAATTCAGCGCATAGCCTAATCAAGATATTTTTGCAGCTCATAACATATGGTCAAACTATGTGCCATATTGTTTGCAACTGTACTTGATCATCCAAGAGCCACCTAAAAAGAGACCTCATCAAGATATGGTTGTAATGAAAATAAAATCAAATTCAATGCATAGCCTAATCAAAATATTTTTGCACCTCATAACACACAGTCAAATTATATGCCATATTATTTGTAGTTGTACTTGATCATCCAAGAGTCACCTAAAAAAGGATCTCATCAAGATATGGGTGTAATGAAAATAAAAGCAAATTCAATGCATAACCTAATCAAAATATTTTTGCACCTCATAACACATAGTCAAACTGCATGCCATATTGTTTATAGTTGTACTTGATCATCCAAGAGTCACCTAAAAGGGGACCTCATCAAGATATGGGTGTAATGAAAATCAAATCAAATTCAATGTGTAGCCTAATCAAAATATTTTTGCAGCAGTACATCACCAAAAGACATGAGTAGTTGTCTCTTCTTTTCCAAACACTACACATAATTTGAAATACTAACTTTGGATAACCTTGCTTTAACTGGTAAACCTTTAGTTTTAAAGAAGACCTCAATTTCCATATGGAGTGATGCCGCCTTTGCCATCTCACTTTTGAATCCATGATACCTCTATGCATGTTCAATCTAGAGGAAATGGCTGAGGTGTGCCTCAATTTACAATACATTTTTTTTTCTTATAATTTTGAAAATATTTTCCGTTAGTCCATTTCTAGTCCCTCCAATAGAACCATTGGAGTTGCAATTTTAATAAACAACATTCATGAATCATCTTGCAAAGTTCCTGTAGCACTAATTTATCTCTCGTAGTGGGCATTTGGGCTCTTTTTAGATCACTCAAAGAATTCCATTGTTGTAGCTTATGATTCCAAAGGTCTCCCCAATTAAAAAATCCCTTTCTTGCCACTCTTATCTGCATGGTTTTCTCTCTTTGGTTACTATCTTTAGTATTCTTTATTTGCTTTACACTTTGAAGATCTCTTTGGTGTCCAAATAAGGTCATCGTAACCTATTTCGAAGTCATTTTTGTATCATGTGTGAAGTAACTTGTAGATAGTTTATATCCTGTAGCAAGAAATGCAATGGATTGTTCCCATTTCATGTTAATATGCACCGAAATGACAACGCAACGGGGACGCCATTATAAATGGAAATATCTGCATTGCAGTGCAGCCACAATGGCACCTATCATTAAAAACAAAAAAGTGAATGGTTGAGGTTTTTAAAGTTCATAAATTATTTAATTAGAACAAAATAACATGTGTGGAGTTATCTTGATTCAAATTTACCGATGTTAAAACAACCAGAAACCGCCATTTCTGCAGCCATTTAATATGGGTTTTGTTTTAATTGGTTCTACACCATGTTTGCTACATTGTTAAATTTTTAATGCAAATATATTTTTTAATTTTGTTGTTTTTAGTTGCACTTCAACCACTCAAATGTGTCGTAATTAATGAAGTTGCCCTAATCATCTCAACAACAATGCAAATTAAATTTTGTTTAATGTCTTTTTATAAATTTAATTAATAATTGATGTTTCAAGGTTTAATTTAGATGAATTTATATAAAAATTACAAGAAAATTCGTTTCCAATGCACAACCTCTCTCAACTATGTTTCTCGTCACGTTTCTGTTGCCGTCACGTTTCCTCGTTTCTCGTTTCTTGCAACATAGGTTTATATTTGCATAAACTCATTTTATTGATGAGGATTTATTTCAAGTGTACCAGTTCCTCACGTTAGGGGTTTTACAACATGACAAACAGTTTTCTTGCAAGGCTAATGGAAAAGAAACATCTGAACAGAGCCCCCAGTGGCACTACATAGTCTTCACTCTTCATGCATTTATAGGAGAGCTTCCATTTACAAATTATACACCTAGTTTCACTGGGACACTTGATTATATATTATTTTCAAGCTCTAATCATGTGCAACCTGTCATTTGTTGAATCCCCTGATATACAAGGTGGATTGCCAAATGAACATCATCCCAGTGATCACTTGCCTATTGGGGCAAATTTTGAAATTCATTGAGACATAGTTGATGAATAGTGAACTTTTCTTCCTTGCGTTACCTATTGATGTGTTCTTCATTTTATAGAGAATGCTTTGCTCTTTTGTTATCCCTTACATTGTTTTGGTCTTGAGATTGGCCCATTTTTACAAAGCTTTGTTATGTTCTTAATAAATTGGGAAAATTATATATTCTTAATTTTGTACTTGTTGCTCTAATTTTTCCATTAATAGGGGTTATCCTATGATGAAAAAGAATTCCTTTGTGAAAGTTTACACGGAGATTGCTTTACCATTTATTTTATATATTATTATTCAAAACTTATGACTAAATTTATTAGTAAAATTGAACTTGCCAATCCATCTACACTTAAAATAAAAGGATTATATGTCGATTGGTATTGATCGACCATATGTGTTGTATTATATGACATCTATAGTTAATTTTAAGGACCCACAATAGAAAGATTATTCTACTCTTTTAATGTTATGTCATATTTTTTGAAAGTATTTATGTAGTGTTTTTAATACAAAGATCAACTATTTTTTAAAAATATATATTTATTGATTTTTTTTATTTAAAAAAAATGTATATATATATATAATTTTAAAAACAAAAAATAATATAATACAAAATGACAATATATCATCTAATAATGGATGTGGTGGGAATAGGTTGAAAAGGTATAAAGATATGTAGAAGAAACTTATTAAAAATTGGCTTAAATTCAATTTTGATGTTACAAAAAGAAATTTAAGATTATTAAGAGGAAAAAGAATTTTTAGAGATGATGATGGAAAAATTTTCTTAATATTTTTGGACCACTTGATATACACATAATATTGGAGAAACAATGGATTTTTTAGAAGGGATAAAATATTATATATATGGGCTTGCATGAACTTTTAATACTATCATGTAGTTTTCTATTAAGATTTCATTCAAATAATGATGTTAATTAATGTTTTGAGATGATTTTTTTGGTGAATTATTATAGTTTGTAGTTTTTTAAACATAATTTGAATTGTTTTTTTTTTTTTTTTTCAAAATAACTTCTGTAGTGAAAACACAAAAAATTCATAAATATTTATCAATAATTGAATAAATGCCATGATACCTGTTGAGGCCTCAGTCTGACTCCTCCAAATAGTATATTATAAGGAGGTTGTTTAGGATCTTAGTCCTTCTACATGACCCTATAGGTGCATTACTACACATATGACTACATCAGTTGGGTCTATATCTCTGTCATTTATATCACTATGCCTAGATGCATATTTCTCTCCTTATCTACGGCCTACCATGCCCACATCTCACCTACACACATCTCTACTAGTGGTTGTATCCTATCTTTCTACACCCATATTTGTATCACTACCTCCACATCTAGTCTAAACTAGCTCACCTAAACTGGGGCAAATGGTACTTTAGGATCCTCCAATACAGTTGGATCATATGGTCATAAAATCTCATCTAGGATGTCATGGAGTGATCCCTTCACTAGGGATCTCCATATCTCCTTTGCATCCTTAGATACATCTAAAAAATAACACCACATAGATATTAGATTAATATTATATCTAAAAATATCTCTCTACATCCTAATAAAAACTTAAAGCAATAATTTAACCATCTTTTCTTACTTGTCTTTGTCTCATCTACTATGGTCTCACCATCTACTCGACTACCTAGCATAGTATCCCCATATTTTTAGCCTCATAGTACCTCCTATATAGGCCACCTCCTTAGCTCAAATATTTCTATCATGTCTCATGTCCATCTTAACCTACACTTGAGTGGTCTATCTATTATCTATCCCTCCTCTAAATCCTATACTAGCTCGTTAGGGATGACATCAATCTCTATTATCTCTTACTACCTCCATCACCATCATTTCCTCAATGGTTATAACTCCTCTTATAGTACAATTGGTAGCGGTACATCTGGTATCTCTAATCTACCTCCTTATCCTCCTTATCTACGCCCCATCATGCTTGACTAGTCCATGATCTCTCATGATATGGTTTGAGTGTCAATCTCACTATCAATAGTCTTAGTCCTCTCCTCCACTATGGATTCCTCACATGATAATCCCACTCCTTAGTCATTATTATTAGTGTCAATAGATGAGGCAAAACCATCTATCCTAGCACATGTTCCATTAGATGTGGTTCTCTCCTCCACATGTAATGTATGACCACCTTTATCCTCATTATTTCTATTATAACTATGTGTCATCTCACCCATGTAGTTATTATGTCTCCATATGGATACTACACTTTGTCTATGCATTTCACTAACTATAGTGTTGGCACATGGGGCATGACCTATGATACCTGGTCCTTTTTCTATCTTTTCACTTGAGGCAACCTATCATCAATCAGATGGGGCAACCCAACCGAATGATACATAGAGAACCTCTCATATATCCATGTTGTCATTAATATGATCAATCATAGAGTCTTCTTCCCTCTAACCAAAATCTCATATAAATCATGTATGAGCTGGACCCAGATGATAAATCCCAAATCATATTGAACTTATTCTTCCAACATCATCCTACTCAAGGCTACCATGAATAGTGGTACCTTGCCATCCAACTTGTGACATAACACCTACTATGTCATAAGTCCTATGACAAATCTCTAAATATTTAGAATCTATGATGTATATACATCATCCATACTAACTCTTCATCCTCCTAAAATCATCTCTGAGCTTGTATCCCATATGACTAATGCTCTACTCTCCTCTATTTTGTTTGTTATCCCTGTGGTCATTAGCATTCCTATTATGGGTAGCCCAAGGATGACATGGACATCCTCTAATATGATGTAAACCTATATCACATCCCCATCCACTTCCCATCTAAAGGTGTTAGTTAGTCATTCTTAGTAATCAAGGAACATGACTAACAAACTAACATTCATAGGAATCCTACACATATTAGCTATGCCTCTTCGACCTATTGATACTAGTATATATCTATCTCTATCTAATAATTATTCTAATAATGCTAGTAACTAAGACACATCCACCAATCTCTAGAAGCTCCATCATCTCTAAAACCAAAAAAAATAAAGGATGTATCAATTCATTCATGTCATGTATAGTCACAATACATTCTTTTTACATTTTTACATAAAAATCAAGCCTAATTTTTTTAAACTTATTTATTTATATTCATTTTAGCCTATTTTTTGCCTACTTGGTCCTTATTTCCCTCCTTGGGTCATTTTGGGCCATACTAGCCCTTTTCAACCTTCTACACATTTTTTCATACTTATTCTAGTTCTTTAGTCAACCTAGTTTGACCAAAATTTCTTATTTTCACCCTAGTTGACTCTAAAATCTTAGTCAAACCTCTTATTTTCCCCTTCCTAATGTTCATTGTCATTTTGGACCTTCAAATCAATTAGTAAAATAAATTAGGTTGGTATCCTATATAATGTGTAGGGTCAAACCATACCTACTAAGTTGGCACTATGGAGTCTTCCTAGTTTTAGCCTACTAGGTTGACTAGGCTCACCTAGTTCATTTTTCCTATCGACCTCTTGCATTTTCTTAGAAAGTGAATTTTTGTGCTTTATTCCTAATTCCAACTTAGCTATCCCCCGAGCAAGGAAAAATCCCATTTTTGTGTAACAAAAATAATCTTTAAACACCTTCGAAAAGGCATTTGGAGCGCCCTTGATTTGCTCTTTGTGCACTCAGATGTTACATCAAATTGCAGGATTGGCTTGTGATCTTATAGACTATTTTGGTCTTATGAACGCTATTAAAAATAAATTATTACGTCATTTCAAGTTGACCTCCATAATTTGAATTGTTTAATTTTTTCCTTTTTATTTGTTTTCAAATTAGCTTCTGCAATGAAAACACAATAAGAATATAATTACCTAAATTCATTAAAAAAATTCATAAATATTTATCAATAAATGAATAATTGCCATGTTCAAGGCATATTTGACAGTGTCTGTGAAAATTGCAGCTCAGCGATCCCCCGAGCAAGGAAAAATTCCATTTTTGTGTAACAAAAATAAACTTTGAACACCTCCGAAAAGGCATTTGGAGCACCCTTGATTTGCTCTTTGTGCACTCATATGTTACATCAGATTGCAGGATTGGCTTTGTGATCTTATAGAGTATTTTGGTCTTATGAACGCTATTAAAAATAGATTATTAAGTCATTTCAAGTTGACCTCCATAAATAGTCATTACTTTAATGACCATAAATATTTGTTTGTAAGAGTCAACGATAGTAAGAATATTCTAAACACAATCCACTGCGTTGAACTTTTCACCCTCTAGCCTCTTTTCCTATTCGCAAAGCTTTTCTATCATTTAATACCTTATAAGTCATCCTTATCTTACAATTCTTACCAATATGGGATTAATCTAATCATGTATTTGTGTTATAATTAAAGGCTTCCATGAATGATCAATCTTGTATTCCAGTGGAGTTGATAAAATCATTTCATTTCAAATCAATTAGAAAGAAAGTTTTTCAAACCAAGTATTGAAACTTTTGAAAGATAGCTAAGCTTGTCCACAAGTAAGAAGCAACACCTACACAACTACATAGTGATTGAAACATATATGGTTGAGGCAAGAAGCCTTGATAGCTCGGGTTTATTCTCAATCACAACAGAGACTAAAATCTATGCCTCACATCACAATATTAGTTCGTAAAGACTTTGTGATATGAAGAATTCCTTCATTTCCAATCACCACCACAACGGCCAACCTTAACTTTAAAGAGCCATATCACTTTTTGAAAAGCTTGGACTAGACAAAATTAAGCAAACACTATCAGAAAGGGTTAACCCTCATCTTGAATTAAAGTTACGATTATTGGGCTTCTAATGTTTGAAAGGTTGGATGATCCTTACTCCTTGCAAGTACGTGTAATTCCTAAGTCACTAGTATTCCTTGACCTCCAGCGACTAGTGTGTACCCCTGATAGAAAATTTCTTAGTGGCTTAGTTTTGAACTCAGATGCCTAATAAGTGTTGGTTAGCATTTGAGTTTTGAGTGTCACTAATTTAAAATCAATAAATATTTGCACGGTGGATATCAAGTTTCAATCATAAGATGGATATTTTAGGATCAATCAATCAATATAATATCGCAAGCATACAAATGACAGAAGATGACTTGTTTAACAAAGGGCTATGGATGCAAAGCTTAGTCAACTAGCCTCCTTTGGTCTAATCACAAAGACAACATTGTTAGCAATTGACAACATCTTGCCCCGAGAACAATAAAATTATCTTGGTTACAAGTTATCTTCACAAAAAAATGAAAAGAAACAATGTCCAAAAAAATGCCATAGGCACATATGTTGTAAATATTTGAAAAAAACTAGCCTTAAAAACTGTGTCCCGCTTTCAAAATAAAATGCAATTCTATAAACTTTGTATTTCATCAATGCAAAATAAGGATTAAAAACAAAAATTGCCCTTCATATTCCTGATCTCCATGACCTTCAAATTTCAATTAAAGCTATCAAATATACATCTTAAAACGTAACAAGGGAAGGATTAACTAATGCCATTCAGTTGGCACGCTTTGCGGTAATCTACAAATATTAAGAAATGACCATGCATAGATTGTTTTTTTTCTAAAATTTGCCAAATCAAATAGGTGGGTATCCATTAGAACAGCAATGACCGGAAATGGATCCACTAGTTTCTGTCGTTTAGCTCCATTGGTCATAATAATCTTAGGCTTCAACTTCAGCTCCATGATTATCAAATTTCAATTAAAGTTATCAAATGCACATCTTAAAACATAACAGGGGAGAGATTAACTAATGCCATTTCGATTGGCACGCTTTGCAGTAATCTATAAATATTAAGAAATGACCATGCATAGATTGTTTTTTTCTAAAATTTGCCAAATAAAACAAGTGGGTATCCATTAGAACATCAATGCCCAGAAATGGATCCACTAGTTTCTGCCATTTAGCTCCATTGGTCATAATAATCTTAGGCTTCAGCGTCCTTTGTTCTTGCCATATGCGTCTCGCAGAGGCTCTGTATGGATGCTTATAATCGACTTTGGTTGGAAACAACAATTATGTATATGTAAGAAGAATATAGCAGTTCTTTGCCATAGCTATAAAATGGATCCTCAGGGTAGAAATATAACCCAGCCTACAAAAATCCTTCTTGATGCACAACTTCTTAATGGTGAAGATCTATGTACTCCATCAAGGAGGCACACGTTGAAATCTGGAGTGGAATAGGGTGTGTGCGTCGAGTTTAAACAATATATAAGGTAAATGAAAAAACAATTCTCGTGCACTTCCATAAAGGGGTGTCATACGCCAAATTTGTGTCACTCAACAGTGACCTAAAAATTGACCTTCATCCTTACCTTTTTCCTGTGGTCATTTCATGATCACTTGTGCTTCCCCATTGTTATCTTAACAAACCAGTTATCACAACTTGTGCCCATGTGAAGGCGGTTCCTCTTGTGTGCAATTCATATGGAGATTTAGAAGCTTTTTATTAATTGGAATTCTTGATGGGTTGAATGTTTGGTTGGCAATAGAATTTTTAAATTTTATGATGACTTCTACATAAGTTTATGGAACTCAAATCTGAGTTCAAAATAGTGATCGGGGTAAGTCTTTTGATTAAGTACTTACATAATTTATCCCATGCTAAAAGTTCCTCTCTTTGATCTTATTGAGTTTAGATTGGAGAGGCAAAATTTGGAGGCCAGTAAAACTCCCTTGTTCTATTATATTCAAAACTTAATACAAAAAATGCCAAATTTTCAAAAAAAACTTCAAATTCATGTAGTGAATAGGGCTGTAAGGAAATAAATCAGCAAATTAACTGCATTTTATAAATGGATAATATGCCCCAAAATCTAAGGATGCCAAATTCGCAAGTTGCAAAAATAATCAAACAACAAAATCCAAGGCTGTCCTTTGCTGGCAGTAGAGCATCTGGTTAGTCCACATGATCCACATCATCCAGAACTATCAGCAGACCAATATATCTAAAACAACTTGCGTTATCTGCAAGTTGTGCAAAGTGCTTTTGGCCACAGCATCACACATATCAAAAAGAACACTGGTGATATCAGTGGAGGAGCATTTTATGTAGTATAACTCTTTGCCAGTGTGGTTTTACAAGAAACACCCATCGCCACAATTTGTAGATTCTACCAGCTCTGCACAAATTGCACTGTAGCTTTTTTAAATTCTTTTACATCTTCATCAAATCCAACGTGATGTTTGGCTGCCCGAGACCTCTAATGGAACATTTTCCATCACCAACAATGCCAAATTCGCAGTACTCTGCAACAGCCTTCACTCGGCCCTAAACATCTACAACAAAAAGAAAAAAACAAATGAAACAAACATCACTTAACATAGCACATAATAGATCACAAAGCGCATGAATGAGATATAACATGTGATAAGTTGGGGAGGCAGGGTATTTGTTACTTACTCATTGTGAAGCATGTAGCCAAAATGAAATGAAATGTTATGTACTAACATTTTCCACTCGTCAAGCTTTTTGCTCATGTTGGAGTATTTCAAGGTTGGGACAAGAGTCTTTAGAAAGTGATGTGTCATTTTCCACTCATCAAGTTTTTCAGTCAAGTTGGAAAATTTCAAGGCTGGGACAACAGTTTTCAGAAAGTGATATCTTCGACATAGGCATCTCACTTAAACATGATCACCTTGACCACTTAGACAAGATGATTCGAGTGGGAAAATTTTCCAATGGAGTCTTGGAAGGTTTTCAATGACAGGCTGCTTATGCTCAGAAATTCTGATTTGCTCAACTTTTTTAAGGAGTTTGGCACGTACCTCAAAAACGGACTCTTTAATTTCAGAAATTACAATTTGCTCGGCTGATAAATTTTAGTTAGTACATTCCTTATACTGGCTTCATCAAAATGGTGTTGTTTTACGGCCATCTTAGTACATTCCTTATACTCTTGCAATTCCACACATCCCAAAAACATTAGATTCTCTTTTGATGTTTTTGAAAATATCTAACATAAACACAAGCTTCAACAATTTGACAAATCAAGATATTGTACAAATGCTAGCTAATAGAAATCAACCAATTGGTTCTGCACTCCCGAAAAGCATTCTTATGCTTGAACACCAACCGAAAAAAAAGAATGTGAAAGCTGAGCCCATCCATATGGTGGTAAGCCCTACCCACCCCAACCATCAGTTTGGGGTTGGAAGAGGCCACCAAACGAAGCCCAGGGCTATAAAAGCAAATGAGAGCAAGGGTTAAGGAAAGGATCATATGTCCACCAGAGTTAGGGTTTTCACACAAAGTAACATACAGCAAGAAACTAAGTAACAAACAGAAACCCACCATGCATCATACCAAATCAACATAGAAAGCCTTCATGGCTGTGCTAGCAATATTTCATCTGTACGCCATCTAAGGGCAAGATGAACTAGGCCAAAACTTACCCACCAGGGTTTATTAAACAAACTCACACTACCATCTCAACAACCACCTTACTCAAATCCAAATGCAATAGCAACTACAGCAGCCTGGAAACACTGATAAGGAGCATGTGTTAGTTTCAGGAGGCTGAGGGCCCTCCATGTAACCAAAGCATTTGCCTAGGGTTTCCTCCAAGAATAAAACAGTGGCAGCTAAGCATGCATAGATTTGAAATAAACAAGCAAAGAACTTACTTGAAAAATGCCCTCCTTTTCTGTTTCTTTTCTTCTTCTACCACCACTGTGTTCTTCTCCGCCTGCTTGGGTACAATCCCAAACTGTCATATATCCTTCCACCGGATTCCATCGCCACCACCAAAACATTAATGCCTCCAAAGTATGGATTCTAAAAATAGTTTCCACCACCATCATGCCTGCAGCCAAAATGCAGGCCTGAAAACACTATATTTTCTCCATAATGTCCTCACTCTTCTTTTTCCCTTTGAAATCAACGACCCAAAATGAGAGCCAATCAAACGCTATCCAAGCAAAAACCCTAAAATCAAATGATTTTGTCTCAATACTAAATTCCAATGCCATGACAAGCTCATGACCTCATCATAGGTCAAAAGACCTTTTTACCACAAGAAGACCACAAGCACAATCATTAAACCCTTTTACCACCAACTCACTAAGACTTTGAAACAAATCCAAAAGTCCTTTATTTACACATGCCGAAGCATTACCAAAACTTATAAGCTTTATAAACAACCAATGCAAGCTTATGGACCTTGATAACAATTGCAGGCTTATGTTACTCAAGCTAACAACTCAATGGGCCTGCCTTTATTATTAGACATTCATGCAAACATAACAGGCACAATTGGCTATAAGCCAAAGACGGCCTCTGAACAAACAATGCTAACAATTACGCACAGTACTAGTTAGGCACAATACAAGACATCACAAAAGGGAATGGTGGACAATCGACTTGATCTCTTTCTTTTACCTTACGCTCATATACCTGTATAGCACTGATGTGACAGTTTGATGAAGTCTTCCAACCCCGAACCTAGCTCAGTCATCCAACTGTTATCTGCAATCACAAATGATATCAGCAGTACCAGCTCTACATAATCAACATAAAATCAAATAATGAATGAAATATAGCCAACTACAGCATGAACTGAAATACTAAAATATAAGCTCAAAGTAAATACATATCAGATCAAATGCCCAGTATCATAATAGCAAAATGGCTCATTAAAACAGTACAGCAGGCATATTATTCAAGGTCTGTCCAAGAAGGATATGACAACTTGGAGGAATATTGTTGGTAAAACAAATTGTTATTCGGTAACAATGATGTTAAATTAGGAGACCACATTGATGGCACGCCTCCGCTCAATGCATTCTTCAACACATCCAATACTTTGAGTTGGATACAACTTGAATTATTTGCAAAAAGTCACCCTTGCAAATGATTGCTTAATACATTTACATATTCCAGGAGAGGACTGGTTTGCCATAGGCAAGAGGGAATATCTCCAACGAGACTATTGTTAGCTACTTTCAAGGCCTAAAATGATAATTGAGTCGAAATCCATGCTGGAATTTGGCCACCAATGTTACATGATATCAAATTTAACATTTTGAACTTAGAGGGAATCCATGTTGTGCTAATGTTTAGGACACAATTGGATAGCTGTAGCTGACGTAACATGGTAAGGTTGAGGAAAAAAATTCTATAATTTTCACATGGTGGTTAAAGGAGAGGTAGAGGGACTATATAGAAGATGGCAATGTTGAGGACGGATTGCTCTCATTGAATATATTACCATTAGCACCGAGACAAAAAAGGGAGAGACTACCAAATGAGGAAAGAGTCCCACTGAACTGGTTCAAGGAAATGTCTAACATCTCCAGTAAAGATAGATTGCCAAAGCAATCTAGAACTTGACCTGTTAATTGGTTTGTATCAAGACAAAGATAAGTCTGGTGAGATGACAAACTATATGGGGAATATCCCCACTCAAGGTATTGTTATATAAATCTAGATGCTGAAGATAGGAGAGTTTTTCCAAACAAAACTGAAGAATACATGTTAATTCATTGGACTGCACAAGCTATCTGACATGACACCTCCATGGACACTGTTATGGCTGATATTAAGTGTGAGCACATGGTTGGTGTGATTGTGGCAAGATATGCCAGCCCAGAGTGTGCAGCACTCAGTGCCATTCACCCATGAACTGAGAATGCCATCGGAGTCATTCAAGGCTGCCTTGACATTTAATTTTGAAAAAGCTGAAACTATTTTCTTCATATTCAAAGAAAAAGCACTTACATTTTTATCATAAAAAAAATGATAATTTTTATGTAAATAAATTTATAATTAATTGAACCTTAATAGATTTGTTTGGAAAAAAAAAATATTGAAAAACACTTGATTATTAGGTAGTAGAAATATTGAATAACACTCAAAATAAAAAGATTCTGCCAATAAGGACCCGCACATTTGGCTTTGACTTCAAATCCTTGAATTTCTCATTTGTAAATCTGGATACAAATGGCAATACCCATGTGGGGGCTTGCATGTTTTTCAGTATATTTCCAGAACATTTGGCTTTGACTTCAAATCCTTGAATTTCTCATTTGTAAATCTGGATACAAATGGCAATACCCATGCGGGGGCTTGCATGTTTTTCAATATATTTCCAGAAAACACAACTCTACTCTTTGGTATATTTCCAGAAAAAAATCTCATTTCTTCCCACAAATCATTAAGATATAACGTATGGGCTTGTTTGAGAAATGATATGAATGTATAAACATTTGTATTTACAAGTTGTTTAAAAAAACATATTGTTGTAGATGACTTGACTACAAAGGTTAGGAAAGGACATTCCATGATACTGAATGGCCTACCTAAATGTGCAGGATAGTTTATGGTGCATAAGAAGCACTTAACTATACTTTAAATACAATATATTATTGAATACAAAGAGCAAATAAATAAATATATTTCTTTGTATTCTATATCTTATATTCTACATTTTATATTTACATTCAATTATTTCTTCGTATTTTTTCTTTGCATTCAATATATCATTAAGATATAACGTATGGGCTTGTTTGAGAAATGATATGAATGTATAAACATTTGTATTTACAAGTTGTTTAAAAAAACATATTGTTGTAGATGACTTGACTACATAAATAAATATATTTCTTTGTATTCTATATCTTATATTCTACATTTTATATTTACATTCAATTATTTCTTCGTATTTTTTCTTTGCATTCAATATATATTGAATGCAAAGAAAAAATACAAAGAAATAATTGAAAAAATATATATATATATATATATTGAATGCAAAGAAAAAATACAAAGAAATAATTGAATGTAAATATAAAATGTAGAATATAAGATATAGAATTTGAAGCCCACTTGTCTCTTGGTTGGGGCTGTCTAAATTCTTACGGTACCCCAATAAAAAAGAAAAAAGAAGTAGAAGTTTCAAACACCTTTTTTTCCTCCTACTTCTTTCGTGACACGGCATTAACTATTATCTATTTCATTCTGGAAACCTGTTTCACATGTAACTTAATATTAAAAAATCATATGATTATATAAAATTCTCTAGTGAATTCAACACTATTAATAACACTTTAACGTAAATGAAAGACCTGACAGATCAAATCATTATAATAATTTAGAAGTAGTTTATTTGAAAACCTAGACTTTATGTGCCGATTAAGTTTGTAAATGAAAGACCTGACCCAGACCAAATCATTACAATAATTTAGAAGAAGTTTATTTGAAAACCTAGACTTTATTTGCCGATGTCTAAGCACAAGAGGCTCTTAACTTTACCCTTTACATTAAACATTATATTACAATTGTTAAGCAATACAAACATCGTATGTCAGTTGTTAAGGCAAAGAACAAACTTCAAAATAACATCAACTCTTTCAAAGTATTTCTTTCTCCACCTCAATGTTACTATAAGCAATGAGGTTACAACTACAAAAGCTTCCCCATATGATAATCCCACTTCAATACCATACCAAGGAATTTTCTTGCTCTTCTCTTCTTTCTTAAAGGAGTGGGAGGCGGAGAAACAAATTCAGGCCAAGTGCAATCCTTTGGAAGGGGACATCCCCATAAATGTGGGTTCCCTAAGAATGATGAATTTGGAAATGAGTTATCTTTCCTCTTTGGGGTATACTTCTTGAAAACTTGTTTTTGGACAAATTTAATAAGCCCAAAAAACTTAAAAATTCAAGCTTAAGAGGGAAGTTTTCCAAAGAACCTATTTCTAGATAGGTCCAAGGAGTCCAGCTGAATCATTTGTCCCAAACTACTGGGAATAGCCTCGCTCAAATTGTTCATTGATAGATTGAGCAGCATCAGCCCCTTCGACTTCCCAAAATTAGATGGAAGTTGCCCCTCCAAGTAATGTTGAATAGATCTATGGAGGTCAAGGTTGGAAAAATATATGGATAGTGTCATTTCCAATGCATCCATGTACAAACAGCTTTGAACATAAGAATTTGATGTAGCTAAATCTTTCTGATATGACAATATGGAACCATTTTTCCTGGGCAGGACCAATTATTTTAAGCATAAAATGGTGTATGGGTTAAATCCTGATATATGATTAAAAGATAGATCCAAGATTTGGAGGTGAATCAGTTGGCCAATTTGTAAAAGAATATTGCTTTTAAAATGATTTCCCTTCATTACCAATACTCTCAACTCTGAAAGATTTCCAATTGATTTTGGAACTTGCCCTTTAATTGAGTTGTGCCCAATATCAGGAAAAAGTAGTTGTGTACAATTTGTTTTTGAGGAATGGAAAGATCCCTTTAGCTTGTTACTTCCAACCACTAATGACTATAGGTGGTCTAGCTTGTTACTCCCAACCACTAATTGATTCTGGAACTTGCCCTTTAATTGAGTTATGCCCAATATCATGAAAAGGTATTTGTGTACAATTTGTTATTGAGGAACGGAATGATCCCTTTAGCTTGTTACTCCCAACCACTAATGAGTATAGGTGGTTTAGGTGTCTGAGCTCGTGGGTATCCTCCCCTCCAAACTATTATTTCCCAAATTCACTGCTTTAAGTGCAGAACAAAATTGCCCTAGGTTGGAGGGATGATTCCATTCAATTTGTTATTTGCCAAATGTAGAACCTGAAGCTGAGATAAGTTGCCAAAGCTTGGAAGAATATTGCTGGCAAACAAATTATCATTCAATAACAATACTTCTAAATTAGGAGACCACATTAATGGCATGGCTCCGCTCAATTCATTCTTTGACAAATCTAAGAATTCGAGTTGAATCCAACTTGAAGTATTTGGAAAAAGACGCCCTTGCAAATGATCGTTGATAGATTTACATATTCCAAGAGAGGACTATGGTATGCCATAGCCAAGAGGGAATCTCTCCAGCAAGACTATTGTTCGCTAATTCCAAGTACTCAAGTGAGAATCGAGTCAAAATCCATGCTGGAGTTTAGCCACCAATGTTACTTGATATAAAAGATAACATGTTTAAGTGCAAGGAGGGAATCCACGTTGTGTTAATGTCGATTACACAATTGGATAGCTGCAGCTGATGTAACACGGTAAGGACGAGACACAAAATTTCTGTAATTTTCGCATGGTGGTTAAAAGAGAGGAAGAGGTACTTTATAGAAGGTGGCAATGTTGGGGAAGGAATGCTCTCATTGAATCTATTACCATCAACATAGAAAACAAGAAGGGAGGAGAGACTACCAAATGATGAGGGAAGAGTCCCATTTAACTGCTTGAAGGAAATGTCTATTATCTCCAGTAAAGATAGATTGCTTCAGCAATCTGGAATTTGCCCTATTAATTGATTCTTCGAAATAAATTAGTGCTGCAATAAAGAAAGATTGCCAAATCAATCTGGAATTTGACCTGTGAATTGATTGTTAGAAATAAATAAGTCTTGCAATAAAGATAGATTGCCAAAGCAATATAGAATTCGACCTGTTAATTGATTGTTAGAAATATCCAACTCACGAAGAGAAGAGACATTGCCAAGGAGCAGGGAATGATGAAGCGAAGAGATATTAGCCAAGGAGTAGGGAATGATGAAGTGAAGAGATATTAGCCAAGGAGTAGGGAATGACGAAGCGAAGAGATATTAGCCAAAGAGCAGGGAATGTTATAGCTGAGTTGATTACCATAAGGATGAAGTGTACGCAGAGAAGAGAGGGTACCTAGATAAGATGGCATGCTTCCATTCAATTGATCACCCCCAGGATCAAGGCTATGCAGAGAAGAGAGACTAGAACACAATATTCCTCCGCTTGGATAGTTTCCTCTAAGCCCAAGCTCAGTTAAAAAATAAAGATTACCCAAACACGATAGAATATTTGCACTGAGTTGGTTAAAATAAAGAATAAGATAAGTCTAGTGAGATGACAAACTGTATGGGGAATATTCCCACTCAAGATATTCAGATTTGAAGCTAGATGCTGAAGATGGGAGAATTTTTCCAAATATGAAGGAAGAATACAAGTTAATTCATTTGATTGCAAATCTAGGAAGGTGAGAAAACGAAGACTGACATGTTAAGGCTTATATTAAGTCTAAGCACATGATTGGTGTGATTGTGACAAGATATGCCAGAATTGAGTGTGCAGCAGTCAGTGCCATTCACCCATGACCTGGGATTGCCATCAAAGTCATTCAAGGCTGCCTTGAAGGCGAGAAGAGCTTGAGATTCGTGGGGATGACATCTGGGGAGGCAGAGACATGGGAATGGGTTGGTGAAGAGGATAACAAAGAAGGCAATGAGAATAATAACAATAAGATTTTGAGAAATGAAAGCCATTAGAGAAAAATGGGTTGAGATGATATCCACCACTATATATAATAATAACAATTAAGTTTTTTAGAGATTAAAGCCGTACGGGAAAAATGGGATGTGATGATGTCCACCACTATATATATAGATATATGTATATATAGTGGTGAGTAGTATATTTAAGTGGGGAGTAGTATATCTAAGTGGGGAGTAGTGTTGTATACAGTTATAACACTATTCCCCACCAGTAGTTAATGTTTTTAATAATTTCAGCTTGTAAACCATGGCATAGACCATAGTCTTATGGACCGTGTGAAGAAGGTTTGCTCACAGCAATATAAAATGAACAGAGAGAAAAACTTCAAGGATTATTTACCCTTAAGGGCTCTGAACAACGCCATTGCAGCAGAAGCCAAGGGAAACAAAGTTGACAAGATTAATAATTTGGGCTGGGCAGATGTTTTTCAAGTTCATGAAATACATGACAAATTCTTGGCCTTCCAAGCCCAAAGATTTCAAGTGCATTCAATCAGTAGTCATGTACAGCTGCACTTATATAAATCCATTAATGGTAACATTTTAATCTACTTGAATTAACACAGCAAAATCTAAAGGAAATGTAATATTTACAATTATCGCGGGGAAACAATTGAGGAGTTCCACAGCTAGATATTCGCGCACACAATAATTGCAAGAGATAATAACCCTGAATTTGGGGCTAGAGTAAAGGGTATGTGAAAAAGGCATTTGCAGGGGAAGATAAACCATTCTTTGGCACCAAGGTAAGCCATTATCCTCCCTGCCCTAGACCTGACCTGATCTGTGCAGGATAGTTTATAGTGCATAAGAAGCACTTTAACCATACTTTAAATAGGAGTTGGACGTACCCTAACTCCTGCAATATATATTTAGTACAAAGAAGAAATAATTGTATATTGAATGCAAAGAACAAATACAAAGAAATAATTGAATGTAAATAGAAAATATAGAATATAAGATACAGAAAATTGAAGCCCATTTGAATCTTGATTGGGGATGTCTAAACTCTTATTATTATTGTCATTTTAATGTGTAAATAAAAAGAAGCAGATGTTTCAAGCACCTTTTTTCCTACAGGAGTTTGCATTTCGTGACACGGGATTACTTATTATCTATTTCATTTTGGAAACCCATTTCACATATAAGGTAATATCAAAATATCATAAAATTATATAACATCCACTAGAATTCTCTAAACGTAAATGAAAGCCCTCACACAAATCAAATCATTATAATAATGTGACACGACATTAATTATTATCTATTTCATTCTGGTAACCCATTTCACATATAAGGTAATGTCATATTTTCATGAAATTATATAACATCCACTAGAATTCTCTAAACGTAAATGAAAGACCTCCCACAAATTAAATCATTATAATAATTAGAATTTATTTGAAAATCTAGACTTTATTTTCCGATAAGTCCAAGAACAAGAAGCTCTTAGCTTTACCATTTACATTAAACATTATATTAGAAGTAGGGAATTACAGCTTCATAATGTCAGTTTTGAGCCAAAGAAATATTTACTTCAAAATAACATACTCTTTCAAAGTATTCTTTCTACTCATTATTACTATAAGCAATGATGTTATGCCAGCAAAACCTGGCCCATATGACAATCCCACAGCAATACCATACCAAGGAATTTTCTTGCTCCTCTTATTTCTTAATAGGAGTGGAAGGAGAACCAAATTTCGGCCAAGTGCAATTCTTTGGAAGGAGACATCCCCATAAATTTGGGTTCCCTAAGAATGATGAATTTGGAAATGAGTTATCTTTTCTCTTTGGGGTATACTTCCCGAAAATTTGTTATTGGACAAGTTTAATGAACCCAAAAAACTTAGAGAATCAAGCTCAGAGAGAAGTTTCCAGAGAAACTATTTCTAGAAAGGTATAAGTGATCCAGTTGAATCATTTGCCCCAAACTAATGGGAATAGGCCATTAGCCCTCAGATTGTTCATTGATAGATTGAGCAGCATCAACCCCTTTAACTTCCCAAAATCAAAAGGAAGTTAACCCTCCAAGTTATTGCTAGATAGATTTATGGAAGTCAGGTTGAAAAAATATATAGATAGTGCAGTTTTTTTACTTTAGAAATCATTTTCAAAGCATCCATGTACAAATAGCTTTCAATTTTAAAATTTGATATAGCTAAATCTTTCTAATATGACAATGAGGAACCATCTTTCCTGGGCAGGACCAATTCTTTTAAGCATAAAATGGTGTATGGAATAAATCCTGATGTATGATTAAAAGACAGGACCAAGATATGGAGGTGAATTAGTTACCCAATTTCTGAAGGAAATTTGCTGTTAAAATGATTTCTCTTCATTACCAATACGCTCTACTCTAAAAAAATTCAATTGATTTTGGAACTTGCCCTAACCTCTTCACCAACCCATTCCCATGTCTCTACCTCCCCAGATGTCACCCCCATGAACTCAAGCTCTTCTCGGCTTCAAGGCATCCTTGAATGACTCTAATGGCAATCCCGGGTCATGGGTGAATGGCATCAACTGTTACACACAGTGGGATGGAATATCCTGCCACAATCACACCAATCATGTGCTCAGAATATTATATATACATACAATGTGTGTGTGTGTATTCCAGGTCATGGGTGAATGGCACTGACTGCTGCACACTCTGAGATGGAATATCCTGCCACAATCACACCAATCATGTGCTCAAAATATTATATATATATACATGCAATGTGTGTATATACACACTGTATGTATGTATATACACACAAATTGTGGTGGAAATCATCACAACCATTTCTCCCCTATGGCTTTCACTTTCCAAAAATCTTATTGTTATTATTGTCATCGTACTCTTTTTTATCCTCTTCGCCAACACACATTGTGGTGGATATCATCACAACCCATTTCTCCCCAATGGCGGCTTTCACTTCCCAAAACCTTATTGTTATTATTGTCATCACACTCTTTTTTATCCTCTTCACCAAAGCATTTCCATGTCTCTACCTCCGCAGATGTCATCCCCATGAATCTCAAGTTGTTCTCGCCTTCAAGGCAGCCTTGAATGACTCTGATGGCAATCCCAGGTCATGGGTGAATGGCACTTACTGCTGCATACTCTGGGATGTAATTTGGCCACCAACGTTGCATGATATCAAATTTAACATGTTTAAATTTAAAGGATAAAATTCATCATGTGCTATTGTTGTGTACACAATTGGATAGCTACAGCTGACGTAACATGGTAAGGTTGAGAAAAAAAATCTGTAATTTTCACATGGTGGTTAAAGGAAAGGTAGAGGGACTGTATAGAAGATGGCAATGTTGAGGAAGCAATGCTCTCATTTAATATATTGCCATAAACACAAAGATAAATAGGGAGGAGAGACTACCAAATGATGAGGGAAGAGTCCCACTTAACCGGTTGTAAGGAAAGGTCTATTATCCCCAGTAAAGATAGATTGCGAAGCAATATGGAATTTGAATAATAAGTCCTGCAATAATATTCCATTGAGTTGGTTAAAATAAATATTACTATAAGTCTGGTGAGATGACAAACTGTATGGGGAATATTCCCACTCAAGATATTGAGATTTAAATCTAGATGCTGAAGATAGGAGAACTTTTTCAAATGAGAAGGAAGAATACAAGTAAATTCATTTGGTTGCAAATCCAAGAAGATGAGAAAACGAATTCTGGCATGTTATTGCTGATATTGAGTCCGAGCACATGATCGGTGGCCCAGCCTATCTAATCTAGTAGAGATAGGGCCTCCTCCCCCTCAACATAGTGGGGTGGGGTATGGCTGATATTACGTCTGAGCACATGATTGCTGAGATATAAAGCCATTGGAGAGATGGGTTGTGATGATATCCACCACAATGTGTGTGTGTATGTACGTACATATACATACACACATTGTGGTGAACATATATGTATACAATGTGTATATATATACACATTGCATGTATACACACATACAATGTGTGTATGTATATATAGACATTGTACGTATATATATGTATATATACATACATTGAGGTAGATATCAGCACAACCCATTTCTCCGCAATGGCTTCCACTACCAAAATTTTATTGTTATTATTGTCATATGTATACATACACACTGCATATATATGTATATATACACACATTGTGGTTGATATCATCACAACCCATTTGTCCCCGATGGCTTCCACTTACCAAAATCTTATTATTATTATTGTCATCGCACTCATTGTTATTGCACTTGTTATTATACAATGTGTATATACACATGTTCTGTAGGTGTGTATGGATACACACATTGTGGTAGATATGTATGGATACAAATTGTGGTAGATATCATCACAACCCATTTTTTTATATATATACACATTGTATGCATACAACACATTGTATATATATGCATATATACACACATTGTGGTGGATATCAACACAACATATTTCTTTAGAAAGCGAGTTAATTTGAAGGAAACTGTGTCTCCTAGATGCGGAATCGATACGATGTTGGTAAGCGAAAATGCGCTACAATGTCAAGTCAGGTTGAGATGCGAGCCCGGGTTTCATTGCGAGCTTGAGTTGCATTGCAAGCCGAAGTTATGTATATGTATGTGTATAGAAATGGGTTGTGATGATATCCACCACAATGTGTGTGTGTGTGTGTATACTATACATACACAAACATTGTATGTGTATACATACAATGTGTATATATACATATACATACTTGTATGTGTATATATATTGTGCATATGTATAACCAAGAGTGTGATATATACAACATTACATATGTATGTATATATACACATTGTGGTGGATATCATCACAACCCCCTCCGCCCCCCCCACACACATATATATACTATTAAGTCTATATTTGAAGGATCGTACGGTATTAGTAAGAAGAAGAATAATAATGAGGGTGGCGAGATGGAGATGGAGATGGAGATGGAGATGGAGTGGGCCATGAGTGGGAGTGGGCAATGTCAAACTCTGACTATGTGGTAACACGGTACATGTACAATGTCCAAATTATAATTATATTTGATAATTAACCATGTTGGGTGAATATTTTGTCGTCAACTAACTGATGACAAAATGGGTATATCAACCACAGTACAGGGAGATTTACGCCACAAAAAGTGTGAATTTACCACATCTGGACGAGGTAAATCTCACATCTCATCAAGAGGAGGTTCCCTATGAATATTTATGAGCTATATGTATATATAAGTAAGCAGAAAATAACACTCAGGGTAGTATAACAGCATCCACCTCTCTTTTTTCAGAGGTGATGTCCAAGGAACAAGAGAGAAAAATCTTGGGCATTGGCTAAGAACATTCCTCTTCTTTCAGGAATAGTATCCAGCCAAGAGTAGAAAATCCGCTGAAATAGGTAACAAAGTTAACAAAGAAACCTATGTAAGCACAAAGTCTTCCGTTGTCTCCTTAACCGATCCGGAATATGCGTAACTGTAGAGTAAAATGAAGCACACAGTCTTCGCCTAAAATTACAAAGGATAAAAGGATCACCAAAATAAAAGTAGCTCAAAGTCTTTCTTCTATCTTTTAGAAACGCCCTCAGATAATATCAACACACACACTTTGCTTATTAAATCAAATAGATAAGAGATTATCAGGAAAGAGGACATAAAAACCATTTCCTAAATAACACAAATTACTTCAACACAAAGTCTAAAATAAACCTGTTTCTCATTCATTTGATGCAATATGATTTACAAGTTGAGCACAAAGTCTCAAAAAGTGTCTCAATTTCAGCAAAGTTTTTGCTCTCAATTATCAGAAATCCTTTTTACAAAAGAGGTCGCCTCTATATATACGGAGAAACCTTCAAAATTAAAAAGATTAAAATATAAAAATATTTTAGTCAAAGACGAGTCATCTTTGATTTTTGAGATATTTTTTCAGATTTTTTACATGTAATTATACATTACAAAATTGCATGCACTTTTACATGAAAATGTCCCAAGTCAATTACAAAGTGCATTTTGAATAAAGCATGGAAAAACAGCTTCAATCTTTATTTCCAGTCTGCATGGTCTTCGACTTCTTTAGAAAAACTTCAGTGATCTGGAAGAACTTTTGTTGAAAAGACGTCGATGAAGAGAGATTCTTTAGAGAAACTACAGTAATAATCATGATTGTGCAATTTTAGGAGAAAAATTAGCAATATGAAAAAACTGCACATTTGAGGATCATAATTACGGAAACGCGCTTGAAAACGCTGAGGCGAGAGCAGGTCGAAAAGTGGAAGAAAAGGGGAGCAGGGGCAAAAAATAGGAGAAATGAAAATTTTCCAGAGGAAAAACGGGGAAAAGGAATGTATGGGCGGCAAAAATTGCCGCCCTTGCATATTGGAGAAGTTCTTGTGCATAGGCGGCAAAAATTGCCGTCTGTGCACGTCAGGGAGTAGGCGAAGAAGAACGTGTAAGGGCGGCAAAAATCGTCGCCCTTGCACTTGGAGGAGAGAAAACGGCGATGCATGGGCGGCAAAAATCGTCGCCCTTGCGCCTGGAGGAGAGAAAACGGGGATGCATGAGCGGCAAAAATTGCCGCTCTTGCATGGAAGAAACCAAAAGATGCTAGGGCGGCAAAAATTGCCGCTCTTACATACTGGAAGAGACCAAAAGATGCAAGGGCGGCAAAAATTGCCGCTCTTGCATATTGGAAGAGACCAAAAGATGCAAGGGCGACAAAAATTGCCGCTCTTGCATGGAAGAAACCAAAAGATGCAAGGGCGGCAAAAATTGCCGCTCTTGCATGTTGGATGCAAACACTTGTCACGTTCCGCTGAGCCATAACAAGACATGTGATGTATTCCGCTGCACTGTCTTTTTTCATCGGGCGCTTTTCCGCAAGTTTTTCTCTTCAGTCGGGCTTTTCCTTTGCTTTCTGCTTTTGTCTTTTCCAGCTTTGTCTCTTCCTGCTGCAATTTGAGCTATCGGGCTATCTTTTCAGCTAGTCGCTTGATCCTTCCTTTGAGTTCTGCACTTTATTTGGATTTCAACGGATATTCCCTTACCTTAAATTTGACGTCTGCGGGGACGTCACTGGTCACTAGCCGCTTGAACCATGTTGAACCGTAAACCCTTGGACCTGCTGAAAATACATTGGTTCGTTGGTTCATTGTTTTTTTGTTCGATCGCTTCCTGGTTCAATCACTTTCACGCTCCTTGGTTGAACCATCCGTTGAACCACCTGTTTGCTGCTTCTCTCTTTGATAGAGGTTGCCTTTGAACCTTTGAACCATGTTGAACCATTGAACTTTGAACTCTTTCGGTTCAAAGTTCAATCGGTTCATTGGCTTATTATGTGTCTCGCTCGAACACTGCTTCCTTTATCTTTCTAAGCTTTGATTGAACCTTTGAACCTTGAACCCGTTGAACCTTCTGGTTCAACGGTTCAATGGTTCATCCGTTGAAGCCCTTTGAACCTTTCGATTGAACCAACTTTGGTTCAACGGTTCATTCTTCGTTATTTGGCAAAGTCTTTGTTTTTTTGCACCAAGTGCATTGAACCAACTTGGTCGTTGAACCCACTGAACCAAAGTGGTTCAAAGTTCAATGGTTCAAGCCTAAGTCTTTTATCATTTGCCGATTGAAATCCTTTTGATTGAACCGCGGCGCTGAACCAAACCTGGAAACGACCAAGTGCTGGAAACTTGTTCTTTTGAGAGCTTGCTTGCAGAAGCTTTTTTACCCTGTCGAACCTGTGAATCCCCTTTACGAAAAAAGCTTTAAAATGAGGAATTTGAAAGCTCAGAACAAATTTGAAAAGGGGAGAGAAAAATTTTGGTCTGTAAGTTGTCCCAAAAATGAGTGGCATTTTTCGGGGACAACAGCGGGCTCCAGTTGGGGAACTACCTTCTGTTGCAAAAATCGATTGAAAGAAGAAGAATCCAGAATCTCCAGTGCCTTAGAAGCGTGCCATTGGGCCACGGAGTCATGCTACCCAAAAAGAAAGGCTCCAAAAACGAAAATGAAAAGCACAAAACAGAACTAAAGACTATACAGATATACATATGTACAGATGATCTTATCTGATGCCTCAAGATTTGAAGCGCTTCAAATGCCGCCCACTGTGAGACAGTGAAAATGGTGTGCCATCCTGATAAACCAGCAAAAAACCATTGTCTCCAGAAATAGTGACTGGCAAATGAAACTCTCCACCAGGAAACCTCTTTTACGTGCCTTCCCCTTGGTTCTCTTCTCTTGCTGCCCCTTGGCAAGGCTTGCTTTCTAGTCTAAGAACTATGAATCTTGGTTCTCCTGCAGAGTCCTTTTTTCTGATTCCGATGGGCAACAGCCTGGTTTATTACCATAATTTGTTGTTCTGATAGTTCAGTCCAACACATGTCTTGATTGTCCCCTTCAGACGCCTGGGAGACCGCCGTCTCGACATCTCCTTTGTCTCGAGTAGCTCCCCATTCGAGTAACAGAGATTCATACTTGGCAGTGTTGGTGTTGCTGAACTGCAACTCGTGTAAAGAAGGAAGAATATCCCCTTTAGGAGATATCAACACCAACTTGGCCTCAGCACCTGTAGAGGAATTGTTGCCATCCATTTCCCGGATCCAAACATCACCAGAAACGAATCTTCTGTCAGATTTCTCTTCATTAGAGATGGAAGACCTTTTTCATTTGTACTGCGCCCTACCAATCATTTTGATGTCTAGTTTGAATCAATTCTTGGATCACCACCTACCGGTCTTTCGTCCCCAGGAACATGGACGTCCTCCGTGATCAAGAAGTAATCACCCCTGCCTAAAAACTCAAACAAAATTTGAGCTTCAAGGGCCGACGTTTGGGTCTTAACATCTTATACCAACTTGTCCAACTGATCGAAGTTGGACTGCAGGACTTCAAATTCAGTCATTTGACTTTTGGTCTTTTTGACATGATCAGTTATGTCAAATGACTGAATTGGACTAGGCACAAAGGATGGGAGTTCATCCTTTTGGTTTTTGGGAGGGGCGGGAGGACTGGACTGTGAAATTGAAGTAGAAGTTGCAGAACTGTTTGAGATACTCACTTCTTTAACAACCATCAGGTCCTTTGGCTGGAAAGACAGAGTGGTTCCACATTCAGCAATTGAAATTGTTGGTTGAGGTCGCTTCTCTATTTTTCCTTTATTAGCGTGCTGAGCTGACTGGTTTTGAGACTGGGTGAACACAGCATGACCCCTCAGCGGCATTGCCTTCTCTTCTGGGTTCATCTTGATAGTTCAAAAAACCGATGTGGGAGTCGCCAGCTGATTCTTCTTGATCAAACTCAGGTTGGAAAGAGAAACCATGTTCTGTTTTCAAATATCCAATTGCTGAGTTGGTTGGAGGTGCTTCAAGGGCAAGGTTCCTCTGCGGGGAAGGCAATTTGGCTGCCCTTGACTTCTGGCAGCATTGCCTTGATATGGCTGATTGGGGAATGTCCTCTTTGATATATCTTTATATAGAGGAGCAGAAGACATACTTTGTGCCATTTGTCTTTTCAAAGCTAGCAATTCATTTGCCAGCTTTTGCATCATTGGGTTAGTGGTGACTGCAAGTGAATACTCAAAAGATGAAAAAAAAATTCTTTTATTAGGGTCTCTCCTTAACTTTCCTGCCAAGATAAGGTCATCTTCTACCTCAGTAGCCAAGTCCTGAGCAGCCTCAAGGTCTATGTCTAACCCGTCTCAACAAAAAACCCACTTCAGGCAGCTGTGAGTTGATGAAGAAACACATGAAATTCTGAAGTGTCAGCTGGGCGATCATGGGAATCCTGTGCCTCAGCTTGTTGAACCTGGCAATGAAGTCCCTCATAGGCTCATGAAGTTCTTTCTTCATTTGAGTGAGTTGGGCCAGCCAGGCATGTGCATCTTCTGCAGGCTTGAATCTGGCTTCAAATTTGTCTTTCAGGGTGTCCCAGTCAGTCACTGATCCATTCTGTAGGTGGTAGAACCAGTCTACAGTAGTGCCTTGTAGTGTCTCCACGAACAACCTGACTGCTATGTCTTTAAATTCCACCCCTATTACGCCACAGGCTATGCTGAAAGTTGCGATATGTTCATCAGGATGAACTTTTCTATCACCAAAGAATTTGAAATTTTTTTTCCTTGAACTGCATGGAAGCTCATGCAGAGGTTTAGATTAAGTCGGCCAAAAGAGTTACCCCAAGGGCCTCGAACTGCCATGATTTAATTATGAAAAATAGGAATAACAAATCTGGGTGGAGTGGCCAGATTGCAGAACAAAAATGAAAAAGAACTGGCCCTGCTTCAACTTGAGGCTTCAAACTGCGCACTCTGTCCCAGCGACTCTGGTTTTGCAGACCAGATAATATAATAGAGATGGATGAAAATGGTAAGGCTATAAGAATAATGGGTAAGACCCAGATGGGAGTCGCCAGACTCTATAATGGATAAGGGTTATAATGATTATGGGTAAGACACAGGTGATGTTTCAATCTGAAACTTGAGGTTCCAAATTGCACAAAATTACTGTCTCTAGCGAAGTCGCCAAAAACTGTTGGGTGAATATTTTGTCAATTAACTGATGACAAAATAGGTATATCAGCCACAACACAAGGAGATTTACGCCTAAAAAAGTGTGGGTTTACCACATCTGGACGAAGTAAATCTCTCCTCTCATCAAGGGGAGGTTCCTTATGAATATTTATGCGCTATATGTATATATATAAGCAGAAAATAACACTCGGGGTATTATAACAACATCCACCTCTTTTTTTTCAGAAGTGATGTCCAAAGAACAAGAGAGAAATCCTGATCATTGGCTAAAAACATTCCTCTTCTTTCAGGAATGGTATCCAGCGTAGAGCAGAAAATCCCCTGAAGTAAGCAACAAAGTTAACAAAGAAACCTATGTAAGCACAAAATCTTCCGTTGTCTCCTTCGCCGATCCGGAATACGCGTAACCATAGAGTGAAATGAAACACAAAGTCTTCCCCTAAAACTACAAAGGATAAAATGATCACCAAGATAAAAGTAGCTCAAAGTCTTTCTTCTATCTTTTAGAAACGCCCTCAGATAATATCAACACACACACTTTGCTTATTAAATCAAACAGATAAGAGATTATCAAGAAAAAGGACATAAGAACCACTTCCTAAATAACACAAATTACTTCAACACAGTCTGAAATACCCATGTTTCTCATTTATTTGATGAAATATAATTTACAAGATGAGCACAAAGTCTCAAGAAGTGTCTTAATTTCAGCAGAGTTTTTGCTCTCAATTATCAGAGATCCTTTTTTTAAAAAGAGGTCCCCTCTATATATAGGGAGAAACCTTCAAAATCAAAAAGATTAAAATATAAAAATATCTTAGTCAAAGATGAGTCATCTTTGACTTTTGAGATATTTTTCCAGATTTTTTACATGTAATTACACATTACAAAATTGCATGCACTTTCACATAACAAAAGTGCATGAAAAGAGAAGAGAGAAGGAGAAAAAAGTTCAGCGCTTGCCACCGGACTTCTTCAGATGAGCATCGTACATAGCGATGGATCCCTGAATTCTTATACTGTCTGGCGCAATAGTGTTTCTGAATGACTCTGGCCCTGATTGCAGCATCCTTCAACGCTGTGATTGCCTTAGCATGACTAGTTAACTTGGATCTTAGATTATCCAGAGTTAACTGAGTATCTAAGATGTTATCCACAGACGTCATTGAGAACGTTTTTTCTTCAAAATCCCTCTGAATCATGCCTTTGAATTCTCAGATCATCTCTTCTGCTGAGAAATTGATTATCCCTGGAGGTGAGGTCGCAAGGCAATTCTTCCAGTCTATTCAATAGGCCTGTGTCGCTTTTCTCGCTAGTATCTTTGAAAGACTCGAGATCTTCAATCAGCTCCTTGAGTACCTGAATCCTGTATATTAGTGATTCCTTAATCTCAACATAGGAATCTTTGCTGGAAATAACACCGATGGATATCAAAGTGCTTTTCTTCAGATCTTTCATTTCCCTCCACTTGCCAAGATATTTCTCTGTACTGTCAATGTCTTGAGATATAAGAGAGACAAGGTCTTCTAAATCCGTCCTTACTTTCCTCATTTTGTCCGTCTTCTCGGCAACTTCTGTAAGTAAGAAAATTCCCTGGGTGCGCATCTTTTCAATTTAATCCTCTAGCACTTTTCCTTTCATATAGGTTTTCTCTACCTTCTAAATAACAGGGTCGTCTATGGAAAAGGCCTTTGAGGCTGCTGCTTCAGGGGCAAGGGTGAATTTCCTGACTACTGCAGTCAATTGCTCTGTCTTAGCCTTATAGTAGTCTTTCATCTCCTTTTCTCTGTCAAATTTCTGGACCATGATGTCCATTGGAGATTGTAGATCGCTTTTCGCACCTTTGTGAGTAACTTTTTCAAGTTCAACACGAGAGATGGAATAGCTGCTCATGTCAAAACCTTCAAGGGTTGCGTCCTACGGTGATTTAGCTATTTCCAGAAATTTATGCCTCCTTTCTTCAACCAATTTTGAGAGGATCCTTGGTCTCTTAGGGGCCTTAGCTTTCACCGGCACTATCTTGGTAAATTCGAAGTCATCTGCAGAGATGGCTAGCTTCTTTTTTTTGGGCGTGAAAGCTGACATCCAAAGAGGAAGAGAAGAAGTACCTATTGTGGCAATGGTTCCTGCAGCTGGTGTTACCGTGGTAACTTCTGCACTGCTAGTGGTAACAGTGGTCGCGGTTGGAGTAACTGGGGAAACCGTATCGGCCGTTGATTGATCAAGGGCAGAGCTTTCTCTTAAATTGAAGGAGATCCCAGACTAGGAATAGATCCAAAAGAACGAAGAGTATCTCCAGAAGCACTTTGAGGATTGCCAAACATGGATTTGGAAGGAAAGGCGGCTCCTGAAGAAAGAACACTGATAAGATATAGAGGTGGTAAAGGAGAGACGTCTGTAAGTCGCTGTGCCCCTTCTTGGGAAGGTAGAGGCTCAGTTCCTTGCTGCTCTGAGGGTCTGTCATCTGTCTCCATTTGTTGAGCTACCTGTTCCTGGGACCTTTGTTCTCCAACTCCCTTAGCTGTTGATTCTGGCTCTTTGGCAACCCTTTAAATGGTGTATGGGTTAAACCCTGATATATGATTAAAAGATAGATCCAAGATTTGGAGGTGAATCAGTTGGCCAATTTGTAAAAGAATATTGCTTTTAAAATGATTTCCCTTCATTACCAATACTCTCAACTCTGAAAGATTTCCAATAAATTTTGGAACTTGCCCTTTAATTGAGTTGTGCCCAATATCAGGAAAAAGTAGTTGTGTACAATTTGTTATTGAGGAATGGAAAGATCCCTTTAGTTTGTTACTTCCAACCACTAATGACTATAGGTGGTCTAGCTTGTTACTCCCAACCACTAATTGATTCTGGAATTTGCCCTTTAATTGAGTTATGCCCAATATCAAGAAAAGGTATTTGTGTACAATTTGTTATTGAGGAACGGAATGATCCCTTTAGCTTGTTACTCCCAACCACTAATGAGTATAGGTGGTTTAGGTGTCTGAGCTCGTGGGGTATCCTCCCCTCCAAACTATTATTTCCCAAATTCACTGCTTTAAGTGCAGAACAAAATTGCCCTAGGTTGGAGGGATGATTCCATTCAATTTGTTATTTGCCAAATGTAGAACCTGAAGCTGAGATAAGTTGCCAAAGCTTGGAAGAATATTGTTGGTAAACAAATTATCATCCAATAACAATACTTCTAAATTAGGAGACCACATTAATGGCATGGCTCTGCTCAATTCATTCTTTGACAAATCTAAGAATTCGAGTTGCATCCAACTTGAAGTATTTGCAAAAAGACGCCCTTGCAAATGATCGTTGATAGATTTACATATTCCAAGAAAGGACTGTTAGGTTGTGGAGCTAAAAGCTTCACCAAGATGCAAACATGGAGGAGGTTGCTGAGTTGTAGAGCAACCGACGTCGGTCAGGCCAACCGACGTCGGTCATATTCAGTGTGCAGAGCTGTCGACATCGGTCAGGGATCGGTCGACGTCGGTCATCTCCAGACAGACAGGGACCGACGTCGGTCCCCTGTGCGATTTCATAACTGTCAATTAGACGAACAGTTAGTTTAACGAATCGGTTGTTTGCATGTAAAGACTAATTTTAGTCTTGAGTTGCATTTTTAATTATTGTTTGTATGGGATCTATTTAAGAGACCCATGGGCTGTATTGTAATTTGTAGAATCAAAATTCTGTAGAATCAGAAGGGTTCTATCCAAGGGAGAATCATAAGGACTTGGTGAGACAAGGACAAGGGTTCTTCCGGGTGTGTAAGATCTAGGTCGATAGGTGTGCAAGGCCAGGTTGATCTGCGGTATAGCAAGATCAGGTGAGATCTACATGGTAAGTAAGGTCGGTTGATCTGCAGGTGTGTGTGTGTGCGAGATTTAAGTTTGCAGGTGTGCAAAACCAAGTTGATCTGCAGGTGTGCAAGATCAGGGAGATCAGCAACACAACAAATAGCAAGATCAGGAAAAATCTACTTGGAGTACGTGGTGTACTCGGACTTGGAGTATGTGTGTATACTCGGTGGTACTGGCAGTATTGATACTGACTGGTTGACACACCAACTCGGTTATTGAGTTGATTGTGTTTGTAATTGAGAGAGAGAACTCTTGAGGGAAGATTACTGCTACGCCCAAGAGGTGTGGGAAGAGTGTGATCTCTTTATTGTATTTCCTTCTGGAAGAGTATTAATACAAGTGTGTATTGTCTCTCACATTCTGTGTTGTTTCTGATTTTTAGTTACATTTTACTTCTAGTTAAATTCCGTGTTTAGTTGCTTATACAAAGGTAATCAAGTGTGCTCTTAATCCTAACAAATTGGTGTCAGAGCTTTGTGAGCCCAGGTCCTGACAGTTGGTATCAGAGCTAGGGTGGAGGTTTTCAAAGCAAGTTTCAACTAACAAGCGGTTGAGCAGGGTAGTGTTTGTTTGATTACAGGTCACTCTCAAGAGTTTTTGATTGAGTGGTAGTATAGCAATGACAGAAAAAAGTACGCTAAGAATGGAGGAATTCAAAAGCAAGAATTCTTAATTACGAAATTATGAAAAAGAGCAGGTAAAGAAAGATTGTTGGTTGAAAGCAGATCAGCATGAAAGAAATGAAGAAGCAGATGTTGCAGGGATTGTTGCACAAGATGCTCTTGTATGTTCTTTGGATAAAGTAGAATCTTGGATTATAGATTCTGTTGCCTTTTTCCATGCAACCCGAAATAGAGTATTTTTCCATGTTAATGTCCTTGGAGAC
The DNA here is from genome assembly GCA_037957365.1 of Torreya grandis. NCBI lineage: Eukaryota > Viridiplantae > Streptophyta > Pinopsida > Cupressales > Taxaceae > Torreya > Torreya grandis. The sequence goes on from JARHVA010000146.1 coordinate 5,327,708, forward strand.
TTTGGAAAGATTTATTTAGGGGTTGGTGAGCCTTGTCAAATTGTTGGCAAAGGGGAAGTGCGGCTGAAATTGCAGACGGGCAACACATGGGTGTTGAAAAAGGTCATGCAGGTCCCAGTCCTGAAGAGGAGTCTAATTTTTGTAAAAAAGTTGGGTGATGAAAGATGCACAGTTACTCTCACAGCGGATGCACTTGAATTAGCATGTGGTAAGAAAGTAGGTACTCTTTATCTATCTACTTGTATTACTGATTCTCTTTCTGTTGCAAAGATGTGGCTTTGTAGGCTTGGTCACATGAGTAAGAAGGGAATGTATGTTCTTAAGAGGAACTCTGATGTCTTTGTCAAACTTAAGAACTGGAAAGCCTTGGTTTTCATTGAGGAGATGATGGACAGAGATCAGCGGAAGGGGCTGAATAATTCTGAGCAGCGCAGTGTTGATTTGGACAGGGTTATGATCCAAGGTGAGTTCGCGTGTAAAAAGTCATCACTCACAAGAAAACACAGTTACCGACGTTGGTCAAGTGAGAACCGGCGTCGAACAGACAGGTACCGACGTTGGTCATGTGCAGACAGAGAAAGTCGGTGGTGTCAGGGAGTTGTCAGCGAATTTAAGGCCAATTCGGGGAAGGAGCACTGGAAAGTAGTTCAGTGGATTCTCAAGTATCTGAGAGGGACCAGCAGCAGGTATTCATGCTATGCAGAGTCAGGTACTTCTCTACATGGGTATGTAGCTTCAAATATGGCAGGTTACTTGAATGACAGGAGAAGCACCACAAGATGTGTGGTGGTTGGCCTTCAGGATTGTTCTTGAAGAGGGATACAAGCCAGAAAACAAAATTAGAAGATGTACTGGTACAGGGACAGGCGCAGCGATTTATCTCCAAGTGAGAGATTGTTAGGTTGTGGAGCTAAAAGCTTCACCAGGATGGAAACATGAAAGAGGTTGCTGAATTGCAGAGCAACCGACGTCGGTCAGGCCAACCGTCGTTGGTCATATCAGTGTGCAGAGCTGCCGACACCGGTCAGGAATCGGCCGACGTCAGTCATCTGCAGACAGACAAGGACCGACGTCGGTCCCCTGTACGGTTCCAAAACTGTCGGTTAGACGAACAGTTAATTTAACGAACCGATTGTTTGCATGTAAAGACTAATTTTAGTCTTGAGTTGCGTTTTTAATTATTGTTTGTATGGGATCTATTTAAGAGACCCATGGGTTGTATTGTAATTTGTAGAATCAAAATTCTGTAGAATCAGAAGGGTTCTATCCAAGGGAGAATCATAAAGACTTGGTGAGACAAGGACAAGGGTTCTTCCGGGTGTGTAAGATCTAGGTCGGCAGGTGTGCAAGGCCAAGTTGATCTGCGGTATAGCAAGATCAGGTGAGATCTACATGGTAAGTAAGGTTGGTTGATCTGCAAGTGTGTGTGTCTGCGAGATTTAAGTTTGCAGGTGTGCAAAACCAAGTTGATCTACAAGTGTGCAAGATCAGGGAGATCAGCAACACAACAGGGAGCAAGATCAGGTGAGATCTACTTGGAGTACATGGTGTACTCGGACTTGGAGTATGTGTGTATACTCGGTGGTACTGACAATATTGATACTGACTGGTTGACACACCAACTCGGTTATTGAGTTGATTGTGTTTGTAATTGAGAGAGAGAACTCTTGAGGGAAGATTACTGGTACGCCCAATAGGTGTGGAAAGAGTGTGATCTCTTTATTGTATTTCCTTATGGAAGAGTATTAATACAAGTGTGTATTGTCTCTCATATTCTGTGTTGTTTCTGATTTCTAGTTACATTTTACTTCTGATTAAATTCCGTGTTTAGTTGCTTATACAAAGGTAATCAAGTGTGCTCTTAATCCTGACAAATCTAAGAATTCGAGTTGCATCCAACTTGAAGTATTTGCAAAAAGATGCCCTTGCAAATGATCGTTGATAGATTTATATATTCCAAGAGAGGACTATGGTATGCCATAGCCAAGGGGGAATCTCTCCAGCAAGACTACTGTTAGCTAATTCCAAGTGATCAAGTGAGAATCGAGTCAAAATCCATGCTGGAGTTTAGCCACCAATGTTACTTGATATAAAAGATAACATGTTTAAGTGCAAGGAGGGAATCCACGTTGTGTTAATGTCAATTACACAATTGGATAGCTGCAGCTGATGTAACACGGTAAGGACGAGACAAAATTTCTGTAATTTTCACATGGTGGTTAAAAGAGAGGAAGAGGTACTTTATAGAAGGTGGCAATGTTGGGGAAGGAATGCTCTCATTGAATCTATTACCATCAACATGGAAAACAAGAAGGGAGGAGAGACTACCAAATGATGAGGGAAGAGTCCCATTTAACTGCTTGAAGGAAATGTCTATTATCTCCAGTAAAGATAGATTGCTTCAGCAATCTGGAATTTGCCCTATTAATTGATTCTTCGAAATAAATTAGTGCTGCAATAAAGATAGATTGCCAAATCAATCTGGAATTTGAACTGTGAATTGATTGTTAGAAATACATAAGTCTTGCAATAAAGATAGATTGCCAAAGCAATATAGAATTCGACCTGTTAATTGATTTTTAAAAAAATCCAACTCACGAAGAGAAGAGACATTGCCAAGGAGCAGGGAATGATGAAGCGAAGAGATATTAGCCAAGGAGTAGGGAATGATGAAGTGAAGAGATATTAGCCAAGGAGTAGGGAATGACGAAGCGAAGAGATATTAGCCAAAGAGCAGGGAATGTTATAGCTGAGTTGATTACCATAAGGATGAAGTGTACGCAGCGAAGAGAGGGTACCTAGATAAGATGGCATGCTTCCATTCAATTGATTACCCCCAGGATCAAGGCTATGCAGAGAAGAGATACTAGAACACAATATTCCTCCGCTTGGATAGTTTCCAATAAGCCCAAGCTCAGTTAAGGAATAAAGATTACCCAAACACGATAGAATATTTGCACTGAGTTGGTTAAAATAAAGAATAAGATTAGTGAGATGACAAACTGTATGGGGAATATTCCCACTCAAGATATTCAGACTTGAATCTAGATACTGAAGATGGGAGAATTTTTCCAAATATGAAGGAAGAATACAAGTTAATTCATTTGATTGCAAATCTAGGAAGGCCAGAAAACGAAGACTGACATGTTGTGGCTTATATCAAGTCTAAGCACATGATTGGTGTGATTGTGACAAGATATGCCAGAATTGAGTGTGCAGCAGTCAGTGCCATTCACCCATGACCTGGGATTGCCATCAAAGTCATTCAAGGCTGCCTTGAAGGCAAGAAGAGCTTGAGATTCGTGGGGATGACAGCTAGGGAGGCAGAGACATGGGAATGGGTTGGTGAAGAGGATAACAAACAAGGCAATGAGAATAATAACAATAAGATTTTGAGATATGAAAGCCATTAGAGAAAAATGGGTTGAGATGATATCCACCACTATATATAATAATAACAATAAGTTTTTTAGAGATGAGATATGGGATGTGATGATGTCCACCACTATATATATAGATATATGTATATATAGTGGGGAGTAGTATATCTAAGTGGGGAGTAGTGTTGTATAAAGTTATAACACTATTCCCCACCAGTAGTTAATGTTTTTAATAATTTCAGCTTGTAAACCATGGCATAGACCATAGTCTTATGGACCGTGTGAAGAAGGTTTGCTCACAGCAATATAAAATGAACAGAGAGAAAAACTTCAAGGATTATTTACCCTTAAGGCTCTGAACAACACCATTGCAGCAGAAGCCAAGGGAAACAAAGTTGACAAGATTAATAATTTGGGCTGGGCAGATGTTTTTCAAGTTCATGAAATACATGACAAATTCTTGGCCTTCCAAGCCCAAAGATTTCGAGTGCATTCAATCAGTAGTCATGTACAGCTGCACTTATATAAATCCATTAATGGTAACATTTTAATCTACTTGAATTAACACAGCAAAATCTAAAGGAAATGTAATATTTACAAGTATCACAGGGAAACAATTCAGGAGTTCCACAGCTAGATATTCATGCACACAATAATTGCAAGAGATAATAACCCTGAATTTGGGGCTAGAGAAAAGGGTATGTGAAAAAGGCATTTGCAGGGGAAGATAAACCATTCTTTGGCACCAAGGTAAGCCATTATCATCCCTGCCCTAGACCTGACCTGATCTGTGCAGGATAGTTTATAGTGCATAAGAAGCACTTTAACCATACTTTAAATAGGAGTTGGACGTACCCTAACTCCTACAATATATATTGAGTACAAAGAAGAAATAATTCTATATTGAATGCAAAGAACATATACAAAGAAATAATTGAATGTAAATAGAAAATATAGAATATAAGATACAGAATTTGAAGCCCATTTGAATCTTGATTGGGGATGTCTAAACTCTTATTATTATTGTCATTTTAATGTGTAAATAAAAAGAAGCAGATGTTTCAAGCACCTTTTTTTCCTACAGGAGTTTGCATTTCGTGACACGGCATTACTTATTATCTATTTCATTTTGGAAACCCATTTCACATATAAGGTAATATCAAAATATCATAAAATTATATAACATCCACTAGAATTCTCTAAACGTAAATGAAAGCCCTCACACAAATCAAATCATTATAATAATGTGACACAACATTAATTATTATCTATTTCATTCTGGTAACCCATTTCACATATAAGGTAATGTCATATTATCATGAAATTATATAACATCCACTAGAATTCTCTAAACGTAAATGAAAGACCTCCCACAAATCAAATCATTATAATAATTAGAATTTATTTGAAAATCTAGACTTTATTTTCCGATTAAGTCCAAGAACAAGAAGCTCTTAGCTTTACCCTTTACATTAAACATTATATTAGAAGTAGGGAATTACAGCTTCATAATGTCAGTTGTTGAGCCAAAGAAATATTAACTTCAAAATAACATACTCTTTCGAAGTATTCTTTCTACTCATTATTACTATAAGCAATGATGTTATGCCAGTAAAACCTGGCCCATATGACAATCCCACAGCAATACCATACCAAGGAATTTTCTTGCTCCTCTTATTTCTTAATAGGAGTGGGAGGAGAAACAAATTTCGGCCAAGTGCAATTCTTTGGAAGGGGACATCCCCATAAATTTGGGTTCCCTAAGAATGATGAATTTGGAAATGAGTTATCTTTTCCCTTTGGGGTATACTTCCCGAAAATTTGTTATTGGACAAGATTAATGAACCCAAAAAACTTAGAGAATTAAGCTCAGAGAGAAGTTTCCAGAGAAACTATTTCTAGAAAGGTATAAGTAGTCAAGTTGAATCATTTGTCCCAAACTAATGGGAATAGGCCATTAGCATTGTTCATTGATAGATTGAGCAGCATCAACCCCTTCAACTTCCCAAAATCAAAAGGAAGTTCACCCTCCAAGTTATTGCTAGATAGATTTATGGAAGTCAGGTTGAAAAAAAATATGGATAGTGCAGTTTTTTTACTTTAGAAATCATTTTCAAAGCATACATGCACAAATAGCTTTCAATTTAAGAATTTGATATAGCTAAATCTCTCTAATATGACAATGAGGAACCATCTTTCCTGGGCAGGACCAATTCTTTTAAGCATAAAATGGTGTATGGGATAAATCCTGATGTATGATTAAAAGACAGGACCAAGATATGGAGGTGAATTAGTTAGCCAATTTCTGAAGGAAATTTGCTGTTAAAATGATTTCTCTTCATTACCAATACTCTCTACTCTAAAAAAATTCAATTGATTTTGGAACTTGCCCTTTCCTCTTCACCAACCCATTCCCATGTCTCTACCTCCCCAGATGTCACCCCCATGAATCTCAAGCTCTTCTCGGCTTCAAGGCATCCTTGAATGACTCTGATGGCAATCCCGGGTCATGGGTGAATGGCATCAACTGTTACACACAGTGGGATGGAATATCCTGCCACAATCACACCAATCATGTGCTCAGAATATTATATATACATACAATGTGTGTGTGTGTATTCCAGGTCATGGGTGAATGGCACTGACTGCTGCACACTCTGAGATGGAATATCCTGCCACAATCACACCAATCATGTGCTCAAAATATTATATATATACATGCAATGTGTGTATATACACACTGTATGTATGTATATACACACAAATTGTGGTGGAAATCATCACAACCATTTCTCCCCTATGGCTTTCACTTCCAAAAATCTTATTGTTATTATTGTCATCGTACTCTTTTTTATCCTCTTCGCCAACACACATTGTGGTGGATATCATCACAACCCATTTCTCCCCAATGGCGGCTTTCACTTCCCAAAACCTTATTGTTATTATTGTCATCACACTCTTTTTTATCCTCTTCACCAATGCATTTCCATGTCTCTACCTCCGCAGATGTCATCCCCATGAATCTCAAGTTGTTCTCGCCTTCAAGGCAGCCTTGAATGACTCTGATGGCAATCCCAGGTCATGGGTGAATGGCACTGACTGCTGCATACTCTGAGATGTAATTTGGCCACCAACGTTGCATGATATCAAATTTAACATGTTTAAATTTTAAGGATAAAATTCACCATGTGCTATTGTTGTGTACACAATTGGATAGCTACAGCTGACGTAACATGGTAAGGTTGAGAAAAAAAAATCTGTAATTTTCACATGGTGGTTAAAGGAAAGGTAGAGGGACTGCATAGAAGATGGCAATGTTGAGGAAGCAATGCTCTCATTCAATATATTGCCATCAACACAAAGATAAATAGGGAGGAGAGACTACCAAATGATGAGGGAAGAGTCCCACTTAACCGGTTGTAAGGTAAGGTCTATTATCTCCAGTAAAGATAGATTGCGAAGCAATATGGAATTTGAATAATAAGTCCTGCAATAATATTCCATTGAGTTGGTTAAAATAAATATTACTATAAGTAAGTCTGGTGAGATGACAAACTGTATGGGGAATATTCCCACTCAAGATATTGAGATTTAAATCTAGATGCTGAAGATAGAAGAACTTTTTCAAATGAGAAGGAAGAATACAAGTAAATTCATTTGGTTGCAAATCCAAGAAGATGAGAAAACAAATTCTGGCATGTTATCGCTGATATTGAGTCTGAGCACATGATCGGTGGCCCAGCCTATCTAATCTAGTGGAGATAGGGCCTCCTCGCCCTCAAGATAGTGGGGTGGGGTATGGCTGATATTACATCTGAGCACATGATTGCTGAGATATAAAGCCATTGGAGAGATGGGTTGTGATGATATCCACCACAATGTGTGTGTATGTATGTACGTACATATACATACACACATTGTGGTGAACATATATGTATACAATGTGTATATATATACACATTGCATGTATACACACACATTGTATATACACACATACAATGTGTGTATGTATATATAGACATTGTATGTATATATACATACATTGAGGTAGATATCATCACAACCGATTTATCCCCAATGGCTTCCACTACCAAAATTTTATTGTTATTATTGTCATATGTATACATACACACACTGCATATATATGTATATATACACACATTGTGGTTGATATCATCACAACCCATTTGTCCCCGATGGCTTCCACTTACCAAAATCTTATTGTTATATGTCATCGCACTCATTGTTATTGCACTTGTTATTATACATACAATGTGTATATAAACATGTTGTGTAGGTGTGTATGGATACACACATTGTGGTAGATATGTATGGATACACATTGTGGTAGATATCATCACAACCCATTTTTTTATATATATACACATTGTATATATATGCATATATACACACATTGTGGTGGATATCAACACAACATATTTCTTTAAAAAGCGAGTTAATTTGAAGGAAATTGTGTCTCCTCGATGCGAAATCGATACGATGTTGGTAAGCGAAAATGCGCTTCAATGTCAAGTCAAGTTGAGATGCGAGCCCGGGTTTCATTGCGAGCTTGAGTTGCATTGCAAGCCGAAGTTATGTATATGCATATGTATAGAAATGGGTTGTGATGATATCCACCACAATGTGTGTGTGTGTATACTATACATACACACACATTGTATGTGTATACATACAATGTGTATATATACATATACATACTTGTATGTGTATATATACATATACATACTTGTATGTGTATATATATTGTGCGTATGTATAACCAAGAGTGTGATATATACAACATTACATATTTATGTATATATACACATTGTGGTGGATATCATCACAACCCCGCCCTCACACACACACACACATATATATACTATTAAGTCTATATTTGAAGGATCATACGGTATTAGTAAGAAGAAGAAGAATAATGAGGGTGGCGAGATGGAGATGGAGATGGAGATGGCCATTAGTGGGAGTGGGCATTGTCAAACTCTAACTATGTGGTAACACGGTACATGTACAACGTCCAAATCATAATTATATTTGATAATTAAGCACACACTTTTAAGTACCTCTACTCATTGTGTTATCATCATTTGCGATCATTGTCATTCTCTCTACAACCATTTTAAACCAGGAAGTTCGTTTTAATACTGAAGATGGAGATTGAGATGGAGATGGAGATGGAGATAGAGATGGAGTGAGCCATTAGTTCGTTTTAATACTGAAGATGGAGATGGAGATGGAGTGTGCCATTAGTAGGAGTGAGCAATGTGAATCTCTGGAGTGTGTGGTAACACGGTACATGTACAACATCCAAATTATAATTATATTTAATAATTAAGCACACTTTTAAGTACCTTTGCTCATTGTGTTGTCATCATTCGTGATCATTGTTATTCACTCTCCTCTACAACCATTTTAAACGAGGAACTTGTTCATTTTACTACTTAAATTGGATATGGATGTTTATATTAATTCTATATTTGAAGGATTAGATAGTATTGGTAAGAATGATAATGATAATGAGTAGGGCGAGATATAGATGGAGTGGGCCATTAGTTGGGAATGGGCAATGTGAAACTTTGGACTGAATGGTAACAGGGTACAAGTCCAAATGAGGCGTTCAGGTTCAAGAACAAGTTCAAGCTCAAGCTCAGAGTATTGCAGCTCATTCCAAAAGGCAAAGCATCAACCACAAATTGAGGTTGTTGGAGGGATTAATTCTGGGTAGAGGATCAAGATCAGGATCAGGATCGACCAAGCTTGACACAACCAAAATGTTGGAGGCCATCAAGAACGTCAAGCATATGCAAGCGCAACTTGAGGTTGTAAAATCTCATTCACACATGGTACGCATTGTATACACACATATGGTGGTGGATATCATCACAACCCATTTCTATACACATATTGAAAAATGTTGTGAAGATATTCACCACAATGTGTGTTTATATATATATATATATAGACACACACACACACACACACACACAATGTATTGTGATGATATTCACCACAATGTGTGTATATATAGAAAGAAATGTCTTGTGATGATATCCACCACAATGTGTGTGTCTATACACATTACACACACACACACATTGTCGTGGATATCATCACAACCCAACATTGTGGATATCGGTTGTGATGTGATGATATCTACCACAATGTGTATATATAATGTATATACACACACATTGTGGTGGATATCATTACAACCATAATGTATGTATACAATGTGTACACACACACATTATGGTGGATATCATCACATCACAACCCAACATTGCGATGATGATGTGATGATATCCACCTATATACACATTATCTACACACATTGTGGTGGATATCATCACAACCCAACGTTGTGATGATATCCATCACTATGTGCGTGTATACATATTGTATACACACATTATGGTGGATGTCACCACAACCCAACGTTGTGATGATATCCACTGTAAACACATTGTATACACATATTATGGTGGATATCACCACAACCCAACGTTGTGATGATATCTACCACAATGTGTGTAACATTGTATACATACATTGTGGTGGATGATGATATCCACCACAATGTGTGTGTATACACATTGTATACACGCATTATGGTGGATATCTTCACAATCCAATGTTGTGATGATATCCACCACAATGTGTGTGTTTGGATTGTGATGATATCCACCATAATGTGTGTATATAGTGTGTGTATACACACACATTGTGGTGGATATCATTACAACATTGGGTTGTGATGATATCCACCACAATGTGTGTGTGTATACTGTTGTCCCCAAAAACAGCGTTCTCATTTTTGGGACAACATATGAACTATTTTGGTCCTGCATGACCAAAATTGTCTCTCCCCTTTTCAAAATTTGATCTAAGCTTTCAAATTCCTCATTTTTCAAGCTTTCCAGAAATCTACCGACTTTGCAGATATGTTTCTACAGACTCAACATGCTTGAAATTAGCAGGTTCAAAGGCTTCTGCAAGCGAGTTCAATCAAAAGAACAAGTTTCCAACACTCGGTCATTTTCAAGACTGTTTCAATGGCTTGGTTCAATCAAAAAAGTCCATCGGCACGCTTCAAAGAACAAAGGCTTGAACCGTTGAACTGTTGAACCTTGAACCATTTTGGTTCAACGGTTCAACGACCAATTAGTTCAACACGCTTGGTGCAAAAGATCAAAAAGACTTAGCCAAATAACGAAGAATGAACCGATTGAACCATTGAACAGTTGAACCAAAGTTGGTTCAATCGGTAGGTTCAAGGGGCTGCCCCAAAGCCAAAGAGGCAAGTGCCCTTGCGGAGGGCAGGCAACATTGGTTCGAAGGTCAAAGAAAAGACAGAATTCCTTCGGATTTGTTCAAAGGCCCAAAAAGAACAATTCTTTCAGACTTTTTGTCTGATGGAAATGATTAAGTGAAGAAGGCCGAAGGAATTCACTCAGAAAGAAAGCCCAAAGAAATTGAAAGGAACAAACGGCTAAGGAAAAGAAGCTTTCTTTCGGACTTTTTGTCCGAAGGAATTCTTTTGGATTTTTTGTCCGAAGAAAAACGCTGACGGAAAAAGCCCGAGAGCCAAAAGCCCGCTGAAAAAGCAAGAACCCGCCGGGAAAGTTGAAGCCTGAAGTCCGACCGAAAAATCCCGAAGGATAGGTACCCTTGCGGGGGGCACTTGATGACAAAGAAAGGACCGCTTTAAAAACCCGAAGGGACACCTTCCCTTCGGGACGTTCCAAAGGCTGAACAAAGACGCAAAAAAGAACCTTCAAAGACTTAGACAAAAAGGACTTCAAATGATGGACTGAATGAACCGATTGAACCATTGAACCGTTGAACCAAAAGGTTCAATGAGTTCACAAGTTCAAAGGTTCAACCAGAGCTTAGAAAGATAAAAGAAGCAATGATTGAGCGAGACACAAAATGAACCAATGAAGCGATTGAACTTTGAACCAAAAGAGTTCAAAGTTCAATGGTTCATAGGTTCAAAGGCGGCCTCAGTCAAGGAGAAAGCAGCTAACAGGTGGTTCAACGGACGGTTCAACCAAAGAGCAAAGAAGCGCTTAAGCAGGGAAGCGATGGACCAAAAGAGACAGAGTGAACTGACAAAGCTTTGAACCAATGAACTTTCAAATGGTTCACAGGGTCAAAGTTCAACACGGTTCAAGCAGCTAGCAACCATTGATGGTCCCTCGAACATCAAATTTAAAGTGAGAGAAAATCCGTGGAAATTCAAATAGAGCGCGGAACTTAAAAGAAGAACCAAGCGATTAAATGAAAAGAGAGCCCGAAGATTTAAATTGCTACAGGGGAGAAAAGATCAACGCAAAGGACCAAAAATATTTTCAAAAGAATTATTTCCAGTAGGTGAAACAGTGGATCAAGTAGACTAGACTTCTTGGCGCACCAAATCGAGGACGCAAGCCTGTTTTTCTTCCATAAAGTAATGGCGAATTGAACAGTTGCGCATATATTAGGAAAAGGACCGGACATTCCATACCAAAGAATAGACATATTAGAGGAATGGACACGCCATAGTTATGGCGATACACTGTTCCCAGCATGGTCTCTCCAGACAAAACTGAAAGCGCATTGAAGATTTTGAAGGCAGCATGGGCCGTCCCATGGGAAAGAACGCCAAGCCTTGCGTGATTGCTATAAGTTTGTAATTTCTCTCATTAGTAAAGGAGACTTTTCATTTTTACAGGAGCGAAACTCTGCCCAGTTGAAAGAAGAATACTGAGACTTTGAGCTCAGATTGTAATTTCATTTCATTTTATCTGAATAATAAAGCGAGTTGTTTACAAACTTTGTGCTGTTTTGGCTTGTATCATTTTAGGAGATCATTCTTATGTTTGTCTTCTGAAGGTGTTCTTATTTATTTAATTTGCCACGCAAAATTAGTGAAGGTAATAAGGGAGGTGTCTGAAGCCAACTGTGAAAAGACTTTGTGCTTTCACAATTGTTTTCAGTTTGTGTTTTTCTTTTCTTTGTGTTGAGGATTCTGGGACAACTTTGTGCCCCCATTATCCTTTGTGATATACTCTTTGCGCAGTTGAGGTGGAAACTGTGTTTTGTTTCATCCTGCTAGTTACTGCGCCCTTTTGTCATCAGTTACTTTTGCTACCTGAAAGAAAACCCTGTTGTTCCCTGCAAGAACACTTCTGAAAGAAGAGAAGTGCCTTCAGCATTTCCACTAGGATTTTTCTCCTTTGTCTGTGAGCATCATCTCTGAAAGAAGAGAGATGGATGATTTATTCTGCCCCCATGTGTTATTTTCTGTTTATATATATATAGTATATAGCTCCTGCGTATTTATAGGGAGCCTCCCCTTGATGAGAGGAGAGATTAGTCCCCTTTTGATGTGGTAAACCTATACAACTGGCCGACCAATCTTCCTACTGTGGTTGATCAGACCTATTTTGTTTATCAATACGCTGATTGACAAAATATTCACCCAACATATACAATGTGTATATACACACATTGTGGTCGATATCATCACAACGTTGGGTTATGATGATATCCACCACAATGTGTGTTTACAATGTGTATATACACACACATTGTGGTGGATATCGTCACAACATTGGATTGTGATGATATCCACCACAATGTATATACACACATTGTGGTGGATATCATCACAATCCAATGTTGTGACGATATCCACCACAATGTGTGCAACGTTGGGTTGTGTTAATACCACCACAATGTGTGTATATGATGTGTATCCACACACATTGTGGACATAAATCCACCACAATGTGGCTATACAATGTGTATCCACACACATTGTGATGGATATCATCACAACGTTGGGTTGTGGTGATATCCACCACAATGTGTGCAATGTTGGGTTGTGATGATATCCACCACAGTGTGTGTGTATACGATGATATACACCACAATGTGTATATACACACACATTGTGGTGGGTATCATCACAACCCGTTATGATATCCACCACAATGTATAAATCCACCACAATGTGTGTGAACGATTTGTATCCACACACATTGTGGTGGATATCATCACAACGTTGGGTTGTGGTGATATCCACCACAATGTGTGTATACAATTTGTATACACCCACATACACATGGTGGTGGATATCGTCGTATACATAGATTGTGGCACAATGTGTGTATACAATTTGTATACACACACATACACATGGTGGTGGATATCGTCGTATACATAGATTGTGGTGGATATCATCACAACGCAATGTTGCACACATTGTGGTGGATTTATGTTACCACAATGTGTGTATACAAATGTGTATACGCACACACTGTGGTGGATATCATCACAACCATACACATTGTATCCACACACATTGTGGTGGATATCATCACATCACAACCCAACGTTGCGATGATATCCATTATAATGTGTGTATACACATTGTATACATATATTGTGGTTATGATATTCATCACAATGTGTGTGTGGTGGATATCATTGTTGACAAATCTTCCACAAATCAGATTTTCTCTTGCACCAGAAAATTTTCTACGGAGTCACTCAGTAAAATTTTCTACGGACTCAGGCAGAAGAATTTTCTACGGACTCACTCAAGGAATTTTCTACGAACTCACTCAAGGAATTTTCTACGGACTCAATCAGAATTTCTACGGACTCAGGCAGAAGAATTTTCTACGGACTCACTCAGGGAATTTTCTATGAACTCAATCAGGTAATTTCGGAAAAGTTTCAAAAGGCAAGGAAAGAAGAGTCAAGGATTAATTCGAAAAAGTCCATTTCAAGAATTCCGAAGGGCACCTACCCTTCGGAAGGATCATTTACAACAATCCCGAAGGGCACCTACCCTTCGAGCAGGAGGAAGACCAAATTCACATACCTTTGCAAAAAGCCCGGGTGCCCTCCAATTTTTCCGAAGGGCACTGGCAGAGGGCACTTGGTCGGCGGAAGGGCATGTTTGAAATCCCAAAGGGCACATTTCGGGGGGAAAGGCAACAGAAAGAATCCTTCGGACTTTTTGTCCGAAGGAATTCGGAAATGGCTTAAGACAAAGAAAATTAAGAGAACCAAAGGACATTTCAAAAAGCAAAGTGGCAACATTGGAATCCTTCAGAGTTTTTGTCCGAAGGAATTCCTTCGGACAAAAAGTCTGAAGGAATTCGGAAATGACTTACACAGAGAAGAAATCCTGAGAAAAGTCAAAAAAGTTGCAAAAAAGCCAAGACGAGAGAAGGAAAGAATTTTTTCAGACTTTTGTCCAAAGGAATTCCTTCGGACAAAAAGTCTGAAGAAATTCGGAAGTGTCCACGGAGGCTTAGACAAAACAAAAAGGCCGCAAGAAATAAAGCAAAGGGAACCTTCGGACAAATAGCCCGAAGAGAATAAACCCGCGGGAATATGACTTAGCGTTCAATACAAAAGAGCCGACAGAGACAAAAAGACCGCGAGAAAAAAAGCCCGAACAAAAAGAGTAAAGGAAAATGGGTAGAAATAAACCCAAAGAAATATAGCCGAAGAAAATAATAAAGCTTCCGGTGACGTCCCGCATGCCGTCAAATTTTGCCTGCGAGAAGTAACCGTTGAGAATAAAGAGACAAGAGATCCGAAATAAATGGAGGCCGACTGTGCAAAAGAGAATAGAAAACAGATAATCCGACGAAGGAGTTGAATATAGAATCCCGCCAGAAATAGACACGAACAGAAGATCAAAATTGGACAGAATGCATGCAAGCAAGGGCTATTTTCAAACTACGGTCAAAGCTTCAGTTGATTGGTTGTTGAAGTCCTATTCATCTCCAGCCAACTCATGCATCCGAAAGTCCAACTCAGCATGATTTCTTTGTTTAACTCAGTGTTCAAACACTACAACTCAGCAATCAAGCAACTCACATGGAGTTCTAAAATTGACATCTGCGTGGATTTCCATGCAAAAAAAGAGGTGGGCGGCTCATGACAAAGATAACTTCGCTTCATCAAACGAAGAAGCTTCATGCAAGGACAGAGAAAAATATATTTTATTGAAAGGCCAAGTAAAGCTTGGAGTTAACAAAAGTGAATCTTTCTCTTCAAGTTCTATGCCAATCTTTGGCTTTTTGTAATTCTCTATATAATGGCTTTCAGGGTTGATTGAAAAGAATCCAATCTCTCTTGGTTAGACCAAACTTTGCCATTGATGAGTTGTGTAACCTCTTCGATTAATAAGGACTGTACTTTCAGATTTCAAGCGTTGGCACAGTGTATATTTCTTCAGCAATTTGCATAAGTGGAAGAGTTCTCTCCCTTCCCAAATTCTGTTTCATACCTAGTTGCTATATTATCCTTGTGTCGGTCATGTTAAAGTGTTCTTTATTGTCTTTTGCTGAAATTGTAAGTGGATGTTAGGTGGCTGCAAAGTGTCTTGTATCGGACCTCTCTCCATCGTTTTCCCTCAGGTTTTAGTTATTGGATTGAATCTCTGCATGAAATACTTATGCATAAGTGATTAATTTGAAGTCTAAGGTCTTCCTTCTTCCTTGTTCGTTCAGTGTTCAAGGTTCCAAATTGAGTGGATCAAAATCTTGGTGTATCACCCCTTTTAGGTAGGATTTCCCCTTTAAGTTTTCTTTCTCCCTTTTCCACGGTAGTCAGTAGCATAGAGTAGGAATCTTCATTGATACATCATACAGGAACCAGCCTTCTCTAGAGGTTCTTCTCACTATTGAGGCACCCACCCTCGTGAGAAGATCCCATTGTTTCAGCCAGATAGAGGACTGGCAGTTTCGCGCACGTCCTCGAATCAAGGCATAGCTCCAGGTTGACAACAATCATCACAACCCACATTGCAGAGACATTATGGTGAATATCATCACAACCCACACATTATGATGGATATCATCACAATCCAACATTGTAATGATATCCACCACAATGTGTGTATACAATGTGTACAAACACATTGTGGTGGATATCATCACAACCCAACGTTGCGATGATGATGTGATGATATCTACCACAATGTATATGTATGCACATTGTCTACACACATTGTGGTGTATATGATGGTTATCATCACAACGTTGGGTTGTCTTGTGATGATATCCACCACCAAACATTGTGGTTGTGATGATATGCACACATTGTGGTTGTGATGATATCCACCACAATGTGTGTATGTATTGTTGACAATTTTGCCCCCACAGGGCAAATTGTCACTCTTACTATTCGGAACTTTGCTATGGTGCCAAGTTTGTCTTGTGAATCAGTTTGGAGGTCCTTAAATGTGCATTTACAGCCACCCAAGTG
This sequence comes from Torreya grandis, assembly GCA_037957365.1. Classification (NCBI taxonomy): domain Eukaryota; kingdom Viridiplantae; phylum Streptophyta; class Pinopsida; order Cupressales; family Taxaceae; genus Torreya; species Torreya grandis. The sequence goes on from JARHVA010000146.1 coordinate 5,344,381, forward strand.
GCCATCTACAACCAGGGGAAGTTTAGTCATTCAAAGGGTTCCAAGGAGCTTTCTTGATTACAGCCAACGCAATGTACAAATACAGCCATGCAAATGATGACAAAAAGGTCTCCTACGGCCATGCAAATTCTAATGGACTCATACAACGATTATATAGAGCACACAATTCGTTCAAAAGGACACATGCAATAGTTTTAAGTGGGTTTTTATCTCCTAAAAAAATCATCTACAGCAGTTTGAAAGGGTTTTTCTCCTCTTCTAAGCATCACGTACAGCCAAAAGTCAAGACGGACAAGCTGTAAATTCATTTATTTTGTCTATGCAAAGATTTTTTTTGGGGGTTGTAAGAGGAAGAGTATTTCTTTGGACTTTTGTCCGAAAGAAGGAGCTCTCGGAGGACAATTGCAAAAGTCCCGAAGGGCACGTACCCTTCGAGACTTTTGCAATTGTCCTCTAAAGGCTTCAAGTACCCTTCGGGAAGGTTCACTTAGAAGAGCCGCGGGAGATTCACTTGGCAGAAAAGGATCAAGGCAAAAATCTTGAAGGGCCCCTGCCCTTTAGGAAGATTTCGGAAGGTGCCCATCAAAAACCCCGAGGAAATATAAACAAGGAAAAAAAGAGAAATTGAAGGATATCCTTCGAACAAAAAGTCCGAAGGATTAACTCGGGAAAAATGCAAACAGAAAAGTCCGAGAGAAATAGAAGGCAAGGGCAAACATTTTTTCCGCAAAAAATGAGACAAGATAAAAGTCAGAAAAAATTAGAAAGAAAAACAAAGAGAAAAGCATAAAGTCAACGAAAAACCCAGAAATAACGGCCAAGGAGATAGCCAAGAAATCCGAGGAAATATAGACAAAATAAATACAAATATAGAATCTCGCCAAAAATAGACATGACACGGACAGGGAGACCAAAACAAGAGACAGAGTCAACGTGGAAATCCATGCAAGCAAAGGTTATTTTCAGTTGACTGATCAAAGCTTCAGTTGACTGGTTGTCAAGTCAAGCTCATCTCCGGGTCAAGCTCGTGCTTTCAAATGTTCAAACAGCTCACTAAGTCCATATTTGGAGATGGGCGTAGCATTTTGCATGATAAGAGTTTGATTTGTCAAAATTAGCCTACTGTCCATAACATTCCATGCATGATGCCTAAATAAAGAATAGCCTAAGCTTAGTCACCGTCCATTTCAACACCAAAGAGTTAGTTTCTAAGTTTAGACACATTTCAGCGGAACATGCACAAGAAAAGTCAAACGTATGATTCCACCATCCAATTCTAGCGCCTAGGAGCTTTCATGCAAAGAGGAAGATGACAAAATAGATTTTTGTAAACGCTGAGTTGGACGGATTTAGCTCTTCTATTTTCAAACACCAATCTCTTGGCTTTTTTGTAGTTTTCTATATTAAGGGTTTTTCAACCTCGTAAAATCTATCCTTCTCTTGGTAAGACCAGACTCTGCCATTGGTGAGTTGTGTAACCTCTTCAATCAATAGGACTGTACTTTCAAATTTCAAGTGCTAGCATAGTATACATTCATTCAGCAATTTGCATACGTGGTAGATTTCTCTCCCTTCCCAAATTCTAATTCGTACCTAGTTGTTAGCTTATCATGTTATGCAGATCATGTTCAGTGTTTTATATGTCTTTTGCTGACGCTGTAAGTGGATGTTAGGTGGCTGCAACGTATCTTGTATCAGACCTCTCTCCATCGTTTTCCCTCACGTTTTTGTCATTAGATCAAACCTTCTCATGAAATACTTATGCATAGTGATCAATTGAAATCAAAGGTCTTCATTTTCCCTTGTTTGTTCAGTGTTCAAAATTCCAAGTAGGGTGGATCAACATTCTGGTGTATCACCGTCATTAAGTAAGATTTCCCTTTCAAGTTTATTTCTCCCTTTTCCATGGTAGTCCGCAACACAGAGTAGAGATCCTCATTGATACATCTTACAATAACTAGCCTTCTCTAGAGGTTCTTCTCACCATTGAAGCACCCACCTTCGTGAGAAGATCCCATTTTTTTAACTGAAGAGAAAATTAGACATTTCAGCACGTCTTCGATTCAAGGTTCAACTCCAGGTTGAGATGTACTAGTATACACACATTGTGATGGATATCATCACAACCACAATGTGTACATGCAATGTGTATACACACACATTGTGGTGGAATACAATGTCTTTTATATGTCTTTTGCTGAAGCTGTAAGTGATGTTAGGTGGTTGCAACGTATCTTGTATCAGACCTCTCTCCATCGTTTTCCCTCGCGTTTTTGTCATTAGATCGAACCTTCTCATGAAATACTTATGCATAGTGATCAATTGAAATCAACCCGAATCCCTCTGCGCGACAGGATTCCAAGAACTACAGACTATGCCTTCAGTGTTTGCCTGCACAAAACACACGCACACAAACAAGGGTATGCTTTTGTATACAAATAGATATATATGCGGAAGCTTGAAACACACTTGCAAAGAACAGGACCTACTCTATCACAAGAGCATTCACACAGTGCAAGAACAATCTGAGAGAAATGTGTATCTTTATTAATACTCTCTTCAGGACAATCCGGTCCAAAGTACAATATAGGCTAACAAGCCACTGGCCACCGAGTCGGGCACCACCGATAATGCTCAGTGACTACTCAAATGGATTACTACAGACAATCCCCTCCCAAGATTTGATTACTCTCAGCCCAGGACAACGGCCCTTGCTTCACGAAACCTTAAACCAACAGAACTGTCTGTGACACACCTATGCAAACTTACACAGGCAAACGCCCACTACCCACTCTTCACGTGGACTGTCCACACTTCCATGGACCCGAGGCAACCGAAGGCAACCGTGACTTCGCTTTCCAACGCTTCACTTAGCTCAGACTTGCATTCACTCAAATCACTAAACAAAGAAGGCAAACCGAATATCGTTTGATAGCTGTGAATGTTGTTCAGGGATGTCGAAGTCGTACATCCCTTATCATCTCCCCCACTTAAAGATGGTGCCGTCCTCGGCGCCAAGGACTCCACCTTTATGACTCAGAGGGTTCCCCTCTTCAGACTCAAGCTTGAGTCAAGGGACCAAGGCCCTTGTTCCTATCTAGGAACGCTCTGACCTTTGCCTTGTAGTTCCAAAGGGCTTCTTCCCTCTCCCAGCTTGTTGTGACACCACCTGCCCAACGCACAAAGAAGTTTGTAGGCCACCTTGCCTACCTTGGCCACTATCTCATAGGGCCCGTCATACCGGCGGACTAAGAACTTTGTTGTTCCAGGACGAGCTTTGAACACTTTCGGCTCCATCCTCAACATAACCTTACTGCCCACAAGTAAATCAGCAGCTTCCCTAAACTGATCTGCGTACTTCATACGGTCTCCCGCTTTCAGCAGATGCAATCTTGCAAGGTCAACTCGCTCTTGCCAATCCTTCAAGTATTCCGTGGCCGACTGACACCTTCCAAAGTACCCTGCAATCACCGTATGCGGCAACAAAGGTTGCTGACCCATCGCGAGTTCAAACGGTGAGTACTTGCTCGACTCACTCTTTTGACTGTTGTAAGAAAACTGCGCTATGTCCAACAGATCCGGCCAATTTGTCTGGTCACTTCGCACAAAATGGCACAAGTAAGACTCCAACACCGCATTGATCCTCTCTGTCTGGCCATCAGTTTCCAGATGGTATCGAGTGGACAACAAAAGCTTTGTTCCCACTAACCGAAACAACTCCTGCCAAAAGTTACTTGTAAAACGAGCATCTCTATCCGAGATGATGCTCAACGGTATGCCCCAATACTTCACCACATATCTGAAGAAATACCATGCAGACTCCTCTGTGCCACAAGGCTGCTTACACGCGATGAAAGTTGCATATTTGGAAAATCTATCCACAACAACCATGATGCTAGAATTTCCATTCACACTGGGTAAGCCAGTGATAAAATCCATACTCACGCTTGCCCAAGGCCTTACGGGAACAGGAAACGGTTGGAAAAGCCATCTCGACAACCGGTGCTCAGACTTGGCTTGCTGACAAATCAAGCAGGAACGAATGAATTCGTCAACATCCTTGCTCATCTTCGGCCAAAAGAAGCCCCTTTTCCAAAAGTGCCATAGTGCGTTTCTGCCCAGGATGGCCTGCCCACAAAGAATCGTGACACTCCTTTGTGAAATCTCTGCGCAAACTACCCCACTTCAGAACATAAACTCGACTCTCGGCGAACCACAACATCCCATCTGAAATGTTGAATCTGTTCTTCCTGCCCAACTGAGTTTGTCCCTCCACGGTCTCTACCAATGCCGCAGCTTGAGGATCCTAAATCAAACCTTCACGGATCTTCTCCATCAACTCCCCTGTCAGTTCTACCTTACTCTCTCCTTGAGTAAAAACTGGACTAGTTTATGTTCCGAAGTGGGGTAGTCTGCGCAGAGATTTGACAAAGGAGTGTCACGACTCTTTGTGGGCAGGTCGTCCTGGGCAGAAACGCACTATGGCACTTTTGGAAAGGGGTTTCTTCTGGCCGAAGATGAGTAAGGATGTTGACGAATTCGTTCGTTCCTGCTTGATCTGTCAGCAAGACAAGTCTGAGCACCGGTTGCCGAGAGGGCTTCTCCAACCGTTCCCTGTTCCCGTAAGGCCTTGGGCAAGCGTGAGTATAGATTTTATCACCGGCTTACCCAGTGTGAATGGAAATTCTAGCATCATGGTTGTTGTGAATAGATTTCCCAAGTATGCAACTTTCATCGCGTGTAAGCAGCGTTGTGGCGCAGAAGAGTCTGCAGGGTATTTCTTCAGATATGTGGTGAAGTATTGGGGCATAACGTTGAGCATCATCTCGGATAGAGATGCTCGTTTTACAAGTAACTTTTGGCAGGAATTGTTTCGGTTAGTGGGAACAAAGCTTTTGTTGTCCACTCGATACCATCCGAAAACTGATGGCCAGACAGAGAGGATCCATGCGGTGTTGGAGTCTTACTTGCGCCATTTTGTGCGAAGTGACCAAACAAATTCGCTGGATCTGTTGGACATAGCGCAGTTTTCTTACAACAGTCAAAAGAGTGAGTCGAGCAAGTACTCACCGTTTGAACTCGCAACGGGTCAGCAACCTTTGTTGCCCCATACAGTGATTGCAGGATACTTTGGAAGGTGTCCGTCGGCCACAGAATACCTGAAGGATTGGCAAGAGCGAGTTGCCTTGCAAGATTGCCTCTTCTGAAAGCAGGAGACCGTATGAAGTATGCTGATCAGTTTAGGGAAGCTGCTGATTTACTTGTGAGCAGTAAGGTTATGCTGAGGATGGAACCGGAAGTGTTCAAAGCTCGTCCCAGAACAGCAAAGTCCTTAGTCCACCGGTATGATGGGCCCTATGAGATAGTGGCCAAGGTAGGCAAGGTGGCCTACAAACTTCTGTTACCACGATACATGAAAGTTCATCCAGTATTTCATGTAAGTCAGTTGAAGCCTTTTGTTGCGAATGACGCTGAGCCAGATCGGAGTCAGCCTAATCGTCCTCCTGCAAACGTGATGGACAAGCCGGATCGGCAGTTGGAGCAAATTTTAGAGGTGAAGAGTGGGATTTGGTAATAGAACGAGAAGGGACTTCCTTGTGCGTTGGGCAAGTGGTGTCGCAACAAGCTGGGAGAGGGAAGAAGCCCTTTGGAACTACAAGGCAAAGGTCAAAGCGTTCCTAGCTAGGAACAAGGGCCTTGGTCCCTTGACTCAAGCTTGAGTCTAAAGAGGGGAACCCTCCGAGTCATACAGGTGGAATTCTTGGCACTGAGGACGGCACCATCTTTAAGTGGGGGAGATTATAAGGGATGTACGACTTCGACATCCCTGAACAACATTCACAGCTATCAAGCGATATTCGATTTGCCTTCTTTGTTTAGTGATTTGAGTGAATGCAAGTCTGAGCAAAGCGAAGCGATGAAAAGCGAAGTCACGGTTGCCTCGGGTCCACGGAAGTGTGGACAGTCCGCGTGAAGAGTGGGCAGTGGGCAGTGGGCGTTTGCCTGTGCAAGTTTGCATAGGTGTGTCACAAATAGTTCTGTTGGTTTAAGGTTTCGTGAAGCAAGGGCCGGTTGTCCTGCGCTGAGAGTAATCAAACCTTGGGAGGGGATTCTCTGTAGTAATCCATTTGAGTAGTCGCCGAGCATTATCGGTGGTGCCCGACTCGGTGGTCAGTGTATGTAGCTTGTTAGCCTGTATTGTACTTTGGACCGGATTGTCTTGAAGAGAGTATTAATAAAGATACACATTTCTCCCAGATTGTTCTTGCACTGTGTGAATGCTCTTGTGATAGAGTAGGTCCTGTTCTTTGCAAGTGTGTTTCAAGCTTCCGCATATATATCTGTTGTATACAAAAGCATACCCTTGTTTGTGTGTGTGTGTTTTGTGCAAGCAAACACTGAAGGCATAGTCCGTAGTTCCTGGAATCCTGTCGCGCAGAGGGATTCGGGTTGGAGCAAGCGGTGCCGCACGGTGGAGCCAGCTTAGGCGAGCTGGCCCCGTGACAGTTGTTTGTTCAGTGTTCAAAATTCCAAGTAGGGTGGATCAACATTCTGGTGTATCACCGTCATTAATTAAGATTTCCCTTTCAAGTTTATTTCTCCATTTTCCATGGTAGTCCGCAACACAGAGTAGAAATCCTCATTGATACATCTTACAAGAACTAGCCTTCTCTAGAGGTTCTTCTCACCATTGAAGCAACCACCCTCGTGAGAAGATCCCATTGTTTTAACTGAAGAGAAAATTAAACATTTCAGCACGTCTTCGATTCAAAGTGCAACTACAAGTTGACATGTACTAATATACACACACATTGTGGTGAATATCATCACAACCACGATGTGTGCATGCAATGTGTATACACACACATTGTGGTGGAATACAATGTGAGTTGTGATATGATGATATCCACCACAATGTGTGTGTATACTAATATACACACACATTGTGGTGGAATACAATGTGGGTTGTGATATGATGATATCCACCACAATGTGTGTGTATACTAATATACACACACATTATGGTGGATATCATCACAACCACAATGTGTGCATGCAATGTGTATACACACACATTGTGGTGGAATACAATGTGGGTTGTGATATGATGATATCCACCACAATGTGTGTGTATAGAATGCAATGTGGGTTGTGATATGATGATATCCACCACAATGTGTGTATACACATTGCATGCACACATTGTGGTTGTGATGATATCCACCACAATGTGTATGTATACAATGTGTATACATACATTGTGGTGGATATCATCACAACCCGCATTGTATACACACATTGTGGTGGATATCATCACAACCCAACGTTGTGATTATACACACATTACAACGTTGGGTTGTGATGATATCCACCACAATGTGTGTGTATAATGTGTATACACACATTGTGGTGGATATCATCACAACCACAATGTGTGCATGCAATGTGTATACACACACATTGTGGTGGATATCATCACAATCACAATGTGTATACACACATTGTGGATATCATCACATCACACATTGAGTTGTGATGTGATGATATCCACCACACACATTGTGGTGGATATCATCACAACCACAATGTGTGCATGCAATGTGTATACACACATTGTGGATATCATCACATCACACATTGAGTTGTGATGTGATGTGATGTGATGATATCCACCACACACATTGTGGTTGTGATGATATCCACCACAATGTGTGCATACAATGTGTATACACACACATTGTGGTGGATATCATCACAACCCAGCGTTGTGATTATACACACACTGTGCTGGATATTATCACAACCCAACATTGTGATGATATCCACCATAATGTGTGTGTATATAATGTGTATACACACATATACAATGTGGGTTGTGATGATATCCACCACAATGTGTGTATATAATGTGTATACACACACATTGTGGTGGATATCATCACAACCACAATGTGTGCATACAATGTGTATACACACACATTGTGGTGGATATCATCACATCACAACTCTATGTGTGATGTGATGATATCCACAATGATCACAATCACAATGTGTACATACAATGTGGATATCATCACATCACACATTGAATTGTGATGTGATGATATCCACCACAATGTGTTTGTATACACATTGTGGTTGTGATGATATCCACCACAACACAAAATGTATCACATCATTGTGGTGGATATCATCACAACCACAATGTGTGTATACACATTTTGTGTTGTGGTGGATATCATATCACCACAACCACAATGCGTGCATGCAATGTGTATACACACATTGTGGTGGATATCATCACATCAATGTGTATACACACATTGTGGTGGATATCATCACATCAATGTGATGATATCCACCACAATGTGTCTGTATACACATTGCATGCACGCATTGTGGTTGTGATGATATCCACCACAATACATCAATGTGATGATATCCACCACAATGTGTGTGTATACACATTGCATGCACGCATTGTGGTTGTGATGAAATCCACCACAACACATTGTGGTGGATATCATCACAACCCAACGTTGTGTTTATACACGCATTGTGGTGGATTACAATGTGGGTTGTGATGAAATGTGTGCATACAATGTGTATATCCACCACAATGTGTTGTGGTGGATATCATATCATCACAACCCAACGTTGTGATTATACACACATTGTGGTGGAATACAATGTGGGTTGTAATGATATCCACCACAATGTGTGTGCATACAATGCACATTGTGGTTGTGACAATATCTACCACAATGTGTGTGATGATATCCACCACAATGTGTGTGTATACACATTGTATACACACAATATGTGTGTGTATGCACACATGTTGTGATGATATCCACCACACAATGTGTGTATACAATGTGGGTTGTGATGATATCCACCAACATTTGATGTTGTGATGATATCCACCACAATGTGGGTTGTGACGATATCCACCACAATGTGTGTGTATACACATTGTATACACACAATATGTGTGTGCATAGTGATGATATCCACCACAATGTGTGTATACACATTGTATACACACAATATGTGTGTATGCACATACATTGTGGTGGATATCATCACAACCATAATGTGTCATGGGGTTGTGATGATGTCCACCACAACGTGTGTATTCAATGTGTATACATTACAACATTGGGTTGTGATGATATCCACCACAATGTGTATATACAATGTATATACACACACATTGTGGTAGATATCATCACAACCATAACGTGTATACAATGTGTATACACACGTTGTGGTAGATATCATCACAACCACAAATGTGTGCATACAATGTGTATACACACACGTTGTGGTGGATATCATCACATCACAACCCAACGTGTGATGTGATGATATCCACAATGTGGGTTGTGATGATGATATCCACCACAATGTGTGTGTACAATGTGGGTCGTGATGATATCCACCACAATGTGTGTATACAATGTGTGTACACACATTGTGGTGGATATCATCACAACCATAATGTGTGCATACAATGTGTATACACACACATTGTGGTGGATATCATCACATCGCAACCCAACGTGTGATGTGATGATATCCACAATGTGTGTATACACATTGTATCCACATAGTGGTGGATATCATCACAACCACAATGTGTTTGGTGGATATCATCACAACCACAATGTGTATTGTTGGCCATTTTTTGGCCTACATACCAAAATTTTGCCCGAGTGTGAGAGAGTGGGCATTCAAGCAAGACTTCGGGTTTTACACAGCAAAAGATTTTGGGTTTTTAGAAGGATAAGTCTTCAGGTTTTACAAGAGACAACTTATTGCACTTTATGAGTAATCAGAGTTGAAACCCCTTAGCAGAAGTAATTCGGGTTGGAAAACCCGAATTACTCTTGATAGTGCAAATCGGGTTTGGAGAAGTGCTTTGCTTATGAAAGTTTTATCAGTAGAAGTAATTCGGGTTTAGAAACCCAAATTACTTAGGATAGTGCATTTCGGGTTTCTCAAGGTGAATGACTCATCCCTTTTTATAAGTAACAAGCAATGAAGAATCCGAAGTAGGTGCCAGTGAAGAATCCGAAGTTGCAGACATTGAAGAACAAGCAAATAGACTCGGATTTTATAGAAGTGTCCTTCGAATATTTTGGCGTTTCTAAAAAACCCGAATGCCTTTTTCTTAAAGGGTTATTCGCTTCGAAAGGGGTTTTGTTTGAAAAATCCGAGGGGTTGTTTAAAATCCCAAAGGGCTAGGTATTGTTCGGAAGGGTCAATTAAAAAAAACCCGAAGTGTAGGGTACCCTTCGGGAAGGTTCATTTCCAGATTGGAAGGGATGTTGGAAGAAACCCGAAAGGCACTTGCCCTTCGAAAAGGTCTATCTGGCGAGTTTAAGGGCTTTGCAAAAGCCCGAAGGGCACCTGCCCTTTGGAAAAGGACCATGACAGAAAGCCCAAAGGGTTGTTCTCTTGGGAAGGCCAACATACAATTCCCACAGACTTTTTGTCCGCGAGAAGTGGAAAGCAAAAGATTCGAAGAAAATCCAAGACCAAGGAGATATCCTAAGTAGATAGAGCATGGGTTTGAAAACAAAAAGCCGAGAGAAATAAAGCCGAAAGAAAAGAAAGGCCCAGAAGGATAAAGTCTCAAACTTTTTGTCCAAAGAGCGAAGTCCGAAGGCAGATAAAAACCCGAGGCAAATAGGACAGAAACAAAAGTCTAAAGATAATTCCCGCAGACATTTTTGTCCGCAGGAAGTTGACTGTGAAAAAACCAAAGAACAAGTTTGCAGACCAAAGTCCGAAACGAATACATAAGCCGTGATAATAAACCCAAGGCCTTAGAAATAAAACAAAAGGGAGAAGTCCGAGATAAAAAGGTCCTGAAGAGAATGAACATAAGTCCGAGCAAAAGACAAATGTATGCAAAGGGAAGGTCCATAGAAAAGACAAACCAAGCAAATACAACCAAAAGTTATGAACAGATATGACCCGAGGAAATAAATGTAAGAGACGGAGTCAATATGGAATTCTATGCAAATAAGGGCTAATTACGATTGACTGGTCAAGGCTTCAGTTGACTAGTTGTTGAAATCAAGTTTATCTCCGAGTCAAACTCGTGCTTTCAAACGTCCCAACTCAGCTTCCAACGTTTCAATTGGAGTTCTAATTTTTAACATGGCGTGGATTTCATGCATGCTCTTATTTATCTCATGCTTTCAAACGATCAAACAACTCAAGAAAAAGTCCATATTTGGAAGTTGACGTAGCATTTTTGCATGATAAGAGTTTAACATCCCAAAATTAGCCATCGTCCATTTCAACACCAAGGAGTCTTCATGCAAGACAAAAGACATAGAAAAGACAAATTTGGAAGGCCCATGCAACGCAAATTGGACTTGAGCTAATGTATTGTTATCTCCTCTTCTATTTTCAATGCCACCTCTTGGCTATTGTATTTTTCTATAAGTTGGCTTTCAGCCTTGAATTAAATTATCCCTTTTTTGGCAAGAAAATTTTCTTCCAAAGATTGTGTTGTAACCTTTTTTAGAATCAATAAGAAGAGCACTGTGTTTTTTCAATTTCCAGCAGTTGCTATAGTGTACTTTTGTTATAGATTTGCCTAAGTGATAGATTTTCTTTCTTCCTTATCAAATATGAATTCGTACCTAGTTACTAGCTGATCATTTATGCAGGTCACGCTCTATGTTGGATTGTCTTTTGCTGAGTTTATAGTGGATATTAGTGGCTGTTAGTGTCTTCAATCAGGCCTATTTTTTACCATTTCCTCAAGCTTAGATCATTAGATTAAACCTTTTCGTGAAATACTTGTGTATTGATCAATTGGAGTTGAAGTTCTGCCTCTTCCTTGTCTAAATCAGTGTTTTTAGAAGCTCGATTTGTGTGGATCAAGCAAATTAGGTGTATCACCGCTTTAGCTAAGATTTCCTTTCAAGTTCTTTCTCCCCTTTTCTCCAGGCAGTTTGTAACATAGAAGTAAAGGTCCTAATTGATACATCTTACCGGAATCAGCATTCTCTACAGGTTCTTCTCACCATTGAGGCACCCACCCTCGTGAGAAGATCCCATTGTTTCAACTGAAACGAGGATTGACCATTTCAACACATCTTCGATCAGGGTGCAACTCCAGATTGACATGTACATACAATGTGTTTTGGATCAATACACATTGTGGATATCATCACATCACTTCAACACATCTTCGATCAGGGTGCAACTCCAGATTGGCATGTACATACAATGTGTATTGGATCAATACACACATTGTGGATATCATCACATCACACATTCGGTTGTGATGTGATGATATCCACCACAATGGGTGTGTATACACATTGTATGCACACATTGTGGTTGTGATGATATCCACCACAACACAACACATTGTGGTGGATATCATCACAACCGGTTGTGATGATGTTGTATAAACATTGTATTTGTGGTGGATATCATCACAACCGGTTGTGATGATATTGTATACACATTGTATGCACACATTGTGGTGGATATCATCACAACCACAATGTGTGCATACAATGTGTATACACACCCATTGTGGTGGATATCATCACATCACAACCCAATGTGTGATGTGATGATATCCATAATGTGTGTATACACATTGTATCCAAAACACATTGTATGTACATGTCACTCTGGAGTTGCACCCTGATCAAAGACAATCCCCGTTTCAGTTGAAACAATGGGATTTGTGGTGGATATCATCACAACCACAATGTGTGCATACAATGTGTATACACACACATTGTGATGGATATCATCACATCACAACCCAACGTGTGATGTGATGATACTTGTGATGGATATCATCACAACCACAATGTGTGCACATTGTGTTGTGGTGGATGTCATCAGAATCATAATGTGTGTGTACAATGTATGCACACATTGTGGTGAATATACATTGTTGGTTGTGATGAAATCCACCACAACACAACACATTGTGGTGGATACACACACTTTGTGGTTGTGATGATATCCACCACAATGTGTCGTGTTGTGGTGGATATCATCACAACCACAATGTGTGTGTATAATGTATGCATCACAACCATAATGTGTCGTGATAATATCCACCAACAATAATGTGTCGTGATAACATCCACCAACAATGTGTGGTGGATATACATTGTTGGTTGTGATGATATCCACCACAACACGACACATTGTGGTGGATATCATCACAACCACAATGCGTGTGTATAATGCATGCATCACAACCATAATGTGTGTACAATGTATTTGTGATGATATCCACTACAACGCAACTGGATATCATCACAACCACAATGTATGCATAAAATGTACACACACATTGTGGTTGTGATGATATCCATCACAATGTGTCGTGTTGTGGTGGATATCATCACTGTTGTCCCCCAAAAAATGTCACTCTTTTTGGGACAACGTATGAGCCATTTTGGTCCTGCAAGACCAAATTTGCCTCTTCCCTTTTCAAAATTTGTCCTGGCAATTCAAATTTAAAATTTTTCAAGCTTCTCAGAAATCTACAGGCTCTGCAGGCTTGAATCTACAGACTCAGCATGAAGAAGAAATCTACGAACTTTGTAGGCCAAGTTCAACGGGCTTCACAGTTTCTGCAGGCGGGTTCAACCGAAAGAATCAGTTTCTATCACTTGGTCATTTTCAGGATTGCTTCAGTGCCTTGGTTCAATAAAAAATGTCTATCGGCAAGCATTCAAGCAAAAAAGGCTTGAACCACTTCGGTTCAATCGGTTCAACGCTTTCGGTTCAATCGGTTCCTTCGCTTTGTTTCAACGTTTTGGTTCAAACACATGGTTCAAAGGCAAGTTCAACAAGAGGTTCAAAGCCTTGGTTCAACGGAATGGTTCAAAGTCGTGGTTCAATGGAAGGGTTCAACAGTTGGTTCATCGCCAAAGTTCAAAGATCTTCCCGAAGGACCCCGAAGGGCAGGTGCCCTTGCGAGGGACTCTCGGCTACCAATTCGAAGACACTTCCTGCAGCCGAAGGGACGCCCAAAGAAGCCTGAAGGGTAGATACCCTTGCGGGAGGCTCTTCCCGACTCAAAACGGGTCATTTCTTAAGGCCCGAAAGGGCAAGTTTAATCCGAAAAAGTGCCAAACAGAAAAGCCGAAAGAGGACAAAGGAATGACGCGCCCGAAAACTTCAAATTCAACACAGTGAACTAGCCATTGACCCTTTAAACATACAGACCAGAATACATTCACAAATTTCAAGGCCAAGACCAGCAGAAAGCGGGGAAGGAACAAAATAGCAAACTGAATCCAGGACCCGATTCAATTAACCAAAAAAGGAGGAACGATGAAGATAAGATCAGATCGCCAGGTGGACATTGAAAGTTGCAAACTTTCAATAAGCGCGACTTGTTTCCCTGCATTGATAAAATCAAATGGGTAAAACGCCCCTAAGTTCTAGCCTGTCTTCTTAACAGATTCCAACGCAACATGATGTATTATTGTTCCCGAGTCCTTGAAGAGGCTATATAAGGAACTCTCTTCTATTGTAAAAGGGATCTCTTTTTTGACAATTAGAACGAAACTCTGCCCAAATTGTAAGGCATTACTGAGACTTTCAGCTCAAATTGCTGATCATATTTTGTTACTGGAATAAAAAAGCAAGTGACTTTTCAGACTTTGTGCTGTAATAACTTTGTTGTTAAGGAAACTGTTCTTATGTCTTTTCCTTCAATATATTTTATGTTCCTTTAATTCAACAAGCAGAATTAGTGACAGCAGTCAGGAAGGTGTCCTGAAGAGTCAAGTGTGGAGAGACTTTGTGCCCCCATAATTGCCTTTAGTGTGTTTTCTTTTCATTTCTGTGTAAAGGACCTTGGGGCGACTTTGTGCCCTCATTTTCCTTCGTATCTTACTCTTGAGCAGTCCAGGTGAAGACTTTGTGCTGCATCTCGATTTGTTGGTTATTACATCCTTTGCTACATTTTGTTGTTACTACCAGGGGTATTCTTGTGGTTTGTTGAATAGTACTTCTGAAAGAAGAGGAGTGTTGTCTGTCATTTCCCTTGAGTTTTTCTTTTGATCCGCACGCATCATCTCTGAAAAAAGAGAGATAGATGGCTTGTCCTACCCCTGAGTATTATTTTCTATTTATATATATATATATATATAGCTTATCTATAGGGAACCTCCCCTTGATGAGAGGCGAGATTAGTCCCCTTCTGATGTGGTAAACCTACACATTTGGACGACTAATCTTCCTACTTTGGCTGATCAGACCTATTTTGTTTATCAGTACGCTAATCGACAAAATATTCAACCAACAATCACAACCACAATGTGTTGTGGATATACATTGTTGGTTGTGATGATATCCACCACAACACAAAATGTGTATACACACACATTGTGGTTGTGATGGATGTCATCACAACCATAATGTATGTATACACACATTGTGGTTGTGATGATATCCATCACAATGTGTCGTGTTGTGGTGGATATCATCACAACCACAATATGTGTTGTGGATATACATTGTTGGTTGTGATGATATCCACCACAACACAAAATGTGTATACACACACATTGTGGTTGTGATGGATGTCATCACAACCATAATGTGTGTGTACAATGTATTGCAATGGTTGTACATTTTATGCATACATTGTGGTTGTGATGATATCCAGTTGTGTTGTAGTGGATATCATCACAACCACAATGTATGCATAAAATGTACACACACATTGTGGTTGTGATGATATTCATCACAATGTGTCATGTTGTGGTGGATATCATCACAACCACAATGTGTGCATACAATGTGTATACACACACAAATTGTGGTGGATATCATCACATCACAACCCAACATGTGATGTGATGATACTTGTGATGGATATCATCACAACCACAATGTGTGCAATAGCTCATTTTTTCAACTCGGGTTGGTAGTGCAACTCGAGTTTAAACCGCAATACAGATATCCGAGGCAAAAATAAGGTTACACCCAACATTCGATCTCGCATTAAAGAGGAAACATGGTTTCCCCCATCCATTCACTATTTCTTTCGCACCCTAACTTGGGCTGGCAATCCAATTCGGGATGGCAGTCCAACTCAGGTTAGAAATCCAACTCGAGTTCCATCTGTAATACAGAAACCCGAGGCAAAAATAAAGTTCCACGCAACAATCCATCTAGCATTAAAGAGGAAATATGGTTTCCTTCGTCCATTCGGATTTCATTCCCAATTCGAGCATCTAGAATTGTTTACGAGTAAAGGGGGGAATGCACACATTGTGGTTGTGATGATATCCACCACAAGTATCATCACATCACACGTTGGGTTGTGATGTGATGATATCCACCACAATGTGTGTGTATACATATTGTATGCACACATTGCGGTTGTGATGATATCCACCACAATGTAAAGGGAGTCATTTCAGGGCACGCAGAGGGAATCCGTAATCTCTTCAACTTTTATTTAGCGATTCATGGAACAATCATCGCTGCAATATTTACCGTGCAAACAGTCAACATGGAAATGCACTGTGTGATGTGGTGGACTCTACCGATTCTACTAGCTATTTCCTCCGGCGGAATAATTTCGGCAATCGCTCTGAAGATTTTCCTCCACTTTACCGCATCAATTAAAGGGCTGCTAAATGAAAGTTGAATAGATTACGGATTCCCTTTGCGTGCCCTGAAATGACTCCCTTTACATTGTGGTGGATATCATCACAACCGCAATGTGTGCATACAATATGTATACACACACATTGTGGTGGATATCATCACATCACAACCCAACGTGTGATGTGATGATACTTGTGGTGGATATCATCACAACCACAATGTGTGCATTCCCATTGTGTGGATATCATCACAACCGCAATGTGTGCATACAATATGTATACACACATTGTGGTGGATATCATCACATCACAACCCAACGTGTGATGTGATGATACTTGTGGTGGATATCATCACAACCACAATGTGTGCAGTCCCCCATTGTGGTGGATATCATCACAACCACAATGTGTCACACACACACACACACTGTGGTGGATATCATCACAACCACAATGTGTCTCACACACACACATTGTGGTTGTGATGATATCCACCACAATGTGTTGTGTTGTGGTGGATATCATCACAACCACAATGTGTCACACATACACACATTGTGGTTGTGTCACACACACACACACACATTGTGGTTGTGTCACACACATACACACATTGTGGTTGTGATGATATCCACCACAATGTGTCTCACACACACACATTGTGGTTGTGATGATATCCACCACAACACAGCACATAGTGGTGGATATCATCACAACCACAATGTGTGTGTGTGACACATTGTGGTTGTGATGGGAGACATTGTGGTTGTGATGATATCCACCACAATGTTATCCACCACAACACAACACATTGTGGTGGATATCATCACAACCACAATGTGTGTGTGTGATGATTCACTCACACACACACATTGTGGTTGTGATGATATCCACCACACAATGTGTGTGTGTGTGTGACACATTGTGGTGGATATCATGTGTGTGATGATACACACACACACACATTGTGGTTGTGACGATATCCACCACGCAATGTGTGTGTGTGGGTGACACATTGTGGTTGTGATGATATCCACCACAATGTGTTGTGTTGTGGTGGATATCATCACAACCACAATGTGTGTGATTGTAGTGCACACATTGTGGTTGTGATGATATCCATCACAATGTGTTGTGTTGTGGTGGATATCATCACAACCGCAACGTGTGCATACAATGTGTATACACACATTGTCATTTGTAATTTGTAACATGACAATGTGTGTGTATACACATTGTATGCACACGTGGTTATGATGATATCCACCACAAATATCTATACTTACATATTCTCTGGGAGCCCATATCTATACCTATATATTCAAGAAGGGTATATCTATATCGTTAGACCAAAAAAAGTAACCACGCAGTTGGGTTGGGGGTAGCCCTCCCCCCTCCCTATATATCTTATCTTATCTAAGATGTTTATTATGAGTTCTGAACATTGAAATTAATCAAATAATTCCTATTCAAGAACATTAATAGAACAGTTAAAATATATTCAATATAGCAACGAGAAGCTGATATAGAGAGGGAGGATAACATGAGTAGGGGGTTGCTTAATGTAACCCATTTGTGCTATTAGAGCAAAGCTAATGTGCTAGTCTGTTGTTGAACAATATTCTGATTACGATCAATTATCACATGAGAATTGGATTATGTTTGGGCTGAACTGATTATCCAAACAATGTGGTGGATATCATCACAACCACAATGTGTACATACAATGTGTATAATAACACATTGTGTGTGTGGATCCACCCACAATATGTGTGTATACACATTGTTTGTACACATTTTGGTTGTGATATTATCCACCACAACACACACCACAATGTGAGTGTATACACATTGTATGCACACATTGTGGTTGTGATGATATCCACCACAACACGAAACTATTGGATCTAGCCTGCTCGATATACTCCGATTGCGAAAGAAATAGTAAATAGATAAAGGAAACCATGTTTCCTCTTTAATGCGGATCAAATGTCGGGTGGACCCTTATTTTTGCCTCGGATTTCCATATCGCAGTTTGTTGGTTCGGATCTCTTATTACTCTGTGAAGAGTGGCGGGCTGATGATCAGGGCTTTCGATTCAATTTGAGCTTTGGCCTCGAGCCATTTTTAGGGTTGTCAATACCTGGATCCCAACTCACCCACCTAGTAACAGACTTGATGACATGTGTTTTGGCTTTTTCTAATTGTTCCTGGAGTTGTTCTTTGAAACTATTAGATCTAGCCTACTCGGTATACTCCGGTTGCAAAAGAAATAGTAAATGAATGAAGGAAACCATGTTTCCTTGTGGTGGATATCATCACAACCACAATGTGTGCACACACATTGTGGTGGATATCATCACATCACAACCCAACGTTGTGATGATATCCACCACAATGTGTGTGTATACACATTGTATGCACACATTGTGGTTGTGATGATATCCAACAATGTGTGCATACAATGTCAACCACCATGTCTTGTGGTGGATATCATCACAACCACAACGTGTGCATACAATGTGTATACACACACATTGTGATGGATATCATCACAACATTACTTGATGACATGTGTTTTGGCTTTTTATGATTAATCCTAGAGTTGTTCTCCGAAACTATTGGATCTAGCCTACTCAGTATACTTCAGTTGGAAAAGAAATAGTAAATGAATGAAGAAAACCATGTTTCCTTGTGGTGGATATCATCACAACCACAATGTGTATACACACACATTGTGGTGGATATCATCACATCACAACCCAACGTTGCGATGATATCCACCACAATGTGTGTATACACATTGTATGCACACATTGTGGTTGTAATGATATCCACCACAACACATTGTGGTTGACATTGGCACTGCATATCATCACAACCACAATGTCTGTGTATACAATGTCAACCACAATGTGTGTGTATACAATGTCAACCACAATGTGTTGTGGTGGATATCATCACAACCACAATGTGTGTGTATATAAAACCACAATGTGTGTGTATACACATTATATACACACACATTGTGGTGGATATCATCACAACCCACATTGTATACACACATTGTGGTGGATATAATCACAACCCATTTCTATATATGTATAGAAATGGGTTGTGGTGATATCCACCACCATGTGTGCATGTATATATACAATGTGTATGTGTGTGTGTGTATATATATGTCCTATTGCTTACCTACATGTCTTTGTTTTGCTCTTTAATAGTCTAGGCTTGGGTTGTGATGATATCCACCGCAATGTGTGTGTGTGTGTATACAATGTGTTGTGATGATATCCACCACAATGTGTGTATATATATACAATGCATGATGTGATGATATCCACCACAATGTGTGTGTGTATATATATCGAGAAATGGATATGATATCCACCACAATGTGTGTGTATACAATGTGTATATGGGTATGTGCACGAAGGTGGGGGACAATTCCGTGGACATACCCTTTAACACATACACGTTATTCACATAACGTGTTTGCACAAAGTTGGAAGACAATTCCATGGACATACCCTTTAACATGTGGTTATTCACATAACGTGTATGCATTATTCACATTATGCCATGGCAATTGTTCAGCCATAGTGTGTACACATTATGGTACGCTACAATAATGCGTACCCGTTATTGTAACGCGTATACGTTGCCTATTAATTTTATTAAAAAAAAAACCCATAACTTACATTGCCTCAATTTGTCGCTGATGCTTTGCCTTCTGGCACGAGCTGCAATACTCTGACCTTGAGCTTGAGCCTAAACCTGAATGCCACATTTGAACTTGTACCCTATTACCACACAGTCCAAAGTTTCACATTGCCCGCTCCCACTAATGGCCCACTCCATCTCCATCTCGTCCTCCTCATTATCATTATTATTCTTACCAGTACCGTCTGAGCCTTCAAATATAGACTTAATATAAACATCCATATCCATTTTAAGTAGTAAAACGAACAACTTCCTCGTTTAAAATGGTTGTAGAGGAGAGAAAATGACAATGATCACAAAAGATGATAACACAATGAGCAAAGGTACTTAAAAGTGTGCTTAATTATCAAATATAATTATATTTTGGATGTTGTACATGGACACTGTTACCACATAGTCCAGAGTTTCACATTGCCCACTCCCACTAATGGCCCACTCCATCTCCATCTCGCCACCTGACCCTCCTAATCCTCTTGCTAACCCTCCTAATTTATTGTTTTTTGAAAAGAGATTAGCGAGTGACGTGACGGTGATTATAGATACATAGGATGCGTTGTTCGGTGTACAGTTTGCTTTGGATTGCAAGGGACATGAGCAGAAGGGCAAACATGCAATGATAGTGACAGTGACAAGGAGAGGGAGATTCTAGAACCTCACGTTGTGCCTGCATATACTTGACATACTTGTGGCCCCCTCCAGCGTTCTGGTTGTGTCAAGCTTGGTCCATCCTGATCCTAGTCCTGACCCTGATCCTCCACCCGGAATTAAGCTCTCCCGCAACCTCAATTTGTGGTTGATGCTTTGCCTTTTGACATGAGCTGCAATACTTTGAGCCTGAGCTGAAGCCGATGCTTGATGGCCTCCCATTGCTTACCTACATGTCTTTGTTCTGCTCTTTAATTTTTTAAGCTCCGAGTATTTTGCATACAAACCACTTTAGTATTCTAACCGTATACAAAACTACTCCCCACTTGAGAATATATATATATATATACACGCTCATTTTTAAAATGCATCATATTAGCAATGCAACTCAACCTGGGAATGCAAC
Source organism: Torreya grandis (assembly GCA_037957365.1). NCBI lineage: Eukaryota > Viridiplantae > Streptophyta > Pinopsida > Cupressales > Taxaceae > Torreya > Torreya grandis. Next base: position 5,365,789 of record JARHVA010000146.1, read on the forward strand.
TCGGGCTGACAAGGCAACTCCAACAATTCTGAAGGTCAACTCCAGGAACCATCAGGAAAAGCCAAAATGCATGTCATCAACTCTGTTACTAGGTGGCTGAGTTGGGAAAGGGTTAGTGACAACCCTTACAGTGGCCCGAGGCCAAAGCTTAGACTAACTCGAAAGACCCGAACATCAAACTGTCAGTCTTCTCAGAGTAATAAGAGATCCGAACCAACAAACCGCAATACGAAAATCCGATGCAAAAACAAAGTTCAAGCCAACATTCGATCTTGCATAAATGAGGAAACATAGTTTCCTTCGTACGTTTACTATTTCTTTCTGAACCCGAGTACACAGAACATTCCAACATTGATTTCGGGTCAAGGAGGCAATACAAAGAAGCGAGTTAGAATTTGAAGTATCAAATGAAAAACATATCCATATTTCATTGTTGTTTTTGTGTTTCAGTTCTGTGTTACTTTCCAGAACTGTCAGCTGTTGCACAAATTACAGATTCTGCTTAAATATTAAATGCAATCTAATATATGTGGGGAGTAGTTTTGCATACCCAATTGATTACATATATATTCAAAGTGGGGAGTAGTTTTGTATACAGTTAGAATACTAAAGTGGCAGGTAAGCAATAGGAGGTAAAATTGGTCAATGTCAGCTATGCGGCCGTGGCCTTAAAATGCTTTCCGCCACTCTACTTTGGTTTTCTAAGGATAAATTGTGCTTGTGGTCCACTCTAAACCCAAACCAACAACTGAAACGCCTTGAAAAGCAAAGAAGATGATGATTGGACTACCAATGCTAATAAAAACACCACATCAACACCCAAAGCCCCTGAGGTGGGAGTGGCATCTACCAGCTCCAAACTAAATGCATTTTGAAATTTCAATGTATTTATATATAAATTTAAAAATATAAATGCATGACAAAATTTTGATGTCAAATTGAATGTGAAATTTTTGATTTAAGACTTCGACATCCATTTTTATGTTTTTTATCGTCCAAAACCCCAATTTCGATGACCAAACATCTAATTTGATATCTGAACGTTGAAATCGGCCCAAATATTTTTGGTCAAAAATTGTAGTGAAGAACAAAAATAAAGAAGTGAAGGTCAAAAGCTTGAGATCAACTATAACACTGTAAGAGCGCCCATTGTCATTTGTACAAGTGAACTGACTTTGGAAGAGCTTAGATATCTCAGCTATCCAAATCCTGCCTTCTCCCAGATTTGCCTGCTACATGGATCTACTAATCAGTTGCAAGAAGACGTGCCCCTCATATCTCTTCCCAGAATATTCATTGGACAGCTTTTCAACACCAGAAAGTTTAGCAGTTAGCAGTGTCCTTCGACCTGACCCAGCTTCGGGACCACTTTTACTCATTATACCATTTCCCCTTGGCTTCCATTATAATTTCCAGAGGGATACGAATAAATATTACTATCGGTGGGCAACTTATATATAATATAAATATGCCATTATTGTTAAAATCTTGATTTTACTACTTTAGTGTTGCTTTGGGGGAAAGAGACTAACTGACTAAGTACTCATTATTAGGTGTGATGAATTATTGATATTGTATTTGTAAGGAGGAAGCTTTGATCTTTTGCTGTGTTACTATTATTGGATTGAAAATTCAGGAAATGAATTCACTCTAAGATATTTTTCTCAGTTTACAAATGTTCATACCTTTTTTCCTTGATACTTTTGGGTGAGTATTTTGTAGTTGTTTGAATTGGTATATTTTTAGGCTTTAAAAATTGTTTTTGCTGGCCCTGGCTGCATGCCTTACGGAAAAAAAAAACAGAACTTCCCTCGAGGTTTGCACTTTGCATTAAGTTGATAATGAAATGGAGGATGTGAATCTATGCTATGTTGGCATGGATTTGCAGATTTTGGGAAGTATCCATACCCCTTTATACTGCAGATGCTGAAAAAGCCACGGCAGTAAGATATGATAACATTATTGTTGGAGGTACGGCAGGGTGTCCCCTGGCAGCTACCTTGTCACAGAAGGCTTCCATTATAATTCCCAATTATGTGTGGAAATTGGTAGTATATTGTAAAAATATACTGGTCTGGAGACTGGAAGTGAATTTAATTTGACTAAAATTTAATTTCAAAATGACCACCAGTACACAATATTTAACAGCGTCAGTAGTGACGCTTTTGGGTTTGAACAAGTTGAATTTCGGTGTATTAAATTGAGAATTACTAATACTATGTCAAACATATATTAGATTACATTTGACTAAATTGATTTACCTTCACAGAATCTGTAATTTTTTCTACAGCTAACAGTACTAGAGAGTAACCCAGAACTGAAACAAAAAAAACAACATGAAATAAGGTTATGTTCTGCGTTTTATACTTCAAATTCTAACTCGCTTCTCTTGTTTAATTATCATTACAAACTGAAAAACCCCTCTGTTGAAACCCAAATCATTCTGCTCTTCTTGTTTTTTTAATCTCTAAACGTGAGTAAGAAAAAAGGGTGTGAAAGTCTACCAAAAAAATTAAACAAAACCCAGTCTTCCATTGCGTGCCAAAAACACCCGATTGTGGGCAGCGAAATGCATCTTAGTGCAGTATTTTGGAAAAAAACCCAACACCCATAAAATATTAGTCGGTATATGTCTTGTTCTTAAAAAAAATAGAGTCGCGGCTTGCTTACCTGCTCATGATGAAGGAGGGGAATTGTCCTACCGGGATGCATCAGTTGAGCGGAGAAGGCGAGGGAGTCGGAGGAGTGGGGGGACACTCGAACCCCGACTTTGATGAAGATGGCACTGCTTCTACAGGAGCAGGAATGGGGGCAGAGGTGGAATTGGCATCTTATAGTTGGAATTGGCAGATTTTTGGCCCTTTTTAATCCATCGGTTAAGGAGAGGAATACATTCAGCATTCGTGTCCGCAAGAGTGCGATGCAGACTCCCACGCTCGCTGTGGGTGCATGTACCAGGGCCACTCTTCAGGTGCATGAAAAACCAATGTGGAAAATCTAAATTGTTTCGGTGAATGTGATATTGATAATAATAATAATAAAAATTTTAACGTCCACGAGACTAAAAATAGTCTATGGGACAGCAAGACAACTCAAGCAGATTTAAGTAGCACTGATCGACTGCTTTTGCAACAAATTTCGCTCTGCCAAAAGAAGATCCCCATCATTCCCACAATAAATTCTTTCAAACGGTAGTGATATGCTTGACATCAGCATTCTAAAGTTACATGGCATCAACAATTCTCTTGATGTATGCACCTTATGGCCAGTAAGAAGACTTCTTTTTTTTTGTTAAGATCGCTATTAAGGGATTATGAATAGTATTGGTAAGTTCTATTGGTTGTATTTGGGACAGGTATTTATCTGGGATAGTATCAAAGTATATATGGTGGTGATGATTGTGTTGGCTATGGTAGGTGTTGATCCAATATTCGTAATTTAGATAATGGTTTTTGGTTTTAAAATATATATTTGGGGAGAAGACAAGAATTATTTGTGTATGTTCTTAATATTAGTTGTCATCGACATTATATTCGTGTTTTGTAATTTGTTTTTGCTTACAATCTTCATTTTTGTTTTTACGGTGTTTATTATGACGTGGATTACAGTGTGTACAGGGGTTTATAGGAAGTTTTTTGGTTCCAAACAACACATCTCTAAAGATATTGGGCTTGCAATATGGTTCATTATTACTGATTCAATTTGGAATGGTTTAATTATCTTTCTTATCATTCTTGAACATTAGGTTTAAGCGCTGACAGCAACAGGGTTATGAATCAAATGAATCAGGTAAACGTACTTGAAATTAGTGATACAAAATCCCATAAATAGAAGATAAGTAAATGAAAACCTCTTTAAAATATATTTAAGAAATCTCAAAACTTTTAATAAAGTTCCCTAAACAAAGATTATGGAGTGCACAACCTCTTAATTATATATTTATATTATTTATAAAGGAATAATGAGTAAAACACACCCCTATATATAATATATATTATTAAATTTATAAATTATATATTATAATATATTGATATATTATATACGTATATAATTATTATAAAATATATAATAATTTATAATATAAATATAATTATAGTTTATATAAAATATAATATATTGTATTATTTATTGTATATAATAAATATTAGATATAATATATTTTATTATATTAATATAATATTATAATGCATGAATAATATATAATTAGTATACATATATTAAATAAATTTATGTTAAATGTGTTCATAGATATCATTTATCGAGGTGTTTATATCATTTTAAATTTGTAACGAAGGCTATTTGATGAAAAATAGATGTTAAATATTTAACGACTTGTCTTAAAACATAGAGAAGGAACCATATATCAATTTAGATAAGTATAAAAATAATTAGACAGACCTAATTAGACGGCTCTAAAACTAATTAGACTAAAAATGGAAAATGCTTCTTAAATGAAAGATGCATCTTTTATAATCTGATCGACCAAAACAGGTTGCCATATGCAAATAGATATGGATACAAATATTTTTAAGGTTTTTCCATAGTCATTCTCAATAACACTGAATAGAAACTATTGTATTTGTAACAATAATGTTCATTTCTCTTTATTTGATGATTGGAGGAGAGGTGAAATTGTTCTTAGTACCACAAGCACTACCAATTTTGGGTAGTCTATTGATCTTAGCTTTGAATCTCCACCAGTATTTTCACACTCTCTTCAAGTGGTATGGCACTCAGATGTATCTCAAATTAGGCCCCACCCTCGTTGTTATGACTTCCTCCATGTAGGTTATAACTACCATATTGAAGATTATAAATGATGTTGGAAGAGATGTAATTTTATGTTTTCATAAAGTGAAAGATTGTAAATCGATATTTGTATCTCACTCTACCCTGATTATTACTAACCCCAGAAGGGATGTAATTGGTTATTTTGGTAAAGCAGGGTTTTATAAAATGAAAGAATGTAAATCGACAGTCTTACCTCTCCTAGAATTTATGATCACTAACATCATTTCACCTTTTATACTTGAAGGGGTGTAATATTTGATTGGAGGAGAGGTGAAATTGTTCTTAGTACCACAAGCACTACCAATTTTGGGTAGTCTATTGATCTTAGCTTTGAATCTCCACCAGTATTTTCACACTCTCTTCAAGTGGTATGGCACTCAGATGTATCTCAAATTAGGCCCCACCCTCGTTGTTATGACTTCCTCCATGTAGGTTATAACTACCATATTGAAGATTATAAATGATGTTGGAAGAGATGTAATTTTATGTTTTCATAAAGTGAAAGATTGTAAATCGATATTTGTATCTCACTCTACCCTGATTATTACTAACCCCAGAAGGGATGTAATTGGTTATTTTGGTAAAGCAGGGTTTTATAAAATGAAAGAACGTAAATCGACAGTCTTACCTCTCCTAGAATTTATGATCACTAACATCATTTCACCTTTTATACTTGAAGGGGTGTAATATTTGTTTTTATAAAGGGGGTTTTTTAACTGAGGGAGTATAAATCAAGATAATTGTTGACCTCATCTCATTTGTGTATGAAGGGTTAAGCAATAAAACTTTTATATTTCATGATAAGGTTGAGCAATGCCAAAGTAGTGGGGAAAGGCAAGACCATACAAAACATGCAAGTGGTAAAATATTTTGAGGTGAGTGTCAGGATCTTGCTCCACCAAAAGAGCACATATGACTACTTCTTGTATTAGCAACTAAACACGAAATTTAACCAAAATCAATAAGTAACTAGAAATATGAAACAACACAAGAATATGAGAGACAATACACAATTGTATTAATAATCACTCAGAAGAATATATAATAAAGAAGATGCCACTTCTTCTTCCACCTCAAAGGCTTGCCACACCTCAAGACCTTCTTCCCTCTCTCTCTCGGTCCCAACAATCAACTCCAATATAGAATTGATGTTCACCTCCACCAGTCAGTAACACACTACCAATACACCAAGCACACAACCGTAATCCAAGTAGATCTCCTGCTCTCTGCTGCTACCTGCAAATCACTAGACCTTACTCACCATTGTAGATCTCCAAAAGAAGCCATGCACACCTACTGACCAAGATCATACATACACGAAGAACCCTTCTGATTCTCCAAACCAGCACCCAAACTTGGTACTGTGGAACTAGGAGGAACACCCCATTGCTCTCTTCTCTCTGAAGGAGCTTATTTATCTCTCTTACTCTCTAGCACAAGTTTACAATACAGCCCATGAGTCTATTATATAGATCTCATACTTACAATAATTAGACTATCTTAATTAGACACGCAACTCAAAACTATAATTAGCCTTTACATGCAAACTCTATGTTCACTTAACTAACTGTTCGTGCAACGAGCAGTTCTGGAACACACAGGCAACCGACGCCGGTCCCTACTTGCCTGGTGCTACCGACGTTGACCGACTCCCTACCGACGTCGGTTGCCTTCTGCACTGATCATGACCGACGTCAGTCATGCTGTCGATGCCGGTTCTTCTGGATCTTCAGCAACCTCCTTTTCTTCATCTGCATCAAGTTGAAGCTTTTAGCTCCACACCCTAACAATCTCCCACTTGGAGATAAACAGTTGTAACTGTACTTGTACCTGTACACCGTCTAATTTTATTCACTGGCTTGTATCCCTCTTCAAGCTCAAACCTAAAGACCAACCACCACACACCCTGAGATGCTCTACCTGTCATCCAAATCTCTTGCCATATCTGCATCTACAAACCCCTGTAGAAAAGAACTTGACCCTGCATAGCATGTGCACCTACTGCTGGTCCCTCTGAGAATCCACTGAACTGCCCTCCAGTACTTCTTTCCCGAATTGGCTCTAAACTTTCTGACAACTCCCACTGCTTGGGAAAACTCAGGTCTACACTAGACTTCATGTGATTTCGAACACTTGTTCTAAGCTCTGCTTGAAATGTCCAGCCCTTGGTGTGCTTTCTGATTTTGCATCCTGCATCTTGAACCCCGCCAATACCGTCTTCACATCAGCTCCCACTAGAGACAAAATCTCTATGTCTCTTATGCTAGAGAATTTCGCTGCTCCAAATTCTTCCTGACATACCTCTGAACTAACCTTACCCTTAGCTCAGCAAATACCTGTATGTACAAACTTGCTAGCAAATCACCCACATACAGTAACTGAAAAATGTCGCGACTCATTATCCACCTGGTAAGACAAAACCACAATAGTTACACTGACATTGACTGAAGCCATGCTTAGTCATCCACCTGTCAAACCCTGTACCACTGTCCTGCAGCTACCTCAATACCATATGCCTTGGCCTTCCGTCTCACGTATCCATCCACTCTCTTCTTTAACTTGGGAATCCATCCCTCATCCAGTGCTTTCTTCTAGCTGACAACTCCACCAACAAATACTTGTTTGGTTCTTTTCCAAGGACTCACTCCTCATCCATGCCAAGCTCCCACTATTTCTGGATTCTACCTGCATTGCTTCTTCACATCTTCCTAGTTCTTGACCATCAGTAAGCAATATAAAGAAGGCGAACAACGAATATGTGGTTCACTTACCCTTTTTGACCTCCATATGGGCGTTTGAGACTTGTTGACAGCTTGTTGTCCGCCCACCATCCGTTCCAATGACCGATCTCGACCGTCTCCCAGTCTGCTCCCGACCGATGTCGGTTCCCTGCACTGACCCTGACTGTCAATGTCAGTTTCCTTGCCGATGCCAATATCCCTTTTACCGACGTCAGTTCCTTTATGACCAACGTCGGTCTTCCTGTTGCCGACATCGGTTATTGTGTGACCAACACCGGTACTTGTGTTCGCCTGTGAGTGATAACATTTTACCCGCGAGCTCTCCATGGATCAAAACCCTGTTCAAATTAACACATCACTGCTCAGAATAATTCAGTCCCCTCAGCTGATCTCTGGCCGTCATCTCCTCCATGAACACCAAGGCTTTCCAGTTCTTAAGTTTGTCAAAGACATCTGACCTCCGCTTAAAAACTTGCATTCCCCTCCTACATATGTGACCAAGCCTACAAAGCCACATCTCTGTAACAAAAGGTGAATCAGTAATATAAGTAGATAGATAAAGGATACCTACTTTCTTACCACCATCTAATTCAAGTGCATCCATTGTGAGAGTTACTGTGCATCTCCCATCACCCAAATTTCTTGAAGAAATTAGATTCATCTCCAAGACTAGTCCCTGCATGACTTTCTTCAACACCCGTGTGTTATCTGCCTGCAATTTCAGCTTCACTTCCCCTTCGCCAATCATTTGACAAGGCTCTCCAACCCCTAAATAAATCTCTTCAAAGTCTCCCTGGACATGCTCATGAAAAGATGCTCTATTTCGGGCTGCATGGAAAGAGGCAAAAGAATCTATAATCCAAGATTCTACTTTATCTAGAACATCCTGTTCAACATCACCTGGAACATATGCTTCTACGCGCTGATCTTCTGCCGACCAACAATCTCCCTTTACCTGATCTTTCTTTCCATCAATCAGACCATTCATGCTATTTAGTTTCTCCATTCGTAGCTTACTTTCTTCTGTCATTGCTATACTCCCACTCAATCTGAAACCCCTGTGAGTGACGTGTAATCAACAACACTACCAGATCTGAACCACCTGTTAGTCAACCCAACCAAAAGCTCTAAACCACTTGATGGTATCAGCTCTTGAACCTACAACCTGGCTCTGATACCACTTATCAGGATTTTGCTCCACCAAAAGAGCACATATGACTACTTCTTGTATTAGCAACTAAACACGGAATTTAACCAGAATCAATAAGTAACTAGAAATATGAAACAACACAGGAATATGAGAGACAATACACAATTGTATTAATAATAACTCAGAAGAATATACAATAAAGAAGATGCCACTTCTTCTTCCACCTCAAAGGCTTGCCACACCTCAAGACCTTCTTCCCTCTCTCTCTCGGTCCCAACAATCAACTCCAATATAGAATTGATGTTCACCTCCACTAGTCAATAACACGCTGCAAGTACACCAAGCACACAACCGTACTCCAAGTAGATCTCCTGCTCTCTGCTGCTACATGCAAATCATTAGACCTTACTCACCATTGTAGATCTCCAAAAGAAGCCATGCACACCTGCTGACCAAGATCATACATACACGAAGAACCCTTCTGATTCTCCAAACCAGCACCCAAACTTGGTACTGTGGAACTAGGAGGAACACCCCATTGATCTCTTTTCTTTGAAGGAGCTTATTTATCTCTCTTACTCTCTAGCACAAGTTTACAATATAGCCCATGAGTCTATTATATAGATCTCATACTTACAATAATTAGACTATCTTAATTAGACACGCAACTCAAAACTATAATTAGCCTTTACATGCAAACTCTCCGTTCACTTAACTAACTGTTCGTGCAACGAGCAGTTCTGGAACACACAGACGACCGACGTCGGTCCCTGCTTGCCTGGTGCTGCCGACTCCCTGCCGACATCAGTTGCCTTCTGCACTGATCATGACCAATGTCGGTCATGCTGCCGACGCCGGTTCTTCTGGATCTTCAACAACGTCCTTTTCTTCATCTGCATCAAGTTGAAGCTTTGAGCTCCACACCCTAATAGTGAGTTGGTTGTGATAGTGAGGGCCAATGATAAGACATTTTATATGATATCATTTAACAAAGGTCCCATACCAATTACCACTTATATTTTTTACTCTCAAAAGCATTTTCTCGAGCAGTCAACACTTACTTTACAATAAAAAAGGTAAACTAACCCACTAAACTTAGATCTTCTACATTATAGTTGGAAGAAAATGTACATCAACTATGGGATGTGTATCTTATTAGCACTGGTAAATAATTTATTACAAATACATTTTTACATGTCTCTGTTCTTCCACACAAATGTGGATGGCTAAAAAATTTTCACAAAAATAAGTTTACTCATCCTTCTTGTTGCATACAAATAGGGAAAGGGATGACCAATTACCACATACAAACATGGCAAAAAATAAATTGTTACACACATATGATTGGTACATAAAATATGATAATAAAGTCATTACTAAAGAAAGCATTTCATACAATATTTAATTGTTTCCTATTTTCAAACAAAACAAATATGGTCAATAATGTGATATCTACCAAAATCAAAACAACACAAAGAAATTAGTTCTTTGTAACCAAGGGATGTAGAGCAAGGCAAAGGATAAAAAAATGAAAAATCCACTAAAAAGATACATGCAATTGATCCAATTAGACAAAGAGAGACAAGTTTTACACTTTAATCAACATCAGAATAAACTTGGACAAATAAATGTTAAGTTTGGAACTTCATGCTAACATTATATCCAAGTTTTTGTTAACCCTATCATTCCATTACTTGATAACTTTGGAGATGTGCTCACATTTAAAGAATATCACATAATGTGAATAGGGGTGGCATAAGACTAAAGAACCACATCACTGATACGCAACCATTTCTATATCACAACATCAAAAACAAATAGGTCATATCGAGGGTCTTACCTTTGCACCCAACAAATACACATATAAATGGCTTAGTGGCTTATAAGATAGATGTAGGGCACTCAGGTGTCTGTTTGTGACACTTAAAAATGGCTCCATCACTTTACAAGGCCTCAACATGAAATATTGTGAATACCTTGACATTGTTAATGATGTGACATCATTGAGAAATATTGTTGTTTTATAGTGATACTATTATATTAATTATATATTAAATATACTATCTAAAGTTAATACACATATATCATATATATATTAATAATAATTACATTTTTTACTCTCGAAATCCTTTGAAACAGTTTGGTGGAAGCCATAAATTGCATTAGTAGATGTCAAGTGTCATAGAACTTTATATATGTATTTGTTCATGTTTATTTGAGTTCATCCCGTGAAATACCTTGTCATTCCCCTCACTATCACCATACCTTATTCGAGGATAGTTTAAATTTACCATAGCCTCCACCACCTCGCTAGCCCTCTATGACATGGGATTGTGCATGATTGGCCTATAAAGCAAAAGAGTGTAACAACAACAATATATATATATATATATATATACATATATATATATATATATATATATATATATATATATATATATACATATATATATATATATACATATATATATATATATATATAATGTATATACATATATATATGTATACATATATACATGTGTATATATATGTGTGTGTGTGTGTATACATATACATATATATATACATATGTATGTATATATATAATATATATATATATATATGTATATACATACGTGTGTGTATATACACATATATATATGTGTGTGTGTATATACACACACGCATGTGTGTATATATATTATATATGTGTGTGTATATACACACACACGTGTGTGTATATATACACAAATATATGTATATATATGTATATATATATATACACATATATTTTTTATATATATACACACATGTGTGTATATATATACACACGTGTGTGTGTGTATATATATATATATGTATATAATATATGTGTATATATATGTATATATTATATATATGTATGTATATACACACACGTGTGTGTATATATACACATATATACACACATGTGTGTATATATGTGTATATATACACACACGTGTGTGTATATACATACATATATATAATATATACATATATATACATATATATATGTGTGTGTGTGTGTGTGTGTGTGTGTGTGTGTATGTATATGTACACACACACACACATATGTATGTATGTATAGTTGTTGTTACACTCTTTATAAAAGAAACACATGGAAAATAAATTTAATAACACATAGCATAGAACCCATAGATAAATGGCTATATAAAAAGATTTAAATAACACCTACTCGTAAAAAGATGTTACAACCAACATCACATATGACATGTTGACACTTATGTTATGTGTTATACAACAAACCTAGTTTTAGGGCAGCTATTGGATTTACATGGCTTGCACACATTGTAAAAGGGTATGTAGTTTTCAAGGTGGTAACATATTTAATTGGTTGTTTTTTATTGTTAAGGGTTGACAAGGGTGTCATGAACATTGATTTGATTGTGATAGGGCTCCATGTTCGATGAGTGGTTTGAATATGTGTTACAATGTTGCTTATGTGTGGATAAGACATCGAGGTACTGGAATCTATCTTGTAGATTATTATGTTTGTTAATTATACAAATATATTAATATCTGGAGTAATTAAATCATGGTTAACAACATATAAAAATGCTAAAATTAAACCCCTAAAAGAGAGAGCAAGGCAATAAAGAACATGCAAATGGTGAAATATTTCAACATGCACTGTGTGGTGACGATGAGTGGCTATGATAAGGTATTTCAAGTGATACCATATTCTAGGGGCCTATATTAAACACCAAACCTAGATTCAAGGTAGTGGTCTGATTTACAAAACCAACATCAACGATTGCAAAGGTGTCCATAACTAGCAAGGTGGAAACATCTTTGATTTGTCATTTTTTATTATTGAGGGTGGATGAGGGTTTCATGAGAGTTAATTTTATTGAAACAAGACTCCACGTCTGATGCGTAGCTCGAGTCAATGATGCAATGCTATTAATGTGAGGATAAGATATTGAGGTTTGAGAATCTATCTTGTTGCTTCTATTTGTTGATGTTATGAATATATTGACACCTAAAAATTAAAAAAATAACATCCCTTATGGCATTCCTTTCACCATTGAGGAAATTAATAGTAATAATTTATAAAAGGTTCTACAGTAAGGTATTTGGTGGTTATGTACAGTTTATATTTCTCGTGGGAGGAAAATCTCAGTCTAAAATATGAAAACAAAGTAAACAAGATCAAATATCAAAATCATTCAATTTATAACAACAAAATAACACCACAATTAAAATATGCACATATAAGAAACTAAGCACAAGCTATTTCACCAAAAGGAGGAGACAGAGGATCATCCTTGAGTGGTAGAGCATTCCAAGATGAAGGTTCTACCAAGGGAGGATCTAGAGCCACCCAACCATCCATAGGGTCTAGAGGAGCCAAAAAAATAGTAATATCCCACCTAATAAGATGTTGTACCATAGTACCAAAAGGGTCAATTGAGGAACCCCACCAAGGACTAGTAGCATATTTCCCACATGGTGGTGGCAGATTATCCTCCTCGTTGAAAGGGAGGAAAGAACTGGGTACAACTATGAGATTAACTTCATAAGTATCTGGGTGTTGGAGGTGGTGGGCCCTATGGTGGGTGATCCAGGGGGATGAAACTCACAATATAGGGAGCACTCCCCTAATAATGAAGAAACTATTTTAAATGTCTGACCACCACAACAACTTTCTTTGCTTGAACTTAAATATGCATGCATGTCAAAGATAATACAAAAACCTTATCATTAATAGAGAATTGACAAGAAGATTCCTCATTGTTAAATAAAGCAAAAAATTTAGCTTTTCATAATTGAAACAAAATAATAGCTCTAAAGAAATTCCATATAAAAGCTATAGGATCTGACTAATTAGCAAAATCCTTAAGGAGGGTCAAGTGCCATGAGAAAGGTTTAGGGTGATAGGGTTGAAAGACACTATGTATCCACTACCAAACAGACTAGGCTTTGGGACATGTCCAAAATGTGTGCTTGAAAGACTCAGGTATGCTACACATTGGACACTTGGGTTTAGTGATTTCAAAGTGAGAAAGATGATCCCTAAGTAGAAGGCCTTGATAACCTAGACACTAAAGGAAATGAGCTAGCTTGGGTTCAATCTTAGCCTTTCAAATTCAGTTGAGTCAGGCAAGCTGTGTCTTTGGTGAGGAATTAAGGCTCCAATACCTATTGATCTTGCCAAATGCTGATGAGAAGGGACTCATCACCTAATAAAGGAGGTTTGGAGAATAATTTTTGAAGTTCATAGTTCCACCACAAATGTGGAGGTTGTAGATCCAACTTGTGAAGCATGACATTCAACATTAGCAATTGACTGTGAAGGATAACTGGTATGTCAAAATTACTTAAATTAAATTTCAATTTTATTAAAGACCCATTAGATTATGTATTTTTCATGATTACTAGTCTATAGCTAGGCATTTCATTTTTTCTTGGTTTGTCCTATGTGAGGATTTATCCTATATTGCTTAGTTAAGTTATTTTCTAGTTTTACCTTGTGTACTTATGTGAAGGATTTTTATTGTACTTGCATCTCATTCTAAATAATTATTTGACTTGCTTTATTTTGCATTTCATTTGTTTCAAGCTTCATGTGTGATGTTCTTGTTGCTAACTCTTTAGATCTTGGATTCTTGGAATGTTTGTACCATGCCTAACATGGTACCAGAGCTTTGAGAGTTGTAGCCATCCATTAGCTTGCAAGTTTTTAGATAATTCTATTTATCCTAATTCCCTTATTGTAGATCCTTGGCCCCTCATTCCTCTTGTAGATGACATGTGTTCTAGAGAGGCATTAAAAGTCTAAGGAAGTGTATTTAGAGTTTCATTAAAGTTTTGAAGAAATTGAGCATGTAGGATGGTGTTGGAGTCTTTGACCAACATTATGCCTATGTGGAAGAGCAAGGCATTGGAAAAGGCACTAGTAAAGAGAGAGGAATGACGTTAGAATTCCCAAGTTGCCACTCTAAGCAAGGTGGCCTTCTCAAAGACCGTGACTATGCATGGAAGATCTAGTGTGGTCTTTTGAGAAAATCTGCACATTCCTATTGGCGAATAGCTCCTTTTTTCCAAAGGCTGTGTTTTTTTGAGAGAAGGCATTGGAGGGATTGCATTTTTTCTTGGACTACACAGGGTAAGACTAAGATCATTAGAGGAGATCAGTGGTCTACATTGGTGGACTGCATTTTTTCCTATTAGGGCAGACTGTGTGATGAAGAGGTTTGTGTTGGAGTGTCATCTCTGATCTAGTTTTGCATTCTAGGCTTTCTACTACTTGTGCTTACCTATTGATTGCATTGGAAGGAAAGTGTGATCCCTCATTCCATTTTACAAAGACTTGCTCTTTGTGGAAGTGCATTGGAAGGTAGTGTTGTATTTGGGAGAAGATCATTAGAAGAAAGTCTCTGTTGGAGAGTTGTAGGTCTACAAGCATCTAAATCTGACATTGTATCTACTCTTGGCACCATTTCTCATTCCTTCCATTCTTTTTGTTACGTTGCAACTCAAAGCTGTCCTTAGAATTTAGAGATTTGGTTTTTTTTATTGTGGTATCTTATCTATCTATTCACACCAGCATCCTTGGCAACCTAGAGAAAATCAGACACCAATAATCCTCCTCCATTCCTCTTAAACAATTATATATTTTATTATTTTATTTTATAAGTTGTATTTTTTGCCTCAAGAGGAAGTACAATTCACTTACACAAGCATAGAGTCACCCAACATACATTTTTTCACTTTGATTGGCTTTTCTAATTCAGTGGTTCAATTCTGATTCCAACGAGTGGTTGGAAGCCTACCTTCAATTCTATTTTGGTCACTGAAATTAGTTTTTAGTGTAATTTTTGTGAACTAGAAATTTGACTAAGAAGAGGAGATTAGTATCATGTTATTGAATGAAACCAAATCAAAAATACACTAAACTAGCATCTTCATGCCTAGTTACTAGGGTGAGCTTAGTAACAAAAATAAATGACAAACACAACTAAAAAGTAAGGAAAAAATTATTTCCTTCGCCTTCCTTGGATGCTCCAAATGCCTTTGTAGTAGTGGCTTACTCGGTTTTGTGCTCATGAAGTCCTTGGCAATGTAAGCTTGGCTACCTCCATCTCTCCTTTACACCTTTGGCTTTGGCTTGGCTTGGATTGGAATCAATTTGGCATGGTAACACTAGTTTACATGAAGCTTTTGGAATCAATCATGCATTATAACTTTGCACAATTAAGCTTAAAAATGATGTTCACGGCCTCTCTATTTATAGATTTTCAAGAATGACCAGAATCAACCATGACCGTTCATCTCAAGATTAAGATGTGTGGTCATGGATTAATTGAATTATCTAATTAAAATCCATAATTATCCTCATCATGACTTTGAAAGAAGGGACATTAATGAGGCATGGAAGGAAATAAAGACGCATGGGAGACCCATAATCCTGATATTTGTGGCATTTATGGCCTAGGGATGTCTTCCTAAGAAATGAGGTCACCTAATGATGCAGATATTTAATATTCATTTCTAAAAATAATTTTTCAACAAGTTTCTATGGAATTATTAATTAGGCCTTGATTTGGATTAATAAGCTCTTCAAGATGATTAAGCACTTTGTGCACAAATTACTCAAATTGATCAGAATGCTTTGTTATTTGTCTAAAATTTGACTGAATTAAAATTGGAAGTCAATGTTAGATGCATTGGATTTGCTATCCCATTTAGGATGTTTTCAACACAAGATAAAAAAGGCACACATCTTGTACAAAAAATTTGATAGAAAAGAGCAATCCAGAGCACCTAGGTGCAAAATTGTCATTTTGATTCGAAATGATTTGATCAAAGTTAGCTGGCCCATAAATTGCATTGCCCTATTTAATGATACTCTGACCAAAATTGGCACTTAAATATATCGATTTCAACTCATTTAATGTGATTTAGTGATTTTAGGCCAAATTGTGCACTTTGGTGGAAATTGGTCAAAAGCTTGGTTGGAGGTCATTAGTGACCAAATTTAGGTGTCTACAGTTTGCCCCTATTTAGGAAGACATTACAAGTTATAAGTATAGTAACATCTTCTCAAAGAATGAAAAGGTCTTGTATGCCTGCAACTGCAATGATGATAAATTGACTGTGTGATGATTTGCTCCCTCGAGGGAACGGTTGAGACAAGTAGGTCAGCAAACGATCCCTCAATAAGAAGCAAAATGAGGGGACCAAAGAAAGGAAAGATGATGGGTTAAAAACACAATGATTTTGAAAAAGTAGTCAAAAGCACTGAGAATACAAGTGGGATGGTGTACAATGGTTTACCCAAAGGCAGTTATATGCATTGCATCCTGATAGTGGCAACATGGTATGATAACATAATGATTTGCCCAAATGTGATTATCTCATTAAGAAGATAGATCTACCCCAGTTAGGACAGACAAATAAGATAACATCATGCCCTTGTATGGGCATAAAAAGTAAAATGGTCAGAACACAATGATTTGCCCAAATGCGGTTATAATCATTAAAAAATACAGGTGGGATGGTGTACAATGATTTGCCCATAGACGGTTATAATCATTGGACCTCGATTATGGAAAACATGATAAACTTGGTCGAGGTTGGTGATAACTTAAGACATAAGGTAATGATGAATTGAAACAACCTACTAGTAGGGAGATGCTCGTCCAAACTAATAAAGGTTAAAATTCTTTCATGGTTAATTACTCTATTTGGAATATGATTGGGATTGAATCGGGATGTTGATATCGAAGATATGTTGATGCCACCATTGTTGAATAGACTTTTTAAAGCTAAGGTTTTTTGTAGCACGTGTCGTTAGGTATCATGGTATAACATCACGAGGACTTGGCCGAAATATGCATGAAGACTAACTCCTCCAATCCAATACTCAATAGAAAACAATGCATCAATGATAGAAACTATGATGACAATGTAAACATATGAATATGGATGGATTCGAGTATAAGTGTGGGTAAGAAATCACCCATTGAACACATAAATTGAATCAAGGCAATAGTGCTGAAAGCAAATAAACAAGCAGACAAACAAATAAAACAAGCAGAGATAAACAAACAAATAATGCAATATAAACCATACAAATATTGCCCCTAAAAAAAAGGTGATAACTTAATAAACGAACAAAATGGGGGAATAGAGGAAAAGGAAGGGGGTGACTGAGTTGTCTCCATATGCATTAGGCAAGTGGATGCTGCCTACATAGTTCCATGGATGCAATATCCAATAAAAAACTTTAGGCCAAATGTATTTCTCCCAAGGAATTGAAAGAATGTGATAACTGATGAAAACAAATAAAATGGATGTGATAGAAGAAGAGGAATGGTCTTGCAAAATGGCAAGTGCATGAGAAAAAAGGCCAAAAAAATTGGAGAAACTAAGTGACAAGTGGCTTGCTTGTAATTTAATAAGGGTTCCTAGAATCCTTAAGGCAAAGAAGTGGTCAAACATTTTTGGTTTTTTCTAACGATTTTACAAATATTTTTGGAATTTTGAAGTATCTCAACTCGATCAAGAATGATAAAACACTAAATGGTTCAAGCTCACAAAATGGTGAGAGCATTCAAACTTAGGTTGCTCACAAAATAACAAGAGCGATCAAACTTAGGTTACTCATAAAACAGTGAGAGCATGGCAAGGGGGTGACTGAGCTAACCTCAATAAGCATCAAATGTTGCCTACATAGTTCCAGAGTAGTACCTCAAATCACTATAGTTCTTCCCTACAATGGAAGAATTTGACTAGTGTAGTAGTCAATTAAAACAAAACAAGCACGGGTGGTAAAAAGGCATAGTATGGCATAGAAATTGGCAAGTTGGTACATCAAGAGTTAATAAACAAATATTGCTCCTAGTTTTCCAATAGATGGTTATAACTAGGACACAACGTCATAGATCAATGGTACTAATTTGCCTGAAGATGGTTATATTTAGTAGCAAGATTGGTGATAAGAAAAGAATAACAAACGAAGGATGCAGTTGTTTAAACTTCTATTATACTGCTCTAAAATATGATCTCTATCTGAAGTACTTGAAACAACTGATGAAACTGATCAAATTCTTCGATGTTAAAAATGTGTAACGAATGGAAAAAAACCAAGGTCAAATGGGCTAGGCTTTAGAACACATCTAGTTGATAGAATAGAGTGGAAAAATGAATGGAATGGGCTAGAAAGAATGATAAGCAATGATATTTGTACAAAGAAGAATATTGATAAAATAACACCACTGAAATGGTCCTTACAGACAATACACCTTAGTGTTCAAGTATAGTACTGCTTGAGGTGAATAATATTCATCGACTCAGGAAGTTCATCTCTATCTAGTTTGGTAAGCCTGTATGGCCCTAATCTATAATCTGTAGTAATGATGAAAGTCCCTATCTAGTTTGGTTTGAATTTACCTTTATGTTTCTTCTCAGTCGTGGTATTCTTTTAGTTTATTTAAGAATAAGATCACCAAGTTCAAATTTTCTATATTTGACACGTCGATTGTAGTGGCTTTTGAGTCGGTTCTGATATGCTTGAAGATTGTTTAGTGTAGCTATGCATTTTTCATCAAGTAGGTCTAGCTCTTGCAGGTGAGTTACTTGTTAGTCGTGATCATCTAGGATATGTTTGAAAGATATGCGTAGTGAAGGCAATTTGACCGCAATGGGAAGGAGAGCTTCAGTACCATAAGCAAGTGAGTATGGAGTGGCTCTTGTAGGAGTATGATGATTGGTACGATATTCCTAAAGGGTAGGGAATATTTACAGGTGCTAATCATGACCAACATAATTGACAATCTTTTTGAGAATACTGAGAATCATTTTGTTCGATGCTTTAGCCTAGCCATTACCTTGAGGGTAATATGTTGTAGAAAAATGTTATGTGACCTTATATTTGGTACATATCTGGTCTACATCCTTATTCTTGAATGATCCTCCATTATCAGATATAATGTCAAAGGGGATACCTTATTGGCAAATGAGATGGTTGAAGTTAAATTTGGAAATTTGCTTTCCAATCACGTAATTGAGGTGTATAGCTTTAAACCACTTAGTGAAATACTCAATGGTGAAAAGGATATGTTTATGGTCATCATATGAAGTGGGGTTGATCTTTCCAATGAGGTCAAGTCCCCATGTAGAAAATGGCCATGGTGTCAACATTGGTTTCAGAGTTTGTGCTAGGGTATAAATAAGATTATCAAGATGTTGATATTTGTCACACTTCTTTACATATACAGTTGTATCTGCATCTATCATAGACTAATAATAACTAGTATGTAAGAGATTTTGGATAGGACTGCCCCACTAGAATGAGCTCCACATACTCCTTCATAAACTTTTCTTAACGCTAGTGTAGACTCTACCGAAGTTAAACAATGAAGCAGAGTTCCATCAAAACTGTGGTGATAAAGGGTGTATCGAAGTAGATTATAATGAGTGGAATGATGAATAAAGGAATTGTTTTATTTTCAAGATAGATTAGGTGGTAGAACTTATTCATGAAGGTAGTTGTAAAGGTTTGAGTACCAGATAGAATTAGGACTAATAATATCACAAATCATTGCAATAGTTGAAGGTTCATGAACTGGTGTGAATAAATTCTCAATAAGGAACTGATATTCTCTAGCTTTGTCTATTTGTTGAATCAGAGAGCCAATAATAGCCATGACATCTGTAGTTCTATTACTAGCCCTTGGTATATTCTCAAATTGGATATTTGCAATTTACTACTTTAGGGTATCAACCATAGCCTTATATGGAACCAGATTGTCATCTTTGGTCTAAAAATAGTATGTGACCTGATTGATGATTAATTGAGAATCACCATGAACCTTTAGATGAGATATATTCCATTGTACTACTTGTCGAAGTCTATGATAAGTGTTTCATACTCGACTATGTTTTTTGTACAAGGAAAATTGATTCTGAATAATTTAGGGATTAGATCCCCCTATGGTGTAATAAATAAGAGACCTGTCCCTGATCCATGTGTAGTAAATGAACCATCAAAATATAGTTTCCAATATTTCTCCCTAAGAGGTGTGTCAATGATGGTCATTATGGATTCATCAAAAAAATGAAATGTGACTGGCTTTGTGTCTGCAAGGGGCATTTCAACAAGTTGATCTACAAGGACCTGTCCTTTGATTGCCTTCTAATTAACATACTCTATGTCAAACTCACTAGGAAGAATGATCCATTTGACCATTCTACCTTGTAAAGTTGTTTTAGATAGTAGATACTCGAGTGAATCTACTTTTGAAATGACCATGGTCTTATTGTTCAACATGTAATGGCATAGTTTTTGAGCTGTGAAGACCATGGCTAGACAAACTTTTTCAATAGGTGCATAGTTATGTTCATATGTGACCAAGGTACAACTCAAGTAGTATACTACATACTCTTTTCCATTGTTATCATGTTGAGATAAAAGTGCCCCCAAGGCATTATCGGTAGCTGATAGATATAACAAGACCGACCTTCTTGGCATAGGAGGTAATAAAACATGTATATTAACTAGATAGTCCTTAAGTTGTTGAAAAGTTGTTTGGCAGTGGTCATCCCAGTGAAATGCAACTCCCTTCTTTAGAAGATGTGTAAATGGATGACACTTGTCTATTGAGAGATGAAACATCAGATTGACTAGATCTTGCCCTGTAAACTATGGAGTTGCTTCAGATTCGTTATTGGTGGCATCTCGATAATAACACGGACTTTGGCCGGATTGACTTCAATGGCCCTACGAGACACAATGAAGCCAAGTAACTTTCTTGAGGTTGCTCCAAACACACATTTTTTTGGATTGAGTATGACTTTATACTCCTACAATCTTTTAAATATCCTGTGTAGCACTACTAGATGGTCGGCCCTGGTTTTGGATTTTCTTAATATGTCGTCGACATAGTCTTCAATAATATCATGCATTATATCATGGAATATGATAACCATGACCTCTTGATATATAACTCTAGCATTCTTAAGACCAAATGGTATTACTTGATAACAAAATGTTCCCCACAAAGTGGTGAATGCTATTTTATGTTGGTCTTTTGGTGTTATTCTGGTCTGGTTGTATCCTGAAAATCCATCCACAAGTGAAAGCATTTCATAACATGTTGTGGAGTCAATGATCATGTCGATATTAGGCAATGGAAAGTCATCCTTAGGACAAGTTTTGTTTATGTCTAAAAAATCAGTACATATTTTGATTCCTTCAAGATTTTTGCTAATAGGTACAACATTAGATATTCATTCTGAGTAGTCAATGGATTGAATACATCCTGCTTCTAAGAGTTTTTGTAACTCTTTTTTTACCAAGATAACAATGCGGGGATGCATCTTACACATATTTTATTTCACTGGTTTGGCATTAGGATTGACCACAATGTGGTGTAGAACCAAGGCGGGGTCCAAACCTGGCATGTTAGAATAAACTTATGCAAAGATATTGACAAATTCTCTCAACAGAGCTGTAAAAACTTCACGTTCCTTCTCAGTGAGGGATGCACTTAATTTTATCCATTTCAGGTTTGATGGAGTCTTGATGTTTACCTCTATTGTATCTTTGACTACAAGGGTCGAACCATCTTCTAAGATAGTAGGTAAAGACTTGAACTATTGGACTATATCAGGGTCCTCTGTTAGGACTTGTTCTTCAACATCTCCTAGGCATGATGAATATGAGTCCCCCAATGGGATATCTAGCCATTTGACAAAATTAGTTATAAATTCTTGAAGAATTTGATCAAATATTTGTTGTTTTGTAAAATTAAACTCAGATCCATATGCAAGTTCATCATTGGTGGTCTCCTGGTCTAAATTCAAAGAAGAATGAACACCCCCACCTAACAGTGCCTGAAATAGGTTTTCACCACTAGACTAGCCTTTATCTTTACTTTTTCCCTAGTCAAAAAGTGCCTCAAAGAGGTTTTCACTTGGGGACCTCAATGTTTTATTTATTTATTTTTGGCTAAGGGTGTTCACCCACTCTCCAAAATAGCCTTCGGGATCCAATGTAATTGAGAATCTTGATTTATGATCTCCTAATAGAACGTTGTTTCTAAGGCCTAAATAGTCACATAATGCCTCATCATTTTGAAACTCATCAATCGATAAATTGGATATTTTTTTGTCCCAATCTATTAGTTGGGGATAGTATAATGGCAATGGGTTGTTATAATGATTGGGGTAAGAGTACACATGGCATTGTTATCGAATAGGTTAGTCTTAGCTAGGTCATCAAAGGTGAGGCTATGATCAGACTCTGCTTCATTGTTGACATCATCATCACTAGCCATCAGTGATGGAACTCGAATAAGATATGTGGGGTCACCCCCAGGCAGTTTAAATCCAAGTCCATAGGGTCTTGTGTACTTAGTCATACAAATTGGCTTAATGGTTCCTTGTTGATTTGGTCCAAGGCCTCTTCCTTCATAATCTTGATGCTCCATGATCCTATTTGGAATAGGATACTTTGCACTTTTATAACAATCAACTTAGTTGTTATTGTACAACCATGAGTTTCCCCCTTCAAAAGGGTCTGATTCTAGGCTAGATGCTGGTACAAACATGACAAGTCCCTTATATATATATATATATATATATATATATATATATATAAAATAAAACATGACAAAAATTATATATATGTATATTAATTATAAAACAAAGAATAATATAATACAAAATGACAATATATCATCTAATAATGGATGTGGTGAGAATAGGTTGAAAAGGTATAAAGATATGTAGAAGAAACATATTAAAAATTGGCTTAAATTCAATTTTGATGTTACAAAAAGAAATCTAAGATTACTAAGAAGAGAAACGATTTTTAAAGATGATGATGGGAAATTTTCTTAATATTTTTGGACTATTTGATGTACACACAATATTGGAGAAACAATGGGTTTCTTAAAAGGGATAAAATATTATATATTTGGATTTGCATGAACTTTTAATACTATTTTATAGTTTTCTATTAAGGATATTAATTAATGTTTTGAGATGATTTTTTTTTTTGGTGAATCATTATAGTTTGTTGTTTTTTTTACATAATTTGAATTTTTTTTTTTTTTTTTTTTTTTTGTTTTTTTTTTTAAAATTTCAAAATAGCTCTTGCAGCGAAAACACAATAAGAATATAATTACCTAAATTCATTAGAAAAATTCATAAATATTTATCAATAATGGAACAACTACCAAGTTCAAAGCATATTTGACATAGTGTTCGTGAAGACTGCAACTCAACGATCCCCTGAGCAAGGACAAATCTCATTTTTGTGTAACAAAAATAATCTTTAAACACCTTCAATGTTTATATGGGATCTATTTAATAGACTCATGGGCTGTATTGTAAAGTGTGCTAGATAGAGAGAGCAAGGTTAGCTCCTTCAGAGGGAAGAGAGCAAGGTTTGTGTTAACGAACCAGTGGTTTGCATGTTAAGGACTAATTTTAGTCTTGAGCTGTGGTTTCTAAATATTGTAATTGGAAAGTCTAATTATTGTTTGTATGGGATCTATTTAATAGACTCATGGGATGTATTGTAAAGTGTGCTAGATAGAGAGAGCAAGGTTAGCTCCTTCAGAGGGAAGAGAGCAAGGTTAGCTCCTCATAGTGCCACAGTGCCAAGTGTGTATGATCAGGTAGATCTGCGGGAGAGCAAGATCTGGTAGAAGATCCACAGGGGTGTTGGTTTGGAGAATCAGAAGGGTTCTTCTTCATGTGTGTATGATCTAGGTCGGCAGGTGTGCAAGGCCAGGTTGATCTGCGGTATAGCAAGATCATGTGAGATCTACATGTGTAAGTAAGATCGGTTTGATTTACAAGTTGTTGCAAGTTCATGGGAGATCTACTTGGAGTGCGTTGTGTACTCGGTTGAGTATGTGTGTATACTCGGTGTATTGGCAGTATTGTTACTAACTGGTTGAAGTGAACAACAACTCTGTGTTTGAGTTGTTTGTTGTGACCGTGATTGAGAGAGAACTCTTGAAGAGATTTACTGTTTGTACGCCCTAGAGGTGTGGGAGCCCTAGAGGAGTGTGAAGAAGATTGTGGCATCTTCTTTGTTGTATTTCCTTCTGGAAGAGTATTAATACAATTGGGTATTGTCTCTCATATTCTGTGTTGTTTTTGATTTCTAATTACTTGTTACTTCTGGTTAATTTCTGTGTTTAGTTGCTTATACAAAGGTAATCAATTGTGCTCCTAGACCCTAACATTCAAAAAGGCATTTGGAGTGCCCTTGATTTGCTCTTTGTGCACTCAGATGTTACATCAAATTGCAGCATTGGCTTTGTGATCTTATAGACTATTTTGTTCTTATGAATGCTATTAAAAATAGATTATTAAGTAATTTCAAGTTGACCTCCATAAATAGCCATTACTTTAATGACCATAAATATTTGTTCGTAGGAGTCAACGATAGTAAGAGTATTGTGAACATAATCCACAGCGTTGAACTTCTCACCCTCTAGCCTCTTTTCCTATTCGCAAAGCTTTTCTATCATTTAATACCTTATAAGTCATCCTTATCTTACAATTCTTACCAATATGAGATTAATCTAATCATGTATTTGTGTTATAATTAAAGGCTTCCATGAATGATCAATCTTGTATTACAATGGAGTTGATAAAATCATTTCATTTCAAATCAATTAGAAAGAAAGTTTCTCAAACCAAGTATTGAAAGTTTTGAAAGATATATAAACTTGTCCACAAGCAAGAAGCAACACCTACACAACTACAAAGTGATTGAAACATATATAGTTGACGCTAAAAGCCTTGACAACTCGGGTTTGTTCTCAATTACAACAGAGACTAAAATCTATGCCCTGCATCACAATATTAGTTCGTAAGGACTTTGTGATATGAAGAATTCCTTAATTTCCAATTACCACCACAACAACCAAACTTAACTTTTAAGAGCCATATCACTTTTTGAAAAGCTTGGACTAGATAGAATTAAGCAGACATTGTTAGAAAAGGTAAACGCTCGTCTTGTATTAAAGTTAAGATTATTGGGCTTCTAATGTTTGGAACGCTGGATGATCCTTCCTTCCTGCGAGTACGTGTAATTCATATGTCACTAGTATTCCCTGACCTCCAACTCCCAGTGTGTACCCCTGATAGAAAATTTCTCAGTGGCTTAACTTTGAACTAAGATGGCGAATAAGTGTTGGTTACCATTTGAGTTCTGAGTGTCAACAATTTAAAATCAATAAATATTTGTGCTGTGGGTATCAAATTTCATTGATAAAATAGATATTCTAGGATCAATCAATCAATATAATATCACAAGCATACAAATGATAGAAGATAACTTGCTTAACAAAGGGCTATGGATGTAGAGCTTAGTCAACTAGCCTACTTTGGTTTAATCACAAAGACAACATTATTAGCAATTGACAACATCTTGCCTTGAGAACAATATAATTATCTTGCTTACAAGTTATCTTCACAAAAAAATGAAAAGAAACAATGTCCAAAAAATGCCATAGGTGCATACGCTGTAAATATCTGAAAGAACTAGTCTTAAAAATTGTTTCCCACTTCTAAAATAAAATGCAATTCTATAAAATTTGTATTTCATCAATGCAAAATAAGGATTAAAAACAAAAATTGCCCGTCATATCCCTGATCTCTGTGACTATCAAATTTCAATTAAAGCTATCAAATGCACATCTTAAAACGTAATAGGGGAAAGATTAACTAATGCCATTTCAGTTGGCATGTTTTACGATAATCTACAAATATTAAGAAATGACCATGCATAGATTGTTTTTTTCTAAAATTTGCCAAATCAAATAGGTGGGTATCCATTAGAACATCAATGACAAGAAATGAATCCACTAGTTTCTGCGATTTAGCTCCATTGGTCATAATAATCTTAAGCTTCAGCGTCCTTCGTTCTTACCATATGCGTCTCGTAGAGGCTCTACAGGTA
Organism: Torreya grandis; assembly: GCA_037957365.1. Taxonomy (NCBI): domain Eukaryota; kingdom Viridiplantae; phylum Streptophyta; class Pinopsida; order Cupressales; family Taxaceae; genus Torreya; species Torreya grandis. Next base: position 5,392,424 of record JARHVA010000146.1, read on the forward strand.
TGCTTATAAAATGGAAGAATGTAGCGGCTCTTTGCATTAGCTCTAAAATGGATCCTCAAGGTAGGATTAGAACCCAACCTATAGAAATCCTTCTTGTTGCACAACTTGAGTGGGATTAATGGTGAAGAGTACTCCATCAAGGAGGCACAAGTTGAAATCTAGAGTGGAATAGGGTGTGTGTGTCGAGTATGAACAATATATAAGGTGAATGGAAAAACAATTCTCGTGCACTTCCACAAAGGGGTCTCATACACCAAATTTGTGTCACTTCGCAGTGACGTAAAAATTGACCTTCATCCTTACCTTTTTCCTATGGTCATTTCATGATCACTTGTGCTTCCCCATTGTTATCTTAACAAACCAGTTGTCACAACTCGTGCCCATGTGAAGGTGGCTCCTCTTATGTGCATTCATATAGGGATTCAAAAGCTTCTTATCAATAGGAATTCTTGATGGTTTGAACGGTTGGTTGGCAATAGAATTTTTAAATTTTATGCCAACTTCTACTTAAGTTTATGGAACTCAAATTTGAGTTCAAAATAGTGATCTGGGTAAGTCCTTTGCTTAAGAACTTTCATAATTTATCCCATGCAAAAGTACATGTTTTTGATCTTATTGAGTTTACTTTGGTGCTTCCAAAATGAGGACACGTTCCTCATAAAAATCTAGATAGCAATTATGGCTTTTGATTTCCTAGTAAAGTAGTTGAACTTGAAGTGGTTTTCAATGCTCACAAATCATACCTTAGCTTTTCTTGTTTGTTTGGTACTGCCATCGAGAGTGAGAGCCTTGGCCTTCCAAAAATTATTATTTTTAGTTCTCTTCTATTGGGAACTCTGCTCTAGTGTTCTCTATGATTTTGATTTTGAGATGGCGAGGTTCATCACTGAAACACACACCTTAGAGTCATTAGTCCATCCAAGTTTAAATAATGGATACTGGGGACATGCTTTGGGGTTGCCACATTCCTAAATGATCTCGAGCATGTGGATAGACACAATTCGCTCTTTATCCAATCACAATTTCCCAGATCAAAGTGCTTATATCTGTTTTTTATTTTTTCTAAAATGCTCCTCACCATTGTGGGATTGGAACCAACGCCTTTGCCCATTATTTTGACTCCCCTCTCTCCTCTATTTCCACTTCACTCCACTACAAATGTTTTTGCATATTTACAAGGAATTAGCTTTATTGCATGTGATTGTGAAGCAATTGGTAATTTTAATCTAAAAACTTTAAATTTGTGTTTTTAGACTCCTATTTTATCTAGCAATTTATTTGATGTTTTAGTGCATGAATTGATTTGCTTCTTCATGAGCATTTTGTCTATATGCATAGCTATAATGGTGAACAATCACACTTATGACGGTCTATTCTTCATTGGCACTTCATTCCAAGGTGTTTTGTGCACTGGTAGTGATTATAGGTTCTTTATAACAAAACTGACATTGGAGGCCTTGTTTTAAAGTCTAATGAATTCCCTGTGGGTAGTAAATTGCTATTTGAGCAATGAATCTTCTGGCAAGTAAACTATTTCCCTTGACATCCTTGTAACTTTCTTTGGTCCCTGCACAGATGACATTTCTCTAACTTTGCTTCGATTTTGTGGTGAAGTGCACTAAGGGTATTTTGATGCTTCCTATCCAAACTTAATAGTGAATCAAGACGGGGTTGTCAAGGAGTTAATGGTCAAATTGTGAAAGATGGGGATCTGTTCAAGGTAAAATTTGATTCTCGTTGCTCTCATAATCACAACTTCCCAAAATCAGTAGGGTGAACACTATAATTGCAAAAGGTTGGTCCTGTTAGGGCCATTTTCTTGTAACGTATTTTAGAGTTCCACTTATACACAATCTAAAGAAGAAAATTATATTCAATCACTCCAAATTTGGAATTTAGAGGGGACTTTATAGACCATATAGAATACGCATAGAAACTGATATGTTCTATCGACTGATGAGGGGTAGCAATCACTCCCTTCTCTAGAGGCGAGTGGGTTGGGCTTGGTATATTTTGACAGATTCATCATTAGATTCACTTTTACATCATAATGATGGATCGTAGAGTGTGATCCAAAAAGTTGTTCAAAAAACTATTTAAACAATAGTTTCCAGAAAAACTATTTTCATCGTCCAATGGACTGGGAAAACATCAGATATTTAATAGATACCTCCTTATCACTGTTAGATACCTAAACAGGAAAAAACAGCTGTCATGAATTACAGATGCACACCCAATTTTATCCTGGACCTGTTTAACACTTACTTGTTTCAAAAGGGTCAAGAATAACACTCGTTCACTTATAATATAAGACATAGGAGGACGGAAACAAAAGTTGGTCATTAAATTAAGGGTACTACTTACATTTTAATTCCAGACCTGCCGAATACCAACTCTTTAAGGGGTGATTTCTTCCGAATCCTGAAATCCTTGTAAGCCAACTGAGGACAACTATGAGAACACAATTACTTTTTATCATTGAAATTCATTATACTTGCAAGCAACCCCTGAATACAGCATAATTTTAATATTCAGTATCCACATAGAAACGACAAAGGCAAAAGAACATCTGCCACGTAGTAAAATTTAACTCAGTGTGTAAATTGGACAACCTTTCTCTTCACTTTCCATATCATTTAATTCACACGTCCATGATCACAGTAACTTTAAAGCTATATAATGCAGATTGGAGAGGCAAAATTTGGAGGCCAATAGAACTCCCTTGTTCTATTATATTCAAAACTTAATACACAAAATGCCAAAATTTCAAAATAATCTTCAAATTCATGGAGTGAATAGGGCTGTAAGAAAATACATCAGCAAATTAACTGCATTTTATAAATGGATAATATGTCCCAAAATCTAAGGATGGCAAATTCGCAAGTTGCAAAAATAATCAAACAACAAAATCCAAGGCTGTCCTTTGCTGGCAGTAGAGCATCTGGTTAGTCCACATAATCCACATCATCCAGAACTCTCAGCAGACCAATATCTCTAAAAGAACACTGGTGATCATGGACATATCCAAAATAACACTGGTGAAATCAGTGGAGGAGCATTTCATGTAGTATAACTCTTTGCCGGTATGGTTTTACAACAAGCACCCATCCCCACAATTTGTACATTCTGCCAGCTCTGCACAAATTGCACTGTGGCTTTTTAAAATTCTTTTACAGCTTCCTCAAATCCAACGTGATGTTTGGCTACCCAAGACCTCTAATGGAACATTTTTCATCACCAACAATGCCAAATTGACAGTACTCTGCAACAGCCTTCACTCGTCCCTAAACATCTACATCAAAAAGAAAAAACAAATGAAGCAAACATCACTTAACATAGCACATAATAGATCACAAAGTGCATGAATGAGATATAACATGTGATAAGTGGGGGAGGCAGGGTATTTGATACTTACTCATTGTGAAGCATGTAGCCAAAAAGAAATGAAATGTTATGTACTGCCATTTTCCACTCGTCAAGCTTTTTGCTCATGTTGGAGTCTTTAGAAAGTGATGTGTCATTTTCCACTAAAGTTTTTCACTTAAGTTGGAAAATTTCAAGGCTGGGACAACAGTCTTCAGAAAGTGATATCTTCGACATTGGCATCTCACTTAAACATGTATGACCTTGACCACTTAGACAAGATGATTCAAGTGGGGGAAAATTTTCCAATGGAGTCTTGGAAGGTTTTCAATGACAGGCTGCTTATGCTAAGAAATTCTGATTTGCTCAACTTTTTAAAGGAGTTTGGCACGTTCCTCAATAACAGACTCTTTAATTTACAACAGTCTTCAGAAAATGATATCTTCGACATTGGCATCTTGCTTTAACAAAATGTATCACCTTGACCACTTAGACAAGATGATTCAAGTGGGGGAAAATTTTCCAATCGAGTCTTCCGAAGGTTTTCAATGACAGGCTGCTAATGCTCAGAAATTCTGATTTGCTCAACTTTTTAAAGGAGTTTGGCCCGTTCCTCAAGAACGGACTCTTTAATTTCAGAAAATACAAATTGCTCGGCTAATAAATTTTAGTTAGTACATCCCTTATACGGACTTCATCAAGATGGTGTTGTTTTACGGCCATCTTATTTGTTATTTGATGAGGCAACTCCTGCAATTCACGCATCCCAAAAACTTTAGATTCTCTTTTGATGTTTTTGAAAATATCTAACATAAACACAAGCTTCAAACAATTTGACAAATCAAGATATTGTACAAATGCTAGCTGCTAGAAATCAACCAATTGGTTCTGCACTCCCGAAAAGCATTCTTGTGCTTGAACACCAACCAAAAAAGAATGTGAAAGCTGAGAGCATCCATATGGTTGCAAGCACCCACCCGAACCATCAGTTTGGGGTTGGAAGAGGACACCAAACGAAGCCCAGGGCTATAAAAGCAAATGAGAGCAAGGGTTAAGGAAAATATCATATATCCACCAGAGTTAGGGTTTTTACACAAAGTAACATACAGCAAGAAAGTTGGTAACAAACAGAAACCCACCATGCATCATGCCAAATCAACATAAAGCCTTCATGGCTGTGCTAGGAATATTTCATCTGTACGCCATCTAAGGGCGAGATGAACGAGGCCAAAACTTACCCACCAGGGTTTATTAAACAAACTCACACTACCATCTCAACAACCACCTTACTCAAATCCAAATGCAATAGCAACTACAGCAGCCTGGAAACACTGATAAGGAGAATGTGTTAGTTTCAGGAGGCTGAGGGCCCTCCATGTAACCCACGCATTTGCCTAGGGTTTCCTCCAAGAATAAAACAGTGGCAGCTAAGCATGCATAGATTTGAAATAAACAAGCAAAGAACTTACTTACATTAATGCCTCCAAAGTATGGATTCTAAAAATAGTTTCCACCACCATCATGGCTTCGGCCAAATCGCAGGCCTGAAAATCCTGTATTTTCTCCATAATCTCCTCACTCTTCTTTTTCCTTTTGAAATCAACGACCCAAAATGATAGCCAATCAAATGTTATCCAAGCAAAAACCCTAAAATCAGATGATTTTGTCTCAATACTAAATTCCAATGCCATGACAAGCTCGTGACCCCATCATAGGTCAAAAGAGCTTTTTACCACAAGAAGACCACAAGCATAATCATTAAACCCTTTTACCACCAGCTCACTAATAAAAAAGTCCTTTATTTACACATGCCAAAGCATTACCAAAACTTATAAGCTTTTATAAACAACCAATGCATGCTTATGGACCTTGACAACAATTGCAGGCTTATGTTGCTCAAGTTAAGAACTCAATGGGCCTGCCTTTAATTTTATTATTAAACATTCATGCAAACATAACAGGCACAATTGGCTATAAGCCAAAGACAGCCTCTGAACAAACAATGCTAACGATTACGCACAGTATTAGTCAGCACAATACGAGACATCACAGAAGGGAATGGCGGACAATCGACTTGATCTCTTTCTTTTACCTTGTGCTCATATACCTCTATAGCACTGATGTGACAGTTTGATGAAGTACCGGCTCTACATAATCAACCTAGCTCAATCATCCAACTGTTATCTGCAATGACAAATGACATCAGCAGTACCGTCTCTACATAATCAACATAAAATCAAATAATGAATGAAATATAGCCAACTACAGCATGAACTGAAATACTAAAACATAAGTTCAAAGTAAATACTGATCAGATCAAATGCCAAGTATCATAATAGCAAAATGGCTCATTAAAACAGTGCAGCAGGCACATTATTCAAGGTCTGCCCAAGAAGGATATGACAACTTGGAGGAATATTGATGGTAAAACAAATCGTTATTCGGTAACAATGATGTAAAATTAGGAGACCACATTGATGGCATGGCTCCGCTCAAAGCATTCTTCAACACATCCAATACTTTTGAGTTGGATACAACTTGAATTATTTGCAAAAAGTCACCCATGCAAATCATTGCTTAATACATTTACATATTCCACAAAGAGGACTGGTTTGCCATAGGCAAGAGGGAATCTCTCCAACAAGACTATTGTTAGCTACTTCCAAGGCCTAAAGTGATAATTGAGACGAAATCCATGCTGGAATTTGGCCACCAATGTTACATAATATCAAATTTAACATATTTAACTTGAAGGAGGGAACCCATGTTGTGCTAATGTTTAGGACACAATTGGATAGCTGTAGCTCACGTAAGATGGTTAAGGTTGAGGAAAAAAATTTCTATAATTTTCACATGGTGGTTAAAGGAGAGGTAGAAGGACTGTATAGAAGATGGCAACGTTGAGGAAGGAATGCTCTCATTGAATATATTACCATTAGCACCGAGACAAAAAAGGGAGGAGAGACTACCAAATGATGAGGAAAGAGTCCTACTGAACTGGTTGAAGGAAATGTCTAACATCTCCAGTAAAGACAGATTGCCAAAGCAATCTGGAACTTGACCTGTTAATTGGTTTGTATCAAGACAAAGATAAATCTGTGAGATGACAAACTATATGGGGAATATCCCCACTCAGGTATTGTTATATAAATCTAGATACTGAAGATAGGAGAGTTTTTCCAAACAAAACAGAAGAATAAATATTAATTCATTGGACTGCACAAGCTATCTGACATGACACCTCCATGGACGCTGTTATGGCTGATATTAAGTGTGAGCACACGGTTGGTGTGATTGTGGCAAGATATGCCAGCCCAGAGTGTGCAGCAGTCAGTGCCATTCACCCATGAACTGAGAATGCCATCGGAGTCATTCAAGGCTGCCTTGATATTTAATTTTGAACTTCATCTTCAAAGAAAAAGCACTTGCATTTTTATTATAAAAAAATTAATAATTTTTATATAAATAATTTATAATTAATTAAACATTATAGATTTGTTTGGGAAAAAAAAATTGAAAAACACTTGATTATTAGGTAGTAGACATATTGAATAACACTCAAAATAAAAAGATTCTGCCAATAAGGACTCAACATTTGACTTTGACTTCAAATCCTTGAATTTCTCATTTGTAGGTGACTTGACTACAAAGGTTAGGAAAGGATAATCCATGATATCGAATGCCCTACCTAAATGTGCAGGATAGTTTATGGTGAATAAGAAGCACTTAATTATATGTTAAATACAATATATATATTGAATATAAAGAACAAATAAAAATAAATAAATAGATATTGAATGCAAAGAATAAATACGAAGAAATAACTGAATGTAAATATAAAATGTAGAATATAAGATTAGAATTTGAAGTCCACTTGTCTCTTGTTTGGGGTTGTCTAAACTCTTTCATGACACGGCATTAATTATTATATATTTCACAGCATTAATTATTATCTATTTCATTCTGGAACCCGTTTCACATATAAGTTAATATTAAAAAAATCATAAAATTATATTAAATCCACTAAATTCAAAACTATTAATTTTACTTGACACGTATCAAAACATTATAATAATTTAGAAGAAGTTTATTTGAAAACCTAGACTTTATTTGCCGATTAAGTCTAAGCACACGAGGCTCTTAACTTTACCCTTTACATTAAACATTATATTATAAGTAAGGAATTACAGCGTATTACAACTTCATAATGTCAGTTGTTAAGCCAAAGAAATACAAACATCAAAATAACATCAACTTTTTCAAAGTATTTCTTTCTCCACTGCAAAAGCTTCCCCATATGACAATCCCGCCACGATACCATAGCAATGAATTTTCTTGCTCCTCTTCTTTCTTAATAGGAGTGGGAGGCGGAGAAACAAATTCCGGCCAAGATCAATTCTTTGGAAGGGGACATCCCCATAAATGTGGGTTCCCTAAGAATGATGGATTTGGAAATGAGTCTTCTTTCCTCTTTGGGGTATGCTTCTTGAAAAGTTGTTTTTGGACAAATTTAATAAGCCCAAAAAACTTAAAAATTCAAGCTTAGAAGGGAAGTTTTCCAAAGAACCTATTTCTAGATAGGTCCAAGAAGTCCAGCTGAATCATTTGTCCCAAACTACTGGGCCTCGCTCAAACTGTTCATTGATAGATTGAGCAGCATCAACGCCTTCAACTTCCCAAAATCAAAAGGAAGTTACCCCTCCAAGTAATGTTGAATGTTGAATGCATCTATGGAGGTCAAGGTTGAAAAAATATATGGATAGTGTTGTTTTGTACCTTTAGAAATCATTTCCAATGCATCCATGTACAAACAGCTTTGAACATAAGAATTTGATGTAGCTAAATCTTTCTGATATGACAATATGGAACCATTTTTCCTGGGCAGGACCAATTATTTTAAGCATAAAATGGTGTATGGGATAAATCCTGATATATGATTAAAAGATAGATCCAAGATTTGGAGGTGAATCAGTTGGCCAATTTGTAAAAGAATATTGCTTTTAAAATGATTTCCCTTCATTACAAATACTCTCAACTCTGAAAGATTTTCAATTGATTTTGGAACTTGCCCTTTAATTGAGTTGTGCCCAATATCAGGAAAAAGTAGTTGTGTACAATTTATTATTGAGGAATGGAAAGATCCTTTAGCTTGTTACTCCCAACCACTAATTGATTCTGGAACTTGCCCTTTAATTGAGTCATGCCCAATATCAAGAAAAGGTATTTGTGTACAATTTGTTATTGAGGAACGAAATGATCCCTTTAGCTTGTTACTCCCAACCACTAATGAGTATAGGTGGTTTAGGTGTCTGAGCTCGTGGGGTATCCTCCCCTCCAAACTATTATTTCCCAAATTCAATGCTTTAAGTGCAGAACAAAATTGCCCTAGGTTGGAGGGATGATTCCATTCAATTTGTTATTTGCCAAATGTAGAACCTGAAGCTGAGATAAGTTGCCAAAGCTTGGAAGAATATTGCTGGTAAACAAATTATCATTCAATAACAAATCGATACAATGTTGGTAAGCGAAACTGTGTCTCCTCCTCAATGCGAAATCGATACAATGTTGGTAAGCGAAAATGCGCTACAATGTCAAGTCGGGTTGATATGCGAGCCCGGGTTTCATTTTTAGTTGCATTGCAAGCCGAAGTTATGTATATGTATATGTATAGAAATGGGTTGTGATGATATCCACCACAATGTGTGTGTGTGTACTATACATACACACATTGTATGTGTATACACATAATGTGTATATATACATATACATACTTGTATGTGTATATATATTGTGCGTATGTATAACCAAGAGTGTGATACATACAACATTACATATTTATGTATATATACACATTGTGGTGGTTATCATCACAACCCCCCCCACTCACACACACACACACACACACACACATATATATACTATTAAGTCTATATTTGAAGGATCATACTGTATTAGTAAGAAGAAGAATAATAATGAGGGTGGCGAGATGGAGATGGAGATGGAGTGGGCCATTAGTGGGAGTGGGCAATGTCAAACTTTGATTGTGTGGTAACAAGGTACATGTACAACATCCAAATTATAATTATATTTGATAATTAAGCACACAATTTTAAGTACCTCTACTCATTGTGTTATCATCATTTGCGATCATTGTCATTCTCTCCTCTACAACCATTTTAAACCAGGAAGTTCATTTTAATATTGAAGATGGAGATGGAGATGGAGTGAGCCATTAGTTCGTTTTAATACTGAAGATGGAGATGGAGACGGAGGGAGCCATTAGGAGTGAGCAATGTGAAACTCTGGAGTGTGTGGTAACATGATACATGTACAACATCCAAATTATAATTATATTTAATAATTAAGCACACTTTTAAGTACCTTTGCTCATTGTGTTGTCATCATTCATGATCATTGTCATTCACTCTCCTCTACAACCATTTTAAATGAGGAACTTGTTCGTTTTACTACTTAAAATGGATATGGATGTTTATATTAATTCTATATTTGAAAGATCAGACAATATTGGTAATAATAATAATGATAATGAGTAAGAAGAGATGGAGATGGAGATGGAGTGGGCCATTAGTTGGGAATGGGCAATGTGAAACTTTGGACTGAGTGGTAATAGGGTACAAGTCAAAATGAGGCGTTCAAGGTCAAGAACAGGTTCAAGCTCAGGCTCAAGTTCAAGCTCAAGCTCAGAGTATTGCAGTTCATTCCATAAGGTAAAGCATCAACCACAAATTGAGGTTGTTGGAGGGCTTAATTCTGGGCAAAGGATCAAGATCAGGGTCAAGATCGACCAAGCTTGACACAACCATAATGTCGGAGGCCATCAAGTACGTCAAGCATATGCAGCCGCAACTTGAGGTTCTAAAATCTCCTTCACACATGGTACGCATTGTATACACACATATGGTGGTGGATATCATCACAACCCAATTCTATACACATATTGAAATGTGTTGTGATGATATCCACCACAATGTGTGTTTATATATTATATATATTTATATACACACAATGTGTTGTGATGATATTCACCACAATGTGTGTGTATACACACACACACATTGTTGTGGATATCATCACAACCCAACATTGTGGATATCAGTTGTGATGTGATGATATCTACCACAATGTGTGTATATAATGTATATCCACACACATTGTGGTGGATATCATCACAACCACAATGTATACAATGTGTACACACACACATTATGGTGGATATCATCACATCACAAGCCAACGTTGTGATGATATCCACCACGTTGGATTGTGATGATATCCACCACAATGTGTGTATACAATGTGTATACACACACACATTGTGGTGGATATCATCATCCACCACAATGTACGTATACAATGTTACACACATTATGGTAGATATCATCACAACATTGGGTTGTGGTGATATCCACCATAATGTGTGTATACAATGTGTTTATGGTGGATATCATCACAACGTTGGGTTGTGGTGACATCAACCATAATGTGTGTATACAATGTGTATGTATACACATTGTGGTGGATATCATCACAACCTACATACACATTGTGGTGGATATCATCACAACCCAACGTTGTGCTGATATCCACCACAATGTGCATACATACACATTGTATACACACATTCAGGTTGATGTCACCACAACCCAACATTGTGATGATATCCACCATAAACACATTGTATACACACATTATGGTGGATATCACCACAACTCAACATTGTGATGATATCTCCCACAATGTGTGTAACATTGTATACATACATTGTGGTGGATGATGATATCCACCACAATGTGTGTGTGTATACACATTGTATACAGACATTATGGTGGATATTGTCACAATCCAATGTTGTGATGATTTCCACCACAATGTGTGTTTAGATTGTGATGATATCCACCATAATGTGTGTATACCACCACAATGTGTGTATATAATGTGTATAAACACAAATTGTGGTGGATATCATCGTATACACACACACTGTGGTGGATATCATCACAACCCAATGTTGCACACATTGTGGTGGATATCACCACAACCCAATGTTGTGATGATATCCACCACAATGTGTGTGGATACACATCGTATGCACACATTGTGGTGGATTTATGTCCACCACAATGTGTGTATACGATGTGTATACATACACATTGTGGTGGATATCATCACAACCCAACGTTACACACATTGTGGTGGAATCGTGTTGATACAGTGTATGGTTGTGATGATATCCACCACAATGTGTGTGTATAGACATATTGTATACACATTGTACACACACACATTGTGGTGTATATCATCACAATGTTGGGTTGTGATGATATCCACCACAATGTGTGTGTGTACAATGTGTATACAATATGTGTATACACACACATTGTGGTGGATATCATCACAACCCAACGTTGCACACATTATGGTGGAATCATGTTGATACAGTGTATGGTTGTGATGATATTCACCACAATGTGTGTATACACATATTGTATACACATTGTACACACACATTGTGGTGGATATCATCACAATGTTGGGTTGTGATGATATCCACCACAATGTGTGTGTACAATGTGTATACAATATGTGTATACACACATTGTGGTGGATATCTTCACAACCATACACTGTATCAACACAATATCCACCACAATGTGTGCAATGTTGGGTTGTGATGATATCCACCACAATGTGTGTGTGTACAATGTGTATACAATATGTGTATGCACACACATTGTGGTGGATATCATCACAACCATACACTGTATCAACATGATATCCACCACAATGTGTGCAATGTTGGGTTGTGATGATATCCACCACAATATGTGTGTATACACATCGTATACACACATTGTGGTGGACATAAATCCACCACAATGTGTGTATACGATGTGTATCCACACACATTGTGGTGGATATCATCACAACATTGGGTTGTGGTGATATCCACCACAATGTGTGCAACGTTGGGTTGTGATGATATTCACCACAGTGTGTGTGTATACGATATCAGTCCACCACAATGTGTGTATACGATGTGTATCCACACACATTGTGGTGGATATCATCGCAACCCACATTGTATACACACATCGTGGTGGATATCATCATATCACAACCCACGTTGTATTCTATACACACATTATGGTGGATATCATCACAACCCACATTGTATACACACATCGTGGTGGATATCATCATATCACAACCCACATTGTATTCTATACACACACATTGTGGTGGATATCATATCACAATCCACATTGTATTCCACCATAATGTGTGTGTGTAGAATACAATGTGGGTTGTGATATGATGATATCCACCACAATGTGTGTATACAATGTGGGTTGTGATGATATTTACCATAATGTGTGTATACACACATTGTGGTGGATGATACACACATTATGGTGGATATCATCACAACCCAATGTTGTGATTATATACACATTGTGGTGGATATTATCACAACCGTTAACATTGTGATTATATACATATTGTGGTGGATATTATCACAACCATTAGTGGTGGAATACAATGTGGGTTGTGATATGATATCCACCACAATGTGTGTGTATAGAATACAATGTGGGTTGTGATATGATGATATACACCACAATGTGTGTGTATACACATTGTGGTTGTGATGATATCCATCACAATGTGTATACACACATTATGGTGGATATCATCACAACCCACATTGTATACACACATTGTGATTATATACACATTGTGGTGGATATTATCACAACCTGTAGGTTGTGATAATATCCACCACAATGTGTATATAATCACAACATTCGGTTGTGATGATATCCATCACAATGTGTGTATACACACATTGTGGTGGATATCATCAGAACCACAATATGTACATACAATGTGTATACACACACATTATGGTGGATATCATCATAATCAATATGTGTACATACAATGTGTATACACACATTGTGGATATCATCACATCACACGTTGAGTTGTGATGTGATGATTTCCACGACAATTTGTATACACACACATTATGGTGGATATCATCACGACCACAATGTGTGCATGCAATGTGTATACACACACATTGTGGTGGAATACAATGTGGGTTGTGATGATATCCACCAGAATGTGTGTGTATACTATCATCATATCACATTGTATTCCACCACAATGTGTGTATACACATTGCATGCACGCATTGTGGTTGTGATGATATCCATCACAATGTGTGTGTATACACATTGCATGCACACATTGTGGTTGTGATGATATCCATCACAATGTGTGTGTATACACATTGCATGCACACATTGTGGTTGTGATGATATCCACCACAATGTGTGTATACTAGTACATTGTGGTTGTGATGATATCCACCACAATGTGTGTGTACTATTGACAATTTTGCCCCCATAGGGAAAATTGTCACCCCTACTATTCTGAACTTTGCTATGGTGCCAAGTTTGTCTTGTGGATCAATTTGGGGGTCCTTAAATGTGAATTTACAACCACCTAAGTGGCCATCTACAGCCAGGTGAAGTTTAGTCATTCAGAGGGTTCCAAGGAGCTTTCTTGATTACAGCCAACGGAATGTACAAATACAACCATGCAAATGATGACGAAAAGGTCTACGGCCATGTAAATTTTGATGGACTCCTACAGTGATCATATAGAGCATACATTTCATTTAAAAGGAGGACACATGCAACAGTTTCAAGTGGGTTTTTATCTTCTAAAAACATCATCTACAATAGTTTGAAAGAATTTTTCTCCTCTTCTAAGCATCACGTATAGCCAAAAGCCAAGACATACAAGCTATAAGTTCATTTATTTTGTCTAAGCAAAGATTTTGTTTTTGGTTGTAAGAGGAAGAGTATTTCTTCGGACTATTGTCCGGAAGAAAGAGCTCTTAGAGGACAATTGCAAAAGTCTCGAAGGGTACATACCCTTTGGGAAAGTTCACTTAGAAGAGCTGCGGGAGATGCACTTCGCAAAAAAGGATCAAGGCAAAAATCTTGAATGGCCCCTGCCCTTTGAGAAGATTTTGGAAGGTGCCCTTCAAAAAGCCTAGGTGCCCTTCAAAAAACCCGAGGAAATATAAACAAGGAAAAAAAGAAAAATTGAGGAAGGATATCCTTCGAACAAAAAGTCCGAAGGATTAACTCGGGAAAAATGCAAACAAAAGAGTCTGAGAGAAATAGAAGGCAGGGGCAGATATTTTTTTTGCAAGGAATGAGACAAGATAAAAGTCTGAAAGAATTTGAAAGAAAAACAAAGAGAAAAGCATAAAGTCAATGAAAAACCCAAAAATAAAGGCTAAGGAGATAGCCAAGAAATCTGAGGAAATATAGACTAATATAGACAAAATAAATCCACATATAGAATCCCGTCAAAAATAGACACGACACGAATAGGCAAACCAAAACAAGAGATGGAGTCAACATGGAAATCCATGCAAGCAAAGGCTATTTTCGATTGATTGGTCAAAGCTTCAATTGACTGGTTGTGAAGTCAAGCTCATCTCCAGGGCAAACTCGTGCCTTCAAACATTCAAACAACTCAAGAGGAAGTCCATATTTGGAGGTGGGCATAGTAATTTTCATGATAAGAGTTTGATTTGTCAAAATTAGCTTACCGTCCATAACGTTCCATGCATGATGCCTAAATAAAGAATAGCCTAAGCTTAGCCACTATCCATTTCAATGCCAAAGAGTTGGTTTCTAATTTTAGACACATTTCAACTGAACATGCATAAGAAAAGTCAAACGTATGATTCCACCGTCTAATTCTAGCGCCTAGGAGCTTTCATGCAAAGAGGAAGAAGACAAAATAGATTTTTTTAAAAGCAAAGTTGGACAGATTTAGCTCTTCTATTTTCAAACGTCAATCTCTTGGCTTTTTTGTAATTTTCTATAGTAATGGCTTTTCACCCTCGTAAAATCTATCCCTCTCTTGATAGGACTAGACTCTGCCATTGGTGAGTTGTGTAACCTCTTCAATCAATAGAACTGTACTTTCAAATTTCAAGTGCTGACATAGTGTACATTCATTCAACAATTTGCATGTGGTAGATTTATCTCTCTTCTCAAATTTTGATTCGTACCTAGTTGCTAGCTTATCGTGTTATGCAGGTCATGTTCAGTGTTTTATATGTCTTTTGCTGAACCTGTAAGTGGATGTTAGGTGGCCGCAAAGTACTTGTATAAGACCTCTCTCTATCATTTTCCCTCACGTTTTTGTCATTAGATCGAACCTTCTCGTGAATTACTTATGCATAGTGATCAATTGAAATCAAAGGTCTTCATTTTCCCTTGTTTGTTTAGTGTTCAAAGTTCCAAGTAGAGTGGATCAACATTCTGGTGTATCACCGTCATTAGGTAGGATTTCCTCTTCAAGTTTCTTTCTCCCTTTTCCATGGTAGTCCGAAACATAGAGTAGAGATCCTCATTGATACATTTTACAAAATCAGTGTTCTCAAGAGGTTTTTTCACCATTGAGGCACCCACCTTCGTGAGAAGATCCCATTGTTTTAACTAAAGAAAAGATTAGCAATTTCTGCACGTCTTTGATTCAAGGTGCAACTCCAGGTTGACAACCTGTACTAGTATACACACACATTGTGGTGGATATCATCACAACCATAATGTGTGCATGCAATGTGTATAAACACACATTGTGGTGGAATACAATGTGGGTTGTGATATGATGATATCCACCACAATGTGTGTATAGAATACAATGCGAATTGTGATATGATGATATCCACCACAATGTGTATGTATACGCATTGCATGCACACATTGTGGTTGTGATGATATCCACCACAATGTGTATGTATATAATGTGTATACACACATTGTGGTGGATATCATCACAACCCACATTGTATACACCATTGTGGTGGATATCATCACAACCCAACATTGTAATGTATACACATTGTGGTGGATATCATCACAATGGTAGCGTTGTGATGATATCCACCACAATGTGTATACATTACAATGTTGGGTTGTGATGATATCCACCATAATGTGTATTTATATAATGTGTATACACACACATTGTGGTGGATATCATCACAACCACAATGTGTGCATATAATGTGTATACACACACATTGTGGTGGATATCGTCACAATCGCAATATGTATACACACATTGTGGATATCATCACATCACATGTTGAGTTGTGATGTGATGATATCCACCACAATTTGTATACACACATTTTGGTGGATATCATCACGACCACAATGTGTGCATGCAATGTGTCTACACAGATTGTGGTGGAATACAATGTGGGTTGTGATGATATCCACCACAATGCGTGTGTATACACATTGCATGTACACATTGTGGTTGTCACACACATTGTGGTGGATATCATCACAACCCAACGTTGTGATTATACACATTGTGGTGGATATTATCACAACCCAACGTAGTGATGATATCCACCGCAATATGTGTCTTCAATGTGTATACATCACAACGTTGGGTTGTGATGATATCCACCACAATGTGTGTATACAATGTGGGTTGTGATGATATCCACCACAATGTGTGTATATAATGTGTATACACACACATTGTGGTGGATATCATCACAACCACAATGTGTTCATACAATGTGTATACAAGCACATTGTGGTGGATATCATCCCATCAAAACTCAATGTGTGATGTGATGATATACACAATGATCACAATCACAATGTGTACATACAATGTGGATATCATCACATCACACATTGATTTGTGATGTGATGATATCCACCACAATCTGTGTGTATACACATTGTGGTTGTGACGATATCCACCACAACACAACACATCGTGGTGGATATCATCACAACTACGTGTGTATACACATCATTGTGGTGGATATCACACAACCACAATGTGTGTGTACACATTTTGTGTTGTGGTGGATATCATCACAACCACAATGTGTGCATACAATGTGTTATGGTGGATATCATCACAAGCACAATGTGCGCATAGAATATCATCACAACCACAATGTGTATGCACACACATTGTGGTGGATATCATCACATCACAACCCAACATGTGATGTGATGATACTTGTGGTGGATATCATCACAACCACAATGTGTGCATACATTGTACACACACATTGTGGTTGTGGTGGATATCACCACAACCACAATGTGTGCAATAGCTCATTTTTTCAACTCGGGTTGGTAGTGCAACTCGAGTTCAAACCAAAATACAGATATGCAAGGCAAAAATAAGGTTCCACACAACATTCGATCTCGCATTAAAGAGGAAACATGGTTTCCCCCATCCATTCACTATTTCTTTTGCAACCCAACTCGGGCTGGCAATCCAACTCGAGATGTTAGTCCAACTTGAACTGGAAATCCAACTTGGGTTCCATCTGCAATACACAAATCTGAGGCAAAAATAAAGTTCCACACAACAATCCATCTCACTTTAAAGATGAAACATGGTTTCTCTCATCCATTTCGGATTTCATTCCCAACTCAAGTATTCATAATTATTTGTGGGTAAAGGAGGGAACACACACATTGTGGTTGTGATGATATCCACCACAAGTATGATCACGTCATACATTGGGTGGTGATGTGATGATATCCACCACAATGTGTGTGTATACGCATTATAAGCACACATTGTGGTTGTGGTATACGCATTATAACCACACATTGTGGTTGTGATGATATCCACCACAATGTGTTGATTTGTGTTGTATGCACACATTGTGGTTGTGATGGAATGTGTGCATACAACACAAAATGTGTATACACACACATTGTGGTTGTGATGATATCCACCACAATGTGTTGTGCTGTGGTGGATATCATCACAACCACATGTGCATACAATGTGTATACACACACATAGTGTGTGTATACACATTGTATGCACATGTGGTTGTGATGATATCCACCACAAATATCTATACTTACATATTGTCTGGGGGCCCATATCTATACCTATATTTTTGAGAAGGGTATATCTATATAGTTGGACCAAAAAAAGTAACCGCACAATTGGGTTGGAGGTAGCACTCCCCCCTCCCAATATATCTTATCTTATCTAAGACGTTTATTATAAGTTTTGAACATTGAAATTAATCAAATAATTCCTATTCAAGAAAATTAATGGAACAATTAAAATATATTCAATATAGCAACGAGAAGCGAATATAGAGAGGGAGGATAACATGAGTAAGGGGTTGCTCAATGTAACCCATTTGGGCTATTATAGCAAAGCTAATGTGCTAGTATGTTGTTGAATGGTATTTTGATAATTGCATGATGTTTGGGCTGAACAAATTATCCAAACAATGTGGTGCATATCATCACAACCACAATGTGTGCATATAATGTGTATACACATACATTGTGGTGTATACACATACATTGTGCTGTGTGTTGTGTATACACTCACATTATGGTGTGTTTTGTGGTGGATATCATCACAACCACAATGTGTGCATACAATGTGTATACACACACATTGTGGTGTCGATCCACACTAGATCCACACCACAATGTGTGTGTATACACATTATATGCACACATTGTGTTTGTGATGATATCCACCACAACACACACCACAATGTGAGTGTATACACAACACACACCACAATGTATGTGTATACACATTGTATGCATACATTGTGGTTGTGATGATATCCCCCACAACATGAAACTATTGAATCTAGCCTGCTTGGTATACTCTGGTTGTGAAAGAAATAGTAAATGGTTGAAGGAAACCATGTTTCCTCTTTAATGCGAGATCAAATGTCGGGTGGACCCTTACTTTTGCCTCGGATTTCCATATTGCGATTTGTTGGTTTGGATCTCTTATTACTCTATGAAAAGTGGCCGATTGATGATTGGGTCTTTCTATTCAATCAGAGCTTTGGCCTCTGGCCATTGTTAGGGTTGTCAATACCAAGATCCCAACTCACCCACCTAATAACAAACTTGATGACATGTGTTTTGGATTTCTCTGATTGTTCTTGGAGTTGTTCTTCGAAACTATTGGATCTAGCCTACTTGGTATACTCCAGTTGCAAAAGAAATAGAAAATGAATGAAGAAAACCATGTTTCCTTATGGTGGATATCATCACAACCACAATGTGTATACACACACATTGTGGTGGATATCATCACAACATCACAACCCAACGTTGCAATGATATCCATCACAACGTGTGTGTATACACATTATATACATACATTGTGGTTGTGATGATATTCACCACAATGTGTGTGTATACAATATGTATACACAAACATTGTGGTGGATATCACAGCCCACATTCCAGACACATTATGGTGAATATCATCACAACCCACACATTATGGCAGATATCATCGCAACCCAACTTTGTAATGATATCCACCACAATGTGTGCATACACAATGTATACACACATTGTGGTTGTGATGATATCCACTTCAATGTGTACACACACATTGTGGTGGATATCATCACAACCCAACGTTGTGATGATGTGATGATATCCACCATAATGTGTATGTATGCACATTGTCTACACACATTGTGGTGGTTATCATTACAACGTTGGGTTGTGATGTGATGATGTCCACCACAACGTGTGTTTATACACGTATGCACACATTGTGAAATATATGTATGCACACATTGTGGTGTATACACAAAAATTGTGGTGGATATCATCGCAATGTTGGGTTGTGATGTGATGATATCCACCATAACGTGTGTGTATACACATTGTATGCACACATTGTGGTTGTGATGATATCCACCACAACACGAAACTAGTGGATATGGCCTGCTTGGTGTACTCCGGTTGCGGAAGAAATAGTAAATGGATGAAGGAAACCATGTTTACTCTTTAATGTGAGATCGAATGTTGGGTGGAACCTTATTGTTGTCTCGGATTTCCATATTGCAATTTTTTGGTTCGGATCTCTTATTACTTTGCGAAGAGTGGCAGGCTGATGATTGGGTCTTTCGATTCAATCTGAGCTTTGGCCTCGTGTCATTGTTAGGGTTGTCGATACCCAAATCCCAACTCACCCACCTAGTAACAGATTTGATGACATGGGTTTTGGGTTTTCCTAATTGGTCTTGGAGTTGTTCTCCAACACTATTGGATCTAACCTGCTCGGTATACTCCAATTGCGAAAGAAGTAGTAAATTGATGAAGGAAACTATGTTTCCTTGTGGTGGATATCACCACAACCACAATGTGTGCATGCAATGCATGTACACACACACTGTGATGGATATCATCACATCACAACCCAACATTGTGATGATATCCACCACGATGTGTGTATTCACATTGCATGCACACATTGTGGTTGTGATGATATCCACCACAACCACAATGTGTGGTGGATATACACATTGTGATTGTGATGATATCCACATTGTATGCACACATTGTGGTTGTGATGATATCCACCACACATTGGGGTTGTGATGATATCCACATTGTATGCACACATTGTGGTGCATATCATCACAACCCCAATGTGTGGTGGATATCATCACAACCACAATGTGTGCATACAATGTGATTATCATCACAATCACAATGTGTATATCCAATATACACACATTGTGGTGGATATCATCACAACCACAATGTGGATATCATCACAATCACAACGTGTATATCCATTATACAAACATTGTGGTGGAATACAATGTGGGTTGTGAAGAAATGTGTGCATACTGCATACAATGTGTATATCCACCACACATTGTGGTGCATATCATCACAACCCAATGTTGTGATTATACACACATTGTGGTGGAATACAATGTGGGTTGTGATGATATCCACCATAATGTGTGTGATGATATCCACCACAATGTGTGTATATACACATTGTATACATACACAATGTGTGTGTGAGTTGTGATGATATCCACCACAATGTGTGTGTATGCACACACATTGTGGTGGATATCATCACAACCCACATTATATGCACACATTATTGTGGTGGATATCATTGAGTACACACATTGTGGTGGATTCAATGTGGGTCGTGATGATATCCACCATAATGTGTGTATAATCACATTGGGTTGTGATGATATCCATCACAATGTGTGTGCTCAATGTGTATACATTACAACATTGGGTTCTGATGATATCCACCAAAATGTGTGTATACAATGTGTATACACACACATTGTGATGGATATCATCACAACCACAATGTGTGTGTATACAATGTTGGTTGTGATGATATCCACCACAATGTTTGTGTATACAATGTGTATACACACACATTGTGGTGGATATCCTCACAACCACAATGTGTGTGTATACAATGTATATACACACACATTGTGGTGGATAATATCACAACCACAATGTGTGCATACAATGTATATACACACACATTGTGGTGGATAACATCACAACCACAATGTGTGCATACAATGTATATATACACACATTGTGGTGGATGTCATCACATCACAACCCAATGTGTGATGTGATGATATCCACAATGTGGGTTGTGATGATATCCAATACAATGTGGGTTGTGATGATGATATTCACCACAATTTGTGTATACAATGTGTGTACACACACATTGTGGTGGATATCATCACAACCACAATGTGTGCATACAATGTGTATACACACATATTGTGGTGGATATCATCACAACCACAATGTGTGCATATAATGTGTGTATACAATGTGGGTTGTGATGATGATATTCACCACAATGTGTGTATACAATGTGGGTTGTGATGATATCCACCACAATGTGTGTGTATACAATGTGTGTACACACACATTGTGGTGGATATCATCACAACCACAATGTGTGCATACAATGTGTATACACACATTGTGGTGGATATCATCACATCACAACCCAACGTGTGATGTGACGATATCCACAATGTGTGTATACACATTGTATCCACATTGTGGTGCATATCATCACAACCACAAAGTGTACTGTTGGCCATTTTTCAACCTATATGTCAAAATTTTCCCTGAGTGTGAGAGGGTGGGCATTCAAGCAAGACTTTGAGCTTTACACAACAAAAGACTTTGAGTTTTTAGAAGGATAAGTCTTTAGGTTTTACAAGAGACAACTTATTTCACTTTATGAGTAATCAACAGTTGAAACCACTCAACAGAAGTAATTTGAGTTGGAAAACCCGAATTACTCTTGACAGTGCAAATCGGGTTTGGAAAAGTGCTTTGCTTATGAAAGTTTTATTAGTAGAAGTAATTCGGGTTTAGAAACCCAAATTACTTAGGATAGTGCATTTTGGGTTTCTCAAGGTGAATAACTTATCTCTTTTTATAAGTAACAAGCAATAAAGAATCTGAAGTAGGTGCCAGTGAAGAATCCGAAGTTGTAGACATTGAAGAACAAGCAAACAGACTCAGATTTTATGGAAGTGTCCTTCAAATATTTTGACGTTTCTACAAAACCCAAGTGCCTTTTTCTTAAAGGTTTATTCGCTTTGAAAGGGGTTGTTTGAAAAATCTGAGGGGTTGTTTAAAATCCCAAAGGGCAAGCTACCCTTCGGAAGGGTCAATTACAAAAAACCCGAAGGGTAGGCTACCCTTCGAGAAGGTTCATTTCCAGATTGGAAGGGACGTTGGAAGAAACCCGAAAGACCCCTGCCCTTCGTAAAAGTCTATCTAGTAAGTTTATGGGCTTTGCAAAACCCCGAAGGGCACCTGCCCTTTGGGAAAGGACCATGACAGAAAGCTCGAATGGTTGTTCTCTTGGGAAGGCCAACGGACAATTCCCATGAACTTTTTGTCCGCGGGAAGTGGTAAGCAAAAGATCGAAAGAAAATCCAAGACCAAGGAGATATTCAAAGGAGATAGAGTAAGGGTTTGAAAACAAAAAGCTGAGGGAAATAAAGCTGAAAGAAAAGAAAGGCCCAGGAAGGATAAAGTCTCAAACTTTTTGTCCGAAGAGTGAAGTCCGAAGGCAGATAAAAACCCGAAGCAAATAGGACAAAAACAAAAGTCTAAAGACAATTCCCACATACATTTTTGTCCACGAGAAGTTGACTGTAAAAAACCAAAGAACAAGTTTGCAGACCAAAGCTCGAAACAAATACATAAGCCGTGAGAATAAACCCGATGCCTTAGAAAATAAAACGAAAGGGAGAAGTTCGAGATAAAAAGGTCCTAAAAAGAATGAACATAAGTTCGAGCAAAAGACAAATGTATGCAAAGGGAAGGTCCATAGAAAAGACAAACCAAGCAAATACAACCAAAAGCTATAAACAAATAAGACCCGAGGAAATAAATGTAAGAGACGGAGTCAACATGGAATTCCATCGAGCAAAAGATAAATATATGCAAAGGGAAGGTCCATAGAAAAGACAAACCAAGCAAATACAATGAAAAGCTATGAACAGATAAGACCCGAGAAAATAAATGTAAGAGACGAAGCCAACATGGAATTCCATGCAAGCAAGGGCTAATTACGCTTGACTGATCAAGGCTTCAATTGACTGGTTATTGAAGTCAAGTTTATCTTCGGGTCAAACTCGTGCTTTCCAATGTTCCAACTCAGCTTCCAACATTTGAATTGGAGTTCTAATTTTAGCATGGCATGGATTTCATCCATGCTCTTGTTTATCTCATGCTTTCAAACAATCAAATAGCTCAAAAAAAAATCCATATTTGGAAGTGGGCGTAGCCTTTTGGCATGATAAGAGTGTAACATCCCAAAATTAGCCACCATCCATTTCAATGCCAAGGAGTCTTCATGCAAGACAAAAGACACAAAAAAGACAAATTTGGAAGGCTCATGCAATGCAAATTGGACTTGGGCTAATGAAAGAGTCGTCTCCTCTTCTATTTTCAGCGCCACCTCTTGGCTATTATATTTTTCTATAGGTTGGCTTTCAGCCTTGAATTAAATTATCCCTCTATTGGCAAGAAAATTTTCTTCCAAAGATTGTGTTGTAACCTTTTTCAGAATCAATAAGAAGAGGACTGTGTTTTTTCAATTTCCAGCTGCTGGTATAGTGTACTTTCGTTATAGATTTGCCTAAGTGATAGATTTTCTTTCTTGTCAAATCTAGATTCGTACTTAGTTACTAGTAAATCATTTATGCAGGCCACACTGTGTTGTATTGTCTTTTGCTGAGTTTATAGTGGATATTGTGGATGTTAGTGTCTTCAATCAGGCTTATTTTCTACCATTTCCCTCAAGCTTAGATCATTAGATTAAACCTTTTCATGAAATACTTATGTGTATTGATCAATTGGAGTTGAAGTTCTACCTCTTCCTTGTCTGAATCAGTGTTCTTAGAAGCTTGATTTGAGTGTATCAAGCAAATTAGGTGTATCACCGCTTTAGCTAGGATTTCATTTCAAGTTCTCTCTTCCCTTTTCTCCTGACAATTTGTAGCGTAGAAGTAGAGATCTTAATTGATACATCTTATAGAAATCAGCATTCTCTGAAAGTTCTTCTCACTATTGAAGCACCCACCCTCGTGAGAAGATCCCATTGTTTCAACTGGAACAGAGATTGACCATTTTAGCACTTTTTCGATCAGGGTGCAACTCCAGGTTGACATGTACATACAATGTGTTTTGGATACAATGTGTAGACACACATTGTGGATGTCATCACATCACATGTTGGGTTGTGATGTGATGATATCCACCATAATGGGTGTGTGCATATTGTAAGCACACATTTTGGTTGAGATGATATCCACCACAACACAACACATTATGGTGGATATCATCACAACCAAATATCCACCACAATGTGTTGTGTCGTGGGTGATATCATCACAACCACAATGTTTGTGGTGGATATCATCACAACCACAATGTGTGCATATAATGTGTATACACATTGTATGTGTTTGTGGTGGATATCATCAAAACCACAATGTGTGCATACAATGTGTGTACACATTGTATGCACACATTGTGGTTGTGATGATACCACCACAACACAACACATTGTGGTGGATATCATCACAACCATAATGTGTGCATAAAATGTGTATACACACACATTGTGGTGGATATCATCACATCACAACCCAACATGTGATGTGATGATACTTGTGGTGGATATCATCACAACCACAATGTACGCACACATTGTGGTTATGATGGATATCATCACAACACAATTGTTGTGGTGGATATCATCACAACCACAATGTTTGCGATGGATATCATTACAACCACAATGTTTGTGGTGGATATCATCACAACCACAATGTGTGTGTAGATGTGTCGTGTTGTGGTGGATATCATCATGACCACAATGTGTGTGTATAATGTATGCATCACAACCATAATGTGTCATGATGATATCCACCAACAATGTGTGGTGGATATACATTGTTGGTTGTGATGATATCCACCACAACACGACACATTTTGGTGGATATCATCACAACCACAATGTGTGTGTATACTGTATGAATCAAAACCATAATGTGTGTGTATAATGTATGCACACATTGTACACACATTATGGTTGTGATGACATCCATCACAACCACAAAGTGTGTGTATACACATTTTGTGTTGTGGTGGATATCATCACAACCAACAATGTATATCCACCACACATTGCTGGTTGTGATGATATCCATCACAACACAAACTATGTATAATGAATGAATCACAACCATAATGTGTGTACAATGTATGCACACATTGTACACACATTATGGTTGTGATGACATCCATCACAACCACAATGTGTGTATACACATTTTGTGTTGTGGTGGATATCATCACAACCAACAATGTATATCCACAACACATATTGTGGTTGTGATGATATCCACCACAACACGACACATTGTGATGGATATCATCACAACCACAATGTGTGTGTACATTTTATGCATACGTTGTAGTGGATATCATCATAACCACAATGTATGCATTAAATGTACACACACATTGTGGTTGTGATGATATCCATCACAATGTGTCGTGTTGTGGTGGATATCATCACAACCACAATGTGTGCATACAATGTGTATCCACACACACATTGTTGTGGATATCATCACTTCACAACCCAACGTGTGATGTGATGATACTTGTGGTGGATATCATCACAACCACAATGTGTGCAATAGCTCATTTTTTCAACTCGGGTTGGCAGTGCAACTAGAGTTCAAACCGCAACATGGATATCTGAGGCAAAAATAAGGTTCCACCCAACATTCGATCTTGCATTAAAGAGTAAACATGGTTTCCCCCATCCATTCACTATTTCTTTCACACCCCAACTCGGGCTGGCAATCCAACTCGGGATGGCAGTCCAACTCAGGCTAGAAATCCAACTCATGTTCCATCTGTAATATAGAAATCTGAGGAAAAAATAAAGTTCCACGCAACAATCCATCTCGCTTTAAAGAGGAAACATGGTTTCCTTCATCCATTTCGGATTTCATTCCCAACTCGAGCATCTAGAATTGTTTACGGGTAAAGGGGGGAACACACACATTGTGGTTGTGATGATATCCACCACAAGTATCTTTCTAATATGACAATATGGAACCATTTTTCCTGGGCAGGACCAATTATTTTAAGCATAAAATGGTGTATGGGCTAAATCCTGATATATGATTAAAAGATAGATCCAAGATTTGGAGGTGAATCAGTTGGCCCATTTGTAAAAGAATATTGCTTTTAAAATGATTTCCCTTCATTACAAATACTCTCAACTCTGATTTCCAATTGATTTTGGAACTTGCCCTTTAATTGAGTTGTGCCCAATATCAAGAAAAAGTAGTTGTGTACAATTTGTTATTGAGGAATGGAAAGATCACTTCAGCTTGTTATTCCCAACCACTAATGACTATAGGTGGTTTAGCTTGTTACTCCCAACCACTAATTGATTCTTGAACTTGCCCTTTAATTGAGTCATGCCCAATATCAAGAAAAGGTATTAGTGTACAATTTGTTATTGAGGAACAAAATGATACCTTTAGCTTGTTACTCCCAACCACTAATGAGTATAGGTGGTTTAGGTGTTTGAGCTCATGGGGTATCCTCCCCTCCAAACTATTATTTCCCAAATTCAATGCTTTAAGTGCAAAACAAAATTGCCCTAGGTTGGAGGGATGATTCCATTCAATTTGTTATTTGCCAAATGTAGAACCTGAAGCTGAGATAAGTTGCCAAAGCTTGGAAGAATATTGATGGTGAACAAATTATCATTCAATAACAATACTTCTAAATTAGTAGACCACATTTATGGCATGGGTCTGCTTAATTCATTCTTTGATAAATCTAAGATTTCGAGTTGCATCCAACTTGAAGTATTTGCAAAAAGACGCCCTAGCAAATGATCGTTGATAGATTTACATATTCCAAGAGAGGACTATGATATGCCATAGCCAAGAGGGAATCTCTCCAGCAAGACTATTGTTAGCTAATATGGGAGAATTTTTCCAAATATGAAGGAAGAATACAAGTTAATTCATTTGATTGAAAATCTAGGAAGGTGAGACAATGAAGACTGACATGTTATGGCTTATATTAAGTCTAAGCACATGATTGGTGTGATTGTGACAAGATATGCCAGTATAGAGTGTGCAACAGTCAGTGTCATTCACCCATGACCTAGGATTGCCATCAAAGTCATTCAAGGCTGCCTTGAAGGCGAGAAGAGCTTGAGATTTGTGGGGAGGACATTTGGGGAGGCAGAGACATGGGAATCGGTTGGTGAAGAGGATAACAAAGTAGGCGGTGAGAATAATAACAATAAGATTTGAGAAATGAAAGCCATTAGGGAAAGGGTTGAGATGATATCCACCACTATATATAATAATAACAATAAGTTTTTGAGAAACGAAAGCCGTGGGGGAAAACGGGATGTGATGATGTCCACCACTATATATATATATACATATATATATATATATATATATATATACATACATATATATATATATACACATATATATACATACATATATATATATACACATATATATACATACATATATATATATATATATACACACATATACATATATACATACATATGTATATATACATACATATGTATGTATATATATATATGTATATATATATATATATGTATATGTATATGTATATATATGTATATATGTATATATATGTATATATGTATATATATGTATATATGTATATATATGTATATATACATATATATATATATATATATACATATATATACATATATACATATATATATATATATACATATATATAAATATACATATACATATATACATATATATATACATATATATATATATAGTGGGGAGTAGTATATTTAAGTGGGGAGTAGTATATCTAAGTGGGGAGTAGTGTTGTATACAGTTATAACTCTATTCCCCACCAATACCCACCAATAGTTAATTTTTTTAATAATTTCAGCTTGTAAACCATGGCATAGACCATAGTCTTAAGGAGCGTGTGAAGAAGGTTTGCTCACAACAATATAAAATGAACAGAGAGAATAACTTCAAGGATTATTTACCCGCAAGGGCTCTGAACAACACCATTGCAATAGAAGCCAAGGGAAACAAAGTTGACAAGATCAATAATTTGGGCTGGGAAGATGTTTTTCAAGTTCACGAAATACGTGACACAAATTCTTGGCCTTCTGAGCCCAAAGATTTCAAGTGCATTCAATCAATAGTCATGTACAGCTGCACTTATACAAATCCATTAAAGGTAACATTTTAATCTACTTGAATTAACACAGCAAAATCTAAAGGAAATGTAATATTTACAATTATCGCAGGGAAACAATTGAGGAGTTCCATAGCTAGATATTCGCGCACACAAAAATTGCAGGAGATAATAACCCTGAATTTGAGGCTAAAGAAAAGGGTATGTGAAAAAGGCATTTGCAGGGGAAGATAAGCCATTCTTTGGCACCAAGGTAAGCCATTATCCTCCCTGCCCTAGACCTGACCTGATCTGTGCAGGATAGTTTATAGTGCATAAGAAGCACTTTAACCATACTTTAAATAGGAGTTGGACTACCCTAACTCCTACAATATATATTGAATACAAAGAAGAATTAAGAAGAAATAATTGTATATTGAATGCATAGAACAAATAAGAAGAAATAATTGTATATTGAATGCATAAAACAAATACAAAGAAATAATTGAATGTAAATAGAAAATATAAAATATAAAATACAAAATTTGAAGCCCATTTGAATTTTGGTTGGGGATGTCTAAACTCTTATTATTATTGTCATTTGAATGTAAATATAAAAAGCAGAAGTTCAAAGCACCTTTTTTTTCCTATAGGAGTTTGCATTTCGGGACACGGCATTAACTATTATCTATTTCATTTTGAAAACCCATTTCACATATAAGGTAAAATCAAAATATCATAAAATTGTATAACACCCACTAGAATTCTCTAAACATAAATGAAAACCCTCACAGAAATCAAATCATTATAATAATGTTACACGACATTAATTATTATCTATTTCATTTTGGTGACCCATTTCACATATAAAATAATATCAAAATATCATGAAATTATATAACATAAATGAAAGACCTCCCACAAATCAAATAACTATAATAATTAGAATTTATATGAAAACTTAGACTTTATTTTCCGATTAAGTCCAAGAACAAGAAGCTCTTAGCTTTACCCTTTACATTAAACATTATATTAGAAGTAGGGAATTACAGATTCATAATGTCGATTGTTGAGCCAAATAAATATTAACTTCAAAATAACATCAACTCTTTCAAAGTATTTCTTTCTCCAACTCACTATTACTATAAGCAATGAAGTTATGCCAGCAAAACCTGGCCCATATGACAATCCCACAGCAATACCATACCAAGGAATTTTCTTGCTCCTCTTATTTCGGCCAAGTGCAATTCTTTGGAAGGGAACATCCCCATAAATTTGGGTTCCCTAAGAATGATGAATTTGGAAATGACTTATCTTTTCTGTTTGGGGTAAAATTTGTTATTGGACAAGTTTAATGAGCCCAAAAAACTTAGAGATTCAAGCTCAGAGAGAAGTTTCCAGAGAAACTATTTCTAGAAAGGTATAAGTAGTCCACTTAAATCATTTGTCCCAAACTAATGGGAATAGGCCATTAGCCACCAGATTGTTCATTAATAGATTGAGCAACATCAACCCCTTAAACTTGGCAAAATCAAATGGAAGTTCGCCCTCTAAGTTATTGCTAGATAGATTTATGGAAATCAAGGTTGAAAAAATATATGGATAGTGTGGCTTTGTTACTTTCGAAATCATTTTCAATGCATCCATCTACAAATAGCTTTCAATTTAAGAATTTGATATAGCTAAATCTTTGTAATATGCCAATAAGGAACCATCTTCCTTGGGCAGGACCAATTCTTTTAAGCATAAAATGGTGTATGGGATAAATCTTGACGTATGATTAAAACTTCAAGCATAGTCACAAGGTTTGAGTTTGAGTTCGAGTTCGAAAAAGATGAAATTCGGTTCGAATTTGTCAACGAATAAAGTTAAAAAAAAATCGTCATTAAGTTCAAACAATATATTCATACACATATATATAAACTATAATTTATAAATTAAAAAATATATAAATATTTAGTTTTAAAAACTTTAAATATTTTAAAAACAAATAAGATATACAATTAAATATTAAAATATATATATAATAAATATAAAATACAAATTTAAAAACTTAAAATATAAATAATATAAAATTTTAAAACAATTAAATATTACAAAACATAAAATATAAATATAAATATATAAAAATTAAATTACAAAATAAAAAATTAAGAATAGCAAATAAAATTACAAAACATAAAAATAAAATAAACTACATAATTGAAAACTTAAAATAATCACTAAAGATTAACTGAAAAAAATGCCTACAGAATTTTATGAAAAATTCGATAGGGTAAAAGTGTTGCATTTTTATCCGTCTCAACTTTAACCAAGAGTCAAGACCATCAACGACCATAGATAGGGTGTCGCTTTTCCTGCGTTTCCCTGTTGTTGGCTCGTCCTACGACCATCAAAGCTCCTCCAGCGACTGTCACGCTCCTCTCGCTCAACAGTCAGCTATGTGATGTAATCAAACATGCTAGTTTGCAACATGTCGAGCACTGTTCTAAAGCACTAATATTTTTTCACGGTGACTTTTGTCAAACTTCAGCAAATTTTCTACTGTGTCTGAGACTCGACGAATTTCAAACTCCATACAAAAAATTCGCCGAACCCTGTGACTATGAAATTTAAAATACAAGACCAAGATATGGAGGTGAATTAGTTGGTTAGTTTCTGAAGGAAAATTGCTTTTAAAATGATTTCCCTTTATTACCAATACTCTCAACTCTAAAAAAAATCAATTGAATTTGGACTTGCCCTTTCCTCTTCACCAACCCATTCCCATGTCTCTACCTCCCCAGTGGCAATCTCGGATCATGGGTGAATGGCACCGACTGTTGCACACAATGGGATGGAATAACCTGCCACAATCACACCAATCATGTGCTCAGAATATTATATATACAATGTGTATGTATCCCAGGTCGTGGGTGAATGACAATGACTGCTGTACACTCTGGGATGGAATATCCTGCCACAATCACACCAATCATGTGCTCAGAGTATTAAATATACATACAATGTGTGTATATACATTGTATGTATTTATAAACACACTATATGTATGTATATACATACAAATTATGGTGAAAATCATCACAACCATTTCTCCCCTGTGGCTTTCACTTCCCAAAATCTTATTATTATTATTGTCATCACACTCTTTTTTATCCTCTTCACCAACACACATTGTGGTGGATATCATCACAACCCATTTCTCCCCAATGGCTTTCACTTCCCAAAACCTTATTGTTATTATTATCATCACACTCTTTTTTATCCTCTTCACCAATGCATTCCCATGTCTCTACCTCCCCAGATGTCATCCCCATGACTCTCAAGTGTTCTCGCCTTCAAGGCAGCCTTGAATGACTCTGATGGCAATCTCAGGTCATGGGTGAATGGCACAGACTGCTGCACACTCTGGGATGTAATTTGGCCACCAACATTGCATGATATCAAATTTGACATGTTTAACTTTAGGGATAAAATCCATCATGTGCTATGGTTGAGTACACAATTGGATAGCTACAGCTGACGAAACACGGTAAGGTTGAGAAAAAAAATCTGTAATTTTCACATGGTGGTTAAAGGAGAGGTAGTGGGACTGTATAGAAGATGGAAATGTTGAGGAAGGAATGCTCTCATTGAATATATTGCCATCAACACAAAGATAAAAAGGGAGGAGAGACTCCCAAATGATGAGGGGAGGGTCCCACTTAACCGGTTGAAGGAAAGGTCTTTAATCTCCAGTAAAGATAGATTGCGGAGCAATATGGAATTTGAACTGTTAATTGATTGTTAGAAATAAATAAGTGTTGCGATAAAGATAGATTGCCAAAGCAATCTGGAATTTGACTTGTCAATTGATTGTTATAAAATATTAAGTCCTTAGAAATAAAGAAGTGCTGCCATAAAGATAGATTTCCAAAGCAACTTGGAATTTGACCTGTCAATTGATTGTTATAAAATAATAAGTCTTGCAATAATATCCCATTGAGTTGTTAAAATAAATATTATGATAAGTCTATGAGATGACAAATCGTATGTGGAATATTCCCACTCAAGATATTGAGATTTAAATCTAGATGCTGAAGATAGGAGAATTTTTTCAAATGATAAGGAAGAATAGAAGTAAATTCATTTGGTTTCAAATCCAAGAAGATGAGAAAACAAATTCTGACATGTTATCATTGATATTAAGTCTGAGCACATGATTGGTGGCCCAGCCTATCTAATCTAGTGGAGATAGGGCCTCCTCCCCCTCAAGATATTGGAGTGGGGTATGGCTGATATTAAGTCTGAGCACATGATTGCTGAGCTATAAAGCCATCGAAGACATGGGTTGTGATGATATCCACCACAATGTGTGTGTATGTATGTACGTACATATACATACACACATTGTGATGAACATATATGTATACAATGTGTATATATAGACACATTGTATGTATACACACACATACAATGTGTGTATGTATATATAAACATTGTATATATATATATATGTGTATATACACACACATTGTTGTAGATATCATCACAACCCATTTCTCCTCAATGACTTCCACCTATCAAAATTTTATTGTTATTATTGTCATCACACGGTGTATTATACAAATACAATGTGTGTATGTATATTTACACACATTGTATATATGTATATACACACTGCATATATATATATATATATATACACACACATTGTGGTTGATATCATCACAACCCATTTGTCTGCGATGGCTTCCACTCACCAAAATCTTATTGTTATTGTCATCACACTCCTTGTTATCGCACTTGTTATACATACAATGTGTATATACACATTGTATATATACACACATTGTGGTAGGTGTGTATGAATACACACATTATGGTAGATATGTATGGATACACACATTTTGGTAGATATCATCACAACCCATTTTTTTATATATATACACATTGTATGCATATAACACATTGTATATATATGCATATATACACATTGTGGTGGATATCAACACAACATAATTTTTAGAAAGCAAGTTAATTTGAAGGAAACTATGTCTCCTCCCCAATGCAAAATCGATACGATGTTGGTAAGTG
This sequence comes from Torreya grandis, assembly GCA_037957365.1. Taxonomy (NCBI): domain Eukaryota; kingdom Viridiplantae; phylum Streptophyta; class Pinopsida; order Cupressales; family Taxaceae; genus Torreya; species Torreya grandis. Next base: position 5,426,548 of record JARHVA010000146.1, read on the forward strand.
AAAATGTGCTACATTGTCAAGTCAGGTTGAGTTGCAAGTCAGAGTTGCATTGCAGGCTAGAGTTGCATTGCAAGCCAAAGTTATGTATATGTATATGTATAGAAATGGGTTGTGATGATAGCCACCACAATGTGTGCGTGTGTCTGTACTACACACACACATTGTATGTGTATACATACAATGTGTATATATACATATACACACTTTTATGTGTATATATATTGTGCGTATGTGTAACCAAGAGTGTGATCTATATGCACATTGCATATTTATGTATATATACACATTATGATATCATCACAACCCATTTATATATATATATATATACATATGTATTTTATTAAGTCTATAGACACATTGTATGTGTATAGATACAATGTGTGTGTATACATATACACATTGTATGTGTATATATACACATTGCATGTATGTAGAGCACAAAGTGTTATATATATACCATTTCATATTTATGTATATATACACATTGTGGTGGATAACATCACAACCCCCGCCCCCCCCTGGCCCACCCTCCACATGTTAGGTTGTGGAGCTAAAAGCTTCAACCTTGTGCAAACTGAGGAACAGATGGTTGCTGAGTTCTACAAGAACCGGCGTCGGCAGCAGGACCGACATCGGCAGGGACCAGTGAAGAATGCCACCGGCGACGGCAGGAAGTCGGCCGACGTCGGCAGAACCAGACAAGCAGGGACCGACGTCGGTCGCCTGTGTGTTCCAGAACTGCCCGTTTCACGGACAATTAGTTAAGTGAATGAAGAGTTTGCATGTTGAGACCAGTTAGAGTCTTGTGCTGCGAGGACTATTGTCTAAATTAAGAGTCTAAGTTATTGTTTGAGTTAGGGATCTATTTATAGACCCATTGGCATGTATTGTATAAGCATGAGATAGAAAGGAAGAGTTCCTTCTAGTTGTAAGATCTGTGAGTTGCAGGTTGTTGCAAGCTCATTGGGGATCTACATGTAAGTTTGGTCTTTGAATTGCAGGTTGCAGGTTCATGAGAGATCAGCTTGAAGTGCTATAGAGTGCTTGATGTACCGGCAGGGTTATTACTGACTGGTTGGTGAGGTGAACACCAATTCTGTGTGTGAGTTGGTTGTTGGGACCATTTTTTGTGTAGGAGAGTGTGTGTGAGAAGAATTACTGAACACTTGAGGTGTGGCGAATCTCTGTAAGGTGAAAGAGTGTGGCGGCTCTTTGTTGTATTCTTTTCTGTTAGTGTTAATACAAGATAGTGTATTGTCTCTCATATTCTGTGCTATTGGTGAATTCTAGTTACTTGTGTTTCTGGTTATTTCCGCATATTCAATTGCTTATATTTGGTAATCATACTGTGCTCTTTCTGAGGAGCAAGATCCCAACTAGGAGGTGGAATCAGAGCATGTTTGTTGTTCTTGATCTCCCCTGACAACTGGTATCAGAGCCTGGTTGTAGGTTCTTAAGCCTGATACCATCAACTGGTATCAGAGCCTTGGTTGTAGGTTCTTAAGCTTGATACCATCAATTGGTATCAGAGCTTTAGGTTGGGATACTAACAGATTGGTGTAGATCTGGGTAGTGTGTTTTGATTACAGGTTACTCACAGGGTTTCTGTTTGAGTGGGAGTTGAGCAATGACAGAAAGTAGTCAACTACGAATGGAAAAGTTCAATGGCAAGAACTACCAATTATGGAGGATGCAGATTGAGGACTATCTGTATCAGAAAGATTTGTACTTACCGTTGGGTGGGGTTGCTAGCAAACCCTCGGATATGAAAGATGAAGAATGGGAGGTTCTTGATCGGAAGGCTCTGGGATCTGTTAGATTGAGTCTTGCATCATCTGTGATTTCCAGCTTATCACAGTGTAAGACAACGGTGGAGTTGATGGAATCTTTGGCAAATTTATATGAAAAACCCTCAGCTTCGAATAAGGTATTTCTTATGAAGCGTTTATTTAATTTGCAAATGTTGGAAGGTGGATCTGTTCATAGCCATCTTAGTGATTTCCATGGTTTAGTAAACCAGTTAAGTTCAGTCAATATTGTATTTGATGATGAAATAAGAGCTCTCTTAATCTTGTGTTCATTACCTGAAAGTTGGGAAGGTTTGGTAATGGCAGTTTCTAATACTGTGTCTCCTTCAAAAGTCTTAAAAGTGGATGATATTGTGAGTGTAATCTTGAACGAAGAGATACGCAGGAAAAGCACAGGTGAATCATCTGGAGATGCTTTGAGTGTTGAAGGAAGAGGAAGGCCAAGAGAGAAGATAGAGCGTGGGAGATCAAGGTCGAAGACGAGCAAGAGATCCAAGTCCAGGTATGGCAGAATAACCTGCTGGAAATGTGGAAAGCAAGGGCACTTAAAGAGAGATTGTAGATCAGGTACAGATCAGCATGAAGAACATGAAGAAGAAGCAGATGTTGCAGGTTACATTGCACAGGATGCTCTGGTATGTTCTTTGGATAAAGTAGAATCTTGGGTATTAGATTTTGGTGCCTCTTTTCATGCATCCCCACATAGGGAATTTTTTCATGAGTATGTCCAGGGAGATTTTGGAGAAATTTGTGTAGGGGATGGTAAGCCTTGTCAGATTGTTGCCAAAGGCAAAGTGAAGCTGAAACTGCAGACAGGTAACACATGGGTGTTAAAGGAGGTCATGCACGTCCCAGTTCTGAAGCGGAATCTGATTTCTGTTAGAAGTTTGGGTGAAGAGGGTTGCACAGTAACTCTCACAGCGGACTCTTGGAAGGTTACCAAGGGTACACTTGTTGTAGCTAGAGGTAAGAAAGTAGGTACGCTTTATCTATCTACTTGTTTTACTGATTCTTCTTCTGGGTTATCTACTACAGTTGTAGATTCGGAGATGTGGCTTGATAGGCTTGGTCACATAGATATGAAGGAGATGCTGGTTCTTGAGTCAAAGGATATGCTTTCGGATTTGGAAGGCATGGATCGTGGTTTCTGTATGCAGAAGAAGAAGGTAAGGTTTCTTGAGGAATCCGATGTTAGTGACAAGAACAGGAAAGCCTTGGTTTTCAAGGAGAAAGTGACGGACAGAGTTCAGCACAAGATGCAGAGGAATTCTGAGCAGAGCAAGGGTGATTTGGACAAGGGTTTGATCCAAAAGGAGCTCGCGGGAAAAAGTCAGGTCTCACAAGAAAAACACAGAGACCGACGTCGGCAGGAAAAATGGCGTCGGTGTCCAGACAGGGACCGATGTCGGCTATGTGCAGCCCGACGTCGGTGACTCGGGGCAGACAGAGACCGGCGTCGGCCAGGGGAAAATGACGTCGGTGGAGAGGCAGTCGCAGGGAACCAACATCGGTCGGCTGTAGACTGAGATGTGACCGGCATCGGTTACTGAGACGAATTTTAGGTGGACAGCAAGCTGTTATGGAGTCTCAAGCGCCCATGTGGAGGACTGAAGGTGTAAGTAAGTTCTTAAATTCGTCATTTCCCTTCTTTACACTACTTGTTGCTCACTTATGGCATAGGACCAGGGAGTTATTGAAGAAGCAAAACAGGTAGATCCAGGAAACAGTGGGAGCTAGGCATGGATGAGGATGTGATTCCTTGGAGGAGAACCAAACAGGGGTTTTGGGTAGTGTTGCCAGCTGGAAGTAAGCACTGAGAGACGAATGGATGTTAAGGATGAAGAAGAGCGGAAATAGATACGTGAGATGGAAGATCAGGGTATTTGATCTTGTATTAGCTGCAGAGCAATGGAGGTTTGTTCATTGTGTTTCTCTTTACCAGGTTGGATAGTATTAGCTACACTATCCTATTTCTGTATGATGTGCTTGTTGCAGGGTTACATATACAGGTATTGCTGAACTAAAGGTAAAGCTAGTTCAGATGTTTGTCATGGAGAATCTGGGAGCAGCAAGATTCTTTGGCAAGAGTGTGTTCTAGAGACATGGTAGGTCATATGTTGACTTTGTTTCAGGATGATTGTGTGAAACCGGTTTGCACGCCGATGGTTAGACAGTTCATAGAACAGGGGTCTTGATTCACATAATGAGGTTGAGTGCATGGTATGTACTAAACCTGAGTGTTCCCAAGCAGTGGGAGTTATCACAAGTTTGGAGTCAATTCGGGAAAGTAATACTGAAGGGCAGTTCAGTGGGACCAGCAGCAGGTGCACATGCTATGCAGGGTCAAGTTCTTTTTCTACATGGTTGTAGATGCGGATGTGGCAGGTAATTTGGATGACAGGTTTTGCACCACGGATTTTGTGGTGGTTGGTCTTCAAGGGTGATTTTGAAGATGGATACATAGCCAAGGTAACAAACTAGACGGTGTACAGGTACATGTACAGGTTGCAGCTGTTTATCTCCAAGTGGGAGATTGTTAGGTTGTGGAGCTAAAAGCTTCAACCTTGTGCAAACTGAGGAACAGATGGTTGCTGAGTTCTACAAGAACCGGCGTCGGCAGCAGGACCGACATCGGCAGGGACCAGTGAAGAATGCCACCGGTGACGGCAGGAAGTCGGCCGACGTCGGCAGAACCAGACAAGCAGGGACCGACGTCGGTCGCCTGTGTGTTCCAGAACTGCCCGTTTCACGGACAGTTAGTTAAGTGAACAAAGAGTTTGCATGTTGAGACCAGTTAGAGTCTTGTACTGCGAGGACTATTGTCTAAATTAAGAGTCTAAGTTATTGTTTGAGTTAGGGATCTATTTATAGACCCATTGGCATGTATTGTATAAGCATGAGATAGAAAGGAAGAGTTCCTTCTAGTTGTAAGATCTGTGAGTTGCAGGTTGTTGCAAGCTCATTGGGGATCTACATGTAAGTTTGGTCTTTGAATTGCAGGTTGCAGGTTCATGAGAGATCAGCTTGAAGTGCTATAGAGTGCTTGATGTACCGGCAGGGTTATTACTGACTGGTTGGTGAGGTGAACACCAATTCTGTGTGTGAGTTGGTTGTTGGGACCCTTTTTTGTGTAGGAGAGTGTGTGTGAGAAGAATTACTGAACACTTGAGGTGTGGCGAATCTCTGTAAGGTGAAAGAGTGTGGCGGCTCTTTGTTGTATTCTTTTCTGTTAGTGTTAATACAAGATAGTGTATTGTCTCTCATATTCTGTGCTATTGGTGAATTCTAGTTACTTGTGTTTCTGGTTATTTCCGCATATTCAATTGCTTATATTTGGTAATCATACTGTGCTCTTTCTGAGGAGCAAGATCCCAACTAGGAGGTGGAATCAGAGCATGTTTGTTGTTCTTGATCTCCCCTGACACCACACACATATACATATACTATTAAGTCTATATTTAAAGGATCATACGGTATTAGTAAGACAAATAATAATGATGAGGGTGGCGAGATGGAGATGGAGATGGAGTGGTCCATTAGTGGGAGTGGGCAATGTGAAACTCTGGACTGTGTGGTAACAGGGTACATGTACATCATCCAAATTATATATTTGATAATTAAGCACACTTTTAAGTACCTCTACTCATTGTGTTATCGTCATTTGTGATCATTGTCATTCTCTCCTCTACAACCATTTTAAATCAGGGAGTTGTTCGTTTTAATACCGAAGATGGGGATGGAGATGGAGATGGAGTGAGCCATTAGTTTGTTTTAATAGTACAGATGGAGATGGAGACGGAGTGAGCCATTAGTAGGAGTGAGCAATGTGAAACTATGGACTATGTGGTTACACGATACATGTACAACATACAAATTATAAGTACATTTAATAATTAAGCACACTTTTAAGTACCTCTGCTCATTGTGTTAACATCATTTGTGATCACTGTCATTCTCTCTCCTCTACAACCATTTTAAATGAGGAACTTGTTCATTTTACTACTTAAAATGGATATGGATGTTTATATTGATTTTATATTTGAAGGATCAAACAATATTGGTAATAATAATAATGATAATGAGCAGGGTGGGATGGAGATGGAGATGGAGATGGAGTGGGCCATTAATTGGGAGTGGGCAATGTGAAACATTGGATTGAGTGGTAACAGGGTACAAGTCCAAATGAGGCATTCAAGTTCAGGGTCAGGGTCAGAGTATTGCAGCTCATGCCAAAAGGCAAAGCATCAACCAAAAATTGAGGTTGTTGGAGGGCTTAATTCTGGGCATAGGATCAAGAACAGGATCAGGATCGACCAAGCTTGACATAATTAGAATGTTGGAGGCCATCAAATACGCCAAGTATATGCAGGCGCAACTTGAGGTTCTAAAATCTTCCTCACACATGGTATGCATTGTGTACACACATATGTTGGTGGATATCATCACAATCCATTTCTATACACATATATAAATGGGTTGTGATGATATGCACCATAATGTGTGTTCATATATATATATATATATATATATATACACACACACACACACACACACACACAAAATGTGTTGTGATAATATTCACCACAATGTGTTTATATATATATATATATATATATACATACATACATACACACACACACAATGTGTTGTGATAATATTCACCACAATGTGTATGTATATATATAGAAAGAAATTGGTTGTGATGATATCCACCACAATGTGTGTGCACATATTGTGGTGGATATCATCACAACCAATTTTTTTCTATATATATATACATACACATTGTGGTGAATATTATCACAACACATTGTGTGTGTATATATAATATATAAACACACAATGTGTGTGTATATACACATTATATACACACACATTGTGGTAGATATCATCACAATCCAATGTTGTGATGATATCCACCACAATCAACATTGGTTTGTGATGATATCCACCACCACAATGTGTGTTGGTGGATATCATCACAACCCAATGTTGATTGTGGTGGATATCATCACAACATTGGATTGTGATGATATACATTGCAATGTGTGTGTGTATAATGTGTATATACACACACATTGTGGTGGATATCATCATTCACTACAATGTGTATACACAAACATTATGATGGATATCATCATCTACCATAATGTGTATACACACACACATTGTTGTGGATATCGTCACAACCCAACGTTGTTGAGACAATGTGTATACAATGTATATACACAAACATTGTGATGGATATCATCATCTACCATAATGTGTATACACACACACATTGTGGTGGATATCATCACACCCCAATGTTGTGGAGATCTCCACAACATTGGGTTGTGATGATATCCACCACAATGTGTGTACATTGTATACACACAATATGGTGATATCATCACAACATTGGATTGTGATGACATCCACCACAATTTGTGTGTATACAATGTGTATATACACATATACTGTGGTGGATATCATCACAACCACACGTTGTGATGATATCCACCACAATGTGTGTGTATACACATTATCCACCACAATGTATGTATACAATGTGGGTTGTGATGATACCCACCACAATGTGTGTATATATACATTGTATGCACACATTGCACTTGTTATGATATCTACCACAATGTGTGTATATAATGTGTATACACACATATCGTGGTGGATATCATCACAACCCATATTATATACACACATTGTGGTGGATATCATCACAACCCAACATTGTGATGATATCCACCACAATGTGTGTGTATACACATTATCCACCATAATATATGTATACATACATATTGTGGTGGATATCATCACAACCACAATGTGTGCATACAATGTACACATGCATTGGTTGTGATGATATCCACCACAACACATCACATTATGGTGGATAACATCACAACCCACATTGTATACACACATTGTGGTGGTTATCATCACAACCCAACGTTGTGATGATATCCACCATAATTTGTGGGTATATACATTATCCACCACAATGTATGTATACAATGTGTATACACACACATTGTGGTGGATATCATCACAACCACAATGTGTGTGTACATTGTATGCACACATGGTGGTTGTGATGATATCCACCGCAACACAACACATTGTGGTGGATATCATTACAACCACAATGTGTGTGTGTGTATACACATTGTATGCACACATTGTAGTGGATATCATCATAACCACAATGTGTGCATACGTGCATTGTGGTGGATATCATCACAACCACAATGTGTGCATACAATGTGGATATCATCATAGGTAATTCTTGAAAAAATGTGTCTTTTCAACATTTTTTTGGTCACTTCTATGACATTACATGCAAAGAGGGGTTAATGGCACAACTACGTAAGACCCCTTCCAAAAGTTTATACACTCCATTAAAAAAAAAATGTGACTTTTACAGTTTAATTCACAATCTAAACCTAAACCTAAAACTCTAAATAAAACCTAAAACTATTATCTTTCCCCTCCCATCAAAACCATATAATTTTCCCGTATGTTTCTTCTTCTGCAAAAGCTCAACCCCTCCAGAGTACCCAACATAAAAAGCCACAAAGCCGTGAAGTGCCATAGCGCAAGGAAAGCGAAGCCACGCAACCTTCTTCCATAAAAATGGCAAAAAATGAAAATAAAAGTAGTGGCTGAGTCAAAAGAAAGAAAACCCCTGTAACAGAAGCTGAAAGATGCATCATAGTGCAATATTTTGGAAAAAAAACCCAACACCCATAAAATAATAGTCGATATATGTCTGGTCCTTTAAAAAATAAGAGGCGTGGCTTGCTTACTTGCTGATGATGGAGGGGAGAGTTATTGCAGTATCAGTTGAGTGGAGAAGGTGAGGGAGTCAGAGTGGGGGGAGATACGAACCCCAACCATGCTCCCTCAAACATGCTATGCATTATTTACATGCATATGGTGGTGGATATCATCACAACCCATTTCTATAATGTCCCATTTCTATACACATTATAGAAATGGGTTGTGATGATATCCACCACAATGTGTTTATATATATATATATATATTATACACACACACACACAATGTGTTGTGATGATATTCACCACAATGTGTGTCTATATATAGAAAGAACTGCCTTGTGATGATATCCACCATAATGTGTGTGTGTGTATACACATTGTATACACACATTGTACACACGCAATGTGTGTGTGTGAAGACATTGTATACATACATTATGGTTAGTGTTGGTGGATATCATCACAACCCAACAATGTGTTGGTGGATATCATGACAACCCAACATTGTGGATATCGGTTGTGATGTGATGATATCTACCACAATGTGTATATATAATATGTATACACACAAATTATGGTGGATATCATCACATCACAACCCAACATTGTGATGATATCAACCACAATGTGTATATATACACATTGTGGTGGATATCACAACCCAACATTGTGATGATATCCACCACAATGTGTGTGTATACACACATTATGATGGATATCACCACAACCCAACCTTCTGATGATATCTACTAAAATTTGTGTGATGATATCCATCACAATGTGTGTATACAATGTTACACACTATGATCATAATGTGCGTGTAACATTGTATACACACATTGTGATGGATATCATCACAACCCAACAATGTGTGTGTACAATGTTACACACACATTATGATTGTTACACACTATAATCATAATGTGCATGTAACATTGTATACACACATTGTGATGGATATCATCACAAACCAACAATGTGTGTGTACAATGTTACACACACATTATGATCATAGTGTGTGTGTAGCATTGCATACATTGTGATGGATATCATCATGTTGTGATGATATCTTGATCCAAAACTCAGAAGTTCTGGTTGACGAAGATTGCAATTACACAGAAACAACACAATAACAATGAATTTTTCTGAGAAGAGATGTCGTATTACTTATAAAGCACAATACAAATATAGGCTTATCTCTGGGAAGAGATGTCTTGCCAAAACATACGATTATCTCTGAGAAGAGATGTCTGCCTTCCCCTTTTGGGTTACAATGCATTTATACATATTTTAGAAAACCACCTCGGGAGATTGCGTGGCTCGAGGAATTAACAGGTGATGATTTTTCATCCCAGCATTAAAACCATACAACGCTCGAGGACATACGTCCCAACATTAAAACAATACAACACTCGAGGACATAATCGCTTGAGGACAAAACTGTCACCGACAATACAAAATGAAAACAATACAAAATTTGAGGAATTACTGTCACCGAATGGTCCTCGAATTGTTGCCCAGATCATTCCTCCTTCCTTGAAAAGCAATGGTTCCCATTGCATCACCGTTCCCCATTAGGTGTGGTAGTTGTGTCTTGATTTGATTCCCAATGCACACTTGGAAGGGACTGTGATTTATGGAACTGCGTGGGGCCCGATTGTTCACCATTTCTGTCTGACCATCAGTCTATGGATGGAAGGCTATGAACTTCTTTAGGGTGGTGTCTATTTGCTTCTGTTGTTGTGTTGTCAGGGCTGTAACATCGGCCCTTTTGGATTCTTGTGGCTTGACCACCATGAAAACAAATTTATTGGCGCTAAGCAGAGAGACAGATGTGGAAGGTGGTAATTCTGGTACCTTGTAGCACCGTGTTCCAAGAGTGAGAGTGATCCGTCTAGTTCTTGATTCATATATACCATGTCGATCATACATGAATGGCTGACCAAAGAGTACATCACAAACATCTAGATTGACCACATCGCATAAGACCTCATCTTGGAAAGGTTGTATTGCATATGAGAGAAGACATTGGTGGGTGACACGGAGGTCTCTCCCTGGGCTCAACCATCCAAGACTGTATGGTTTTGGGTGAGGCTTCATGGACAAATTTAGGCTTTTCACAACATTAGTAGAGATTAAATTCTTTTGACTTCCGCTATCAAGAATGAAATGAAGAGGCTTACCTTTCACCCATAACTTAGAGTGAAACAACCTTTCCTTGTCATCTAGCATCTCGTCGTGTGTCTGTGATGAAGCTACAATGGCTTCAGGATCAACATCTATAATTTCTTCTTCAACCTCTTCGACTGCAGGGTCTGTATGAGGTAGAGCAGTAGATGTTGTGGATGGTGACTCAGAAAGTAGTGATTTGATAGCTCGACATTCTTCTTTGGAGTGAGTTCCAGATTTGTGATAACTACACCACTTCCTGGTCTTTCCTTCCTTTTGCTTCCAATTTTGGCCTCGCGTTTGACCTTCATTATCACTTTTTCCATTTTGAAGATTGATTCTTTATATCCATTCTTCCATGCTTTTGCTCAATCTTTACTGCGAACTTGTACACCTCACCGATGGTTTCCAAATTGAAGAGATCTATTTCCCCCCAGATGTACCATTGTAGTCCACCATGATATTTGAGAGTTTTATGTTTCTCATTTTCTTCAATGCCCAGTCTTGCAGACAAAGAATGAAAAGTGTCTATGTAATCTTGCACAGATTGGTCCTTGCCTTGGTGAAGTTGTTGCCACTGTATGTATAGATCATCATATGCGCCGATGGGATAGTATTCTTCTTTTACTACTTCCGTAAAATCATCCCACGTGGGTTCCACCCCAAGGCCAATGATATCCATTCTGAACCTCTTTTTGTACACTTCCCACCAATTTTTCACGGGCAATGATGATTTCAAAAGAGCAAAAATGATCTTTTCTCCATCGGTGAACTTATTTACAGAGAAGTAGGATGATAGTTGATCCAACCAATTTTCTACTGCATAAGCATTGATTTTGCCTTCAAATGTGGGAATATCAGAATTTACCTGAACCTTGAAGGGTGTTGGGGCATTGAAAGGAAGCTCCCTCAATGAGGAGCTTGGATGTGTAGCTGCGGAGCCAGAATTTCCCATTGGAAGTGTTTGAAGAATTTGAGCAAATTATTGGAGCATCTATGCTTGTTGCCATTGGAGGGCTTCATTCACCATTTCCTTGAAAGGATCGGATGTCTTGGTGTTGTTTGCCATTTGAGGTTGTTTGGGGTGCATAGGTGGAGCGTTTGGAAGCTTTGTCGCTTTCCACCCAAGTTTGCTATATCTTGACCTCGTTCTCGAGAACATACACTCTCAAGACAAACCACTCTGATACCACTAATCCAAAACTCAGAAGTTCTGGTTGATGAAGATTGCAATAACACAAAAACAACACAATAACAATGAATTCTCTAAGAAGAGACGTCGTATTATTTACAGATCGCAATACAAATATAGGCTTATCTCTAGGAAGAGATGTCTTGCCAAAACATACAATTATCTCTGAGAAGAGATGTCTTGCCAAAACATATGATTATCTCTGAGAAGAGATGTCTGCTTTCCCCTTTTGGGTTACAATGCGTTTATACATATTTTAGAAAACCACCTCGGGAGATTGCGTGGCTCGAGGAATTAACGGGTGATGATTTTTTGTCCCAGCATTAAAACCATACAACACTTGAGGACATACGTCCCAGCATTAAAACAATACAATGCTCGAGGACATAATCGCTTAAGGACAAAACTGTCACCGATAATACAAAATGAAAACAATACAAAATTTGAGGAATTACTGTCACCGAATGGTCCTCGAATTGTTGCCCGGATCATATCTACCACAATGTCTGTATACACATTATATACACACATTGTGGTGGTGAATGATATCTACCACAATGTATGTGTATATACACATTGTGGTGGATATCACAATCCAATGTTGTGATGATATCCACCACAATGTGTATATACACACACGTTGTGATATCCACCACAATGTGTATATACACACACGTTGTGGTAGTTATCATCACAACATTGGATTACGATATCTACCACAATGTGTATATACACACACATTGTGGTAGATATCATCACAACATTGGATTACGATATTTACCACAATGTGTATATACACACACATTGTGGTAGATATCATCCACCACCACAATGTGTGTATACAATGTGTATACATTGTGGTAGATAATTGCAGAGATATCCACCACAATGTGTGTGTATAATGCATATACACACATTATGGTGGATATCATCATCCACCACAATGAGCGTAAACAATGTGTACAATGCATATACACACATTGTGGTGGATATCATTACAATGAACTATGCATACACATTGTTTACGCTCATTGTAGTGGTGTACACATTGTGGTGGATATCATCACAACCATAAACAATGAGTATACACACACATTGTAGTGGATATCATTACATTGAATTGTGTATACACACACATTATGGTGGATATCATTACACTAAATTGTGTATACACACACACTATGGTGTATATCATTACAATGAACATTGTAATGATATCCACCACAATGTGTGTGTATACACATTGTTTACGCTCATTGTGGTGGTGTACACATTGTGGTGGATATCATCATAACCCAACATTGTGATGATATCCACCACAATGTGTGTGTATACACATTGTATACACTCATCATGGTGGATATCATCACAAAATTGGATTGTGATGATATCCACCACAATGTATATATACACACACATTATGGTAGATATCATCATCCACCACAATGTGTGTATACAATGTTTACACACACATTGTGGTGGATATCATCACAACATTGGGTTTTGATGATATACACACATTATGGTAAATATCATCACAACATTGGATTGTGGTGATATCCACCATTATGTGTGTATAAAATGTGTATACACGCACATTGTGATGGATATCACAACATTGGGTTGTGATGATATCCACCATAATGTGTGTAGACAACGTGTATACAGGTGGATATTTTCAAATCATCATCGCAACGTTGGGTTGTGATGTGATGATATCCACCACAATGTGTGTGTGTACACATTGTATACATACATTGTGGTTGTAATGATATCCACCATAATTTGTGTGTATACACATCATATACATACATTGTGGTAAATATCATTACATCACAACCCAAGATTTGTACACATTGTGTGGATATCATCACAACCACAATGTGTGTATACAATGTGTGTACACATTGTGGTGGATATCATCACACCCAATGTTGCGATGATATCCACCACAATGTGTGTATATGATGTGTACAAACACATTGTGGTGGATATCATCACAACCCACTGTGCAGACACACATTAAGGTGGATATCATCACAACCCACACATTATGGTCATCACAACCCAACATTGTGATGATATCATCACAACCCACACATTATGGCAGATATCATCACAACCCAACGTTGTGATGATATCCACCACAGTGTGTGTGTATACACATTGTATACACACATTTTGGTTGTGATTATATCCACCACAATGTATGTGTATATCATCACAATCACAATGTAAATGGATGAAGAAAATAACTGATGTGATGATATCCACCATAATGTAGGAAATATTGTAGAGTTCTATCATTTGTTGAGTAAGCAACATTGAGAGATAGTTGTGTTTTATACACAAGAAGAGTTAGTGCTCACAAATTTTTGCAAGGGGTTGGTGCTCCTGTGAGTTGGTGCTCAAAAATAGTTGTTGCATTGGTGTTCGGCAAAAAGGTTGGTGCTCCTGCGAGTTAGTGCTTGTGAACTTTGTAATTTGAGTTGGTGCTCATTCATATACTTGAGATTGTTTTCTATGGTTTTTCTCACTTTGGGTCCACGTAAAAATTCGATCTCTCTCTTGAGTGGTGCATGTTAATGTCTCAATTTTATTGCATATCTTTAATGTGTGATTAAGTGGTTAAAGAAAAGAAATCAGATTAAGTAAAAGATATATGTTATACTGATTCACCCCCCTTCTCAGTGTATTTCTTGCTTAACAATTGGTATCAGAGTAGGTTCCTTTTGAAAAAATTTTACAGTTTGAAGGTAGATCGGAGAAAGCACGATTGCTGGATCACATGAAGGTTTTTCTACAAATAAGGCACCTTTGTTTGATGGGACAAATTTCATTTTTTAGAGCATAAAGATGAGGACTTATTTGATGGCTCTTATATTCGACATTTGGTAAGTAGTGGTGAAGGAATATGAAGAGCCAAAGACACTTGTAACTACTCTGATGAAAAAGAATGGAAGTGAAAATAATATTAAAGCTTTAAATGCTATTTTATGTGGTTTATGTGAATCGGAATTTGTTAAAGTTATGCAATGTAAATTTGCTCATGAAACTTGGATAAAGCTTGAGAATATTTACAAAGGTGATGGAAAGGTTTAGTAAGCTAAGCTTTAGAATTTTAGCAGACAGTTTGAGAGTTTGAAGATGAAAGAGAAAAAATATAGCAAATTACCTTTTGCGGGTTGATTAAATAGTTAATCAAATTCAAGGTCTTGGAGAAAAATTGGAAGTATCAATCGTGGTACAAAAAGTTTTGAGATCTCTACCATTGAAATATGAGGCAAAAGTTTCGACAGTGGAAGAAATGAAGAATTTAGCCAAACTAAAGATGGATGAACTGCATACTATTCTTACGGCATATGAGATATGGCTCGAATAAGAGAAACCCTCAAAGAGATAAGCTACTTTCAAGACAAAAAAAATAGAACGCTAAGATTCAAGAATCAAGTGACAATTTTAGCGATGATAAAGATGACAACGAAGCTCTATTTATTCGCAAGCCGAAAAAAGATAGATAAATATTTTAAAAATTTACCTTTTAAATGTTTTAATTGTAAAAATATTGAACTTTTAACAGCTAAGTGTCCAAATAAGGGTAATGGTGACAATGAAGAAGGAAAGTCTACATACAAGAAGAATTTCAAAGAAAAATTCAAAAAGATATTCGAGAAGAAAAGTTTATATTCTAAAGATCCTAGCTCAATTGAAGATAATGGAGTCAGTAATTCAAAATAAAAAGAGATTCTATCCATGGCCATACATGAAGATGCCTCCGTAAGCAAAAGTACATATGATAAAAAAAAAGAACAAGATGAAGTCGAAGTAAATCTAAAAGAACTCATTTGTGCCTTAGAAGAGTTCAAAGGTCTTGAGAAGAAGAATCGAAGATTGAAGCTCCAAATCAAGAAAAATGAAAAAGAGTCAAAGGAAACAATTGAAGATCTACAAACACATTTTGAAACTCCAAATCGAGAAAAATGAAAAGGAGTCAAAGAAAACAATTGAAGAACTACAAACACACTTTGAAGCTCTAAATCAAGAAAAATGAAAAGGAGTCAGAAAATAATTGAAGATCTACAAACATGCTTTGAATAAGCCAAGAAGAATGAAAAAAATCTAACACAGTTGCAAAAAGTAAATGAAAAATGTAAAAAGTATGTTATTGAAATTGCTTTTTTAATAGCATATCTTGAGAAAACAAATAAAGCAATCAATGATAGAGCAACGAATGATTCAAAATTTGAAAATAGCACTAATATGTTGATTAAGATATTAAAAAGTCAAAGATCAATATCAAATAAGATAGGTATCAAATTTAAAAAAGAGAAAAGAAAGACCACTACTTTCACAAACAAGGTTAACACAGAAAAAAGAAAGAACTATGTTGAAGCTCTTACAAAAGAGAAAATAAAAAGAGAAGAAGTTAACAATTTAGAGGACATCTCAAACAAAGAATGCTGGAAAGAACAGAGCTACAAAAGATAATCAAATCAAAGATACACATACATATACTATTTTTATGGTTACTGTTTTTATTGTAATGGATATAGTCATAAAAAAATAAAATATTGAAAAAGGGTTAACAATTTCAAAAATAAGAAGAAAATTCATGCAGAGTCAAACAGAGGCCACAACTCTTTTGCTCCTCTATTAGGGTTTAATAAAGAGGCCTTAATATGTTATAATTGCAATAACTTCAGACACAACCCAGTATTGTAGAAGCGTATTCAAGTCAGTCAAAAAAGATCAGAATTTCAAAGTTCCATTAATCAAGAAGAAAATTTAGATAGTCATGACAAAAGAAATAACCTGAAAAGTTTATGTTGGTCCAAACAACTTTACATGCAAGAAAAAAAAGGCCATGGTTCATTGACAATGAATGTTCGAGGCACATGACAAGAGACAAGAGCAAGTTTATAACCTTTAAAAAAATCAATGATGGCACAGTTAAATTCGAAGAAAATACTACTGTCGGAATTGCCGAAAAAGGTACACTAAGTTTGAAAAATGGTAGAACTAAAACTAAAAATAATATGTATGTAAAAGGTCTTAAACATAATCTTTTGAATGTAAGTCAAATGTGTAATCAGAGACATTAAACTTTTATGCAGAAGGTTGTGAAATTAAGAGAAAAGATTCAAATGTGTTGGTTGTAGATGCTCAAAAAATAGAGAATAATTTGTATATGTTATCAAACATGAAAGGTCAAAAATGTTTGAGTCAGATTGAAGAAAATTCACTATGACACAGAAAAATGAGACACATAAATTTTGACAATTTTGTCAACATTATCAAGAAACAAACAGTCAAAAATCTTTCAAAGATTACAAAGCCATCTAACACGCATTGTGAACCTTGTCAGCATGAAAAGCAAGCCAAAAGGTGGTTCAAAACAAAAGAATACTTGATCACTCACATGTTAAAGCTTGTTCACACTGATTTGTGTGGACTTATGAGAACTCAAAGTACTCAAAGTGAAAAATATTTCATGTTGCTTATTGATGATTTTTCACGTATGACTTGGATAATATTTTTAAAGAAAAAATCAGAAGCTTTCAAATATTTCAAAACATTCAAAACATTAATTGAGAATGAAATTGGTTTAAAGATTAACTGTTTAAGATCAGATTGAGAAAGATAATTCATGTCAGATCAGTTTATTGAGTTTTGTGAAGACCATAGAATAAAGAGACATTATTCAGCAGTCAAAACTCTACAGCAAAATGGAGTAGTTGAACAGAGAAACAAAACAATTCAAGAGATGACGAGGACAATGCTAAATGAATCCAAAATACCAGATAAATATTGGAGAGAGACAGTTGGTACAATAGTGCATATCCAGAACAGAGCATTATTGAGAGTCAACAGTGACAAAACTCCTTATGAGCTATGGAAAGACAAACCAGCTATAGTTGATTATTTCAAAGTTTTCGACAATAGATGCTTCATAAAGAAAATCGATGAAAATTTGAGTAAGTTTGAATCTAGAACAGATAAAAGTATATTTCTTGATTATGCTTGAAAAAATAAAGCTTATAAATGTTATAACAAAAGAACCAAAAAAATAGTTGAAAGTGCAAATCTCAAGATAGAAGAAGATGGAACACAAAGAATCAGTGATCCAATAGACATTCCTAAAATCATTGAAGAATAAGATTTTGAAGATGAGGAGAAAAAGGACACCAAAACCCCATCCAAATATGTCCAAAAAAATCATAATGAAAGGGACATCATTGGGAACATAAATGAAAGAATTCACACCAAAAGAATGATGGTAAATGAATCTGAGCAAGTTAATTTCTCTTTGTTATCCAAAATTTAGCCTAAAACTTTTTCAGAAGCTAAACATGACTCATAGAGTCTAAAACACTCCCTAATATCTAATTCATCAATAGATATCGACCACACCCTTATTACTAGTTTCTTATCTTCTTCTAAAATTAAGAAATGAGTAGAAATTAAGAGAAATACTAACATAAAAATATGACCTACAAATCATACACACGGTCAATAATCTACTCTGATTATCAACTCATGAACTGAGCAATCTACCTCTCCTTTTCTCCACAAATCTCACATACACCTTACATGCATCTCACTCACAAGTCTAGAAACCAACACATTTGGTTTCACTATTTATAGAGCTTTCATGGTCATGATCATCATCATCTTGGTCGACCAATAGGCATGAATTAACACTTAAGGCATCTATCTCATTGAGACACAACTCAATACCATTCATGTAGGTCTTCCATATCACCCATAGGTCAATCTTAAGTAGCTACACCTATCAAATAGGCCCTTGTAGCCCTTACAAGTTTCATGGAGACCTATTCAACCATTTAGCACTTTATTAAGCAAAACAAGAAATTAGGACCACTTTTAATTATATGAGTCCACTCCTTATGTCCCCTTCGATGTCCTCAAATGATCATAGTTAACTCTACTCACCTCTGCATATGCTCAAACAACTCAAACACTGACCTGGTGCACATGAACATCATGAATGAATACACAGTCAACTTCTTAAGATTTGTTCATACTATAAATGAATGTTCAAACCTTCACAATGCACACAAATAGTCCTCATAGAGTCTAAAAGACTCCCTAATAGCTAATTCATCAATAGATATCGACCACACCCTTATTACTAGTTTCTTATCTTCTTCCAAAATTAAGAAATGAGTAGAAATTAAGAGAAATACTGACATAAAAATATGACCTACAGGTCATACACATGGTCAATAATCTACTCTAATTATCAACTCATGAACTGGGTAATCTACCTCTCTTTTTCTCCACAACTTTCACGTATACCTTACATGCATCTCACTCACAAGTCTAGAAACCAACACATTTGGTTTCACTATTTATAGAGCATTCATGATCATCATCATCTTGGTCGACTACTAGGCATGAATTAACACTTAAGGCATCTATATTATTGAGACACAACTCAATACCATTCATGTAGGTCTTCCATATCACCCATAGGTCAATCTTAAGTAGCTACACCTATCAAATAGGCCCTTGTAGCCCTTATAGGTTTCATGGAGACCTATTCACCCATTTAACACTTTATTAATCAAAACAAGAATTTAGGACCACTTTTAATTATATGGGTCCACTCCTTATGTCCCCTTAGATGTCCTCAAATGATCATATTTAACTCTACTCACCTCTGCATATGCTCAAACAACTCAAACACTGACTTGGTGCACAATAACATCATGAATGAATACACAATCAACTTCTTAAGATTTGTTCATACTATATATCAATGTTCAAACCTTCATAATGCACAAAAATAGTCCTCATAGAGTCTAAAACACTCGCTAATAGCTAATTCATCAATATATATTGAAACAACATTAAAACAAGCTCAAACAATCTTCTTGAGTCACTTGTAGGACATACACAAAAACATAGTCAATTTTGAAGCTCAATAACTTTGACTATACTAATAATTAGACCTTCAAATTCATATTTATAGATGCACCTTGAAGTGATATCCAACTTTGAATTTTACTACATGGTTAAATAGATTGAAAGTTATGGCTCAAAAACCAAGCACTGGTCTTTCCTTCGTTAAATTCAAATATTTGAATTCAAATGGTCATAGTTAAACTTCAAAAACCTTGCTCGCATCTCATATCCTCGCTACTTTAGATCAATCATGCACCATAAATATTATTTTACAAATATTGACATTTAACTCATAGTGTGCCACTACCAAACATTAAACTTTGATCAATTGACCTCATCTTCTGCAATCTTGTAATATTGACTCATCATGCACCGTCAATCTCTGTGAATCAGTCAAGTCTTTATCTTATAGTGCTCACTATTTGATCTAGCTCATAACCATCATGATCATGATACCTATAACCCTCACATTCCTTCTTATCACTTATACAATTAAACATCATGTACTTATTACTATCTCGCTCAACACGCACCGTTAGATCAAAATTGTACGATCACTTGCACATTGTTAGATTTTAGAAGAAGCTCGATCTTTATCTCTGTTAACCAATAAATTTTTTGACCTATTCAACTTGTTACATACCATATATATTCAATATATGATCTCCTATGAGCCATTTGATCTTATTTTTGTCCTGATCCTGAATATCGTGCAAAATAGACTATGGGGACCATTGTTATCTGCCTAAAAGGCCAACTTTTCACCTTCGTATCTTTTGCTTCAATCAAGCACATATTATAAAATTTGTAACATATGATATACTCACATAGTATAATACAACCATTTAACAATATTCTCTTAGAACCCTGACACATGTGAGATATAATTACATTAAAATGCCTCCTCATATTTTTTTGTTCACAGAGCCAACTATGTCAAGAACTATCTGGAAAGACCAACTTTGCACATGCATAGTTTTTGTTGTGCTTTAATGCTTGACCTAAAATTTAGTTTATATAAACTAGGCACAAAAATAAACAAACCCATATGATCACCTTCTCTTGAAACATCCACATGTGTGAGATATGCCACCATTAAAATGCTTACTCAACTTTTCTTGCCACATTGCAAATTTGACTAAGTATGGGAAAACACTGTTAAAATACCTGAGAGCCCAACTCATGTACACAAGCATTAAAATCATATAAAACATCTTAGAGACCTATTTCACATCCCCAAATCACCAAACACATCCCTAAACAACTGTAACCATGCCAAAATAGAAGATCAACCAATCCTACTTCAAGCATACTAGGATAAACACATTGCACACTTTGTCATTTTCACCTATACTATAAAGAAACTTAATACACTCACCTATACACCTCCATGACATCACTATGACATAATTTACAACTCTCTAACAATCTCCCCCTTTGTCATTCATGTCAACACCCATCATATAGCAATATACAACTCACCTTCCTTCTCTCTTTTCAAGCATTCTCACAACAAGGACTTTCTCCCCCTTTGACACAATGACAAAGTGGGCACCAAATGATCTTGAGTACCTGAAAATACCATCAATAGGAGAGTATCATATTATAAATATGATACAAACTCCCCCCTTACCTTGAGCCTACCTCTTCTTGCCTTGATAACTTCCTCTTGCTCCATGCCAACACTCTCTTCAACCAAGCACTGCAACCAATGAAGAAAGATCACACAAAAATACTAAAATATAATGGAACTCACCAAGATACATATAAGAGGGACTCCCCCCAATATTTATGAGCAGTTGCACCTCCTGAGCATCTTTAGATCTCCACACACCATGAAGAACCACCATACAGACTTACTAGTCTTCTCTCTCAAACCACCTCAAGGATCATCAATATAACTTCATGCCACTCACCAAAAAGGAACCATGTACTAAATAAACCTAAGAACTCACCTTGAAATACTCATACCTTGATATTTTAGAGAAACTGAACACAAAGTACTCTTCTTCTCACTAGACCAGTCTAGACTCCTTATAGTCCTACCTGAAAGTTATAGAGCCCACAAATTTCACTATATGAACCCCTAAAACTTAAAGCTTCATATCTAGAGAAATATTATATGCTACACACCAATTTGTAACACCTATCTCATCCTCTACAACATACTTCCTTCACAAACCTATGGGCCAATTAGGCCTCTATTTTGACAAAAAATTGAATAACATGAAATCCACAAACCTTAAAATCTTTGTGAAGCTTTATTTTACAACCCATTTGGCTCATTCAACATATTAAGAATCCTTAGATCTCAATTCATAAGGCAAACCACTTTCCTAGCATAGCCCAAAATCCTAGAATCTAAAAAATAAATAGAGTCAACAAACCTTCTTCTGGTCAACGTCCACCTCTAAAACTTCTTGAACACTTGGAGACAACCATCACATACTTATGGCCCAAAAATTAAGCCTCCATACCTTTGGTAACCCATACATCCTATAACCCATTTTATGCCCTGGATACTCTTAAGCACAAACTAGGAAACCTGTGAGCAAATAAAAATCTCCAATTTGACTTCAACATACTTTCAAACCACAAAAACACTTAGAGCATGATAGAATAAGGTAAAAAAACCTTTCTATGCAAAAATATCATCTTGAAAAATCACAAATCCCCTTTTGCCACTTGAAAACCTTCAATCTGACCCTGCAGACTGACCATATATAGCTACAACATCACTCTATCATCACCACATCATATCTTCCATATAGACATACCTGCTCTAATTGAAAACACTCATCTCTATCCATATATAACTATCTGAAGAACATCACATCAACACTTGATTCTCCACAAGAAAGATGTCTCTTAAGAAGCATAGGCATAGACACCCTAATTCACAATGACCTAGAATGATGTGAAACCAGGAGTTGCTCACAACTCTTCATATTCCTTCTCCTCCTTGGTCATCTGATACTTGTAGTTATTATTCTTATTCTTGGGATTAAGAGAAGTAACATGCTCAAACAATACAACATTCTCCTTTTCTTAAATGACTCGATTTACAATACATGTGGACAACATAGATTCATGACATACCTTTTCATCTTGTTGTCCCCCAAAAATGTAAGCTATTTTTGGGACAACATTTGAATTATTTTAGTCCTACAGACCAAAATAATCTCTTCCTTTTCCAGATTTTGTTTTGAGCATTCAAATTCCTCATTTTTCAAGCTTTTCATAAATCTACGGACTGCAAACAGGCTCATTTCTACAAGTTCAACGGGCTTCACGACTTTCGCAGGTGTGTTCAATCAAAAGAATCAATTTTCTAACAGTTGGTCATTTTTGGAATTCATTCATCACCTTGGTTCAAACAACAATTTCCATCGGTAAGCATCAGCAACAGGTTCAACGTTTGGTTCAACGAAAAGGTTCAAAACCTTGGTTCAACGACAAGTTCAATGTTCGGTTCAATGCTTAGTTCATCGGTTCAGTTCACTCAAATTGAACCATCAACTTGAACCATTTTTAGTTCAACCGATTGGTTCAATGTCTTGATTTAATAGAATGGTTCATCACCTAAGTTTAAAGAAGCCCGAAGGCCATTTAAAGACTGCCCAAAGGGTAGATACCCTTGTGGGAGGCTCTTCCCGACTCAAAACAAGTCATTTCTTAAGGCCCGAAAAGGCAAGTGCAATCTAGAAAAGAGTCAAACAGAAGAGCCAAAAGAAGACAAAGGAACGACACGCCCAGAAACATCAAATTCAACACAATGAATTAGCCATTGATCCTTTAAACATACAGAACAGAATACATTCACAGATCTCAAAGCTAAGACCAGCAGAAAGCGGAGAAGGAACATAACAGTAAACTAAATCCAGGACCCGATTCAATTAACCGATTAAGGAGGAATGATGAAGTTAAGATCAGATAACTAGGTGGACATTGAAAGTTACAAACTTTCAATAAGCGTGACTTATTTCCTTGCATTGATAAAATCAAAGGGGTAAAGCGCCCCTAAGTTCCAGCGTGTCTTCTTAATAGATTCTAATGCAAAATGATGTATTGATTGTTCCCAAGTCCTTCTTGAAGAGGCTATATAAGGGACTTTCTTCTATTGTAATGGGATCTCTTTTTTGACAATTAGAACGAAACTCTGCCCAAATTGTAAGGCATTACTAAGACTTTGAGCTCAGAATGCCGATCATATTTTGTTACTGGAATAAGAAAGCAAGTGGTTTTTAAGACTTTGTGCTGTAATATCTTTGTTATTGAGGAAATTGTTCTCATGTCTTTTTCTTCAATATATCCTCTGTTCCTTTAATTCAACAAGCAAGATTAGTAAAAGTAGTCAAAAAAGGTGTCCTAAAGAGTCGACTGTGGAGAGACTTTGTGCCCCCATAATTGCCTTTAGTTTGTTTTCTTTTCATTGCTATGTGAAGGACTTTGAAAAGACTTTGAGCTTTCATTGCCCTTCGTATATTACTCTTGAGTATTTCAAGTGCAGACTTTGTGCTGTGTCTCGATTTGTTGGTTACCATATCTTCAGTTACATTCTACTTTTATTTCCAGGAGTATTCTCGTGGCTGGCTGAATAGTTCTTTTGAAAGAAGAGGAGTGTTGTTTGTCATTCATTTGAGTTTTTCCTTTGTTTTATACACATCATCTCTGAAAGAAGAGAGATGGATGGTTTGTCCCACCCATGAGTATTATTTTCTATTTATATATGTATAACATACCTACAGGGAACCTCCCCTTGATGAGAGGAGAGATCAGTGTCTTTCTGATGTGGTAAAACTACACATTTAGACGACTAATCTTCCTACTTTGGCTGATCAGATTTATTTTATTTATCAGTATGCTGATCGATAAAATATTCAACCAATAGTTTTTGGTGACTCCGCTGGGGAAAGAGTGCACATTTATAAAGTCTCAAACTTCAAGCTGAAGCAAATCCTGCTCTTTTCTAATTTTTGTTCTGCAATCTAGCAACTTCATGATATACCAGAGGCCAAAAATACCAAGGTGTTGTAGACACTACTTTTGAGTTGGTGCGACAGAGTAATTTTGAGTTGTTTCTTCCACAATCTCAACTTGGATGAACTGCTAGTCGAGCCTTGCCTGCCCATACTCAGACTGGATTAGTGATACCACTTTTGCATAATCAAATCATGGCTCAAGGACCCTGGGGTAATTCTTTTGGTCCCCTAAATTTGACTCCACCTCTGCATGAGCTTTCATGCAGTTTAAGGAAAAATTTCCCTAAATTCTTTGGTGATGGGAAGGTTCATCCCGATGAACACATTACAGCGTTCAGCATAGCCTGCGGGGTAATAGGGGTGGAATTTGAAGATATAGCGGTTAGGCTATTCATGGAGACACTACAAGGTGCTCCTGCTGACTGGTTCTACCACCTGTAGGCTGGGTTAGTGACTGATTGAGACACTTTGAAAGACAAATTTGAAGCAAGATTCAAGCCTACAGAAGATGCACATGCCTTGCTAGCCCAACTCAATCAGATAAAGAAGGAGCCTCATGAGCCTATGAGAGAGTTTATTGCTAGGTTCGACAAGCTAAGGCACAAGATTCCCTTGGCTGCCCAGCCAATAGCTCAGAACCTCAAATGCTTCTTCATCAAATCACAATTGCCTGAAGTGAGTTTCTTACTAAGATGGGCCAGACACGTAGACCTTGTTGCTGCTCAGGACTTGGCTACTGAGGTAGAAGATGACCTTATCTTGGCTGGAAAGATAAGGAGAGACCCTAATAAAGGAAAATCCTCTTCATCTTCTGAGTAATCCCCTGCAGTCACTACTGACCCAATGGTACAAAAGCTAGAAAATGAAATGCTAGCTCTAAGAAAGCAAGTGGCGCAAGGGATGTCATCTGCTCCTGCATACAGAGATATGCCCAGGAGGACTTTCCAGAATTAAGTGTACCAAGGCAATACTGCCAGGAATCAGGGATAGCAAAATCGCCTTCCTCCTCCACAAAGGAATCTTGCCCTTCAAGCGCCTCTAAACAACTCGGCAGTTGGATATCTTGAAGCTGAAATGAATTTTTCATTCCAATTTGAGTTAAATCCCGAAGATGATGCTAATCTCTTCATTGAGGAAGAAGAAGAATTAGCTGGCGACTCCCATATTAGTTTCCTGAACTATCAAGATGAACCCAAAAGTGAAGGCCATGTAGCTGAGGGGTCATATGCTGTAATCACCCAGTCTAAAAATCAATCAGCTTAACAAGTTGATAAAGAGAAAGCAGAGGAGCGACCTCAATCAGTAGTTTCAATTGCTAAGCGGGGATCCACTCTTCCTTTCCAGCCAAAGGACCCTGTGGTTTCAAGAAAGGTAAATACCCCTACGCCTTCTACTTCAATTTCACAGTCCAATCTTTCCCCTTTTAAAAATTAAAAGGATGAACTCCCATCCTCTACTCCTAGCTCATTTCAGGCATTTGATATCATTGACCATATAAAGAGAACTAAAATTCAAATGTCTGAATTTGAATTTCTGCAATCCCATCCTGAGCAGTTAGACAGATTGGTTCAATGTGTTAAAAATCAAAACATCCATGTTGAACGAATGATCCCCAAGGTGACACATGATGCAGTCAGAAATGCATCCACTAGGAACAACCTTGTCATCACTCCCCCTGCTGCTCTTGGTAGGACTGAACCTTTTTATGTCACATTGCTGATAAATGGATATAAGTTGAATAATTGCATTATTGATTCTAGAGCTTCAGACAATGTCATGCCTCCTAAAGTGGCTGAATCCCTTGGTCTCACACTGACCAAGACATTTGGGAGATATTTCTCCATGGAGAATAAGCAAGTACCATTGCTGGGACAAATCAAATATGCCCAATTTGCATTTGCAGCCTTCCCAGCCAAGAGAATCAAGATGACTGTTTTGGTGGCTGACGTTCCAACATCTTATGGCATTTTGCTTGGATGAAATTTTTGCAAGGACGTGGGAGGCGAATTAAGCATGGATCTATCTGAGGCAAGGATCCTTGTCCAAGGCGTGATGAAGAAATTGTTCCCTGAAAAAGAAGCAAAATTTGTGGTCACTCAGACATCAGCTCCCGAAGCTCAAATTCTTTTTGAATCCGCAGGTATGGGTAATTATTTTTTGTCTACAGATGAAGTGCATGAAACACCTGAATGTATCAACTCAAAAATTAGTTCAACAAGAACAGCAAAAAAATTGGTAGGCTGCAGTACAGACCAAGAAGGATTCTCCATTTCTGATGAAGAAAAGTCAGTATCAGATGAAATATGGACTTTGAAATTTGATGGCAGCTATTCTTCTACCGGTTTAGGAGCTAGGATTGTTTTGATATCTCCTCAAAGAGATATGTTCTCTTCATCTTACAAAGTATAGTTTAGCAACACTAACAATACAGTTGAATACGAATCTTTGTTGCTAGGCATGAAGGCTGCTCAAGAAAGGCATTAAATTTCTTCATGCCAAAGGGGATGCTAAATTAATAGTTTGCCAAGTGAGGAATTTATACCAAACTAAGAATGAAATATTACGCCACTACTGTAACTTGGTTTGGGACCAAATTGAAAGTTTTGATGCTTTCAACATTTCTGCGATACCTAGAGAGTGTAATGACAGAGCTGATGCACTTGCTGTTTCAGGAACTCTCTTAGTTCCTCATTTAGATTTCAAAGAAGATAGGTATACCATTGAGTTGGTTTATAGGCCAAGTGTTCCAGACAATGCTGATCATTGGCAAGTGTTCAATGATGATCATCAAATCATTGCCTTCTTGGAATGAAAATATAATTTGGAGCAACTTTGTTTTGAAGGCAGTGAACCTCAAAAGAATGAATCTGTGTCTGAATTCAGCTCATAAATAAATGAAAAATTATTGCAGCTGAAAGGAAACAAAATTTCCAAAGACCTGGTTTCTCTTGAAAAGCTATTTGACAAACATGATAGATTCATTAAACAGCAACAAATAGACTCAAATTTCTCTCAAAGATTCAATCAAGTGAATCTGTTTACTGAAGAAAATTCCAAGATGATCAATATTGGTAAGTGTTGTACCCTTGAAGAAAGATTCAAGTTCACTTCTTTACTTTGTCAATACATGGATGTCTTAGCATATTCTTATGAAGACTTGAAGTCTCTCAGACCAGATGAAATCTGCCATAACATTCCTCTCAAGGCCGACTCAATGCCATACAAGCAAAAATCCAGATAGTATAATCCGAAAATGTCAGGTAATATTCTGTTTGAGATACAAAAGATGTTAAATGCTAGAATCATCTTCCCAATCCATCATTCTACATGGATTGCAAACATAGTGCCTGTTTAGAAGAAAAATGACAAAATTCGCATTTATATAGATTTTAAAAATCTGAATCAAGCATCTTTGAAAGATAATTATCCTTTACCAATTATGGATCAAGTGCTTTAAATAGTGACAGGTGCAGAGATGTTATCAATGCCGGATGGTTTTTCAGGTTATAATCAGGTTGAAGTTGGTGAAATAGACCAATACAAGACTGCATTCACTACGCCTTGGGGTACATTTGCATATAAGAGAATGCCTTTTGGTCTAATAAATGCTGGTGCTACTTTTTAGAGAGCTATGAATCTGGCTTTCAAAGATGAGATTAGTAAATTCATAGTGGTATACCTTGATGATTTGATAGTCTTTTCAAAGCATCGATATGATCATGTACGCCACCTACAGCAAGTGCTGGAGTGTTGTCGCCAGAATGGTATTTCCTTAAATCTTAAAAAATTTGTTTTTAGAGTAACAGAGGGGAAACTCCTTGGACACATTGTGTCCAAAGAAGGCATAAAGATTGACCCAGATAGAGTCAAGTCTATTCAAGAGCTTAATCTACCTACAAATAAGAATGCTGTTCATTCTTTGTTCGAAAAGGTGAATTTTTTACGGAGATTCATCCCTAAATTTGCTGAGAAGACTAGACATATTGTGAACATGATGAAAAGGAAGACTGTCTTCAACTGGACTAAAGAAGGTAAATCAACATTTCAAGATATCAAGACTGCCATTGCTCACGCCCCTACCTTGGTTTGTCCAGATTACCACAAAGATTTCATCATATACAGCTATGCGTCTGAGCATACTCTTTCCGTGATTCTTGTTCAATAGGACAAAGAAGGTATGGAATCTCCCATCTCTTTCATGAGTTGCCCTCTCAAAACCCATGAAATGAAATATTCAAATATAGAGAAGCACGCCTATGCCTTGGTAAAAGCAGTCAAACATTTTTGCTTCTATATTCTGAATTCATATACTACTGCCTTAGTTCCAGACACTACAATCAAGTCTATATTAACTCAGCAAGAGTTTGGCACAAAGAGAGGTAATTGGATTGCAAAAATCCAAGAATTTGATCTGGATATCAAGTCGACAAAGTTGGTCAGAGGTAAAGGCCTTTTCCAATTAATGGCTGACAATAAACCAGAAGATACACAACATGAAGAAGCTGAAGTGGAAAATACTCTTACAGTCCTTTTTGTCTCCACTACCAATGAATGGTACTCAAGTATTGCCTATTTTCTGATTTATGGTGAATGTCCTGCTCATTTGTCTTACAAAGAAAGGAGGACTATCAGGTTGAAAGCTACCAATTTTATCCTTTGGGATAACGGCCTGTACAAGAGAAGCATAGATGGAGTATTCCTTCACTGTGCAGACAAGGAGCAACAAACCCAGCTTTTGAAATCTTTCCACAATCTGGCCTATGGAGGACATTTTTCAGCTTTTGTGACTGCTCACAAGATTCTGCGAGCCAGGTATTACTGGCCAACTCTTTTCCAAGATGCACATAAGTGGGTGAGAAAATGTGAACTCTGTTAGCAATTTGTTGGAAGACCCAAGTTGGCTGCCCTGCCTCTCAAGCCAGTAATCATAGAGGAACCTTTCCAGTAATTGGGACTTGATTTTATTGGGACAATAAACCCATATTCAAGTGCTGGACATGATTATGTCCTTACAGCAACTGATTAGTTCACCAAGTGGGTAGAAGTAATTCCAACTAAGCATGCTACTTCAGAAGTTGTATGCAACTTCCTCAAAGAAAATATCATTTCCAGGTTTGGAGTTCCACTCAAAATTGTTACTGATAATGCAACTTGTTTCACCTCTCAAGAGATTACGCAATTTTGTTTTCATTATGGAATTACACTCTCTCATTCTTTTGATTATTTTCCACAAGGGAATGGAGAAGCTGAGTCCAGCAATAAGAATTTGGTAACTATTATAAAAAAGCTAGCAAATGATAATCAAAGAACATGGCATAAAGCATTGGTTGATGCTCTATGGGTAGACAAGATCACACCAAAGAGGGCAATTCATATATCTCCTTTTCAGCTTCTTTACAGTATTAATGCTGAGATATCAATAACCTTGGAGTTACCAGCCTTGAAATTGGCGAAGGCCATTGGAGATCAGACATATGAGAGTTCTCTTGACAAAAGAATCATGTACCTGACTCAGCTAGAAGAATAAAGAACCATGGTGGTGGATAGAATTGCTACTCATCAAACTCTGGTAAAGAAACTCTTTGATCAAAAGACTAGAAATCATGATTTCTAGATTAGGAATCAAGTCCTGCTGTGGGATAAAAGAAGAGAACCAAAAGGGATGCATGGAAAGTTTGACTCCCTTTGGAGAGGCCCATTTATAATTCATCAGCACATTGGTGAAAACAACTTTCTATTAAAATACCAAGATAACACGCTCTTTTCTCTGCCCCACAATGGGTAGCATTTGAAACACTTCAATTCTTGAAGTATCAGATCATTGCCTCTATATATATGTATATTTGTACAGTTTTTAATTCTGTTTTGTTTAGTTTGTTCCATTTTTGAAGCCTTTCATTTCTGGGTAGCGTGACTTCGTAACCCAATGGTACACATGAAGGCACTGGGGATTCTGGATTCTACTCCTTTCAATTCTTTTTGAAATTGATAGAAGTTCCCCAACTGGAGCCAGCTGTTGTCCCCCAAAAATGTCAGCTATTTTTGGGACAACATTTGAATTATTTTGGTCTTACAGACCAAAATAATCTCTTCCTTTTCCAAATTTTGTTTTGAGCATTTAAATTCCTCATTTTTCAATCTTTTTGGAAATCTACGGACTGCAAACAGGCTCATTTCTACAAGTTCAACGGGCTTCACGACTTCTGCAGGTGTGTTCAATCAAAAGAATCGGTTTTCTAATAGTTGGTCATTTTCAGAATTGGTTCATCGCCTTGGTTCAAACAAAAATTTCCATCGGTAAGCATTAGCAGCAGGTTCAACGTTTGGTTCAACGAAAAGGTTCAAAGCCTTGGTTCAAAGACAAGTTCAACGTTCGGTTCAATGCTTAGTTCATCGGTTCGATTCACTCAAATTGAACCATCGGCTTGAACCATTTTTAGTTCAACCGATTGGTTGAATGTCTTGATTTAACGGAATGGTTCATCACCTAAGTTCAAAGAAGTCCGAAGGCCATTTAAAGACTGCCCGAAGGGTAGATACCCTTGCGGGAGGCTCTTCCTGACTCAAAACGGGTCATTTCTTAAGGCCCGAAAAGGCAAGTGCAATCCAGAAAAGAGCCAAACAAAAAAGCCAAAAGAAGACAAAGGAATGACACACCTAAAAATGTCAAATTTAACACAGTGAATTAGCCGTTGATCCTTTAAACATACAGACCAAAATACATTCACAGATCTCAAAGCCAAGACTAGCAGAAAGCGAAGAAGGAACAAAATAGTAAACTAAATCCAGGACCCGATTCAATTAACTAGATAAGGAGGAATAATGAAGTTAAGATCAGATCGCCAGGTGGACATTGAAAGTTACAAACTTTCAATAAGCGTGACTTATTTCCTTACATTGATAAAATCAAATGGGTAAAATGCCCCTAAGTTCCAGCGTGTCTTCTTAACAGATTCCAACGCAAATGATGTATTGATTGTTCCCAAGTCCTTCTTGAAGAGGCTATATAAGGGACTTTCTTCTATTGTAATGGGATCTCTTTTTTGACAATTAGAACGAAACTCTGCCCAAATTGTAAGGCATTACTGAGACTTTGAGCTCAGATTGCCGATCATATTTTGTTACTGGAATAAGAAAGCAAGTGGTTTTTAAGACTTTGTGCTGTAATATCTTTGTTATTGAGGAAATTGTTATTATGTCTTTTTCTTCAATATATCCTCTGTTCCTTTAATTTAACAAGCAGGATTAGTAAAATTAGTCAAAAAAGGTGTCCTAAAGTGTCGATTGTGGAGAGATTTTGTGCCCCCATAATTGCCTTTAGTTTGTTTTCTTTTCATTGCTATGTGAAGGACTTTGAAAAGACTTTGAGCTTTCATTGCCCTTCGTATATTACTCTTGAGTATTTCAAGTGCAGACTTTGTGCTGTGTCTCAATTTGCTGGTTACCATATCTTCAGTTACATTCTGCTTTTATTTCCAGGAGTATTCTTGTGGTTGGCTGAATAGTTCTTCTGAAAGAAGAGGAGTGTTGTCTGTCATTCATTTGAGTTTTTCTTTTGTTTTGTACACATCATCTCTGAAAGAAGAGAGATGGATGGTTTGTCCCACCCATGAGTATTATTTTCTGTTTATATATATATATATATAGCATACCTACAAGGAACCTCCCCTTGATGAGAGGAGAGATCAGTGTCTTTCTGATGTGGTAAAACTACACATTTGGATGACTAATCTTCCTACTTTGGTTGATCATACCTATTATGTTTATCAGTACGTTGATCGACAAAATATTCAACCAACACATCTATAGAATCTTCCTTGCAGCTTTGAACCTCATCACTAGGCACTATCAATTGATGTTCTTTGAATGAAACTTACTCAATGACAACATGATGTTCACTTGGATCCATACTTACCTTAGAACTAGCCTCAACCAGTTCCTTGATATTCTCCTCGAGCTTGATCTCTTTACTCACAACATGAGTAGACAATGAGAGCCCTTGGTACTCTTTAACTTCTGAAGTATTCACCACCATAGAAAAAAATTACTTGGACCTAAAGTCTCATCATGACTCATAATTACCAGCTTTGGTTTCCATGAGTTAAATTGCCTTCTTCCTTGCATTATAGGAGCCTGATTGAACTCATTTTGACTTGATGACCTTTGCTTGCAGAACCTAGCATTGTGGCCAATCTTCTCATAGTTGTAGCAGACAATATTCCTTGATGGAAACATAGTTTGTCTTACCGTGTTAGGATAAAAACTTGCAATATGTCCTTTGTCATGACAAATAAAACAACCTCCCCTTTTTGAAGAGGACTCACCTTGTCTAATCTTATGTGGATAATGGTTTGCAAAGTGTTCCACAATAAGACAGTTAAAACACTTATCTTTGTTTACACCTTTTGAATAAGACCCCTATCATAATTCCATGCAAAATCATATCTAACATGTCTCTTACATTCTCTAGCTCTATGCCCAAATTGATTACATGTGAAATAGTAATAATTGAAACTTGCATACCTCATGGCATTTAGCTATTTGATCTGATTTGTCTTCATTCTACCAGCACCTTCATTCCTTGTCTGATGATTGTCCTTGTTCACATTAGTCTTCATCTTGTCTTGAGTTATATTCTTTTGTTCTTCTTTATATCCAAGACCAATTATATCACTAACACACTTTTGACCACACAGAATATTGTGTAGATCACTTGAGCTCTTTTCAAATCTCATAAATGACTTCACCTTGCTTGTAGACTTCTCTAACTCATCTTTCAAACACTTACTTTTAGAAACATACCTTGAACATTCATCTTCCTTAGCTTTCAGGCATGTAGATAGGATTTCCAAGTGACAACTGAGATGCTTAACTGTATCTTCATGCTCCTTGGTGTCTTCATTCATTCTTGCCTCATACACAATGAATTGCTCCTCATAGTATTTGAGTTGAGACTTCATCTTCTTATTGATCTTCTTCTCAATCTTTAGTTCTTCAAGAGCATTTGTCAATGCATTCTCATAGTCCACCTCATCTTCATCATCATTTGTATCAATCTAAGTAGACTCAATTTGATGTGATCAACTTCCTTCCTCAACCATGAACAAAGATTCATGTTCAACAGAACCAACATCTTCATGATCATATTCTGAGTCACTATCTTCACTCTCATCTGATGAGCTACAATCTTCTTTGGTGTAGAGCCTCTTCTTGTTCTTGAAGGATTTCTTGTTGTTGTTATACTTTTTGAATCCTTTCTTCCTATATGTCTTCTTGTCTTCATCTTGGCCTTCACCATGATCTTCACCATTCTTCTCATGCTTATGAGGGAACTTACGAATCACGACTTTTCCTATAGCAGATACTTTTGGGTCAAACTTGAGGGATAGATACCTTAATACCTTTTGGACTACAATAGCCTCTTCAAGATTCTCTCCAAGACATCTGATGATGTAAACAGTATCATCAAATCTTTGCAGAAAGGATGCCACATAATATTCTTCCTTCATCTTGAGACTTTCAAATTGCCTTTTGTGAATCTGAAACATAACAAGCTTGACCTTTGAATATCCTTCATAAATGATTTGAATTCTATCCCATATCTCTTTAGCAGATTTACAATGGATTACTTTGGTGAACTCAGTCTCTATAAGCCCACAAGTGATGGCATTCATTGCCTTATAATTATTCTCAAATAGCTTCTTGTCTGCAACACTAGATGGAGAAGTAGGAGCAGTATAACCATACATAACAGATTGCCATACATCAAACCCTATGGATGTAATGCATGTGCTCATCCTTGCACTCTAAAAAGCATAATTGGATCCATTGAACATTGATGCTTCCTTAGTAGAGAAATCTCCTTGATGACTACCCATATTGTGCCTTGGATGACCTTTAAGTTGTTAAGCCTTTACCAAAGGACCTGCTCTAATACCAATTGTTAGAGGTACAATCATTGAGGGGGGATGAATCAGTGAGCCCAAATAATCTAACTTCAATTTCAATCACTTTTAAGTTCTTAATCAATTACCATAAGCATTCATGAAGCATACACATCATTCATAGCGATGAGCAAGAGAGAAAATACAAGATCAATCAAATAACACATGACATATGTGGGAAACCCTCTTGGAGAAAAAAACCCACTGGAACCTGCAATTGGACTACTATCCTATAATAACAATAAAAAATTTAGATCAACTACAATTGATCAAATAACTACCATCCCTTATTTTAGTGAGACTGCAATCCCACAAGGAGCTTCTACACTTGTCTAGCTGAGCTGCCACAACAACTAAGACCTTTAGCAAGTTTCACCTTGCAAGGAGACTGCAACCCCCTGGATGTTAAGCTACCATAACAATACCTAAAAACACATCCACCTTTGGAATATTGTTTACAACACTTGATGATGGACTTCTACTTATCACTCTTCACCTTCATCGCTCACACTCAATCTTCAAATCTATAAGAGCATTATTCTAACATAAAAAAATATGACCTATAGGTCATACACATAGTGAACAATCTGCTTTGCTCATCAACTCATCAACTAGGCACTCTACCTTTCCTTTGCTCCACAACTCTTACACAGACCTTGCACTCGTCTCACTCACAAGTCTAGAGACTAACACATTTGATTTCACTATTTATAGAGCATTCATGATCATCATTAGCTTGGTTGGGTAATAGGCATGCCTTAACCCTTAAGGCATCTATCTCATCGAGACACAACTCAATACCATTCACATAGGTCATCCATAGCACCCATCAGTCAATCTTAAGCAGCTACACCTATCAAATAGGTCCTTGTAGCCCTTATAGGTCTCATAGAGACCTATTTACCCATTTAGCACTTCATCGAGCAAAATAAGAACATATGAACAATTTAAATTACATGGGTCCACTCCTTATGTTACCTTTGACATCTAAAAACAATATTCCATATAAAATGGGGTTCAATCATTTACATAGTAATTCCATTTGGCCTTAAGAATGCCCTAGCTATTTTTAGTTGGGTCATGGTCAATGTTTTTAAATATTTTATACATGATTTATTAGAAATCTATTTAGATGATTGCACTATTTATGATTTATTTAAATATCATATCCAAGAGCCGAGACTAATTTTTGAATGATGTTGAATGCTACAAATTGCATTGAATCTTAAAAAATGCAAATTCTTGATGCCTACATAATTTGAAAGGAAGGATTGATGATTGATCCCTTAAAGACAACTATAATTATAAACTTGCCACCACCCAAAACAAAAAAATAGGTGTGTACATTGTTATGATACACATGATACCTTTAAAATTTTATTAAAAATTATGTCACAATCACTGCAACGGTTTGGTACACATAAGATACCAAACCGTTATTCTTAGTAGGGAAGTTCCAAATTTGCACCAAGATTCTGGTAGCCACCCATGTTTATTATTCCTCTTATTGAGCTTTTTTATAAAGTAGTTTATGAAAATTTATCTAAAATCCTTAGGAATTATCTCTAGTCTAATTGCAAACATGTCAAGGGCTTCCATCATGTTGTTTGAGACATATGTTGCCTCCCTCGGGATAAAGTAGGCATGGGTATTATTGACCTTTACAGTCAAAGTGCAACTTTATGTGCTAAATGGGTGGTTCATGCCATTGAAAATAATGAGGCCTAGGAAATACTGCCAAGGTATTGTATCTCTTTTGGGGGGCCCTATGGCAAGTCTAGTTGGAAAAATATAGGTTTCCATTCCCTTCTCATCACTACAGTTTTTGTCAAAATTGAAGCTTCCTTTGTTGCCAAAAGCATATGGAAAGCCAATGGATTGGGGATGGATTTTTTACAAGTTTATCTTTCAATGATCATAACATATGGGAGTCTCCTATTATGACAAACACTAGCATTTTGTTGCTGAATTGTCAGGAATCATAGCCCTCAAGCTATTTCAGAAAGGTATTCTTACCATTCGTGATTTGGTTTCTACTAAGGACTAGATTTCTTGCCTTGACTTGAAAGCTAAATTTTAATTACCTTTTGTGCTTCATATTCAAACGTTGCTTCCTAAAGTTATGCTTCATAATCTTGGTTTTCAACCTCCCTATGCTTGGTGGAAAGATTGGCATTGGAATTATGACACCCATTTCAAGAATTGTTCTCTAGGTCTTCTATATCAAGTCATGATCCCATTCTCTCCTGCTCTCTACAAGCTCAATAGGCACTTGGGACTTAAATCCTCTTCCATAACTTGGCTTGCCAGACTTGATAGAATTTGGCACGTTGAGATCGAACCTAAGCTCACCCACTTTCTGTGATGTCTCTTCTACCAAGGCCTCCCACTCAGAGAGTGGCTCTCTCACATGAGCATTGTTCCACCCAAGTATCCTATAGGCCATCATCCTTAATATTTCAAACATGTATTCTAGTTCTATCCATGCGCCCATTCTACTTGAAAATGGATCCATAGCCTATTCCATCCTTATCACCTAGAGCCATTTTTTTAGTGGTTTGCTCTTTTGGGGGACTTGGCCAACTGACCAACTTCTATTTCTTTTATGTGGAAATTTTTCAAAGCCATCATTATTTTCCAATTATGGAAGGCCATAAATAATGTTATTTTTAATAATGATACTTGCTCTTGTGATTTTTCACTTAACAAAAAGATATTTGTTATATTTTTGACCTGTATACAGATTCAAGTCCAAACTGATAAGGTGTCTATGGAAGTTTACCACCTCCAATAGCTATTGAATGATTAGGGGAACACTCCATGCACTATCAATTAGGGGCCACCAGATGGGTTGCTTGAAGGACCACCGCCGCCACCTCCCAAAAAACGTAGAAGTTGTTTTCGCTAACGCGAACACTTTTCCCCTCATTTTCATCCAAGAGGGTGGGGCTCACCACCACTACATGGAAAATTTGACACATCTCCTTCTCATAGAGTATGTTATATAGGCACTGATTCTTAGATGCAACCTGTTGATGGCTGAGCTATTGATGCAATTATGGATCTCTTGGACAACAAGGTGGCCCCGAATCCTCCTTCTGCTTGGGTGGATTAGGTGTGGGACATCTCTCTCAATCATTTGCATGCCTAGCTTTATGTATTTGAAGATCTATGAAAAAGTTGTGACTTCTATCAATGGAGCTTATGTTTATCAACTTTATCGTTACTCCAAACATTACAAGAAGTTTCAATCACATAAAATGTTGAGAAACATAAAATGTTGAGAATATTATATGTGTGCATTAAAGAGAGGCTAAAAATAATTTATGATAAAAATTTTGAGCTTAACTAGTAGAAAATGATAAAATTGCATTATCACTTTCGTGATTTAGGAAGAAAAATAGTGATTAAACACTCACCATGTTTTGGTTACCTTTACTAGGAACATTATCAACATTCATAAGCTAAGGGATGTGAGTCTAATGCTTTATTTCATTGGTTGTGGCTTTCCATTAGTTGTGACAAAACCTCTTCTACAAAAGCATACTGTATGTCCAAAGTTGTTACACTTATTGCATTTGACATTGTAATCTTATAAAGGAGCAAATGGATTGTAGTTTCTGTTTGAAGATCCATAAGAACTTTTTTTTATTGTTCCATACAAAATCATTTCTTGCATGTTCCTTACAATCTCTAAATTTATGACCAAAATGATTATAGAAATAACAATAACCATAAAAGGAACTCTAGAACCTGGTCATATGTGCCTACCCTTGAGGAAATGATCTTCTGAATGTATTTTTATCCTTGTTGTCTTCGTGAAGAATTCTAGTTTTATGAGGAAAGTCATTTTGTTTCTTCTTGTTGATAGGACTTTGGATAGGGCTTCAACATAACTCTTTGGTTTTTCTTCATTTGACTTCTTTGGTGCCTCATTGGAGTCTTCTTTATTTGCCATCTTATTTTCCTTATACCAAAGACTAGTCTTTATAAATGGTGACCTTTGTCCATTTATAATATCATCCGAAATCTCGGTACTCTTCTCAAACTTAAGACGCCTATTTAGGTTAGCCGTCATTTTCTCTAGTTCATTCCTCAAACAAATAATTTCAGACACTAGCCTCTCAAAATTTTCTTTTTTTGTCTTCAATTGGATTCTCACCTCTTCTTCTATCATTTTCACCTCCTCTAGTTGAATTTTAAGGTTGATGATAGTCTTTTTTGATTCCTCAACACTTTGTGACATTCTTGTTTTTAAAACATAATCCTCTTCTTCATATTTTTGAAGTTGTAATTTTTGTTTCAGATGCTTTTTCTTAAGCTTCTTGATCATGCTTAAGGCACAAATGAGTTCTCCTTCAAGATCCACTTCTCCTTCATTTTGGTCATATTCTTCTCCTTTTAAATCCATCTCTTCTTTTCCTTCACTCACAAAGTTGTCTTCATTTGCCATGACATCACTCTTTGTTTCTATTGCCATGAATAGAGTTTCTTCTCTACCACTGTCTAATATGATCTCATCACTCTCCTTAGTTGAGATACTATCCTTTTTGGAATAGAGATTTTTCTTGTGCCTACCAAACTTTTTCTGATATTCATTTTGTTTGAAAATTATATTGTATTGAGGTTTGCTTTCCTTCTTATTTCTTTCCTCATGATGATTTTCCTCATCATCGCTATTATCCTTATGTTGACATTTATCAATAAAATATCCTATTTTACCACAATTGAAACACTTGAAAGGTAGCTTACCTTTGTATTTTCCAGATCCATTTTTAAGTTTTCTAACAAATAGGGCCTCTTTCTCATCTTGTTCATTGCTGGTGCTATCGTTTGATTCAGGCTCTCTATTTTTCCCTTTCTTCAAAGCTTTGAATGTTGCTTCCCTTTTCGATGACTTTTCTTTTTTGATTCTCATTTCATAAGATGTGAGTATTCCATGTAGCTCATCCATTGTTAATGAGTTCAGATTTTTTATCAATTCAATAGAAGAAACTTTTGCATCAAATCTTAAGGGTATAGACCTTATTACATTTTGAACTATTATGGATTCTTCAAAATTTTCACCAAGCCCTCTGATGGTGTTAACAATCTCATCCGAAGCAGATAGGCTGCAATGTTTTCTTCATCCTTTATTTTCAAAATTTTGAATTGTCTTCTATGTGTTTGAAGCTTAACTTTCTTTACCTTATCGTCACCCTCATAGATGGTCTGAAGTTTATTCCAGATGTCTTTTACCGAATTGCAATGCATTACTTTGACAAATTTTGATTATGATAAGCCACACAAAATTGCGTTCATGGCTTTTGCATTATTTTCACTCACTTTTGTTCCTATTAAATCCATTGGTGGAGTTTGTGGTGTTATATATCCAATTACTACTGTTTGCCATATATCAAAGCCAAGGACCAATAGATATGTTTACATCCTTATGCTCTAGAATGCATAGTTTGTTCCATCGAATAATGGAGCCTTATTTTTGGAAAATATTTCTTGAGCAACCATGTGTGCTCTTGAGATCTGCCTTCTAGTGGTTAGGTTATTTTTAAAGGAACCTACTCTGATACCAAATGTTAATCACATAATTATATTAATAGGGGGGTGAATCAGTATAAGGTAATCTTATAATTTTTAAAATTGATTATCACAATAATATCAATCACATAACATCAACAATTAAGAACACAAGAAGACAAGATTTACGTGGAAACCCTTCCAGGGGAAAACCACTGAGAAAGGACTACTTGAATCTACTATCCAAATACAACCACAGATAAAATTCTTCTTAAAAAAATTTTAGGCACCAACCTACTGGAGACATCAATCCCTATTGCCAAGAAATTTGTAGGCACCAACCTACTGAAGACACCAATCCCCACTGCTAAGCAATTTGTAGGTACCAACCTACTAGAGACACCAATCCTCACTGCTAAGCACAAACTTAGAAAGAGACACCCATATCTTGATCTGAGTCACCGACTTCCACTGAAACAATCATCCACCTTAATATTGTTGCTTCATCAATGAATGATGGTAAATTCAATCTCCTCTTCTTCTTCTCCACAAAAATATGTTTATGCTCGAATGATAGACAAAATTAATTCCATGCTTCAAATTTTCATGTGTTTGTATGATATATCTTTTTATTCTCCAAACACTTGATTCCTTCTCTTCTTCACATATATCACACTTCCATTTTTTTATTCCATTTTTTCTCTTCAACTTCTCTTTATATTTATACCTTCCTTATACCTCTTCAAAAGGGTTTGATTTCTCCCAAGGGATACGACCTCTCCAAAAGTGGTCAGCCCTTCATTTTAGATTATCATTGTTCCATGTGTTTGGTGGGGCGATTAAGCCATAAACAAAAACATAAAACTGTACTGTAGCACTCAACAAAATACTTCTACGTTGATTGGCATTTATTAATTGATGTTGTAATAAATTAAATACATTTTTTATTGTTGGTATTTGTTTACTATTACTAGTCCCTTTCATACTTGGGTGCCCAAACTAAG
This sequence comes from Torreya grandis, assembly GCA_037957365.1. Taxonomy (NCBI): domain Eukaryota; kingdom Viridiplantae; phylum Streptophyta; class Pinopsida; order Cupressales; family Taxaceae; genus Torreya; species Torreya grandis. The sequence goes on from JARHVA010000146.1 coordinate 5,467,872, forward strand.
TCAATTTATCCTTCCATCCTTTGGTATTGATTTTCGAAAATACCATGCTTTGTACTGGAAAATTCTATTACGTTTTGACAATTTTGTTACTTTTCCATTTGACATCAATGACAATATTCCAATAATATTGGCTAGGGAATCAAACTTTGGTGGGATCTTTGGAAGCCATTCATCTCACTGATTGGACTTTGAGCCCTTCAACATGCATGACATACATTTACACATGCAAATGGTTCAATACATGGGTATTACAACATTTTATTTCATATCATTTTCTCATTATTAACCTTCACCTTTTCTGTTGAACTTTACCCTTCTATTGAATTTGATGTTACATTACCATTTTTGACTTCAACTAAAACCCCTATGTTCCTTGCTCTCACCTTTTGACCAATTAAAGACTCCTCAATTGAAACTAACTGGTATCTCAATCCTTGAAGATGCCTAGTTGTATCCAGTCCTTCATTGTCTCACAAATTCATCCTAATACCCACCTTTATATATTAATTTGTATACTCCTATACTGTCATCTCCTTAAAGAGTTTTGAACCTAGTTAAAGAATGTTTTTCAATTGTCTATTGGAAGGAGCTTAGCATCTAACCACTTCAGTTTCTCTGCTATTTTCAAATCTTCCTTGTCTTTTTGAAGTTCGTCTCACTAATAATGCTACACAAAGCCTTAATTCAGTTGCAACCAACTCAATGCTTTTTAGGTTCCTCTTCAACAGTCATTTCTTTACAAGAAGAATTGCTATAATACTTTGAATTCTAAGTTGCAAAAAACTTGGAAATGGGCATGAATTTTGAAATAAAAACACCATCAGAAATGCAATTGCACAAACCCTCTAAACACTTGTTGAAAAATGAAAAATAGAGCATTTCAAAAACATATGCTTATACTTTAGCAAAAAACTAACACTCCAAACTTTAGAATTAAACTTTATATTGTAATTGGTCTAATACATTGGCACAATGTCATCACTACATTAGCAAAAAAATTATGATTTAGTGTTAAAATTTTGTAGAAACATGTTATCGTTGGTCTGAGTAAAACTTTTCTCCTAAAACATGTTATCGTTGGTGAGAAAAAACATATCTCCCTTCCCATATGCATGGTCAGGACATCAACGTAGAGATAGCACACTATTTGTTTGGCATGTAAAGTGGCTTGCCGTCACTAGTTCCTACTATTTACTGCAATAAAAAGATATTGACATGCATTTCGAAGGATTTTGTTCAACTAAATTGCCCATTTTTTGGGATGAAATGCACTACCAGGCTGAAAACATGTTAGAAACAATAGGAAACGTTCAATTGGAATTTTTGTTTCAAGAAAAATTGTAAGAGAAGTTTTCCGCCATTTTTTATGCATTTATGGGCAGTTTCAGGTTTGGAAATGGGTTCTAAAATAGAAGTGGTGGGGGTATCCTGCAACTTAGCTTTAATTGAAAAAGTTTTATGTTTGAAATTACCATTGTAGTTTGCTATATCAAATTTTATTTCGGTCAAGGTTTGAATAAGTCATTCTATGGTCCTAACTACTCTGCATTAGACCTATTGCCGCTTAACCTCTCTTGATCTTGTAGACCAAATTTCTCTCTCTAGAATTTCTTTTCTTCAATCTGTGGCTTCCTTTTTTAGTCTTTACTGTTGTTCCTTATATTTTCATGTTTTCTTTTCTCTTGTCGTTTTTCATTAAGCTTTCTTTGGCTGCATATGTAATTTTCCATGTTGTCACCTTTGCCATCAAATGCCATGATGAATTAAAGCAACAATAATCTTTGAAGTAGGCTACTTCTTTTATATAATCAAATACTTATTATGCATTTTACAATTATGGTTTTTTGGTCTCTGTATTTTTTGCCATATTCATTTTGGATTTGATTATTTGGAGGTGTATGTATTTGAAGGGTGAACTCTCACTTGAAAAGTATTTAAACATTTGGAACTTCAAGACTTTTGTTAGCACTTTTTGCACTGTTGCAAGCTGCACAAATATAATATATAGAATTATATTGCTGAGATGGAATCCTTGGATGTGGCGTATTATTTATTTGAAGTGAATGTGACATGCTAAAAAAATACATAATTTTGTTTGCAATGATTGGTTGAAGACTATCTTGCATTAACATCTATGGTTTTCTTTATTTTTTATAAATAAATGCAATTTATATTACTTCAAAAACTACAAATATACACCAGATTTTCCATTAGGCTACATCAGGTTAATAATAGGGTTATTAGGCAAATCTCCACAAGGAAACAAAGTATTTTAGCCTTGGAACCAATTAGAATTGAATCAATATTCTTATGTATCCATTCATCTTGAGCTTTTAACCTGCATAGCCATCCCCTACTTGAAGTCATCATTTTTTTTAGCTTGATAGGAGAAATGTCCTCTTGGAAAATTGCCTTGAACTTTATTCTCCAAAGAAACCTCATAGCACATAGTCAAACTGTATGCCATATCATTTGCAGCTATACTTGATCATCCAAGAGTCACCTAAAAAGGGACCTCATCAAGATATGGGTGTAATGAAAATAAAATCAAATTCAACATGTAGCCTAATCAAAATATTTTTGCACCTCATAGCACGTAATCAAACTGTATGCCCTATTGTTTGCAGTTGTACTAGATCATCCAAGAGTCACCAAAAAAGGGACCTCATCAAGATATGGGTGTAATGAAAATAAGATCAAATTCAGCGCATAGCCTAATCAAGATATTTTTGCAGCTCATAACATATAGTCAAACTATGTGCCATATTGTTTGCAATTGTACTTGATCATCCAAGAGCCACCTAAAAAGAGACCTCATCAAGATATGGTTGTAATGAAAATAAAATCAAATTCAACGCATAGCCTAATCAAAATATTTTTGCACCTCATAGCACACAATCAAATTATATGCCATATTATTTGTAGTTGTACTTGATCATCCAAGAGTCACCTAAAAAAGGACCTCATCAAGATATGGGTGTAATGAAAATAAAAGCAAATTCAACGCGTAACCTAATCAAAATATTTTTGCACCTCATAACACATAGTCAAACTACATGCCATATTGTTTGTAGTTGTACTTGATCATCCAAGAGTAACCTAAAAGGGGACCTCATCAAGATATGGGTGTAATGAAAATCAAATCAAATTCAATGCGTAGCCTAATCAAAATATTTTTGCAGCAGTACATCACCAAAAGACATGAGTAGTTGTCTCTTCTTTTCCAAACACTACACAGAATTTGAAATACTAACTTTGGATAACCTTGCTTTAACTGTTAAACCTTTAGTTTTAAAGAAGACCTCAATTTCCATATGGAGTGATGCCGCCTTTGCCATCTCACTTTTGAATCCATGATACCTCTTTGCATGTTCAATCTAGAGGAAATGCCTGAGGTGTGCCTCAATTTACCATACATTTTTTTTTCTTATAATTTTGAAAATATTTTCCGTTAGTCCATTTCTAGTCCCTCTAATAGGACCATTGGAGTTGCAATTTTAATAAACAACATTCATGAATCATCTTGCAAAGTTCCTGTAGCACTAATTTATCTCTCATAGCAGGCATTTGGGCTCTTTTTAGATCACTCAAAGAATTCCATTGTTGTAACTTATGATTCCAAAGGTTTCCCCAATTAAAAAAATCCCTTTCTTGCCACTCTTATCTACATGGTTTTCTCTCTTTGGTTACTATCTTCAGTATTCTTTATTTGCTTTACACTTTGAAGATCTCTTTGGTGTCCAAATAAGGTCATCGTAACCTATTTCGAAGTCATTTTTGTATCATGTGTGAAGTGACTTGTAGATAGTTTATATCCTGTAGCAAGAAATGCAACGGATTGTTCCCATTTCATGTTAATATGCACCAAAATGACAATGCAATGGGGACGCCATTATAAATGGAAATATTTGCATTGCAGTGCAGCCACAATGGCACCTATCATTAAAAACAAAAAAGTGAATGGTTGAGGTTTTTAAAGTTCATAAATTATTTAATTAGAACAAAATAACATGTGTTGAGTTATCTTGATTCAAATTTACCGATGTTAAAACAACCAGAAACCGCCATTTCTGCAGCCGTTTAATATGGGTTTTGTTTTAACTGGTTCAACACCATGTTTGCTACATTGTTAAATTTGTGATGCAAATATGTTTTTTAATTTTGTTGTTTTTAGTTGCACTTCAACCACTCAAATGCGTCGTAATTAATGAAGTTGTTGCCCTAATCATCTCAACAACAATGCAAATTAAATTTTGTTTAATGTTTTTTTATAAATTTAATTAATAATTGATGTTTCAAGGTTTAATTTAGATGAATTTATATAAAAATTACAAGAAAATTCGTTTCCAATGCACAACCTCTCTCAACTATGTTTCTCGTCACGTTTCTGTTGCCGTCACGTTTCCTCATTTCTCGTTTCTTGCAACATAGGTTTATATTTGCATAAACTCATTTTATTGATGAGGATTTATTTCAAGTGTACCAGTTCCTCACGTCAGGGGTTTTACAACATGATAAACTGTTTTCTTGCAAGGCTAATGGAAAAGAAACATCTGAACAGAGCCCAGTGGCACTACATAGTCTTCACTCTTCATGCATTTATAGGAGAGCTTCCATTTACAAATTACACACCTAGTTTCACTGGGACACTTGATTATATATTATTTTCAAGCTCTAATCATGTGCAACCCGCCGTTTGTTGAATCACCTGATATACAAGGTGGATTGCCAAATGAACATCATCCCAGTGATCACTTGCCTATTGGGGCAGATTTTGAAATTCATTGAGACATAGTTGATGAACAGTGAACTTTTCTTCCTTGCGTTACCCATTGATGTGTTCTTCATTTTATAGAGAATGCTTTGCTCTTTTGTTATCCCTTACATTTTTTTGGTCTTGAGATTGGCCCATTTTTACAAAGCTTTGTTATGTCCTTAATAAACTAGGAAAATTATATATTCTTAATTTTGTACTTGTTGCTCTAATTTTTCCATTAATAGGTGTTATCCTATGATGAAAAAGAATTCCTTTGTGAAATTTTACAAAGAGATTGCTTTACCATTTATTTTATATATTATTATTCAAAACTTATGACTAAATTTATTAGTAAAATTGAACTTGCCAATCCATCTACACTTAAAATAAAAGGATTATATGTCGATTAGTATTGATCGACCATATGTGTTGTATTATATGACATCCATAGTTAATTTTAAGGACCCACAATAAAAAGATTATTCTACTCTTTTAATGTTATGTCATATTTTTTGAAACTATTTATGTAGTGTTTTTAATACAAAGATCAACTATTTTTAAAATATATATATTTATTGATTTAAAAAAAATGTATATATATATATATATATATATATATATATATAATTTTAAAAACAAAAAATAATATAATACAAAATGACAATATATCATCTAATAATGGATGTGGTGGGAATAGGTTGAAAAGGTATAAAGATATGTAGAAGAAACTTATTAAAAATTGGCTTAAATTCAATTTTGATGTTACAAAAAGAAATTTAAGATTATTAAGAGGAAAAAGGATTTTTAGAGATGATGATGGAAAAAATTTCTTAATATTTTTGGACCACTTGATATACACATAATATTGGAGAAATAATGGATTTTTTGAGAAGGGATAAAATATTATATAAACTTTTAATATTATCATGTCGTTTTCTATTAAGAATTCATTCAAATAATGATGTTAATTAATGTTTTGAGATGATTTTTTTGGTGAATCATTATAGTTTGTAGTTTTTTTTAACATAATTTGAATTGTTTTTTTTTTTTTTCAAAATAACTTCTGCAGTGAAAACACATGAATATAATTACCTAAATTTATTAGAAAAATTCATAAATATTTATCAATAATTGAATAAATGCCATGTTCAAAGCATATTTGATATAGTGTCCATGAAAATTGCAGCTTAGCTATCCCCCGAGCAAGGAAAAATCCCATTTTTGTGTAACAAAAATAATCTTTAAACACCTTCGAAAAGGCATTTGGAGCGCCCTTGATTTGCTCTTTGTGCACTCAGATGTTACATCAGATTGCAGGATTGGCTTGTGATCTTATAGACTATTTTGGTCTTGCGAACGCTATTAAAAATAGATTATTAAGTCATTTCAAGTTGACCTCCATAATTTGAATTGTTTTTTTTTTTCCCTTTTATTTGTTTTCAAATTAGCTTATGCAATGAAAACACAATAAGAATATAATTACCTAAATTCAATAAAAAAATTCATAAATATTTATCAATAATTGAATAATTGACATGTTCAAGGCATATTTGACATAGTGTCCGTGAAAATTGCAGCTCAGCTATCCCCCGAGCAAGGAAAAATTTCATTTTTGTGTAACAAAAATAAACTTTAAACACCTCTGAAAAGGCATTTGGAGCACCCTTGATTTGCTCTTTGTGCACTCATATGTTACATCAGATTGCAGGATTGGCTTTGTGATCTTATAGACTATTTTGGTCTTATGAATGCTATTAAAAATAGATTATTAAGTCATTTCAAGTTGACCTCCGTAAATAGTCATTACTTTAAGGACCATAAATATTTGTTTGTAAGAGTCAGCGATAGTAAGAGTATTCTAAACACAATCCACTGCGTTGAACTTTTCACCCTCTAGCCTCTTTTCCTATTCGCAAAGCTTTTCTATCATTTAATACCTTATAAGTCATCCTTATCTTACAATTCTTACCAATATGGGATTAATCTAATCATGTATTTGTGTTATAATTAAAGGCTTCCATGAATGATCAATCTTGTATTATAGTGGAGTTGATAAAATCATTTTATTTCAAATCAGTTAGAAAGAAACTTTTTCAAACCAAGTATTGAAACTTTTGAAAGATAGCTAAGCTTGTCCACAAGTAAGAAGCAACACCTACACAACTACATAGTGATTGAAACATATATGGTCGAGGCAAGAAGCCTTGATAGCTCGGGTCTATTCTCAATCACAACAGAGAATAAAATCTATGCCTCACATCACAATATTAGTTCGTAAAGACTTTTTGATATGAAGAATTCATTCATTTCCAATTACCACCACAACGGCCAACCTTAACTTTAAAGAGCCATATCACTTTTTGAAAAGCTTGGACTAGACAGAATTAAGCAAACACTATCAAAAAGGGTAAACCCTCATCTTGAATTAAAGTTAAGATTATTGGGCTTCTAATGTTTGAAAGGTTGGATGATCCTTACTCCTTGCAAGTACATGCAATTCCTAAGTCACTAGTATTCCCTGACCTCCAGCGACTAGTGTGTACCCCTGATAGAAAATTTCTTAGTGGCTTAGTTTTGAACTCAGATGCCTAATAAGTGTTGGTTAGCATTTGAGTTTTGAGTGTCACGAATTTAAAATCAATAAATATTTGCACGGTGGATATCAAGTTTCAATCATAAGATGGATATTCTAGGATCAATCAATCAATATAATATCGCAAGCATACAAATGACAAAAGATAACTTGCTTAACAAAGGGCTATGGATGCAAAGCTTATTCAACTAGCCTCCTTTGGTCTAATCACAAAGACAACATTGTTAGCAATTGACAACATCTTGTCCTGAGAACAATAAAATTATCTTGGTTACAAGTTATCTTCACAGAAAAATGAAAAGAAACAATGTCCAAAAAAATGCCATAGGCACATATGTTGTAGATATCTGAAAAAAACTAGCCTTAAAAATTGTGTCCCGCTTTCAAAATAAAATGCAATTCTATAAACTTTGTATTTCATCAATGCAAAATAAGGATTAAAAACAAAAATTGCCCTTCATATCCCTGATCTCCATGACTATCAAATTTCAATTAAAGCTATCAAATATACATCTTAAAACGTAACAAGGGAAGGATTAACTAATGCCATTCAGTTGGCACGCTTTGCGGTAATCTACGAATATTAAGAAATGACCATGCATAGATTGTTTTTTTTCTAAAATTTGCCAAATCAAATAGGTGGGTATCCATTAGAACAGCAATGACCGGAAATGGATCCACTAGTTTATATCGTTTAGCTCCATTGGTCATAATAATCTTAGGCTTCAACTTCAGCTCCATGATTATCAAATTTCAATTAAAGTTATCAAATGCACATCTTAAAACATAACAGTGGAAAGATTAACCAATGCCATTTCGGTTGGCACGCTTTGTAGTAATCTACAAATATTAAGAAATGACCATGCATAGATTGTTTTTTTCTAAAATTTGCCAAATCAAACAAGTGGGTATCCATTAGAACATCAATGCCCAGAAATGGATCCACTAGTCTCTGCCATTTAGCTCCATTGGTCATAATAATCTTAGGCTTCAGCGTCCTTTGTTCTTGCCATATGCGTCTCGCAGAGGCTCTGCAGGGATGCTTATAATCGACTTTGGTTGGAAACAACAATTATGTATATGTAAGAAGAATATAGCGGTTCTTTGCCATAGCTATAAAATGGATCCTCAGGGTAGGATTATAACCCAGCCTACAAAAATCCTACTTGATGCACAACTTGAGTGGGCTTAATGGTGAAGATCTATGTACTCCATCAAGGAGGCACAAGTTGAAATCTAGAGTGGAATAGGGTGTGTGCGTCTAGTTTAAACAATATATAAGGTAAATGAAAAAACAATTCTTGTGCACTTCCACAAAGGGGTGTCATACACCAAATTTGTGTCACTCAACAGTGACCTAAAAATTGACCTTCATCCTTACCTTTTTCCTGTGGTCATTTCATGATCACTTGTGCTTCCCCATTGTTATCTTAACAAACTAGTTATCACAACTTGTGCCCATGTGAAGGCGGTTCCTCTTGTGTGCAATTCATATGGAGATTTAGAAGCTTTTTATTAATTGGAATTCTTGATGGGTTGAATGTTTGGTTGGCAATAGAATTTTTAAATTTTATGATGACTTCTACATAAGTTTATGGAACTCAAATCTGAGTTCAAAATAGTGATCGGGCTAAGTCTTTTGATTAAGTACTTACATAATTTATCCCATGCTAAAAGTTCCTCTCTTTGATCTTATTGAGTTTACTTTGGTGCTTCCAGAATGAGGACACATTCCTCATTAAATTCTAGATAGCAATTATGGCTTTTGTGTTCCTCGTAAACTAGTTGAACTTGAAGTAGTTTTCAATGCTTACAAATCATACCTTAGCTTTCTTGTTTGTTTGGTTCTGTTACCGAGAGTGAGAGCCTTGGCCTTAAAAAAATTATTATTTTTAGTTCTCTTCTATTGGCAACTCTGCTCCATTGCTCTTTATGATTTTGATTTTGAGATGGCGAGGCTTAGGATTGAAACACACACCACATAGTCATTAGTTCATCCAAGTTTAAATAATGGATACTGGTGACATGCTCTGGGTTGCCACATTCCTAAATGATCTCAAGCATGTGGATAGACACAGTTTGCTCTTTATCCAATGACAATTTTCCAAATCAAAACGTTTATATCTGTTTTTTATTTGTCTAAAATGCTCCTAACTGCTGTGGGAGTGGAATCAGCTCCTTTGCCCATGATTGACTTCCTCTCTCCTCTCTTTCCCCTCCACTACGCTACAAATGTTTTTGCGTGTTTACAAGGAATTAGCCTTATTGCATGTGATTGTGAACCAATTGGTAATTTTAATCTAATAACTTTAAATTTGTGCTTTTAGACTCCTATTTTATCTAGCAATTTATTTGATGATTTAGTGCATAAATTTCTTCACAAGCATTCTGTCTATGTGCATAGCTATAATGGTGAATGGTCACACTTGTGATGGTCTATTCTTGATTGGCACTTCATTCCAGGCTACTTTGTGCACTCGTAGTGATTGTAGATTCTTTATAACAAAACTGGCATTTGAGGCCTTATTTTGCAGTCTAGTCAATTCCCTGTGGGTAGTGAATTGCTATTTGAACAATGAATCTTCCGGCAAGTAAACTAATCCCCTTGATATCCTTGTAACTTTCTTTGGTCCCTGCACTGATGACATTTCTCTAGCTTTGCTTCGATTCTGTGGTGAACTGCACTAAAGGTATTTTGATGCTTCTTATCCAAACTTAATAGTGAATCAAGACGGGGGTGCCAACGAGTTAATGGTCAAAGTGTGAAATATGGGGCGCTGCTCAAGGTAAAATTTTATTCTCATTGCTCTCACAATTACAACTTCCCAAAATCAGTAGGGCGAACTCTGTATTTGTGAAAGGTTGGACCTGTTAGGGCCATTTTCTTGTAAAGTATTTTAGTGTTCCACTTATACACAAGCTTAAGAAGAAAATGATAATCACTCAAAAATTGGAATTTAGAGGGGACTTTATAGACCATATAGAATATGCATAGAAACCGATATGTTCTATCGACTGATGAGGGGTAGCAATCACTCCCTTCTCTAGAGGCAAGTGGGTTGGGCTTGATATATTTTCACAGATTCCTCGTTATATTCACTTTTACATCATGATGATGGATTGCAGAGTGTGATCCAAAAAGTTGTTCAAAAAACTATTTAAACAGTGGTTTCCAGAAACACTATTTTCATCATCTAATGGACTGGGAAAACATCAGATATTTAATAGATACCTCCTTATCACTGGTAGATACCTAAACAGGAACAAACAGCTGTCATGAATGCACACCCAATTTTATCTTGGACCTGTTAAACACTTATACGTTTCAAAAGGGTCAAGATTAACACTCTTTGTTCACTTATAATGTACGACCTGGGATGACGGAAACACAAGTTGGTCATTAAATTAAGGGAACTACTTGCATTTTAATTCCAGACCTGCCAAATATTCTAACTCTTTAAGGGATGATTTCTTCCGAATCCTGAAATCCTTGTCAGCCAACTGAGGGCAATTTTGAGAACACAATTACTTTCTATCAATGAAATTCATTATACTTGCAAGCAACCCTTGAATACAGCATAATTTAAATATTCAGTATCCAAATAGAAATCACCAAAGTAAATGAACGTCTGCCACGTAGTAAAATTTAATTCAGTGTGTAAATTGGACCTCATTTCTTTTCGCTTTCCATATTATTTAATTCACACGTCCATGATCACAGTAACTTTAAAAATATATAACGCAGATTGGAGAGGCAAAATTTGGAGGCCAGTAAAACTCCCTTGTTCTATTATATTCAAAACTTACTACAAAAAATGCCAAAATTTCAAAAAAAACTTCAAATTCATGTAGTGAATAGGGCTGTAAGAAAATAAATCAGCATCCTAACTGCATTTTATAAATGGATAATATGCCCCAAAATCTAAGGATGCCAAATTCGCAAGTTGCAAAAATAATCAAACAACAAAATCCAAGGCTGTCCTTTGCTGGCAGTAGAGCATCTGGTTAGTCCACATGATCCACATCTTCCAGTACTATCAGCAGACCAATATATCTAAAACAACTTGCGTTATCTGCAAGTTGTGCAAAGTGCTTTTGGCTACAGCATCACACATATCAAAAAGAACACTGGTGATATCAGTGGAGGAGCATTTTATGTAGTATAACTCTTTGCCAGTGTGGTTTTACAAGAAACACCCATCGCCACAATTTGTAGATTCTACCAGCTCTGCACAGTTTGCACTGTGGCTTTTTAAAATTCTTTTACAGCTTCATCAAATCCAACGTGATGTTTGGCTGCCCGAGACCTCTAATGGAACATTTTCCATTACCAACAATGCCAAATTCGCAGTACTCTGCAACAGCCTTCACTCGGCCCTAAACATCTACAACAAAAAGAAAAAAACAAATGAAACAAACATCACTTAACATAGCACATAATAGATCACAAAGCGCATGAATGAGATATACATGTGATAAGTTGGGGAGGCAGGGTATTTGATACTTACTCATTGTGAAGCATGTAGCCAAAATGAAATGAAATGTTATGTACTGCCATTTTCCACTCGTCAAGCTTTTTGCTCATGTTGGAGTATTTCAAGGTTGGGACAACAGTCTTTAGAAAGTGATGTGTCATTTTCCACTCATCAAGTTTTTCACTCAAGTTAGAAAATTTCAAGGCTGGGACAACAGTTTTCAGAAAGTGATATCTTCGACATTGGCATCTCGCTTAAACATGTATCACCTTGACCACTTAGACAAGATGATTTGAGTGGGGAAATTTTCCAATGGAGTCTTGGAAGGTTTTCAATGACAGGCTGCTTATGCTCAGAAATTCTGATTTGCTCTACTTTTTTAAGGAGTTTGGCACGTTCCTCAAAAACGGACTCTTTAATTTCAGAAATTACAATTTGCTCGGCTGATAAATTTTAGTTAGTACATTCCTTATACTGGCTTCATCAAGATGGTGTTGTTTTACGGCCATCTTATTTGTTATTTGATGAGGCAACTCTTGCAATTCCACGCATCCCAAAAACATTAGATTCTCTTTTGATGTTTTTGAAAATATCTAACATAAACACAAGCTTCAACAATTTGACAAATCAAGATATTGTACAAATGCTAGCTGCTAGAAATCAACCAATTGGTTCTGCACTCCCGAAAAGCATTCTTATGCTTGAACACCAACCAAAAAAAAAGAATGTGAAAGCTGAGCCCATCCTTATGGTGGTAAGCCCTACCCACCCCAACCATCAGTTTGGGGTTGGAAGAGGCCACCAAACGAAGCCCAGGGCTATAAAAGCAAATGAGAGCAAGGGTTAAGGAAAAGATCATATGTCCACCAGAGTTAGGGTTTTTACACAAAGTAACATACAGCAAGAAACTAAGTAACAAACAGAAACCCACCATGCATCATACCAAATCAACATAGAAAGCCTTCATGGCTGTGCTAGCAATATTTCATCTGTACGCCATCTAAGGGCAAGATGAACTAGGCCAAAACTTACCCACCAGGGTTCATTAAACAAACTCACACTGCCATCTCAACAACCACCTTACTCAAATCCAAATGCAATAGCAACTACAGCAGCCTGGAAACACTGATAAGGAGAATGTGTTAGTTTCAGGAGGCTGAGGGCCCTCCATGTAACCAACGCATTTGCCTAGGGTTTCCTCCAAGAATAAAACAGTGGCAGCTAAGCATGCATAGATTTAAAATAAACAGGCAAAGAACTTACTTGAAAAATGCCCTCCTTTTCTGTTTCTTTTCTTCTTCCACCACCACTGTGTTCTTCTCCGCCTGCTTGGGTACAATCCCAAACTGTCATATATCCTTCCACCGGATTCCATCGCCACCACCAAAACATTAATGCCTCCAAAGTATGGATTCTAAAAATAGTTTCCACCACCATCATGCCTGCAGCCAAAATGCAGGCCTGAAAACACTATACTTTCTCCATAATGTCCTCACTCTTCTTTTTCCCTTTGAAATCAACGACCCAAAATGAGAGCCAATCAAACGCTATCCAAGCAAAAACCCTAAAATCAAATGATTTTGTCTCAATACTAAATTCCAATGCCATGACAAGCTCATGACCTCATCATAGGTCAAAAGACCTTTTTACCACAAGAAGACCACAAGCATAATCATTAAACCCTTTTACCACCAACTAACTAAGACTTTGAAACAAATCCAAAAGTCCTTTATTTACACATGCCAAAGCATTACCAAAACTTATAAGCTTTTATAAACAACCAATGCAAGCTTATGGACCTTGACAACAATTGCAGGCTTATGTTACTCAAGCTAACAACTCAATGGGCCTGCCTTTATTATTAGACATTCATGCAAACATAACAGGCACAATTGGCTATAAGCCAAAGACGGCCTCTGAACAAACAATGCTAACAATTACGCACAGTACTAGTTAGGCACAATACAAGACATCACAAAAGGGAATGGTGGACAATCGACTTGATCTCTTTCTTTTACCTTACGCTCATATACCTGTATAGCACTGATGTGACAGTTTGATGAAGTCTTCCAACCCCGAACCTAGCTCAGTCATCCAACTGTTATCTGCAATCACAAATGACATCAGCAGTACCAGCTCTACATAATCAACATAAAATCAAATAATGAATGAAATATAGCCAACTACAGCATGAACTGAAATACTAAAATATAAGCTCAAAGTAAATACATATCAGATCAAATGCCAAGTATCATAATAGCAAAATGGCTCATTAAAACAGTACAGCAGGCATATTATTCAAGGTCTGTCGAAGAAGGATATGACAACTTGGAGGAATATTGTTGGTAAAACAAATTGTTATTCGGTAACAATGATGTTAAATTAGGAGACCACATTGATGGCATGCCTCCGCTCAATGCATTCTTCAACACATCCAATACTTTGAGTTGGATACAACTTGAATTATTTGCAAAAAGTCACCCTTGCAAATGATTGCTTAATACATTTACATATTCCAGGAGAGGACTGGTTTGCCATAGGCAAGAGGGAATCTCTCCAACGAGACTATTGTTAGCTACTTTCAAGGCCTAAAGTGATAATTGAGTCAAAATCCATGCTGGAATTTGGCCACCAATGTTACATGATATCAAATTTAACATTTTGAACTTGGAGGGAATCCATGTTGTGCTAATGTTTAGGACACAATTGGATAGCTGTAGCTGACGTAACATGGTAAGGTTGAGGAAAAAAAATTCTATAATTTTCACATCGTGGTTAAAGGAGAGGTAGAGGGACTGTATAGAAGATGGCAATGTTGAGGACGTAATGCTCTCATTGAATATATTACCATTAGCACCGAGACAAAAAAGGGAGAGACTACCAAATGAGGAAAGAGTCCCACTGAACTGGTTGAAGGAAATGTCTAACATCTCCAGTAAAGATGGAACTTGACCTGTTAATTGGTTTGTCTCAAGACAAAGATAAGTCTGGTGAGATGACAAACTATATGGGGAATATCCCCACTCAAGGTATTGTTATATAAATCTAGATGCTGAAGATAGGAGAGTTTTTCCAAACAAAACTGAAGAGTACATGTTAATTCATTGGACTGCACAAGCTATCTGACATGACACCTCCATGGACACTGTTATGGCTGATATTAAGTGTGAGCACACGGTTGGTGTGATTGTGGCAAGATATGCCAGCCCAGAGTGTGCAGCACTCAGTGCCATTCACCCATGAACTGAGAATGCCATCGGAGTCATTCAAGGCTGCCTTGACATTTAATTTTGAAAAAGCTTAAAATATTTTTTTCATCTTCAAAGAAAAAGCACTTACATTTTTATTATAAAAAAATTGATAATTTTTATGTAAATAAATTTATAATTAATTGAACCTTTAAGATTTGTTTGGAAAAAAAAAAATATTGAAAAACACTTGATTATTAGGTAGTAGTAATATTGAATAACACTCAAAATAAAAAGATTCTGCCAATAAGGACTCGCACATTTGGCTTTGACTTCAAATCCTTGAATTTCTCATTTGTAAATCTGGATACAAATGGCAATACCCATGCGAGGGCTTGCATGTTTTTCAATATATTTCCAGAAAACACAACTCTACTCTTTGGTATATTTCCAGAAAAAAATCTCATTTCTTCCCACAAATCATTAAGATATAACGTATGGGCTTGTTTGAGAAATGATATGAATGTATAAACATTTGTATTTACAAGTTGTTTAAAAAAACATATTGTTGTAGATGACTTGACTACAAAGGTTAGGAAAGAACATTCCATAATACTGAATGGCCTACCTAAATGTGCAGGATAGTTTATGGTGCATAAGAAGCACTTAACTATACTTTAAATACAATATATGTATTGAATACAAAGAGCAAATAAGTAAATATATTTCTTTGTATTCTGTATCTTATATTCTACATTTTATATTTACATTCAATTATTTCTTTGTATTTTTTCTTTGCATTCAATATATATATATATATATATATTGAATGCAAAGAAAAAATACAAAGAAATAATATATATATATATATATATTGAATGCAAAGAAAAAATACAAAGAAATAGTGGTCCAGTTGAATCATTTGTCCCAAACTAATGGGAATAGGCCATTAGCCCTCAGATTGTTCATTGATAGATTGAGCAGCATCAACCCCTTCAACTTCCCAAAATCAAAAGGAAGTTCACCCTCCAAGTTATTGCTAGATAGATTTATGGAAGTCAGGATGAAAAAATATATAGATAGTGCAGTTTTTTTACTTTAGAAATCATTTTCAAAGCATCCATGTACAAATAGCTTTCAATTTTAAAATTTGATATAGCTAAATCTTTCTAATATGACAATGAGGAACCATCTTTCCTGGGCAGGACCAATGCTTTTAAGCATAAAATGGTGTATGGGATAAATCCTGATGTATGATTAAAAGACAGGACCAAGATATGGAGGTGAATTAGTTAGCCAATTTCTGAAGGAAATTTGCTGTTAAAATGATTTCTCTTCATTACCAATACTCTCTACTCTAAAAAAATTCAATTGATTTTGGAACTTGCCCTTTCCTCTTCACCAACCCATTCCCATGTCTCTACCTCCCCAGATGTCACCCCCATGAATCTCAAGCTCTTATTGGCTTCAAGGCATCCTTGAATGACTCTGATGGCAATCCCGGGTCATTGGTGAATGGCATCAACTGTTACACACAGTGGGATGGAATATCCTGCCACAATCACACCAATCATGTGCTCAGAATATTATATATACATACAATGTGTGTGTGTGTATTCCAGGTCATGGGTGAATGGCACTGACTGCTGCACACTCTGAGATGGAATATCATGCCACAATCACACCAATCATGTGCTCAAAATATTATATATATACATGCAATGTGTGTATATACACACTGTATGCATGTATATACACACAAATTGTGGTGGAAATCATCACAACCATTTCTCCCCTATGGCTTTCACTTCCCAAAAATCTTATTGTTATTATTTCATCGTACTCTTTTTTATTCTCTTCGCCAACACACATTGTGGTGGATATCATCACAACCCATTTCTCCCCAATGGCGGCTTTCACTTCCCAAAACCTTATTGTTATTATTGTCATCACACTCTTTTTTATCCTCTTCACCAATGCATTTCCATGTCTCTACCTCTGCAGATGTCATCCCCATGAACCTCAAGTTGTTCTCGCCTTCAAGGCAGCCTTGAATGACTCTGATGGCAATCCCAGGTCATGGGTGAATGGCACTGACTGCTGCATACTCTGGGATGTAATTTGGCACCAACGTTGCATGATATCAAATTTAACATGTTTAAATTTTAAGGATAAAATTCATCATGTGCTATTGTTGTGTACACAATTGGATAGCTACAGCTGACATAACATCGTAAGGTTGAGAAAAAAAATCTGTAATTTTCACATGGTGGTTAAAGGAAAGGTAGAGGGACTGTATAGAAGATGGCAATGTTGAGGAAGCAATGCTCTCATTGAATATATTGCCATAAACACAAAGATAAATAGGGAGGAGAGACTACCAAATGATGAGGGAAGAGTCCCACTTAACCGGTTGTAAGGAAAGGTCTATTATCCCCAGTAAAGATAGATTGCGAAGCAATGTGGAATTTGAATAATAAGTCCTGCAATAATATTCCATTGAGTTGGTTAAAATAAATATTACTATAAGTAAGTCTGGTGAGATGACAAACTGTATGGGGAATATTCCCACTCAAGATATTGAGATTTAAATCTAGATGCTGAAGATGGGAGAACTTTTTCAAATAAGGAAGAATACAAGTAAATTCATTTGGTTGCAAATCCAAGAAGATGAGAAAACGAATTCTGGCATGTTATCGCTGATATTGAGTCCGAGCACATGATCGGTGGCCCAGCCTATCTAATCTAGTGGAGATAGGGCCTCCTCCCCCTCAATATAGTGGGGTGGGGTATGGCTGATATTACGTCTGAGCACATGATTGCTGAGATATAAAGCCATTGGAGAGATGGGTTGTGATGATATCCCCCACAATGTGTGTGTATGTATGTACGTACATATACATACACACATTGTGGTGAACATATATGTATACAATGTGTATATATATACACATTGCATGTATACACACATACAATGTGAATGTATATATAGACATTGTACGTATATATATATATATATATATACACATACATTGAGGTAGATATCATCACAACCCATTTCTCCCCAATGGCTTCCACTACCAAAATTTTATTGTTATTATTGTCATATGTATACATACACACTGCATATATATGTATATATACACACATTGTGGTTGATATCATCACAACCCATTTGTCCCCGATGGCTTCCACTTACCAAAATCTTATTGTTATTATTGTCATCGCACTCATTGTTATTGCACTTGTTATTATACATACAATGTGTATATACACATGTTGTGTAGGTGTGTATGGATACACACATTGTGGTAGATATGTATGGATACACATTGTGGTAGATATCATCACAACCCATTTTTATATATATATACACATTGTATGCATACAACACATTGTATATATATGCATATATACACACATTGTGGTGGATATCAACACAACATATTTCTTTAGAAAGCGAGTTAATTTGAAGGAAACTGTGTCTCCTCCTAGATGCGAAATCAATACGATGTTGGTAAGCGAAAATGCGCTACAATGTCAAGTCGGGTTGAGATGCGAGCTCGGGTTTCATTGCGAGCTTGAGTTGCATTGCAAGCCGAAGTTATGTATATGTATATGTATAGAAATGGGTTGTGATGATATCCACCACAATGTGTGTGTGTGTGTGTACTATACATACACACACATTGTATGTGTATACATACAATGTGTATATATACATATACATACTTGTATGTGTATACATATTGTGCGTATGTATAACCAAGAGTGTGATATATACAACATTACATATTTATGTATATATACACATTGTGGTGGATATCATCACAACCCCCTCCCCCCCCCCACACACACACATATATATACTATTAAGTCTATATTTGAAGGATCATACGGTATTAGTAAGAAGAATAATAATGAGGGTGGCAAGATGGAGATGGAGATGGAGATGGAGTGGGCCATTAGTGGGAGTGGGCAATGTCAAACTCTGACTATGTGGTAACACGGCACATGTACAACGTCCAAATTATAATTATATTTGATAATTAAGCACACACTTTTAAGTACCTCTACTCATTGTGTTATCATCATTTACGATCATTGTCATTCTCTCCTCTACAACCATTTTAAACCAGGGAGTTCATTTTAATACTGAAGATGGAGATAGAGATGGAGTGAGCCATTAGTTCGTTTTAATACTGAAGATGGAGATGGAGATGGAGTGTACCATTAGTAGGAGTGAGCAATGTGAAACTCTGGAGTGTGTGGTAACATGGTACATGTACAACATCCAAATTATAATTATATTTAATAATTAAGCACACTTTTAAGTACCTTTGCTCATTGTGTTGTCATCATTCGTGATCATTGTCATTCACTCTCCTCTACAACCATTTTAAACGAGGAACTTGTTCATTTTACTACTTAAAATGGATATGGATGTTTATATTAATTCTATATTTGAAGGATCAGATAGTACTGGTAAGAATAATAATGATAATGAGCAGGGCGAGATGGAGATGGAGTGGGCCGTTAGTTGGGAGTGGGCAATGTGAAACTTTGGACTGAGTGGTAACAGGGTACAAGTCCAAATGAGGCGTTCAGGTTCAAGAACAAGTTCAAGCTCAAGCTCAAAGTATTGCAGCTCATTCCAAAAGGCAAAGCATCAACCACAAATTGAGGTTGTTGGAGGGCTTAATTCTGGGCAGAGGATCAAGATCAGGATCAGGATCGACCAAGCTTGCCACAACCAGAATGTTGGAGGCCATCAAGAATGTCAAGCATATGCAGGCGCAACTTGAGGTTGTAAAATCTCCTTCACACATGGTACGCATTGTATACACACATATGGTGGTGAATATCATCACAACCCATTTCTATACACATATTGAAATGTGTTGTGAAGATATTCACCACAATGTGTGTTTATATATATACACACACACAATGTGTTGTGATGATATTCACCACAATGTGTGTGTGTATATATAGAAAGAAATGTCTTGTGATCATATCCACCACAATGTGTGTGTATATACACATTACACACACACACACATTGTCGTGGATATCATCACAACCCAACATTGTGGATATCGGTTGTGATGTGATGATATCTACCACAATGTGTGTATATAATGTATATACACACACATTGTGGTGGATATCATTACAACCATAATGTATGTATACAATGTGTACACACACACATTATGGTGGATATCATCATATCACAACCCAACATTGCGATGATGATGTGATGATATCCACCTATATACACATTGTCTACACACATTGTGGTGGATATCATCACAACCCAACATTGTGATGATATCCACCACTATGTGCGTGTATACATATTGTATACACACATTATGGTGGATGTCACCACAACCCAACGTTGTGATGATATCCACTGTAAACACATTGTATACACATATTATGGTGGATATCACCATAACCCAACGTTGTGATGATATCTACCACAATGTGTGTAACATTGTATACATACATTGTGGTGGATGATGATATCCACCACAATGTGTGTGTTTACAATGTGTATATACACACACATTGTGGTCGATATCGTCACAACGTTGGATTGTGATGATATCCACCACAATGTGTATACAATATGTGTATACACACATTGTGGTGGATATCATCACAACCATACACATTGTATCCACACAATATCCACCACAATGTGTATACAATATGTGTATACACACATTGTGGTGGATATTATCACAACCATACACATTGTATCCACACGATATCCACCACAATGTGTGCAACGTTGGGTTGTGATGATACCACCACAATGTGTGTATACGATATGTATCCGAACACATTGTGGTGGGCATAAATCCACCACAATGTGTCTATACGATGTGTATCCACACACATTGTGGTGGATATCATCACAACGTTGGGTTGTGGTGATATCCACCACAATGTGTGCAATGTTGGGTTGTGATGATATCCACCACAGTGTGTGTGTATACGATGATATCCACCACAATGTGTATATACACACACATTGTGGTAGGAATCATCACAACCCGTTATGATATCCACCACAATGTATAAATCCACCACAATGTGTGTGAACGATTTGTATCCACACACATTGTGGTGGATATCATCACAACGTTGGGTTGTGGTGATATCCACCACAATGTGTGCAGCGTTGGGTTGTGATGATATCCACCACAAGGTGTGTATACAATTTGTATACACACACATATACACATGGTGGTGGATATCATCGTACACACATAGATTGTCGTGGATATCATCACAACGCAATGTTGCACACATTGTGGTGGATATCACCACAACCCAACGTTGTGATGATATCCACCACAGTGTGTGGATACACATCGTATACACACATTGTGGTGGATTTATGTTACCACAATGTGTGTATACACACACACTGTGGTGGATATCATCACAACCATACACATTGTATCCACACATATTGTGGTGGATATCATCACAACATCGCAACCCAACGTTGTGATGATATCCATTATAATGTGTGTGTATACACATTGTATACATACATTGTGGTTAAGATATTCATCACAATGTGTGTGTTGGGGATATCATCACAACCCACATTGCAGAGACATTATGGTGAATATCATCACAACCCACACATTATGACGGATATCATCACAATCCAACGTTGTAATGATATCCACCACAATGTGTATGTACCATAATGATATCTGCAATGTGGGTTGTGATGATATCCACCACACACACATTGTGATGAATATCTTAACCGCAATGTATGTATACAATGTGTATACACACACATTATAATGGATATCATCACAACGTTGGGTTGTGATGTTGTGATGATATCCACCACAATATGTGTGGATACAATGTGTATGGTTGTGATGATATCCACCACAATATGTGTGGATACAATGTGTATGGTTGTGATGATATCCACCACAGTGTGTGTGTATACACATTGTATACACACATTGATTGTGGTGGATATCATCACAACCCAACATTGCAATGATGATGTGATGATATCTACCACAATGTGTATGTATGCACATTGTCTACACACATTGTGGTGGTTATCATCACAACGTTGGGTTGTCTTGTGATGATATCCACCACCAAACATTGTGGTTGTGATGATATCCACCACAATGTTTGGTGGTGGATATCATCACAACCACAATGTTTGGTGGTGGATATCTCATCACAACCCACATTGTAGTCCACCACAATGTGTGTGTATACACATTCCATGCACACATTGTGGTTGTGATGATATCCACCACAATGTGTGTGTATACAATGTGGGTTGTGATATGATGATATCCACCACAATGTATAGTATACAGGTTGTGATATGTGTTTGTGGTGGATATCATCATATCACAACCCACATTGTACACACACACATTGTGGTGGAATACAATGTGGGTTGTGATATGATGATAGTATACACACACATTGTGGTGGATATCATCACAACCACAATGTGTGTATACACACACATTGTGGTGGAATACAATGTGGGTTGTGATTTGTGGTGGATATCATCACAACCACAATGTGTGCATGTAATGTGTATACACACACATTGTGGTGGAATACAATGTGGGTTGTGTGCATGCAATGTGTATACACACACATTGTGGTGGAGTACAATGTGGGTTGTGATTACACACACATTGTGGTGGAATACAATGTGGGTTGTGATTACTATCACAACCCACATTGTACTCCACCACAATGTGTGTGTATACACACATTGCATGCACACATTGTGGTTGTGATGATTTCCACCACAATGTGTGTGTATACAATTGTGGATAGCATCATATCACATCACAACCCGCATTGTATTCCACCACAATGTGTGTGTATACACAGATTGCATGCACACATTGTGGTTGTGATGATATCCACCACAATGTGTGTGTATACTATCATCATATCACAACCCACATTGTATTCCACCACAATGTGTGTGTATACACATTGCATGCACACATTGTGGTTGTGATGATATTCACCACAATGTGTTTATACTACAATGTGTATGTATACTATCATCATATCACAACCCACATTGTAATCCACCAAATTGTGTGTGTATACACATTGCATGCACACATTGTGGTTGTGATGATATCCACCACAATGTGTGTGTGTATTGTTGACAATTTTGCCCCCACAGGGCAAATTGTCACCCTTACTATTCAGAACTTTGCTATGGTGCCAAGTTTGTCTTGTGAATCAATTTGGAGGTCCTTAAATGTGCATTTACAGCCACCCAAGTGGCCATCTACAACCAGGGGAAGTTTAGTCATTCAGAGGGTTCCAAGGAGCTTTCTTGATTACAGCCAATGTAATGTACAAATACAGCCATGCAAATGATGACAAAAAGGTCTCCTACGGCCATGCAAATTCTAATGGACTCCTACAACGATCATATAGAGCATACAGTTCGTTCAAAAGGACACATGCAGTAGTTTTAAGTGGGTTTTTATCTCCTAAAAACATCATCTACAGCAGTTTGAAAGGGTTTTTCTCCTCTTCTAAGCATCACGTACAGCCAAAAGCCAAGACAGACAAGCTGTAAATTCATTTATTTTGTCTATGTAAAGATTTTTTTTGGGGGTTGTAAGAGGAAGAGTATTTCTTTGGACTTTTGTCCGAAAGAAAGAGCTCTCGGAGGACAATTGCAAAAGTCCCGAAGGGCACGTACCCTTCGGGACTTTTGCAATTGTCCTCTAAGAGCTTCGAGTACCCTTCGGGAATGTTCACTTAGAAGAGCCGCGGGAGATTCACTTGGCAAAAAAGGATCAAGGCAAAAATCTTGAAGGGCGCCTGCCCTTCAAGAAGATTTCAGAAGGTGCCCATCAAAAACCCCGAGGAAATATAAACAGGGAAAAAAAGAAAAATTGAAGGATATCCTTCGAACAAAAAGTCCGAAGGATTAACTCGGGAAAATGCAAACTGAAAAGTCTGAGAGAAATAGAAAGCAGGGGCAAACATTTTTTCCGCAAGAAATGAGACAAGATAAAAGTCCGAAAAAATTCGAAAGAAAAACAAAGAGAAAAGCATAAAGTCAACGAAAAACCCAGAAATAAAGGCCAAGGAGATAGCCAAGAAATCCGAGGAAATATAGACAAAATAAATACAAATATAGAATCCCGCCAAAAATAGACATCACACGGACAGGGAGACCAAAACAAGAGACGGAGTCAACGTGGAAATCCATGCAAGCAAAGGTTATTTTCAGTTGACTGATCAAAGCTTCAGTTGATTGGTTGTCAAGTCAAGCTCATCTCCGGGTCAAACTCGTGCTTTCAAATGTTCAAACAGCTCACGAGGAAGTCCATATTTGGAGATGGGCGTAGCATTTTGCATGATAAGAGTTTGATTTGTCAAAATTAGCCTACTGTCCATAACATTCCATGCATGATGCCTAAATAAAGAATAGCCTAAGCTTAGTCACCGTGCATTTCAACGCCAAAGAGTTGGTTTCTAAGTTTAGACACATTTCAGCGGAACATGCACAAGAAAAGTCAAACGTATGATTCCACCATCCAATTCCAACGCCTAGGAGCTTTCATGCAAAGAGGAAGAAGACAAAATAGATTTTCGTAAACGCTGAGTTGGACGGATTTAGCTCTTCTTCTATTTTCAAACACCAATCTCTTGGCTTTTGTGTAATTTTCTATATTAAGGGTTTTTCAACCTCGTAAAATCTATCCTCTTGGTAAGACCAGACTCTGCCATTGGTGAGTTGTATAACCTCTTCAATCAATAGGACTGTACTTTCAGATTTCAAGTGCTAGCATAGTATACATTCATTCAGCAATTTGCATACGTGCTAGATTTCTCTCCCTTCCCAAATTCTAATTCGTACCTAGTTAGCTTATCATGTTATGTAGATCATGTTCAGTGTTTTTTATGTCTTTTGCTGAAGCTGTAAGTGGATGTTAGGTGGCTGCAACGTATCTTGTATCAGAGCTCTCTCCATCGTTTTCCCTCACGTTTTTGTCATTAGATCAGACCTTCTCATGAAATACTTATGCATAGTGATCAATTGAAATCAAAGGTCTTCATTTTCCCTCTTTGTTCAGTGTTCAAAATTCCAAGTAGGGTGGATCAACATTCTGGTGTATCACCGTCATTAAGTAAGATTTCCCTTTCAAGTTTATTTCTCCCTTTTACATGGTAGTCCGCAACACAGAGTAGAGATCCTCATTGATACATCTTACAATAACTAGCCTTCTCTAGAAGTTCTTCTCACCATTGAAGCACCCACCCTCATGAGAAGATCCCATTGTTTTAACTGAAGAGAAAATTAGACATTTCAGCACGTCTTCGATTCAAGGTGCAACTCCAGGTTGAGATGTACTAGTATACACACATTGTGATGGATATCATCACAACCACAATGTGTACATGCAATGTGTATACGCACACATTGTGGTGGAATACAATATGGGTTGTGATATGATGTGGTTGTGATGATATCCACCACAATGTGTGTGTATACTAGTATACACACATTTGTGGTGGATATCATCACAACCACAATGTGTGCATGCAATGTGTATACACACACATTGTGGTGGAATACAATGTGGGTTGTGATATGATGATATCCACCACAATGTGTGTGTATACACATTGCATGCACACATTGTGGTTGTGATGATATCCACCACAATGTGTGTATGCACATTGCATGCACACATTGTGGTTGTGATGATATCCACCACAATGTGTATACACACATTGTGGTGGATATCATCACAACCCAACGTTGTGATTATACACAACATTGTGGTGGATATCATCACAACCTTTTTAGGTTGTGATGATATCCACCACAATGTTGTGTATAATCACAACGTTGGGTTGTGATGATATCCACCACAATGTGTGTATACACATTGTATACATACACATTGTGGGGGATATCATCACAATTGTGTGTATACATACATTGTGGTGGATATCATCACAACCACAATGTGTGCATGCAATGTGTATACACACATTGTGGTGGATATCATCACAATCACAATGTGTATACACACATTGTGGATATCATCACATCACACGTTGAGTTGTAATGTGATGATATCCACCACACACATTGTGGTGGATATCATCACAACCACAATGTGTGCATGCAATGTGTATATACACACATTGTGTTCCAGTATAATGTGATGATATCCACAATGTGTGTATACACATTGTGATTGTGATGATATCCACCACAATGTGTGTATACACATTGCATGCACACATTGTGGTTGTGATATCGTTCCAGTATACACATTGTGGTTATGATGATATCCACCACAATGTGTGCATACAATGTGTATACACACACATTGTGGTGGATATCAACACAACCCACATTGTATACACACATTGTGGTGGATATCAACACAACCCACATTGTATACACACATTGTCGCGGATATCATCACAACCCAACGTTGTGATTATACACACACTGTGGTGGATATTATCACAACCCAACATTGTGATGATATCCACCATAATGTGTGTATATTGTTGTCCCCCAAAAATATCAGCTCATTTTTGGGACAACATTTGAACTATTTTGGTCTTACAGACCAAAATTATCTCCTCTTTTCAAAATTTGTCTTGGGCATTCAAATTCTTCAGTTTTCAAGCTTTTCTTAAATCTACGGACTCTGCAGGCTTGAATCTACGAACTCTGTAGGCTTGAATCTACGGACTGTGCAGGAAAAGGAAAATCTACGGACTCTGCAAGCAAGTTCCTTTTTACAGGTTCAAAGGCTTCTGCAGGTGGTTTTAGTCAAAAGAATCAGTTTTTCAACACTTAGTCATTTTTCGGGACTGTTTCAGTGCCTTGGTTCAAATAGAAATCTCCATCGACAAACACCAGCAGTAGGTTCAACGTTTGGTTCATCCTCTGGTTCAACGTCTTTTGGTTCAAAGGATTGGTTCAAAGCCTAAGTTCAATCAAAAATGTCTATCGGCAAGCATTCAAGCAAAAAGGACTTGAACCATTGAACCACTTTGGTTCAAAGGTTCAACGGGTTCAAGGTTCAACAAGTTCAACGTCTTTGGCAAGAGTTAAGCGCTTCATCAAGGTTCAAAGTTCAATCGCTTCAATTGGTTCATCGACTTCAAAACACTTGGCCAAATCAAGGCGGCTTGAACCATTGAACCGTTGACCCATTGAACCACTTTTGGTTCAAAGGTTCAACGGCAATGGCTCGGTTCAACCAAGTGGTTCAACGCTTTATTTCACTCGGGTGGTTCATTCCCTTTGTTTCAGCGTCTTTTGGTTCAATACTTAGTTCATCGGCTTGGTTCATTCAATTGAACCATCGGCTTGAACCATTTTTGGTTCAACGTCTTGGTTCAACGAAAAGGTTCAACGTTTTGGTTCAAAGGCAAGTTCAATGTTTGGTTCAATACTTAGTTCATCGGCTTGGTTCATTCAATTGAACCATCGGCTTGAACCATCGACTTGAACCATTTTTGGTTCAACCGATTGGTTCAACAGAATGGTTCATCGCCAAAGTTCAAAGGGGCGATTCAATGCAAAAGGAAGCTTCCTGAAGGACAAGTGCCCTTGCAGAGGACACTTAATCGACAAAAGCACCCTTCAGAAGGGTCGTTTTCAAGGAAGCCGAAAGGTAATTCTTTCAGATTTGTTTAAGGCATCTAAAATTGGCTAAGACATAATTCTTTCTGATTTTTGTCCGAAGGAATTCCTTCGAACAAAAAGTCCGAAAGAAATCAAAGTGAATGCAGGCAAAAAATCCGAAGACTTGTTCAAAGACTTGGTGGAACAAATTTCCACGGACTTTTCGTCCACGGGAATTTTCCCCGAGGAAAATGTCCGCGGGAAATGTCCACGGGGAATAGCCCGGGGAAAAGCCCGGGGGAATTTGCAAAGGGCACACATTGTGGTTGTGATGATATCCACCACAATGATGTGATACATTTTGTGTTGTGGTGGATATCATCACAACCACAATGCGTGCATATAATGTGTATACAAACACATTGTGGTGGATATCATCACATCACAATTCAATGTGTGATGTGATGATATCCACATTGTATGTACACATTGTGATTGTGATCATTGTGGATATCATCACATCACACATTGAGTTGTGATGTGATGATATCCACCACAATGTGTGTATACACATTGTATGCACACATTGTGGTTGTGATGATATCCACCACAATGTGTGTGTATACACATTATATACATACACACACATTGTGGTGGATATCATCACATCACAACCCAACATGTGATGTGATGATACTTGTGGTGGATATCATCACAACCACAATGTGTGTGTACAATGTGATATCACTACAACCACAATGTATGCACACATTGTGGTTGTGATGATATCCACCACAAGTATCATCACATCGCAACCACAATGTGTGTGAATTGTATGCACACATTGTGGTTGTGATGATATCCACCACATTGTTTGGATAATATGTTTAGCCCAAACATCATGCAATCCTCATGTGATAATTGATCGTAATCAAAATACCATTCAACAACATACTAGCACATTAGCTTTGCTATAATAGCCCAAATGGGTTACATTGAGCAACCCCTTACTCATGTTATCCTCCCTCTCTATATTCGCTTCTCGTTGCTATATTGAATATATTTTAACTATTCCATTAATGTTCTTGAATAGGAATTATTTGATTAATTTCAATGTTCAGAACTTATAATAAATGTCTTAGATAAGATAAGATATATAGGGAGGGGGGAGGGCTACCCCCAACCCAACTGCGCAATTACTTTTTTTGGTCCAACGATATAGATATACCCTTCTCGAATATATAGGTATAGATATGAGCCCCCAAAGAATATGTAAGCATAGATATTTGTGGTGGATATCATCACAACCACAACGTGTGCATACAATGTGTATACACACACATTGTCATGTGTGTGTATGCACACGTTGTGGTTGTGATAATATCCACCACAATACAACACATTGTGGTGGATATCATCACAACCACAATGTGTGTGTATACACATTGTATGCACACATTGTGGTTGTGATGATATCCACTACAATGCATGTATGCAGACATTGTGGTTGTGATGATATCCACCACAATGTGTTGTGGTGGATATTATCACAACCACAATGTGTGTGTATACACATCAACACATTGTGTTGGATATCATCACAACTACAATGTGTGTGTATACACATTTTGTTTTGTATGCACACATTCCACCACAACACAATGTATGCACACATTGTGGTTGTGATGATATCCACCACAACACAACACATTGTGGTGGATATCGTCACAACCACAATGTGTGGGTACATTGTATGCACACATTGTGGTTGTGATATCCACCACAACACAACACATTGTGGTGGATATCATCACAACCACAATGTGTGTACACAAAAATGCACACATTGTGGTTGTGATGGAATGTGTATACACACACATTGTGGTTGTGATGATATACACCACAATGTGTTGTGTTGTGGTGGATATCATCACAACCACAATGTGTGCCTACAATGCATATATCACAACTACAATGTGTGCTTACAATGCGTATACACACACATTGTGGTGGATATCATCACATCACAACCCAATGTGTGATGTGATCATACTTGTGGTGGATATCATCACAACCACAATGTGTGCGTTCCCTCCTTTACCCGCAAACAATTTCGAATACTCGAGTTGGGAATGAAATCCGAAATGGATGAAGGAAACCATGTTTCCTCTTTAATGTGAGATGGATTGTTGCGTGAAACTTTATTTTTGCCTCGGATTTCTGTACTGCAGATGGACCCTGAGTTGGATTTCCAGCGCAAGTTGGACCACCATCTCGAGTTGGATTGCCAGCCCGAGTTGGGTTGTGAAAGAAATAGTGAATGGATGGGGGAAACCATCTTTCTTCTTTAAGGCGAGATCGAATGTTGGGTGGAACCTTATTTTTGCCTCAGATATCCGTATTGCGGTTTGAACTCGAGTTGCACTGCCAACCCGAGTTGAAAAAATGAGCTATTGCACACATTGTGGTTGTGATGGTATCCACCACAACCACAATGTGTGTGTACAATGTATGCATACATTGTGGTTGTGATGATATCCACCACAACACAACACATTGTGGTGGATATCGTCACAACCACAATGTGTGGGTACATTGTATGCACACATTGTGGTTGTGATGATATCCACCACATTGTTTGGATAATCTGTTTAGCCCAAACATCATGCAATCCTCATGTGATAATTGATCATAATCAGAATACCATTCAACAACATACTAGCACATTAGCTTTGCTATAATAGCCCAAATGGGTTACATTGAGCAACCCCTTACTCATGTTATCCTCCCTCTCTATATTCGCTTCTCGTTGCTATATTGAATATATTTTAACTGTTCCATTAATGTTCTTGAATAGGAATTATTTGATTAATTTCAATGTTCAGAACTTATAATAAACGTCTTAGATAAGATAAGTTATATAGGGAGGGGGGAGGGCTACCCCCAACCCAACTGCGCAGTTACTTTTTTTGGTCCAACGATATAGATATACCCTTCTCGAATATATAGGTATAGATATGGGCCCCCAGAGAATATGTAAGTATAGATATTTGTGGTGGATATCATCACAACCACCACAATGTGTGTGTATTCACATTGTATGCACACATTATGGTTGTGATGATATCCACCACAACACACACCACAATGTGAATGTATACACAACACACATCACAATGTATGTGTATACACATTGTATGCACACATTGTGGTTGTGATGATATCTAGATCCACACCACAATGTGTGTGTATACACATTGTACGCACACATTGTGGTTGTGATAATATTCACCACAACACACACCACAATGTATGTGTACACATTGTATGCACACATTGTGGTTGTGATGATATCCACCACAACACGAAACTATTGGATCTAGCCTGCTCGGTATAGTAAATGGATGAAGGAAACCATGTTTCCTCTTTAATGCGAGATCGAATGTCGGGTGGACGCTTATTTTTGCCTCGTATTTCCATATTGCGGTTTGTTGGTTTGGTTCTCTTATTACTCTACGAAGAGTGGCAGGTTGATCAGGTCTTTCGATTCAATCTGAGCTTTGGCCTCGGGACATTGTTAGGGTCGTCGATACTTGGATCCCAACTCACCCAACTAATAACAGACTTGATGACATGTATTTTGGCTTTTTCTGATTGTTCCTGGAGTTGTTCTCCAAAACTATTGGATCTAGCCTACTCGATATACTCCGGTTGCAAAAGAAAAAGTAAATGAATGAAGAAAACCATGTTTCCTTATGGCGGATATCATCACAACCACAATGTGTATACACACACATTGTGGTGGATATCATCACAACCATACACATTGTATCCACACACATTGTGGTGGATATCATCACATCACAACCCAACATTGCAATTGTATCCATCACAATGTGTGTGTATACACATTGTATACATACATTGTGGTTGTGATGATATCCACCACAATGTTTGTGTATACCTATTGTATACACAAACATTGTGGTGGATATCATCACAACCCACATTGCAGACACATTATGGTGAATATCATCACAACCCACACATTATGGCGGGTATCATCACAACCCAGCTTTGTAATGATATCCACCACAATGTGTGTATACACATTGTATACACACATTGTGGTTGTGATGATATCCACTACAATGTGTGTGTATACAATGTGTACACACACATTGTGGTAAATATCATCACAATCCAATGTTGTGATGATGAAGTGATGATATCCACCACAATGTGTATGTATGCACATTGTCTACACACATTGTGGTGTATACACACAATGTGGTGGTTATCATCACAACGTTGGGTTGTGATGTGATGATAGCCACCACAACGTGTCTGTATACACATTGTATGCACACATTGTGGTGGATATCATCACAACGTTGGGTTGTGATGTGATGATATCCACCACGTGTGTGTACACACATTATATGCACACATTGTGGTTGTGATGATATCCACCACAACACGAAACTATTGGATCTAGCCTACTCGGTATACTCCGGTTGCGAAAGAAATAGTAAATGGATGAAGGAAACCATGTTTACTCTTTAATGTGAGATCGAATGTCGAGTGGAACCTTATTGTTTCCTCGGATTTCCATATTGCGATTTGTTGGTTCGGATCTCTTATTACTCTACGAAGAGTGGCGGGCTAATGATCGGGTCTTCGATTCAATCTAAGCTTTGGCCTTAGGTCATTGTTAGGGTTGTCAATACCCAAATCCCAACTCACCCACCTAGTAACAGACTTGATGACATGGGTTTTGGCTTTTCCTAATTGTTCCTAGAGTTGTTCTCCAAAACTATTGGATCTAGCCTGCTCGGTATACTCCAATTGCGAAAGAAATAGTAAATTGATGAAGAAAACCATGTTTCCTTGTGGTGGATATCACCACAACCACAATGCGTGCATGCAATGTGTATACACACACATTGTGGTGGATATCATCACATCACAACCCAACGTTGTGATGATATCCACCACAATGTGTGTGTATTCACATTGCTTGCATGCATTGTGGTTGTGATGATATCCACCACAACACATTGTGGTGGATATCATCACAACCCAACGTTGTGATTATACACACATTGTGGTGGATTACAATGTGGGTTGTGATGAAATGTGTGCATACAATGTGTATATCCACCACACATTGTGGTTGTGATGATATCCACCACAATGTGTTGTGGTGGGTATCATATCATCACAACCCAACGTTGTGATTATACACACATTGTGGTGGAATACAATGTGGGTTGTAATGATATCCACCACAATGTGTGTGCATACAATGCACATTGTGGTTGTGACGATATCTACCACAATGTGTGTGATGATATCCATCACAATGTGTGTGTATACACATTGTATACACACAATATGTGTGTGTATGCACACACATGTTGTGATGATATCCACCACACAATGTGTATACAATGTGGGTTGTGATGATATCCACCACAATGTGTGTATACAATGTGGGTTGTAACAATATCCATCACAATGTGTGTGATGATATCCACCACAATGTGTGTATACACACAATATGTGTGTGTATACAATGCACAATATGTATACACACACATTGTGGTGGATATCATCACAACCATAATGTGTCATGGGGTTGTGATGATATCCACCACAATGTGTGTATTCAATGTGTATACATTACAACATTGGGTTGTGATGATATCCACCAAAATGTATGTATACAATGTATATACACACACATTGTGGTAGATATCATCACAACCATAATGTGTGTATACAATGTGTATACACACACGTTGTGGTGGATATCATCACAACCACAAATGTGTGCATACAATGTGTATACACACACGTTGTGGTGGATATCATCACATCACAACCCAACATGTGATGTGATGATATCCACAATGTGGGTTGTGATGATATCCACCACAATGTGGGTTGTGATGATGATATCCACCACAATGTGTGTACACACACATTGTGGTGGATATCATCACAACCATAATGTGTGCATACAATGTGTATACACACACATTGTGGTGGATATCATCACATCACAACCCAACGTGTGATGTGATGATATCCACAGTGTGTGTATACACATTGTATCCACATTGTGGTGGATATCATCACAACCACAATGTGTACATGCAATGTGTTTGGTGGATATCATCACAACCACAATGTGTATTGTTGGCCATTTTTTGGCCTACATACCAAAATTTTGCCCGAGTGTGAGAGAGTGGGCATTCAAACAAGACTTCGGGTTTTACACAGCAAAAGATTTTGGGTTTTTAGAAGAATAAGTCTTTAGGTTTTACAAGAGACAACTTATTTCACTTTATGAGTAATCAGTAGTTGAAAACCCTCAACAGAAGTAATCCGGGTTGGAAAACCCGAATTACTCTTGACAGTGCAAATCGGGTTTGGAGAAGTGCTTTGCTTATGAAAGTTTTATCAGTAGAAGTAATTTGGGTTTAGAAACCCAAATTACTTAGGATAGTGCATTTCGGGTTTCTCAAGGTGAATGACTCATCCCTTTTTATAAGTAACAAGCAATGAAGAATCCGAAGTTGCAGACATTGAAGAACAAGCAAATAGACTCGGATTTTATAGAAGTGTCCTTCGAATATTTTGGCATTTCTAAAAAACCCGGATGCCTTTTTCTTAAAGGGTTATTTGCTTCGAAAGGGGTTGTTTGAAAAATCCGTGAGATTGTTTAAAATCCTGAAGGGCTAGGTATCCTTCGGAAGGGTCAATTACAAAAAACCCGAAGGGTAGGGTACCCTTTGGGAAGGTTCATTTCCAGATTGGAAGGGATGTTGGAAGAAACCCGAAAGGCACTTGCCCTTCGAAAAGGTCTATCTGGCGAGTTTAAGGGCTTTGCAAAAGCCCGAAGGGCACCTGCCCTTTGGGAAAGGACCATGACAGAAAGCCCAAAGGGTTGTTCTCTTGGGAAGGCCAACATACAATTCCCGCAGACTTTTTGTCCGTGGGAAGTGGAAAGCAAAAGATCCGAAGAAAATCCAAGACCAAGGAGATATCCGAAGGAGATAGAGCAAGGGTTTGAAAACAAAAAGCCGAGAGAAATAAAGCCGAAAGAAAAGAAAGGCCCAGAAGGATAAAGTCTCAAACTTTTTGTCCAAAGAGCGAAGTCCGAAGGCAAATAAAAACCCGAGGCAAATAGGACAGAAACAAAAGTCTAAAGACAATTCCCGCAGACATTTTTGTCCGCAAGAAATTGACTGTGAAAAAACCAAAGAACAAGTTTGCAGACCAAAGCCCGAAACAAATACATAAGCCGTGAGAATAAACCCGAGGCCTTAGAAATAAAACAAAAGGGAGAAGTCCGAGATAAAAAGGTCCTGAAGAGAATGAACATAAGTCCGAGCAAAAGACAAATGTATGCAAAGGGAAGGTCCATAGAAAAGACAAACCAAGCAAATACAACCAAAAGTTATGAACAGATATGACTCGAGGAAATAAATGTAAGAGACGAAGTCAACGTGGAATTCTATGCAAATAAGGGCTAATTACGATTGACTGGTCAAGGCTTCAGTTGACTAGTTGTTGAAATCAAGTTTATCTCCGAGTCAAACTCGTGCTTTCAAACGTTCCAACTCTGCTTCCAACGTTTCAATTGGAGTTCTAATTTTTAACATGGCGTGGATTTCATGCATGCTCTTATTTATCTCATGCTTTCAAACGATCAAACAGCTCAAGAAAAAGTCCATATTTGGAAGTTGACGTAGCATTTTTGCATGATAAGAGTTTAACATCCCAAAATTAGTCACCGTCCATTTCAACGCCAAGGAGTCTTCATGCAAGACAAAAGACATAGAAAAGACAAATTTGGAAGGCCCATGCAATGCAAATTGGACTTGAGCTAATGTATTGTCGTCTCCTCTTCTATTTTCAATGCCACCTCTTGGCTATTGTATTTTTCTATAAGTTGGCTTTCAGCCTTGAATTAAATTATCCCTTTTTTGGCAAGAAAATTTTCTTCCAAAAATTGTGTTGTAACCTTTTTCAGAATCAATAAGAAGAGGACTATGTTTTTTCAATTTCCAGCAGCTGCTATAGTGTACTTTTGTTACAGATTTGCCTAAGTGATAGATTTTCTTTCTTCCTTATCAAATATGAATTCGTACCTAGTTACTAGCTGATCATTTATGCAGGGCACGCTCTATGTTGGATTGTCTTTTGCTGAGTTTATAGTGGATATTAGTGGCTGTTAGTGTCTTCAATCAGGGCTATTTTTTACCATTTCCTCAAGCTTAGATCATTAGATTAAACCTTTTCGTGAAATACTTGTGTATTGATCAATTGGAGTTGAAGTTTTGCCTCTTTCTTGTCTAAATCAGTGTTTTTAGAAGCTCGATTTGAGTGGATCAAGCAAATTAGGTGTATCACCGATTTAGCTAAGATTTCCTTTCAAATTCTTTCTCCCCTTTTCTCCAAGCAGTTTGTAGCATAGAAGTAAAGGTCCTAATTGATACATCTTACAGGAATCAGCGTTCTCTACAGGTTCTTCTCACCATTGAGGCACCCACCCTCGTGAGAAGATCCCATTGTTTCAACTGAAATGAGGATTGACCATTTCAACACATCTTCAATCAGGGTGCAACTCCAGATTGACATGTACATACAATGTGTTTTGGATCAATACACACATTGTGGATATCATCACATCACTTCAACACATCTTCGATCAGGGTGCAACTCCAGATTGACATGTACATACAATGTGTATTGGATCAATACACACATTGTGGATATCATCACATCACAAATTGGGTTGTGATGTGATGATATCCACCACAATGGGTGTGTATACACATTGTATGCACACATTGTGGTTGTGATGATATCCACCACAACACAACACATTGTGGTGGATATCATCACAACCGGTTGTGATGATGTTGTATACACATTGTATGCACACATTGTGACACAACACATTGTGGTGGATATTTGGTTGTGGTCACAATGTGTGCATACAATGTGTATACAACATCATCACAACCGGTTGTGATGATATCCACCACAATGTGTTGTGTTGTGGAGGATATCATCACAACCACAATGTGTGCATACAATGTGTATACACACCCATTGTGGTGGATATCATCACATCACAACCCAATGTGTGATGTGATGATATCCATAATGTATCCAAAACACATTATATGTACATGTCACTTTGGAGTTGCACCCTGATCAAAGACAATCCCCGTTTCAGTTGAAACAATGGGATTTGTGGTGGATATCATCACAACCACAATGTGTGCATACAATGTCACATTGTGGTTGTGATGATATCCATCACAAGTATCATCACATCACACGTTGGGTTGTGATGTGATGATATCCATCACAATGTGTGCACACATTGTGATGGATATCATCACATCACAACCCAACGTGTGATGTGATGGATATCATCACAACCACAATGTGTGCACATTGTGTTGTGGTGGATGTCATCAGAATCATAATGTGTGTACAATGTATGCACACATTGTGGTGAATATACATTGTTGGTTGTGATGATATCCACCACAACACAACACATTGTGGTGGATACACACTTTGTGGTTGTGATGATATCCACCACAATGTGTCGTGTTGTGGTGGATATCATCACAACCACAATGTGTGTGTATAATGTATGCATCATAACCATAATGTGTCGTGATAATATCCACCAACAATGTGTGGTGGATATACATTGTTGGTTGTGATGATATCCACCACAACACGACACATTGTGGTGGATATCATCACAACCACAATGTGTGTGTATAATGTATGCATCACAACCATAATGTGTGTGTACAATGTATTTGTGATGATATCCACTACAACACAATTGGATATCATCACAACCACAATGTATGCATAAAATGTACACTTGTGGTTGTGATGATATCCATCACAATGTGTCGTGTTGTGCTGGATATCATCACAACCACAATATGTGTTGTGGATATACATTGTGGTTGTGATGATATCCACTACAACGTAGTGGATATCATCACAACCACAATGTATGCATAAAATGTACACACACATTGTGGTTGTGATGATATCCATCACAATGTGTCGTGTTGTGGTGCATATCATCACAACCACAATATGTATTGTGGATATCCATTGTTGGTTGTGATGATATCCACCACAACACAAAATGTGTATACACACATTGTGGTTGTGATGGGTAGTGGATATCATCACAACCACAATGTATGCATAAAATGTACACACACATTGTGGTTGTGATGATATCCATCACAATGTGTCGTGTTGTGGTGCATATCCTCACAACCACAATATGTATTGTGGATATCCATTGTTGGTTGTGATGATATCCACCACAACACAAAATGTGTATACACACATTGTGGTTGTGATGGATGTCATCACAACCATAATGTGTGTGCACAATGTATTGCAATATATCCACTACAACACAACTGGATATCATCACAACCACAATGTATGCATAAAATGTACAACCATTGCAATACATTGTACACAAACATTATGGTTGTGATGACATCCATCACAACCACAATGTGTGTGTATACACATTTTGTGTTGTGGTGGATATCATCACAACCAACAATGTATATCCACAACACATATTGTGGTTGTGATGATATCCACCACAACACGACACATTGTGATGGATATCATCACAACCACAATGTGTGTATACATTGTACACACACATTATGGTTGTGATGACATCCATCACAACTACAATGTGTGTGTATACACATTTTGTGTTGTGGTGGATATCATCACAACCAACAATGTATATCCACAACACATATTGTGGTTGTGATGATATCCACCACAACACGACACATTGTGATGGATATCATCACAACCACAATGTGTGTGTACATTTTATGCATACGTTGTAGTGGATATCATCACAACCACAATGTATGCATTAAATGTACACACACATTGTGGTTGTGATGATATCCATCACAATGTGTCGTGTTGTGGTGGATATCATCACAACCACAATATGTGTTGTGGATACAATGTGTATACACACACACATTGTGGTGGATATCATCACATCACAACCCAACGTGTGATGTGATGATACTTGTGATGGATATCATCACAACCACAATGTGTGCAATAGCTCATTTTTTCAACTCAGGTTCAAAACCCAACTCGGGTTGGCAGTGCAACTCGAGTTTAAACCGCAATACAGATATCCGAGGCAACAATAAGGTTCCACCCTATTGGTTGAATATTTTGTCGATCAGCGTACTGATAAACAAAATAGGTCTGATCAGCCAAAGTAGGAAGATTAGTCGTCCGAATGTGTAGTTTTACCACATCAGAAGGGGACTGATCTCTCTCTCATCAAGGGGAGGTTCCCTGTGGGTATGCTATATATATATAAACAGAAAATAATACTCAAGGGTAGGACAAACCATCCATCTCTCTTTCTTCAGAGATGATGCGTACAAATCAAAGGAAAAACTCAATGGAAATAACAGACAACACTCCTCTTCTTTCAAAAGTACTATTCAACAAACCACAAGAATACCCCTGGTAGTAAATGCGAAATGTAGTAAAGGATGTAGTAACAAGCAAATCGAGATGCAGCACAAAGTCTCCACCTGAATTGCTCAAGAGTAAGATACGAAGGACAATGAGGACACAAAGTCGTCCCAAAGTCCTTTACACAGAAATGAAAAGAAAACACACTAAAGGCAATTATGGGGGCACAAAGTCTCTCCACACTTGACTCTTCAAGACACCTTCCTGACTGTTATCACTAATTATGCTTGTTGAATTAAAGGAACAGAAAATATATTGAAGAAAAAGACATAAGAACAGTTTCCTCAACAACAAAGATATTACAGCACAAAGTCTGAAAAGTCACTTGCTTTCTTATTCCAGTAACAAAATATGATCAGCAATTTGAGCTCAAAGTCTCAATAATGCCTTACAATTTGGGCAGAGTTTCGTTCTAATTGTCAAAAAAGAGATCCTTTTACAATAGAAGAGAGTTCCTTATATAGCCATTTCAAGAAGGACTCGGGAACAGTAATACATCAGGTTGCGTTGGAATCTGTTAAGAAGACAGGCTGGAACTTAGGGGCATTTTATCGATTTGATTTTATCGATGCAAGGAAACAAGTCGCGCTTATTGAAATTTTGCAACTTTCAATGTCCACCTGGCGATCTGATCTTACCTTCATCGTTCCTCCTTTTCTGGTTAATTGAATCAGGTCCTGGATTCAGTTTGTTGTTCTGTTCCTTCCTCGCTTTCCGCTGGTCTTGGCCTTTAAGTCTGTGAATGCATTTTGGTCTGTAGGTTCAAAGGATCAACAGTTATTTTGTTGTCTTGAATTTTGATGTTCCCGCGCCCGTCACTATGTTTTCAACGGCTAATTCGCTGTGTTGAATTTGACGTCGTCGGGTGCGTCACCCCTTGGTCTTCTTTCAACTTTCTGCTTGGCACTTTTCCGGATTGGACTTGCCCTTTCGGGCCTTGAAAAATGATCCCTGAATGGCCTTCGGGCTTTTTGTTTTACATACTTCTCGAAGGGTGTTTTCGTCGATCAAGTGCCCTCCGCAAGGGCACTTGTCCTTCGGGAAGCTCTTTGAACTTTGGTGATGAACCAACTGTTGAACTTGCCTTTGAACCATGTCTTCGAACCAACCGTTGAACCAAGTTTTGGTTCAATGGTTCAAACAAAGCCTTAAACCGATTGACAAACCGTTTAATTGAACCAAAGGATGAAAGCGTTGAAACAAAGCGGATGAACAAAATGAGTGAAATAAAGCGTTGAACCGCTTAAATAAACCCGCCTTTGAACCATTTGACGTTGAGCCAAAGGATGAACCAAACGTTGAACCTGTTGCTGATACTTGTCGATGGAGATTTTTGTTTTAACCAAGGCACTGAACCAATCCCGAAAATGACCAAGTATTAGAAACTGATTCTTTTGGTTGAACCCGCCTGCAGAAGCCTTTGAACCTGTAGAAATGAACCTGCCTGCAGAGTCCGTAGAAACCAAGTCCGTAGTTTTCTCTAACCCTGAAAGAGTCCGTAGATTTCTGAAAAGCTTGAAAAATGAGGAATTTAAATGCCCAAGACAAATTTTGAAAAGGGAAGAGATAATTTTGGTCTGTAGGACCAAAATAGTTCAAATGTTGTCCCAAAAATAGCTGATATTTTTGGGGGACAACACACCCAACATTTGATCTTGCATTAAAGAGGAAACATGGTTTCCCCCATCCATTCACTATTTCTTTCGCACCCTAACTTGGGCTGGCAATCCAACTCGAGATGGCAGTCCAACTCAGGCTAGAAATCCAACTCGGGTTCCATCTGTAATACAGAAATCCGAGGCAAAAATAAAGTTCCAAGCAACAATCCATCTAGCATTAAAGAGGAAATATGGTTTCCTTCATCCATTTCAAATTTCATTCCCAATTCGAGCATCTAGAATTGTTTATGGGTAAAGGGGGGAATGCACACATTGTGGTTGTGATGATATCCACCACAAGTATCATCACATCACATGTTGGGTTGTGATGTGATGATATCCACCACAATGTGTGTGTATACATATTGTATGCACACATTGCGGTTGTGATGATATCCACCACAATGTAAAGGGAGTCATTTCAGGGCATGCAGAGGGAATCCGTAATCTGTTCAACTTTTATTTAGCGATTCATGGACCAATCAGTGCTGCAATATTTACTGTGCAAACAATCAACATGGAAATGCATTGTGTGATGTGGACTCTACCGATTCTACTGGCTATTTCCTCCGGCGGAATAATTTCGGCAATCGCTCTGAAGATTTTCCTCCACTTTACCATGTCAAAGGACCGCTAAATAAAAGTTGAACAGATTACGGATTCCCTTTGCGTGCCCTGAAATGACTCCCTTTACATTGTGGTGGATATCATCACAACCGCAATGTGTGCATACAATATGTATACACACACATTGTGGTGGATATCATCACATCACAACCCAACGTGTGATGTGATGATACTTGTGGTGGATATCATCACAACCACAATGTGTGCATTCCCATTGTGGTGGATATCATTACAACCGCAATGTGTGCATACAATATGTCTACACACACATTGTGGTGGATATCATCACATCACAACCCAACGTGTGATGTGATGATACTTGTGGTGGATATCATCACAACCACAATGTGTGCATTCCCCCATTGTGGTGGATATCATCACAACCACAATGTGTCACACACACACACACATTGTGGTGGATATCATCACAACCACAATGTGTTGTGTTGTGGTGGATATCATCACAACCACAATGTGCCCCACACACACATTGTGGTTGTGTCACACACATTGTGGTTGTGATGATATCCACCACAACACAGCACATAGTGGTGGATATCATCACAACCACAATGTGTGTGGTTGTGATGGGAGACATTGTGGTTGTGATGATATCCACCACAATGTTATCCACCACAACACAACACATTGTGGTGGATATCATCACAACCACAATGTGTGTGTGTGATGATTCGGTGGATATCATCACAACCACAATGTGTGTGTGTGATGATTCGGTGGATATCATCACAACCACAATGTGTGTGTGTGATGACAACCACCACAATGTTATCCACCCCAACACAACACATTGTGGTGGATATCATCACAACCACAATGTGTGGTGGATATCATCACAACCACAATGTGTGTGTGTGATGATTCGGTGGATATCCTCACAACCACAATGTGTGTGTGTGATGATTCGGTGGATATCCTCACAACCACAATGTGTGTGTATGATGACAACCACCACAATGTTATCCACCACAACACAACACATTGTGGTGGATATCATCACAACCACAATGTGTGTGTGTGATAATTCGGTGGATATCATCACAACCACAATGTGTGTGTGTGATGTGAGAGAGAGGGAGAGAGACATTGTGGTTGTGATGATATCCACCACAATGTGTTGTGTTGTGGTGGATAACATTGTGGTGGTTGTCATCACACACACACATTGTGGTTGTGATGATATCCACCGAATCATCACACACACACATTGTGGTTGTGATGATATCCACCACACATTGTGGTTGTGATGATATCCACCACAATGTGTTGTGTTGGGGTGGATAACATTGTGGTGGATATCATCACAACCACAATGTCTCCCATCACAACCACACACATTGTGGTTGTGATGATATCCACCACACAGTGTGTGTGTGTGTGTGACACATTGTGGTGGGTATCGTGTGTGTGAATTGTGGTCACACACACACACACACATTGTGTGGTGGATATCATCACAACTACAATGTGTGTGTGTGAGTGAATCATCACACACACACATTGTAGTTGTGATGATATCCACCACACAATGTGTGTGTGTGACACATTGTGGTTGTGATGATATCCACCACACAATGTGTGTGTGTGTGTGACCACAACTCACACACACGATATCCACCACAATGTGTCACACACACACACACACACATTGTGTGGAGGATATCATCACAACCACAATGTGTGTGATATCCCCCACACAATGTGTGTGTGATGATTCACACACACACACATTGTGGTTGTGATGATATCCACCACACAATGTGTGTGTGTGTGACACATTGTGGTGGATATCGTGTGTGTGTGATGATACACACACACATTGTGGTTGTGACGATATCCACCACACAATGTGTGTGTGTGTGTGACACATTGTGGTTGTGATGATATCCACCACAATGTGTTGTGTTGTGGTGGATATCATCACAACCACAATGTGTGTGATTGTGGTGCACACATTGTGGTTGTGATGATATCCATCACAATGTGTTGTGTTGTGGTGGATATCATAACAACAGCAACGTGTGCATACAATGTGTATACACACACATTGTCATTTGTAATGTGTAACATGACAATGTGTGTGTATACACATTGTATGCACACGTGGTTATGATGAAATCCACCACAAATATCTATAATTACATATTCTCTGGGAGCCCATATCTATACCTATATATTCGAAAAGGGTATATCTATATCGTTAGACCAAAAAAAGTAACCACGCAGTTGGGTTGGGGGTAGCCCTCCCCCATCCCTATATATCTTATCTTATCTAAGACGTTTATTACGAGTTCTTAACATTGAAATTAATCAAATAATTCCTATTCAAGAACATTAATAGAACAGTTAAAATATATTCAATATAGCAATGAGAAGCTGACATAGAGAGGGAGGATAACATGAGTAGGGGGTTGCTCAATGTAACCCATTTGTGCTATTAGAGCAAAGCTAATGTGCTAGTCTATTGTTGAACAATATTCTGATTACGATCAATTATCACATGAGGATTGGATGATGTTTGGGCTGCACTGATTATCCAAACAATGTGGTGGATATCATCACAACCACAATGTGTATAATGTTGGTTGAATATTTTGTCGATCAGCGTACTGATAAACAAAATAGGTCTGATCAGCCAAAGTAGGAAGATTAGTCGTCCAAATGTGTAGTTTTACCACATCAGAAAGACGCTGATTTCTCCTCTCATCAAGGGGAGGTTCCCTATAGGTATGCTATATATATAAGCAGAAAATAATACTCATGGGTAGGACAAACCATCCATCTCTCTTTCTTTAGAGATGATGTGCACAAATCAAAGGAAAAACTCAAGGGAAATGACAAACAGTACTTCTCTTCTTTCAGAAGTACTATTCAGCAAACCACAAGAATACTCCTAGCAGTAACAACAAAATGTAGCAAAGGATGTGATAACCAGCAAATCGAGATGCAGCACAAAGTCTTCACCTGGATTGCTCAAGAGTAAGATACGAAGGACAATGAGGGCACAAAGTCGCCTCAAGGTCCTTTACACAGAAATGAAAAGAACACACACTAAAGGCAATTATGGGGGCACAAAGTCTCTCCACAGTTGACTCTTTAGGACACCTTCTTGACTGCTGTCACTAATTCTGCTTGTTGAATTAAAGGAACAGAAGATATATTGAAGAAAAAGACATAAGAACAATTTCCTCAATAACAAAGATATTACAGCACAAAGTCTGAAAAACCACTTGCTTTCTTATTCCAGTAACAAAATATGATTGGCAATCTGAGCTTAACGTCTCAGTAATGCCT
Organism: Torreya grandis; assembly: GCA_037957365.1. Lineage (NCBI taxonomy): Eukaryota > Viridiplantae > Streptophyta > Pinopsida > Cupressales > Taxaceae > Torreya > Torreya grandis. The sequence continues at coordinate 5,512,758 of JARHVA010000146.1, forward strand.
TACAATTTGGGCAAAGTTTCGATCTAAATGTCAAAAAAAGAGATCCCTATTATAATAGAAGAAAGTCCCTTATATAGCCTCTTCAAGAAGGACTCCGAAACAGTAAATACATCATTTTGCGTTGGAATCTGTTAAGAAGACACGCTGGAACTTAGGGGCGTTTTACCCATTTGATTTTATCAATGCAGGGAAACAAGTCGCGCTTATTGAAAGTTTGCAACTTTCAATGTCCACCTGGCGATCTGATCTTATCTTCATCGTTCCTCCTATTATGGTTAATTGAATCGGGTCCTGGATTTAGTTTGTTGTTCTGTTCCTTCTCCGCTTTCTGCTGGTCTTGGCCTTGAAATCTGTGAATGTATTCTAGTCTGTATGTTCAAAGGATCAACGGCTAGTTCACTGTGTTGAATTTGACATTTTCGAGCACGTCATTCCTTAGTCTTCTTTCGTCTTTCTACTTGGTATTTTTTCAGATTGGACTTGCCCTTTCGGGCCTTGAGAAATGACCCATTTTGAGTCGGAATAGCCTCCCGCAAGGATATCTATCCTTCGGGCAGTCTTTAAATAGCCTTTCGAGCTTCTTCGGGTGACCCTTCGGATATTTCCTCGGGCTTTTCTTACGCTTCCTCCCGCGGACATTTTCCCCGGGGAAAATTCCCGCGGACAAAAAGTCCGGGGAACCAACTTTAAATGCCTTAAACAAATCTGAAAGAAATACCTTTCGGCTTCCTTGAAAACAACCCTTCCAAAGGGTGCTTTTATCAATTAAGTGTCCTTTGCAAGGGCACTTGTCCTTTGGGAAGCTTCCTTTTGCATTGAACCGCTCCTTTGAACTTTGGCGATGAACCATTCCGTTGAACCAAGACATTGAACCAATCGGACGAACCATTTGATTGAACCAAAAGACACTGAAACAAAGGGAATGAACCACCTGAGTGAAATAAAGCGTTGAACCGCTTGGTTGAACCGAGCCATTGAACCGTTTGACGTCGAACCAAAGGACGAACCAAACATTGAACCTGCTGCTGATGCTTGCCGATGGAGATTTCTGTTTGAACCAAGGCGATGAACCAATTCCGAAAATGACCAATTGTTAGAAACCGATTCTTTTGATTGAACCCACCTGCAGAAGCCGTGAAGCCCGAAAAATGAGGAATTTGAATGCCCAAGACAAATTTTGAAAAGGGAAGAGACAATTTTGGTCTGTAAGACCAAAATAGTTCAAATGTTGTCCCAAAAATGAGTGATATTTTTGGGGAACAACATATAATAACACATTGTGTGGGTGGATCCACCCACAATGTGTGTATACACATTGTATGTACACATTTTGGTTGTGATGATATCCACCACAACACACACCACAATGTGAGTGTATACACATTGTGGTTGTGATGATATCCACCACAACACAAAACTATTGGATCTAGCCTGCTCGGTATACTCCGATTGCGAAAGAAATAGTAAATAGATAAAGGAAACCATGTTTCCTTTTTAATGCGGATCGAATGTCAGGTGGACCCTTATTTTTGCCTCGGATTTCCATATCGCAGTTTGTTGGTTCAGATATCTTATTACTCTATGAAGAGTGGCGGGCTGATGATCAGGTCTTTCAATTCAATCTGAGCTTTGGCCTCGGGCCATTTTTCGGGTTGTCAATACCTGGATCCCAACTCACCCACCTAGTAACAAACTTGATGACATGTGTTTTGGCTTTTTCTAATTGTTCCTGGAGTTGTTCTCTGAAACTATTGGATCTAGCCTACTCGGTATACTCCGGTTGCAAAAGAAATAGTAAATGAATGAAGGAAACCATGTTTCCTTGTGGTAGATATCATCACAACCACAATGTGTGCACACACATTGTGGTGGATATCATCACATCACAACCCAACGTTGTGATGATATCCACCACAATGTGTGTGTATACACATTGTACGCACACATTGTGGTTGTGATGATATCCAACAATGTGTGCATACAATGTCAACCACCATGTCTTGTGGTGGATATCATCACAACCACAACGTGTGCATACAATGCGTATACACACACATTGTGATGGATATCATCACAACATTACTTGATGATGTGTTTTGGCTTTTTATGATTAATCCTGGAGTTGTTCTCCAAAACTATTGGATCTACCCTACTCGATATACTTCAATTGAAAAGAAATAGTAAATGAATGAAGAAAACCATGTTTTCTTGTGGTGGATATCATCACAACCACAATGTGTATACACACACATTGTGGTGGATATCATCACATCACAACCCAATGTTGCGATGATATCCACCACAATGTGTGTATACACATTGTATGCACACATTGTGGTTGTGATGATATCCACCACAACACATTGTGGTTGTGATGATATCCACCACAACACATTGTGGTTGACATTGGCACTGCATATCATCACAACCACAATGTGTATATACAATGTCAACCACAATGTGTTGTGGTGGATATCATCACAACCACAATGTGTGTGTATACACATTATATACACACACATTGTGGTGGATATCATCACAACCCACATTGTATACACACATTGTGGTGGATATAATCACAACCCATTTTTATATATGTATAGAAATGGGTTGTGGTGATATCCACCACCATGTGTGCATGTATATATACAATGTGTATGTGTGTGTGTGTATATGTCCTATTGCTTACCTACATGTCTTTGTTTTGCTCTTTACTATTCTAGGCTTGGGTTGTGATGATATCCACCGCAATGTGTGTGTGTGTATACAATGTGTTGTGATGATATCCACCACAATGTGTGTATATATATACAATGCATGATGTGATGATATCCACCACAATGTGTGTGTGTGTATATATAGAGAGAGAAATGGATTGTGATGATATCCACCACAATGTGTGTGTATACAATGTGTATATGGGTATGTGCACGAAGGTGGGGGACAATTCCGTGGACACACCCTTTAACACATACACGTTATTCACATAACGTATTTGCACAAAGTTGGAAGACAATTCCATGGACATACCCTTTAACACGTGTGTTATTCACATAACGTGTATGTATTATTCAAATTATGCCTTGGCAATTGTTCAGCCATAACGTGCACACATTATAGTACGCTACAATAATGCGTACCCGTTATTGTAATGCGTATACGTTGCCTATTAATTTTATTAAAATAAAAACCCATAACTTAACATTGCCTCAATTTGTCGCTGATGCTTTGCCTTCTGGCACGAGCTGCAATACTCTGACCTTGAGCTTGAGCCTGAACCTGAATGCCACATTTGAACTTGCACCCTATTACCACACAGTCCAAAGTTTCACATTGCCCGCTCCCACTAATGGCCCACTCCATCTCCATCTCGTCCTCCTCATTATCATTATTATTCTTACCAATACCGTCTGAGCCTTCAAATATAGACTTAATATAAACATCCATATCCATTTTAAGTAGTAAAACGAACAACTTCCTCGTTTAATATGGTTGTAGAGGAGAGAAAATGACAATGATCACAAACGATAATAACACAATGAGCAAAGTACTTAAAAGTGTGCTTAATTATCAAATATAATTATATTTTGGATGTTGTACATGGACCCTGTTACCACATAGTCCAGAGTTTCACATTGCCCACTCCCACTAATGGCCCACTCCATCTCCATCTCGCCACCTGACCCTCCTAATCCTCTTGCTAACCCTCCTAATTTATTGTTTTTTGAAAAGAGATTAGCGAGTGACGTGACGTGACGGTGATTATAGATACATAGGATGCGTTGTTCGGTGTACAGTTTGCTTTGGATTGCAAGGGACATGAGCAGAAGGGCAAACATGCAATGATAGTGACAGTGACAAGGAGAGGGAGATTCTAGAACCTCACGTTGTGCCTGCATATACTTGACATACTTGATGGCCCCCTCCAGCGTTCTGGTTGTGTCAAGCTTGGTCCATCCTGATCCTAATCCTGACCCTGATCCTCCACCCGGAATTAAGCTCTCCCGCAACCTCAATTTGTGGTTGATGCTTTGCCTTTTGACATGAGCTGCAATACTTTGAGCCTGAGCTGAAGCCGATGCTTGATGGCCTCCCATTGCTTACCTACATGTCTTTGTTCTGCTCTTCAATTTTTTAAGCTCCGAGTATTTCGCATACAAACCACTTTAGTATTCTAACCGTATACAAAACTACTCCCCACTTGGATATATATATATATATATACACGCTCATTTTTAAAATGCATCATATTAGCAATGCAACTCGAGCTGGCAATGCAACTCGGGCTGACAAGGCAACTCCAACAATTCTGAAGGTCAACTCCAGGAACCATCAGGAAAAGCCAAAATGCATGTCATCAACTCTGTTACTAGGTGGCTGAGTTGGGAAAGGGTTAGTGACAACCCTTACAGTGGCCCGAGGCCAAAGCTTAGACTAACTCGAAAGACCCGAACATCAAACTGCCAGTCTTCTCAGAGTAATAAGAGATCCGAACCAACAAACCGCAATACGAAAATCCGATGCAAAAACAAAGTTCAAGCCAACGTTCGATCTTGCATTAATGAGGAAACATAGTTTCCTTCGTACGTTTACTATTTCTTTCTGAACCCGAGTACACAGAACATTCCAACATTGATTTCGGGTCAATGGGGCAATACAAAGAAGCGAGTTAGAATTTGAAGTATCAAATGAAAAACATATCCATATTTCATTGTTGTTTTTGTGTTTCAGTTCTGTGTTACTTTCCAGAACTGTCAGCTGTAGCACAAATTACAGATTCTGCTTAAATATTAAATGCAATCTAATATATGTGGGGAGTAGTTTTGTATACCCACTTGAATACATATATATTCAAAGTGGGGAGTAGTTTTGTATACAGTTAGAATACTAAAGTGGCAGGTAAGCAATAGGAGGTAAAATTGGTCAATGTCAGCTATGCGGCCGTGGCCTTAAAATGCTTTCCGCCACTCTACTTTGGTTTTCTAAGGATAAATTGTGCTAGTGGCCCACTCTAAACCCAAACCAACAACTGAAACGCCTTGAAAGGCAAAGAAGATGATGATTGGACTACCAATGCTAATAAAAACACCACATCAACACCCAAAGCCCCTGAGGTGGGAGTGGCATCTACCAGCTCCAAACTAAATGCATTTTGAAATTGCAATGTATTTATATATAAATTTAAAAATATAAATGCATGACAAAATTTTGATGTCAAATTGAATGTGAAATTTTTTATTTAAGACTTCGACATCCATTTTTATGTTTTTAATCGTCCAAAACCCCAATTTCGATGACCAAACATCTAATTCGATATCTGAACGTTGAAATCGGCCCAAATATTTTTGGTCAAAAATTGTAGTGAATAACAAAAATAAAGAAGTGAAGGTCAAAAGCTTGAGATCAACTATAACACTGTAAGAGCGCCCATTGTCATTTGTACAAGTGAACTGACTTTGGAAGAGCTTAGATATCTCAGCTATCCAAATCCTGCCTTCTCCCAGATTTGCCTGCTACATGGATCTACTAATCAGTTGCAAGAAGACGTGCCCCTCATATCTCTTCCCAGAATATTCATTGGACAGCTTTTCAACACCAGAAAGTTTAGCAGTTAGCAGTGTCCTTCGACCTGACCCAGCTTCGGGACCACTTTTACTCATTACACCATTTCCCCTTGGCTTCCATTATAATTTCCAGAGGGATACGAATAAATATTACTATCGGTGGGCAACTTATATATAATATAAATATGTCATTATTGTTAAAATCTTGATTTTACTACTTTAGTGTTGCTTAGGGGGAAAGAGACTAACTGACTAAGTACTCATTATTAGGTGTGATGAATTATTGATATTGTATTTGTAAGGAGGAAGCTTTGATCTTTTGCTGTGTTACTATTATTGGATTGAAAATTCAGGAAATGAATTCACTCTAAGATTTTTTTCTCAGTTTACAAATGTTCATACCTTTTTTCCTTGATACTTTTGGGTGAGTATTTTGTAGTTGTTTGAATTGGTATATTTTTAGGCTTTAAAATTTGTTTTTGCTGGCCCTGGCTGATGCCTTATGGGAAAAAAAAAACAGAACTTCCCTCGAGGTTTGCATTTTGCATTAAGTTGATAATGAAATGGAGGATGTGAATCTATGCTATGTTGGCATGGATTTGCAGATTTTGGGAAGTATCCATACCCCTTTATACTGCAGATGCTGAAAAAGACACGGCAGTAAGATATGATAACATTATTGTTGGAGGTACGGCAGGGTGTCCCCTGGCAGCTACCTTGTCACAGAAGGCTTCCATTATAATTCCCAATTATGTGTGGAAATTGGTAGTATATTGTAAAAATATACTGGTCTGGAGACTGGAAGTGAATTTAATTTGACTAAAATTTAATTTCAAAATGACCACCAGTACACAATATTTAACAGCGTCAGTAGTGACGCTTTTGGGTTTGAACAAGTTGAATTTTGGTGTATTAAATTGGGAATTACTAATACTATGTCAAACATATATTAGATTACATTTGACTAAATTGATTTACCTTCACAGAATCTGTAATTTTTTCTACAGCTAACAGTACTAGAGAGTAACCCAGAACTGAAACAAAAAAAACAACATGAAATATGGTTATGTTCTGCGTTTTATACTTCAAATTCTAACTCGCTTCTCTTGTTTAATTATCATTACAAACTGAAAAACCCCTCTGTTGAAACCCAAATCATTCTGCTCTTCTTGTTTTTTTAATCTCTAAACGTGAGTAAGAAAAAAGGGTGTGAAAGTCTACCAAAAAAATTAAACACAACCCAGTCTTCCATTGCGTGCCAAAAACACCCGATTGTGGGCAGCGAAATGCATCTTAGTGCAGTATTTTGGAAAAAAACCCAACACCCATAAAATATTAGTCGGTATATGTCTTGTTCTTAAAAAAAATAGAGTCGCGGGTTGCTTACCTGCTCATGATGAAGGAGGGGAATTGTCCTACCGGGATGCATCAGTTGAGCGGAGAAGGCGAGGGAGTCGGAGGAGTGGGGGGAGACTTTGATGAAGATGGCACTGCTTCTACAGGAGCAGGAATGGGGGCAGAGGTGGAATTGACATCCTATAGTTGGAATTGGCAGATTTTTGGCCCTTTTTAATCCATCGGTTAAGGAGAGGAATAAATTCAGCATTCGTGTCCGCAAGAGTGCGATGCAGACTCCCACGCTCGCTGTGGGTGCATGTACCAGGGCCACTCCTCAGGTGCATGAAAAACCAATGTGGAAAATCTAAATTGTTTCGGTGAATGTGATATTGATTGCATCGACTGCTTTTGCAACAAATTTCGCTCTGCCAAAAGAAGTTCCCCATCATCCCCACAATAAATTCTTTCAAACGGTAGTGATATGCTTGACATCAGCATTCTAAAGTTCCATGGCATCAACAATTCTCTTGATGTATGCATCTTATGGCAAGTAAGAAGACTTCTTTCTCGTTAAGATCGCTATTAAGGGATTATGGCAAGTAAGAAGACTTCTTTCTATTGGTTGTATTTGGGACAGGTATTTATCTGGGATAGTATCAAAGTATATATGGTGGTGATGATTGTGTTGGCTATATTCGTAATTTAGATAATGGTTTTTTGTTTTAAAGAATATATTTGCAAAGAAGACAAGAATTATTTGTGGATGCTCTTAATATTAGTTGTCATCGACATTATATTTGTGTTTTGTAGTTTGTTTTTGCTTACAATTTTCATTTTTGTTTTTACGGTGTTTATTATGGCGTGGAATACGGTGTGTACAAGGATTTATAGGAAGTTTTTTGGTTCCAAACAACGCATCTCTAAAAATATTGGGCTTGCAATATGGTTCATTATTATTGATTCGATTTGAAATGGTTTAATTATCTTTCTTATTGTTATACAAATTTATGAATCAAATGAGTCAGGATGAACATACTTGAAATTAGTGATACAAAATCCCATAAATGGAAGATAAGTAGACGAAAACCTCTTTAAAATATATTTAAGAAATCTCAAAACTTTTAATAAAGTTCCCTAAACAAAGATTATGGAGCGTACACCCTCTTAATTATATATTTATATTATTTATAAAGGAATAATGAGTAAAACACACCCCTATATATAATATATATTATTAAATTTATAAATTATATATTATAATATATTGATATATTATATACGTATATAATTATTATAAAATATATAATAATTTATAATATAAATATAATTATAGTTTATTTAAAATATATTATATTGTATTATTTATTGTATATAATAAATATTATATATAATATAATATTATAATGCATGAATAATATATAATTATTATACATATATTAAATAAATTTATGTTAAATGTGTTCATAGATATCATTTATCGAGGTACTTATATCATTTTAAATATGTAACGAAGGTTATTTGATGAAAAATATATGTTAAATATTTAACGACTTGCCTTAAAACGTAGAGAAGGAACCATATATCAATTTAGATAAGTCTAAAAATAATTAGACAGACCTAATTAGACTGCTCTAAAACTAATTAGACTAAAAATGGAAAATGCTTCTTAAATGAAAGATGCATCTTTTATAATCTGATCGACCAAAATAGGTTGCCATATGCAAATAGATATGGATACAAATATTTTTAAGGTTTTTCCATAGTCATTCTCAATAACACTGAATAGAAACTATTGTATTTGTAACAATAATGTTCATTTCTCTTTATTCGGTGATCGGAGGAGAGGTGAAATTGTTCTCAGTACCACAAGCACTACCAATTTTGGGTAGTCTATTGATCTTAGCTTTGAATCTCCACCAGTATTTTCACACTCTCTTCAAGTGGTATGGCACTCAAATGTATCTCAAATTAGGCCCCACCCTCGTTGTTATGACTTCCTCCATGTAGGTTATAACTACCATATTGAAGATTATAAATGATGTTGGAAGAGATGTAATTTTATGTTTTCGTAAAGTGAAAGATTGTAAATCGATATTTGTATCTCACTTTACCCTGATTACTACTAACCTCAGAAGGGATGTAATTGGTTATTTTGGTAAAGCAGGGTTTTATAAAATGAAAGAATGTAAATCGACAATCTTAACTCTCCCAGAATTTATGATTGCTAACATCATTTCGCCTTTTATACTAGAAGGGATGTAATATTTGTTTTTATAAAGGGGGTTTTTTAACTGAGGGAGTATAAATCAAGATAATTGTTGACCTCATCTCATTTGTGTATGAAGGGTTAAGCAATAAAACTTTTATATTTCATGATAAGGTTGAGCAATGACAAAGTAGTGGTGAAAGGCAAGACCATACAAAACATGCAAGTGGTAAACTATTTTGAGGTGAGTTGGTTGTGATAGTGAGGGGCAATGATAACACATTTTATATGATATCATATAACAAAGGTCCCATACCAATTACCACTTATATTTTTTACTCTCAAAAGCATTTTCTCAAGCAGTTAACACTTACTTTACAATGAAAAAGGTAAACTAACCCACTAAACTTAGATCTTCTACATTATAGTTGGAAGAAAATGTACATCAACTATGGGATGTGTATCTTATTAGCACTGGTAAATAATTTATTATAAATACATTTTTACATGTCTCTGTTCTTCCACACAAATGTGGATGGCTAAATTTTTTTCACAAAAATAAGTTTACTCATCCTTCTTGTTGCATACAAATAGGGAAAGGGATGACCAATTACCCCATACAAACATGGCAAAAAATAAATTGTTACACACATATGATTGGTACAAAAAATATGATAATAAAGTCATTACTAAAGAAAGCATTTCATACAATATTTAATTGTTTCCTATTTTTAAACAAAACAAATATGGTCAATAATGTGATATCTACCAAAATCAAAACAACACAAATAAATTAGTTCTTTGTAACCAAGGGATGTAGAGCAAGGCTAAGGATAAAAAAATGAAAAATCCACTAAAAAGATACATGCAATTGATCCAATCAGACAAAGAGAGACAAGTTTTGCACTCTAATCAACATCAGAATAAACTTGGACAAATAAATGTTAAGTTTGGAACTTCATGCTAACATTATATCCAAGTTTTTGTTAACCCTATCATTCCATTACTTGATAACTTTGGAGATGTGCTCACATTTAAAGAATATCACATAATGTGAATAGGGGTGGCATAAGACTAAAGAGCCACATCACTAATATGCAACCATTTCTATATCACAACATCAAAAACAAATAGGTCATATCGAGGGTCTTACCTTTGCACCCAACAAATACACATATAAATGGCTTAGTGGCTTATAAGACAGATGTAGGGCACTCAGGTGTCTGTTTGTGACACTTAAAAATGGCTCCATCACTTTACATGGCCTCAACATGAAATATTGTGAATACCTTGACATTGTTAATGATGTGACATCATTGAGAAATATTGTTGTTTTATAGTGATACTATTATATTAATTATATATTAAATATACTATCTAAAGTTAATATACATATATCATATATATATTAATAATAATTACATTTTTTACTCTCGAAATCCTTTGAAACAATTTGGTGGAAGCCATAGATTGCATTAGTAGATGTCACGTGTCATAGAACTTTATATATGTATTTGTTCATGTTTATTTGAGTTCATCCCCTGAAATACCTTGTCATTCCCCTCACTATCACCATACCTTATTCGAGAATAGTTTAAATTCACCACAGCCTCCACCACCCTGCTAGCCCTCTATGTCATGGGATTGTGCATGATTGACCTATAAAGCAAAAGAGTGTAACAACAACAACAATACACACACACACACACACACACACACACACACACACACACACACACACACATACACACATATACGTGTGCATATATATACACATATATATGTGTGTGTGTGTATATATGTGTATACACACACACACACATATATATATGTGTCTATATACACACACACGTATATGTATATATGTGTGTATATATATATATACACACACATATACATATATATTATATATATATAAACATACATATGTATATATATATATATATATATATATATATATATATATATATATATATATATATATGTATATATATGTGTGTGTGTGTGTATATATATATATATATATATATATATATATAAAATATATGTATATGTATATATATATACACACACACACACACGTGTGTCTATACACACACACACACACACACATATATATATATGTATATATGTATATACACACATGTGTGTGTATATACACACACATATGTGTATATGTGTGTGTGTGCGCACGCGTACGTGCATGCATGCATGTGTGTGTGTGTGTGTGTGTGTGTGTATATATATATATATATATATATATATATATATATATATATATATATATATATATATATATATATATATATATATATACATATACATACACACACACGCATGCATGCACGCGCGCACACACACACACATGTATGTATGCATGCATGTATAGTTGTTGTTGTTACACTCTTTATAAAAGAAACACATGGAAAATAAATTTAATAACACATAGCATAGAACCCATAGATAAATGGCTATATAAAAAGATTTAAATATCACCTACTCGTAAAAAGATGTTACAACCAACATCACATACGACATGTTGACACTTATGTTATGTGTTATACAACAAACCTGGTTTTAGGGCAGCTATTGGATTTACATGGCTTGCACTCATTGTAAAAGGGCATGTAGTTTTCAAGGTGGTAACATATTTAATTGGTTGTTTTTTATTGTTAAGGGTTGACAAGGGCGTCATGAACATTGATTTGATTATGATAGGGCTCCATGTTCGATGAGTGGTTTGAATATGTATTACAATGTTGCTTATTTGTGGATAAGACATCGAGGTACTGGAATCTATCTTGTAGATTATTATGTTTGATAATTATACAAATATATTAATATCTGGAGTAATTAAATCATGGTTAACAACATATAAAAATGCTAAAATTAAACCCCAAAAAGAGAGAGCAAGGCAATAAAGAACATGCAAATGGTGAAATATTTCAACATGCACTGGGTGGTGACGATGAGTGGCTATGATAAGGTATTTCAAGTGATACCATATTCTAGGGGCCTATATTAAACACCAAACCTAGATTCAGGGTAGTGGTCTAATTTACAAAACCAACATCAGCGATTGCAAAGGTGTCCATAACTAGCAAGGTGGCAACATCTTTGATTTGTCGTTTTTTATTATTGAGGGTGGATGAGGGTTTCATGAGAGTTAATTTTATTGAAACAAGACTCCATGTCTGATGTGTAGCTTGAATCAATGATGCAATGCTATTAATGTGAGGATAAGATATTGAGGTTTGAGAATCTATCTTATTGCTTCTATTTGTTGATGTTATGAATACATTGACACCTATAAATTAAAAAAAAAAAATCCCTTATGGCATTCCTTGCACCATCGAGGAAATTAATAGTAATAATTTATAAAAGGTTCTACAGTAAGGTATTTGGTGGTTATGTACGGTTTATATTTCTCGTGGGAGGAAAATCTCAATCTAAAGTATGAAAACAAAGTAAACAAGATCAAATATCAAAATCGTTCAATTTATAACAACAAAATAACACCACAATTAAAATATGCACATATAAGAAACTAAGCACAAACTATTTCACTAGAAGGAGGAGGCAGAGGATCATCCTTGAGTGGTAGAGCATTCCAAGATGAAGGTTCTACCAAGGGAGGATCTAGAGCCACCCAACCATCCATAGGGTCTAGAGGAGCCAAAAAAAATAGTAATATCCCACCTAATAAGATGTTGTACCATAGTATCAAAAGGGTCAATTGAGGAACCCCACCAAGGCCTAGTAGCATATTTCCCACATGGTGGTGGCAGATTCCATCCTCCTCGTTGAAGGGGAGGAAAGAACTAGGTACAACTATGAGATTAACTTCATAAGTATCTGGGTGTTGGAGGTGGTGGGCCCTATGGTGGGTGATCCAGGGGGATGAAACTCATAATATAGGGAGCACTCCCCTAATGATGAAGAAACTATTTTAAATGTCTGACCACCACAATAACTTTCTTTGCTTGAACTTAAATATGCATGCATGTCAAAGATAATACAAAAACCTTATCATTAATAGAGAATTGACAAGAAGATTCCTCATTGTTAAATTAAAGCAAAAATTTTAGCTTTTCATAATTGAAACAGAATAATAGCTCTAAAGAAATTCCATATAAAAGCTATAGGATCTGACTAATTAGCAAAATCCTTAAGGAGGGTCAAGTGCCATGAGAAAGGTTTAGGGTGATAGGGTTGAAAGACACTATGTATCCACTACCAAACATACTAGGCTTTGGGACATGTCCAAAATGTGTGCTTGAAAGACTAAGGTATACTACACATTAGACTCTTGGGTTGAGCGATTTCAAAGTGAGAAAGATGATCCCTAAGTAAAAGGCCTTGATAACCTAGACACTAAAGGAAATGAGCTAGCTTGGGTTCAATCTTAGCCTTTCAAATTCAATTGAGTCAGGCAAGCCGTGTCTTAGGTGAGGAATTAAGGCTCCAATACCTATTGATCTTGCCAAATGTTGATGAGAAGGGACTCATCACCTATTAAAGGAGGTTTGGAGAATAATTTTTGAAGTTCATAGTTCCACCACAAATGTGGAGGTTGTAGATCCAACTTGTGAAGCACAACATTCGGCATTAGCAACTGACTGTGAAGGATAACTGGTATGTCAAAATTACTTAAATTAAATTTCACTTTTATTAAAGACCCATTAGATTATGTATTTTTCATGATTGCTAGTCTATAGCTAGGCATTTCATTTTTTCTTGGTTTGTCCTATGTGAGGATTTATCCTATATTGCTTACGTAAGTTATTTTCTAGTTTTACCTTGTTTACTTATGTAAGGGCTTTTTATTGTACTTGCATCTCATTCTAAATAATTATTTGACTTGCTTTATTTTGTATTTCATTTGTTTGAAGCTTCATGTGTGATGTTCTTGTTGCTAACTCTTTAGATATTGGATTCTTGGAATGTTTTTACCATGCCTAACATGGTACCAGAGCTTTGAGAGTTGTAGTCATCCATTAGCTTGCAAGTTTTTAGATAATTCTATTTATCCTAATTCCCTTATTGTAGATCCTTGGCCCCTCATTCCTCTTCCAGATGACCTGTGTTCTAGAGAGGCATTAAAAGTCTAAGGAAGTGTATTTAGAGTTTCATTGAAGTTTTGAAGAAATTGAGCATGTAGGATGGTGTTGGAGTCTTTGACTGAGTTGTCTCCATATGCATTAGGCAAGTGGATGTTGCCTACATAGTTCCATGGATGTAATATCCAATAAAAAACTTTAGGCCAAATGTAGTTCTCCCAGGGAATGGAAAGAATGTGATAACTGATGAAAACAAATAAAATTGATGTGATAGAAGAAGAGGAATGTTCTTGCAAAATGGCAAGTGCATGAGAAAAAAGGCCAAAAAAGATGGAGAAACTAAGTGACAAGTGGCTTGCTTGTAATTTAATAAGGGTTCCTAGAATCCTTAAGGCAAAGAAGTGGTCAAACATTTTTGGTTTTTTCTAACGATTTTACAAATGTTTTTGGAATTTTGAAGTATCTCAACTCGATCAAGAATGACAAGACACTAAATGGTTCAAGATCACAAAATGGTGAGAGCATTCAAACTTAGGTTGCTCACAAAATAACAAGAGCGATCAAACTTAGGTTACTCAAAAAATAGTGAGAGCATGGCAAGGGGGTGACTGAGCTAACCTCAATAAGTATCGAATGTTGCCTACATAGTCCTAGAGTAGTACATCAAATCACTATAGTTCTTCCCTACAATGGAGGAATTTGACTAGTGTAGAAGTCAATTAAAACAAAACAAGCACGGGTGGTAAAAAGGCATAGTATGGCATAGAAATTGGCAAGTTGGTATGTCAAGACTTAATAAACAAATATTGCTCCTAGTTTGCCCATAGATGGTTATAACTAGGACACAACGTCATAGATCAATGGTACTAATTTGCTCAAAGATGGTTATAATTAGTAGCAAGACTGGTGATAAGAAAAGAATAACAAACGAAGGATTCAGCTGTTTAAACTTCTATTATACTGCTCTAAAATATGATCTCTATCTGAAGTACTTGAAACAATTGATGAAACTGATCAAATTCTTCGATGTTAAAAATGTGTAACGAATGGAAAAAAACCAAGGTCAAATGGGCTAGGATTTAGAACACATCTAGTTGATAGAATAGAATGGAAAAATGAATGGAATGGGCTAAAAAGAATGATAAGCAATGATATTTATACAAAGAAGAATATCGATAAAATAACACCACTTAAATGGTCCTTACAGACAATACACCTTAGTGTTCAAGTATAGCGCTGCTTGAGGTGAATAATATTCATCGACTCAGGAAGTTCATCTCTGTCTAGTTTGGTAAGCTTGTATGGCCCTAATCCATAATTTGTAGTAATGATGAAAAGCCCTATCTAGTTTGGTTTGAATTTACCTTTATGTTTCTTCTCAGCTGTGGTATTCTTTTAGTTTTATTTAAGAATAAGATCACCAAGTTCAAATTTTCTACATTTGACACGTCGATTGTAGTGGATTTTGAGTCGGTTTTGATATGCTTGAAGATTGTTGAGTGTAGCTATGCATTTTTCATCAAGTAGGTCTAGCTCTTGCAGGTGAGTTACTTGATAATCGTGATCATCTAGGATATGTTTGAAAGATATGCACAGTGAAGGCAATTTGACCTCAATGGGAAGGATAGCTCAGTACCATAAACAAGTGAGTATGGAGTGGCTCTTGTAGGAGTATGATGATTGGTACGATATGCCTAAAGGGTAGGGAATATATACAGGTGCCAATCATGACCAACATAATTGACAATCTTTTTGAGAATATTGAGAATTGTTTTGTTCGATGCTTTAGCTTAGCCATTACCTTCAGGGTAATATGTTGTAGAAAAATGTTATGTGACCTTATATTTGGTACATAGCTGGTCTACATCCTTATTCTTGAATGATCCTCCATTATCAGATATAATGTCAAAGGGGATACAGTATTGGCAAATGAGATGGTTGAAGATAAATTTGGAAATTTGCTTTCCAATCACGTAAGTGAGGGGTATAGCTTTAAACCACATAGTGAAATACTCAATGGTGAAAAGGATATGTTTATGGTCATTAGATGAAGTGGGGTTGATCTTTCCAATGAGGTCAAGTCCCCATGTAGAAAATGGCCATGGTGTTAACATTGGTTTCAGAGTTTGTGCTAGGGTATAAATAAGATTAGCATGATGTTGACATTTGTCACACTTCTTTACATATACAGTTGTATCTGCATCTATCATAGACTAATAATAACTAGTATGTAAGAGATTTTGGATAGGACTGCCCCACTAGAATGAGCTCCACATACTCCATAAACTTTTCTTAATGCTAGTGTAGACTCTACCGAAGTTAAACAATGAAGTAGAGTTCCATCAAAACTGTGGTGATAAAGGGTGTATCCAAGTAGATTATAATGAGTGGAATGATGAATAAAGGATTTGGTTTATTTTCAAGATAGATTAGGTGGTAGAACTTATGCATGAAGGTAGTTGTAAAGGTCTGAGTACTAGATATAATTAGGACTAATAATATCACAAATCATTGCAATAGTTAAAGGTTCATGAACTGGTGTGAATAAATTGTCAATAAAGAACTGATATTCTCTAGCTTTGTCTATTTGTTGAATTAGAGAGCCGATAATAGCCATGGCATATGTAGTTCTATTACTAGCCCTTGGTATATTCTCAAATTGGATATTTGCAATTTACTACTTTAGGGTATCAACCATAGCCTTATATGGAACCAAATTGTCATCTTTGGTCTAAAAATAGTATGTGACCTGATTGATGATTAATTGAGAATGACCATGAACCTTTAGATGAGATATATTCCATTGCACTACTTGTCGAAGTCTGTGATAAGTGCTTCATACTCGACTATGTTTTTTGTACAAGGAAAACTGATTCTAAATGATTTAGGGATTAGATCCCCCTATGGTGTAATAAATAAGAGACCTGTCCTTGATCCATGTGTAGTAAATGAACCATCAAAATATAGCTTCCAATATTGCTCCCTAAGAGGTGTGTCAATGATGGTCATTATGGATTCGTAAAAAAAATGAAATGTGAGTGGCTTTGTGTCTGCAAGGGGTACTTCAACAAGTTGATCTATAAGGACCTGTCCTTTGATTGCCTTCTAATTGACATACTCTATGTCAAACTCACTAGGAAGCATGATCCATTTGGCCATTCTACCTTGTAAAGTTGTTTTAGATAGTAGATACTCAAGTGAATCTACTTTTGAAATGACCATGGTCTTATTGTTCAACATGTAATGGCGTAGGTTTTGAGCTGTGAAGACCATGGCTAGACAAAAATTTTCAATAGGTGCATAGTTATGTTCATATGTGACCAAGGTACAACTTAAGTAGTATACTACATACTCTTTTCCATTGTTATCATGTTGAGCTAAAAGTGCCCCCAAGGCATTATCGGTAGCTGATAGATATAACAAGAATGACCTTCTTGGCATAGGAGGTAATAAAACGTGTATATTAACTAGATAGTCCTTAAGTTGTTGAAAAGTTGTTTGGCAGTGGTCATCCCAGTGAAATGCAACTCCCTTCTTTAGAAGATGTGTAAATGGATGACACTTGTCTATTGAGAGATGAAACATCGGATTGACTAGATCTTGCCCTGTAAACTATGGAGTTGCTTCAAATTTGTTATTGGTGGCATCTCGATTATAACATGGACTTTGGCCGGATCGACTTCAATGGCCCTATGAGACATAATGAAGACAAGTAACTTTCTTGAGGTTGCTCCAAACACACATTTCTTTGGATTGAGTATGACTTTATACTCCTACAATCTTTTAACTATCCTATGTAGCACTACTAGATGGTCGGCCCTGGTTTTGGATTTTCTTAATATGTTGTCGACATAGTCTTCAATAATATCATGCATTATATCATGGAATATGAAGCCATGGCCTTTTGATATGTAACTCTAGCATTCTTAAGACCAAATGGTATTACTTGATAACAAAATGTTCCCCACAGAGTGGTGAATGCTATTTTATGTTAGTCTTTTGGTGTTATTTTGGTCTAGTTGTATCCTAAAAAGCCATCCACGAGTGAAAGCATTTCATAACATGTTGTGGAGTTGATGATCATGTCAATATTAGGCAATGGAAAGTCATCCTTAGGACAAGCTTTGTTTATGTCTCAAAAATTAGTACATAATTTGATTCCTTCAGGATTTTTGCTAATAGGTACAACATTATATATTCATTCTGAGTAGTCAATGGATTGAATACATCCTGCTTCTAAGAGTTTTTGTAGCTCTTGTTTTACCAAGATAACAATGTGAGGATGCATCTTACACAGATTTTATTTCACTGGTTTGGCATCAGTATTGACCACAATGTGGTGTAAAACCAAGGCAGGGTCCAAACCTGGCATGTCAGAATAAACTTATGCGAAGATATCAGCAAATTCTCTCAACAAAGCTGTAAAGACTTCACGTTCCTTCTCAGTGAGGGATGCACTTAATTTTATCCATTTCAGGTTTGATGGAGTCTTGATGTTTACCTCTATTGTATCTTTGACTAAAAGGGTCAAACCATCTTCTAAGATAGTAGGTAAAGACTTGAACCATTGGACTATATCAGGGTCCTCTGTTAGGACTTGTTCTTCAACATCTCTTAGGCATGATGAATTTGAGTCCCCCAATGGGAGATTTAGCTATGTGACAAAATTAGTTATAAATTTTTGAAGAATTTGATCAAATATTTGTTGTTGTGTAAAACTAAACTCAGATCCATATTGCAAGTTCATCATTGGTGGTCTCCTGGTCTAAATTCAAAGAAGAATGAACACCCCCATCTAACAGTGTCTAAAACAGGGTTTCACCACTAGA
The DNA here is from genome assembly GCA_037957365.1 of Torreya grandis. Lineage (NCBI taxonomy): Eukaryota > Viridiplantae > Streptophyta > Pinopsida > Cupressales > Taxaceae > Torreya > Torreya grandis. Next base: position 5,531,755 of record JARHVA010000146.1, read on the forward strand.
CTAGCCTTTATCTTTACTTTTTCCCTAGTCAAAAAGTGCCTCAAAGAGGTTTTCACTTGGGGACCTCAATGTTTTATTTATTTATTTTTGGCTAAATGTGTTCACCCACTCTCCAAAATAGCCTTTAGGATCCAATGTAATTGAGAATCTTGATTTATGATCTCTTAATAAAATGTTGTTTCTAAGGCCTAAAAAGTCATAGAATGTCTCATCATTTTGAAACTCATCAATCGATAAATTGGATTTTTTTTGGTCCCAATCTATTAGTTGGGGATAATATAATGGCAATGGGTTGTTGTAATGATTGGGGTAAGAGTACATATGGCATTGTTATCGAATAGGTTAGTCTTAGCTAGGTCATCAAAGGTGAGGCTATGATCAGACTCTACTTCACTGTTGACATCATCATCACTAGCCATCAGTGATGGAACTCAAATAAGATATGTGGGGTCACCCCCAGGCAGTTTAAATCCAAGTCCATAGGGTCTTGTGTACTTAGTCATACAAATTGGCTTAATGGTTCCTTGTTGATTTGGTCCAAGGCCTCTTCCTTCATAATCTTGATGCTCCATGATCCTATTTGGAATAGGATACTTTGCACTTTTATAACAATCAACTTGGTTGTTATTGTACAACCATGATTTTCCCCCTTCAAGAGGGTCTGATTCTAGGCTAGATGCTGGTACAAACATGACAAGTCCCTTATCTTTGTTCTTTGGTTGCCAATGCATGCATGGGGTATTTTTAGGTTGCCCAAAGGTCTTTGGATTCTGAGGAAGATTTACAATATGGAAGGTATCATGTGTCACATACTCCTCTAGGCCATTATCTAAAATGGTGAAATGATTGGAAGCTTCAAAAGGTGGCATGAAGGATAGGGAATCCAAGGTATTAGGATATATGCAATTATCCTATGGAGGATCAATAAGTATGGCCTTTCTTTTATCCTGCTTGGAACTTGGATTCATGTTGTATTGGTAATTGTAGCTTTGAAACTCGGCCTCAAAATGTTTGCAGTGTTCATATGGGTGTAAATCTCCTGAAATATTCACTTCCATCCTTGAGTGGAAGAACTTGATACATTGGTGCAGCTTTGATGGGACTGTACGAACCTCATGTAACTAAGGCCTACCTAGAAGCATATTATATGACAACTCAAGATCAAGTACATGGCAAAGTGTATCATGGGTCAAAGGCCCAATGATAACTGGTAAGTTAATGGCGCCTTGTGATTCTCTTTCCTGATTATCATAGGCTTTGATAGTTATCATTTTTGCCTGGAGATTTGCCATTGTATACCCAAGAAGCTTGATGAGCTTTAGAGACACTATGTTGAGGCCTAATCCATTGTCTATAAGGACACACTTCACTTTATACCACTTTATCTAAAATTTTATGTATAATGGATTATTATGGAGTGGGCCAAGAGAATATATATCACTTTGGTTAAACGTGACTTGTTGGGCTAGAGCTAGATGTCTAATCAAAGCTTAAAATTTATCAGGGGATATGTCACTAGCAATAGTGGATTAGGTTAAAAACTCATTCAAAATGTTCTTTTGGATTATTGACATTCATATCAAATCTAAAAAAAAATTGTGCTGGTGTCTTCTGCAATTGTTTCACAATATCAAGCTTCTTGTCTTGGTCAATGGTGAATAGTTTATTCTGAGGCTGAATGGTTGATTGGATACTAGGCAAAGTGGGAGATGGTTGTGGACCTAGGATAGTAATCTTTGACCTCCAAGTTGTGATTGCATAATCAGGATTAGATGCTGGACCATAAATGCTAACAAATAAGACAAGTCTCAGTTGCCAATGCACTTGTATGTGGTCACATGGTAAGGGTGAGTTATCGGTATATGGTCCAAAAGTGGGAGTCTCGATTTGCTAGTTTGTCTCTGTGCAGTCCCAGGTCAAAGACAGATTATCCATGTAATTTGGTTGAGTGGTATTGTTTAACAATGGTCTAGATTGATTAGTGCTCAGTGTAGGATTAATGGAGATGGTGTTAATGTTGCCCCCTACAATATGACTTACAACCCTGTTGTAGTCATGTGCAATTGCATGGTAGATTTGTTGGTTGTTATCATTCTGACCTTGGTTTTGTCCATTGTTATGATGTTGTGGATTTTGTTGTTGATTTTGCTGATTCTGCCAGTTTGGCCTTTGATTTTGATACTATTGATTTTATTGTTGCATTGGTTGGTGTTTTTGTTATTATTGTTGATTGTTTTGTTGTTGTTATGTGTTATGTTGGAGAAAGTAGTTTTGATAAATCCCAAGAGTTTTATTGGAGGTGGAAGCACCATTATCCAATGTTATCTCCCCATTCTCTAACATATTCTTAATCAGATGCTTGATTTGCACACATTTTCATAGATTATGTTCATTGACCTGATGATATTCATAGAATTAATTTTCATGGTACCAATCAGGATAAGGAATGCCTTGTAGATAATGCTTTGGTATAGGCCAACTAATTAGATTAGCAATGACAAGTTTGTGACATACAAATTCAATAGGCTCTCCTAGGTCACTAAAGACATGACGTGTAGGCACAGTTCTCCTTGAAAGAGGGGTTTGTAATGGTAAAGGTTACTACATTTATTGCATGGGTCTTGTTTTTTATGCTTTCGAAATTGGTTGGAGAGGTTGTTGGGTAGGAGTAAGCTAAAAAGGTGGTGTAGATGATTCTTGCATTGTTTAAATATGACGTGACTCAGTTTCTCTATTACCCACAACATTCTTATTGCGGTTGAATTGCTTTAGTCTATTTTGGTTATTGGTCTGTGCTAGTTATGACGCTTGGGATTAGATTGGATGTTGGTTTTGGCCACTTCCCTGATTGGTACCTTGATTCTGATTAGTTAACATAAGCTTGATGATCTATTTATTAATAAGGGCTTGCTCAATCAACAAGATTTTTTCTATGATGTCCTTAAAAGTATGTGCACATTGTAGTTCCAGATGATAAGCTATCTCAGTATGCAAATTCTTAGTAAACACAATGGCTAATTGTTTATCTAGTAAATTGTGGGTGAATTGGCTTGCAAGGGCTCTCCATCATTGCAGATAACTTGTAAAACTCTCACCAACCTTTTGTTTTATTTATGTTAAGTCAACCAATGAAATCACATGTTTGAGATTATAGGAAAAGTGTTGCACAAACTTATCAAAAAGATCATCAAATTATGTTACTAAATTCTTAGGTAACTTTAAAAACCACTCCAAGGCTTGTCCAACCAAGCTCCTTGGAAACAACAACAAAAGGTATATATCGTTATATACCACTGGTTGACATGCGATAAAGAACTCTGTTAAATGGGCCTTAGGGTCGCCTTTCCTTTTGTATTTGTCGAATTTCAATGGTTCATATCCTAGAGGAAATGGTATATGTAAGTACTCCATGTTGAATGGATAAGAACACACATCATCCAAATTAAATTTTTTAATCTGTTTCCTAGCCTGAATGGCAGTAATTGTATCCTTCATTTGTTGTAATTCTTGGGATAAGAAACTGGAAAGAACATTAATTTGAGGGAGAATATTGGTTTGGGTAGATGGTTGGGAGGTCACAAGTGGAACACTTTGACCAGGGTATGATGGAGATATCTATTGGTGTATATTGGTTTGGTTGGAAAATGTATTAGGAATATGCATATGTGGATTAGGATGTACTTGAAATTGCACATTTGGTTGTGCAATATTCTAGTTTGGGTTGTCTATGAAGGCTTGACTTGGAGAATTTTATGGTTGGTATGGAGGGATATAACTATACTGTGCCTACTGTGGTTGAAAAGAGACATGTTGCCGATTAATCAAACCTTGTTGATGAGTGAGAACTTGTGGACCAAGACCCTGTCTCTAAACTTGTGGCACATTTTGAACTAATTATTTAGTAGGTACTTGAGAAATATGGGAGCCTCTTTGTTACACAAATCCTTATTGGAAAGTAAAATCATGTTGAAGATTCAATCTCTATCACTGACCAAGATTTACACATTGTTGGCTAGTCATCATTTGGTTTTGGATTGGTACACTAGTCTATAACTAAGGAGGTATATTTTCCACTGCCTAACGAGGTGTAACATTAGTTTTGCCTTGTTGAGGTGGCAATATATTCAGCCTCTATTTTGTTGATACACTAGATTGTGCCTGCTATTGTGGATTATTACTCTTCACTTGTTGAGGAGTAGGATTTGTCACATTTGGCTATTGAGGTGCGATATTGGTTGCTAGTTGACTATCTAATCCTATTGGTTGCACACTTGATGAAGTAGTTGGTTGAGGTTGGGATGCAAAAACTCTTACTCCCTGATATGATGGTTCACTCATGGTATTAACTACAAGCACATGTTATTGACAAGTTGTTTGTGCGTTAGTACCACTTTGATTTAGATTGGACATTGCTTGCACATTATCCACTATATTTTGCTCATTATTTTGCGTAGAAGTAGAAGACACTTCTTCAATAATGGGCATATGCAGCAAGTTATCTATTGAAGTGTTTTACATAAATGGGTCTAAACTCTTATTCTCTTGACCAATTGACTCTATCAAAACTCCTATTGAAATAATTAAGTCAATACAAGGTTTGTTCACCATGTTCATTTGATTAAAATTTCATGCTAGATTTAGGTAGGTTTGATATGTTGTCTGCATTTGGTTAAAGTGGTCTTCCATGATGTTTTTGCCTATGTTAGGCATATTGGGGACCTGATATGTTGTTTAGACTAATGCCAAAGGATTGCTAGAAGAAGCTTGTTAATCATAAATGATATTGTGGGGCATTCTTACTAGGCTTGGTAAATTCTCATGAGGCAAGTCTGCTGGAAACTTGGCCCCTACCTTTATGGCTCTAACCAAAATCTCATCTTTGTTCTCCAATAAATGATGCTCTAACAAAAATGGATCATACATGGAAGCTATATTAGTAGAATATGATTGTTGAAGAATTGGTTCATCAATTGTGGGTATTATAGCTAAGTATTGTGTGGTTTATTCTTGATCTTGTTCTGAATAAGGTGGTGTATTCACCAAATAATTAGCTAATGGATCTTGGCTTTATGCCCCTAATTGAGTATTATATGAGGGATAAGAATCCATCTCATAAGAAATATTATCTATGTAGGGGTCTTTCACCATTTATTCTCATGCAACCACATTACTAATCTCTGGATTATACATGAGTCCACTTTGAGTGTAGGAATACATGTTGGGTCCATAGTCAATGCTTTGCAATAAAATGTCAAAGATTTCTTCGAACTCTAAAAAGATAATGTATGAAATAGATGATGTTCAAACTTGGTCTAGATTTGTCAAAAGGATCAAAAGGTTTATGCAAAGATTTGTGATAACACAAACCAACATTAAGTGTCTAACATTACATGTCTTACACAAAAAGATTAAGTAAATAAACCAAAAATCAAAATGCCAAACACTAAGGTCAAAGTGTTTCAAATCAGTCTAATATAGGAAATTAAAAGTTGCTAGGTCTTTTGGCCAAACACGACATCAAAAGCTAGACTCAAACAAGGCATACGTTAGGACTCTTGGCCAAATGACATCAAAAGATAGACTTTGAAAATAGATGAAATTTATATTCTAACAGATTTGAAACACTTCTAATAAATATTAAGCATTTGATTCTTGGACATGGACTCAATCAAATAGATATAAGGTATGAAAGAAAAGGCACTTTAGAGATAGTTTATTTTCTCACAAATAATGGTATAAAACTTGGTTCTTTTGACAAATAAGCTAGATAAAAGCGAATGACGTAATTGTGCTAGATAAAGGTTCACAAAAGTATACTCGGATTGGTTTGAAAATGCAAGAACAAATTTAAACTCTATGCAAGAGGGCCTATGAAATAATATCTGAAATGTTTTGGGTAGCGTAACAGTGCTAGACTACCCAAAAGATATGATAAAAAGCTTGTTTCAAAAACTCTCTAAGGCAAAGATAATTACTCACAAATTTGACAACATAACACTACCTTTCTTGATTCAAAATATTGTGGTGCATAGACTCACAGTGCAAGTGTTTAGCATGAAATGACTTAAGTCTATTGAGTGGTGATAATGATCATGAGTCTTAAATGGCCTTCAACCCAAATTGGAAATTGAACCTAAGTTCCCTCAAGTTTAGTGTAAATGGTGAACCCACTTAACACATCAACCCTATAACTTATAAAGGTGAAATTTTGAATTTAGATTATAAATGAAGGACTTAAACAACTTTGGCAAAGGTCTAGACTCAAATGGGGTAGTATAACTATGCCAAAGGGGATGATATGACTCCAAGTTTTGATTAACTTTGAACAAAGTTCATTGATGATTTCACATGGGCAACATAATGCCTCTTTGTTCAAAGTAAAATGAGGACCATGTGTTTGGTTTGCATCATTTTTTTACACCAAGTGTGGATTTGTCTAAGATCTGTAAGTTTTCAAATATTCTAGGAGAATCATTTGCATAATGACTTTCATGTCAACCAATGCAAAAAAAATCATGGATTTTGGGTCCGTATCACTTGGCTTATTGAAAAAAGGTCTAGTCCTTTTTGCAACCACTACATCATGTTGTTTGCTTAGTGTAGTGCGATGTCTAAAGTGCCACTACATCCCGTGTGCAACTCCAATATGGAGCCAAATGAAGTCAATGCCAGGAGGTGAAATCCTAGGTCAAAGCTTCCCTAAAAACTTCATGGGAGGTAATGACGTCCCCCTCACAAGCCAAGTTTACATGAAATAAAGAAAACATAAAATAGAAAGACTTTAGGGTCGTTGTCAAGGTCACCTAATACTTTTGTGAGTTCTTGGGGAGTGCTTTAGATGACGTTATTTATATGTCTTGGACTAGGATTTTTGCAGTAGGGATGGCACTTTTGATTCCAAGGGTTCCCTAAAGGAGAAAAATGGAAGAGAATACACACACAAACCTTCTCTTTGCCAAACAAGTTTTAATTAAACAATTATTGAAAACAAGAATTGACAAGTGTGTTCAATTTTAAAACCCAAATAAAAGATGCAGTGGTATTCTTTTGACCCCTTGGTCTTAAGTTGTAATTTTAAAAGACTAAATTATCAAAACATTCACTTAAGCACCTAAATGTTTTATTAAGCACCAAAAACAAGATTCCTAATTCATTTTAAAAGCATGCAAAAGATGGTCTAAAACATGTTTTAACAAATTTGAAGTTCATCAATTTCTTGTCTACCCTTAATGCATCACCCCAAAAGAAAATGTATTAAGTTAGACAATGTTAACACAAATATAAAGAAAAAAAAAAAAAAAAAATTAAATATATGAACACTTGCAAACAACAAATTAGAAGGCTAAAAATAAAATATAACACAACACAAAATCCTACACATAAAATATAAAAACCCACAGTTAGTATTTTTAACATAACTTTTAAAATATAGATCAGTTTGCTACAAAATTTTGAGAGGTTGTCAATAAATATAGGGTTCAAATATTTGAAAAAATTGAAGTACAAAAAGTCAATACAACAAAATTATCAATTTTGTTCTAATCATTTTTACCAGAAAAATAAAAAATAGAAAGTGATAGTCACTAAAACAGATATAACTTCTAAAATTTAAAGATTTTTTTGTGAAATTTTTAGAGCATATCCATGATATATTTATTTATATGTATCAAAATTTTAAACAAAAATATTAATTGAATTAAAATTTATTACTTATTTATTGGCCATTTTTACTCAAAGCAAAAACAATAAAAAAAAAAGAACCAAAACTATGAAACACAAAAAAGCTTGTGGATTACACTCTCATGAAGATGGTCCCACTAGACGTGCTATTATGTGAACTAGGAATTTGACTAAGAAAAGGAGATTAGTATCATGTTAGTGAATGAAACCAAATCAAAAACACACTAAACTAACATCTTCATGCCTAATTACTAGGGTGAGCTTAGTAACAAAAACAAATGACAAACACAACTAAAAATTAAGAAAAAACAAGAATTCCTTCACCTTCCTTGGATGATCCAAATGCCTTTGTAGAAGTGGCTTGCTTGGTTTTGTGCTCATAAATTCCTTGACAATGGAAGCTTGGCTAACTCCATGTCTCCTTGGTACCTTTGGTTTTGGCTTGGCTTGGCTTGGAATCAATTTGACATGGTAACACTAGTTTGCATGAAGCTTTTGGAATCAATCCTGCATTATAACTTTGCACAAATTAAGCTTAAAAATGATGTTCATGGCTTCTCTATTTATAGATTTTCAAGAATGACCAGAATCAACCATGACCGTCTATCTCAAGATTGAGATGTGTGGTCATGAATTAATTGAATTATGTAATTAAAATCCATAATTATCCTCATCATGACTTTGGAAGAAGTTACATTAATGAGGCATGAGAAGTAATAAAGAAGCATGGGAGACCCATAATCCCAATATTTATGGCATTTATGGCCTAGGGATGTCTTTCTAAGAAATGAGGTCACCTGATGATGCAAATATTCAATATTTATTTAAAAAAAAAAGTTTTCAACAAGTTTCTATGGAATTATTAATTAGACCTTGATTTGGATTAATTTGATCTTAAGCATGATTAAGCACTTTGTGTACAAATTACTCAAATTGATTAGAATGCATTGTTATTGGTCTAAAATTTGACTGGATTAGAATTGAAAGTCAATGTCAGATGCATTGGATCTGCTATCCCATTTAGGATGTTGTCAACATGAGAGAAAAAATTCATGCATCATGTATAAGAAATTTGATATAAAAAAGCAATCCAGAGCACCGAGGTGCAAAATTGGTATTTTAACTCGAAATGATTTAATCAAAGTTAGCTGGCCCATAAATTTTATTGTCCCATTTAATGATACTTTGGCCAAAATTGGCACTTGAATATATCAATTTCAACTCATTTAATGTGATTTATGTTTTTAGGCCAAATTGTGCACTTTGGTGGAAACTGGTCAAAATCTTGGTTGGAGGTCATTGGTGGCTAGATTTAGGTGTCTACAATTTTTATTATTTTTGATCCATTTACGAGAATTTGTAGAGCCTATAACTTTTGAATTGTAACTCAAAATTGAGTTCTATTTTTTCAAAAGTGTATGGTTTTCAATTCTCTATTCATTAGTGTTATTGCTTTATAAAAACACACTACTTTTATAAAGCACCAAATTGGAAGGGTCCTTAATATAATATTTTGGGGGGGTTGTCTCAGTACCTATTTATGCACCTTTTTACATTATTTCTACTCTTTGGTGATTTATTAGCATGGCTTTTACTTCTAGTATTGATCATTGTGAGCCTGTGACCAATGTAAGTTTGAAGAGTGTATAGGTTTGATAGGGACTTATGCGAGTGATAGTGTGTTGTTTTATTTAGATGGGCATGATACTCCATTCAAAATATAGGCTAAGCTAAAGGGTTTATTTTGAAAAGTAGATCACATGAGAGCCATACAACTTGAAGTGGAACTTGCTTCAATCAATTTGGATGACTTTGTCTTTATTGTATACTACCTCACTAAGTTTAAGCATTCATTGACATAGTTGAAGGGGAGTGGACGAGATAAGAAATATGAAGAGTATGTGTATTTGATTTTGTTCAAGTTAACTAATCCATTCCAAATATTTGCTTCTACCTTTTTTTCTAGCATGAATGCCTTACGTGTCACATTCAAAATGCCAGATTTAGAGTTGTTTTGTGAGAGACTTACTAGGGAGGAATCTAAATTGTCTCACCTTAAGTCTTCCACCTCTTAAAAAGCATTAGTAGCATCACATCTTAAAGACAAGGGAAAAAAAGAGTAAGAAGAAGAACACTCCTCCATCTCAAAATGCACCTAAACCCTACACCAACACATCTAAACCTAAATCATCTTCCAAATCTAAGACTAAGTCTAACCTATCATGCACCTATTATGGGGGCACTGGTCATGAAGAGTCTAGGTGTTTTAAGAGAATGCAAGCCCTAGAAGATATTGTTAATAAACACAAATTTTCTATATCCACTCCTCCATCTCATGAACATGGTAAATCACTTAATGTTGTCAGAAGATTACAATAACCTATTTCAAAAAGTTAGGTCCTAGATTTTGGTGTTTCACACCACATGACTTCTTCTAAGGAGTCATTTTTACTCTTGGTTTGAGTTTTAATTTCAATATTAAGGTTGTATATTCTTCATTTATTTATATTAAGGGAAAGGATGACATATAGCTAAATGGTGGCTGCATCAATGATGCATTATATGTTCTAGACATCACCACCATTATGCTTTCAATTTATCAAATTTATCATTTTGGTTAGGGAAATATAGTAAATTTCATACCACAGGGTGCTGAAGTTTGAGCTTTGTTAGAGCCACACACACTTATTTCATAGGGTGTTGTTGATCATAGTTATCGACTCTATTACTTAAAGGATTTTGATGATACTCCTCCTCTAAGGTTGTGTTTGGTTTCTCATGCAGATTTTAAGATTCAACTTTGGCATGAGAGATTTGGACATCTCAATTATAGATATTTGAAATAGTTGAAACTCACAGTATGGTAGAGGGACTTCCTATAGTTTCATGTCCTAATGGAGTTTACCTTAGTTGTGTATTAAGGAAATAATACCAAGATCCATTTCCTAAAAGTATGTCCATGAGAGCTTCTTTACAACTTGAGGTTATGCACAATGATTTGATGGTCTTTCATACTCCTTTCAATGGAGTTAAGTATGCACTTACTTTCATTGATAATTTCTCAAGGTGTACTTGGGTTTCTTTTATCAATTACAAGAGTGATGTCTTTTGTCACTTTAAAATCTCTAAGGTTTTGGTTGAGAAACAATCTTCTAGTCACATCAAAAATCTTCACATAGATAATGGTAAGAGTACTTCAGTCGAGGGTTATTTAATTGTTTGGTAGTTCATGGTATTATTCACCAGTATTTTATTGTACATACTCCACATTAGAATGGCTTAGCAAAATGGAAGAGCCAAACTTTGAAGGAGATAGCTAACTACATGATGCATTCATGAGATTTAACTCCTATTTATTGGGTAGAGACAGTTAATTGTGAAAACTACATTCAAAACTACACACCACATAAAACACTTGAGCATTTGACTCCGGTGGAGGCTTAGTTTAGAACCAAGCCTGATGTCTCATTTTTTTGAGTCTTTGGGACACTTGCTTGGGCATTTATACCAAAGAAGAAAAGGAAATCATTGGATAAGAAGAGAAAACCTTTAATTTTTGTAGGGTATTATGAAGACATAAGAGTTTAGCATATTTTAGATTATGATACTCATGATATTCATTTTTGAATACATGTACAGTTTGATGAGCAATTTAGATCTCATGATTCCTCATCTTCTTCCATGCATTCTTATTCTTATTTTTTTGATTGATCACCTCCTCTTGAGGGTTCATTCTTTGAGGAGCCAGTTTAGGAGGCTAATAAAGAGGTTATATAAGTTGAGGATCCTACTCACACTGATGTTGCCACTATGCCGAGGTGGGCCTGCACTATATTTTTTGAGGTAAAACCTTTCATACATGATCTTTCACCCACTCGACATCACCATGCACATTCTATAAGTATTAGACTTTTATTTTAGGCATTCTTTGTGGATCCATAGTTGTTTTTATAGGCTCATGGGATAACAAGATTGGGATGATGTGATGATAGATGAGTATTCTTCTTTGATAAAGAATCACACTTGGGATTTGGTCACTCTTCCTAAAATAAGAAATTTGGTTAGGTGCAAATGGATTTATCACACCAAGTATGTAGCTGATGGGTTCATTGATAAGTATAAGTCACATCTTATTACAAAGGGGTTCTCGTAGGTTGAAGGTATTGAATACTTAGAGACTTTTGCATCTGTTGCCAAGAAAGATTATGTTCACTTTTTACTTTCTCTTGCTGCATCGCATAGTTGGCCAGTGTATCACATGGACATTAAGAGTGCCTTATTACATGAAGAAATATATATAGAGCAGTCTGTTGGGTTTGTTCATGATTCTCCTTTTATTTATTAACTTAGAAGGTCTCTTTATGGTCTCAAAGAGGCCCCTCAGGATTGGTATGAGAAAATGGATTCTTTTATTCTCTCTACTGGCTTTGTTCACTGCCATTTTGATCCCATAGTGTCTATTCAATATATTAGGGAGGACATTGTTATACTGGTCTTATATGTTGATGATTTTCTTCTCACAAGCAACTCTTATTATTAGATTCAAGGTATTTGTCAAGCACTTTCATCATAGTTCAATATGATAGATCTTGGTTTTTTGTACTTCTTTCTTGGTTTATAGATTTCACAATCAGATATAGGGATTTATTTGAGTCAACAAAAGTATGACCTTGATCTTCTTCAGTATTTTGTCATGGCTGATTACAAGCCAAGTCCATCTCCTTTTAGTCTAGAGTGACTCTCATAGCCACTTGTACTACTCCACTTTGTAATCCTACATTATATAGGCAGATGGTTGGGAGTCTTATGTATTTGAACCATACTTGACCCGACATTCTATTTGCATTTAGGCTTGTATCTAGGTTTGCACATGCCTTTCATGATAATCATTGGTAGGCTACCAAGAGGATTTTACAATATCTACGAGGCACTACTAATTTTGGATTACACTACACCAAGGGTTCTACTCAGTTGGTTGGGTAAAATGATTATGATTGGGCAAGTTCTCTTGATGATAGGCATTCTACTTCTGGATATATATTTTATCATGGTTATTCACTTATTGTTTTGGTATGTAAAAAATAGTAGGCTATTGCCCTTTCATCTACAAAGGTTGAGTACAACGCAATAGTTACATTAAGTTAGTAGGTTCTTTGGCTTTATCAATTATTGACAGAGTTTAACTTCTTGCAAGATTCATCCACTGTACTTTGGTGTGACAACCAGAGTTTAATTCACATATCTTGTAACCCAGTTGAACACCAATGAACCAAGCACATTGAGGTACATATTCACTTCACACATCAACACATTCAGGATGGAGTTCCTAGCTTGGAGTACATTCCAACTCAACAATAGGTAGTAAACATCTTCACAAAGCTTTTTGCATCACCTCATTTCCTTAAGTAGCATGGCATGCTTAGGGTTTTAGAAATTGTCTTTGGGAGGTGTTCGTGAGGACATATTCTTTCTTTATTTCATGGATATATATTGTACATGGGTACCTTATCAAGCCTAGTTGTTGGGACTCATATTGTGGATATGCCACTATTTATTTTTTGGCTATTGGTATCCTTTGCCTTCACTTAAGGGGGGTGTTAGAGTATGTATTTTTCATGTTTTCTAGTCTATAGTTATAGCTAGGTATTTTATCTTTTTCTTAGTTTGTCCCATGCGAGGATTTATCCCACATTGCTTAGTTAGGTTAGTTTCTAGTTTTGCCTTGCCTACTTATGCAAGGGATTCCTCTTGTACTTGCATCTCATTTTGAACAATCATTTGACTTGCCTTATTTTGCATCTCATTTGTTTGAAGCTTCATATGTGATGTTTTTATTTCTAACTCTTCAAATATTGAATTCTTGGAATGTTTTTACCATTCCTAACAGGACCAAGGAGCCTAGTTGTGAGTAAAAACCAAATCCTTTATAGTCTAAATTCCTTTTTTGAAGAGGTTTACAACTTTTATTGTATGTATTTCTACCAACAAGAGGCTAATATTGGTTAAGATAGGAGACCACCAAATATTGTGGTCATTGAAGTCAAGATCACTACAAAATCCATCTCCAAACTATTTTCAATGAGGCTGAGCAACTTTGAAGGCTTTCCATATGATTTTTTCCACAAAAGATCCTTCAATTTTAACATGAGCAAAATTGATCAAGAGAGTTTGAAAACCAATGTTTTTCCAATTGGATTTACCATAAGGAGACCTAGATGAAATATAGTGATGAAGAATGATTTTTAGTAGGGCTTGTTACCTTCAACAGCTCTGACCACCCATTTGACATATAATGTAATGCCTTTTCTATATATGTCAATAATTCCCACACCTCCTTTATCATGAGGAAGGTAACGAATATCCTAACCAACTCTGTAGAACCTTCACATTTGTTTGGCATTAGACCAAATAAAGTCTCGAAGAATCTTAGGTAGATTGTCATAGGAGGCTTTGGAGGGGGGCCAACTAGAGGAATAATAAACGTGAGTAATAGCCATAATTTTAGTGAAAACCTAGGATTTTATTGCTAAAGAGAAGGGATTGGTGACCAAGTGTTCTACCTTTTTCTCCACTCTCCATAGGGGAACTATCAAATGCAAAGGGAATGCCCAAAAACTTGAATTGTTCCCCTTTGTGAATCCATTTACACTTATATTAGTGCAACCAATTTTGCATGGGCATCATACTCTATCTACATAGTGGTCATTGATGATTTGAGAGGATCATTCAAGTAAAAAATACCCTAGATGAGACCCCACTCAACTATGTGAGCTAATAAATATCCTATCATTTCAGAAAATAAGACATATAATGTTGGGGCAAAGGGGAAACCTTGACGTATGGAGCGATAGAGGCTAATATGGTCAAATTTGAGACTATTGATAATGAGATAGGTTGAGACACCTACAAAGAGGGTTTTTACGATCTAAATGAAGAATTGGTTGAAGCCAAGACATTGGAGCATGGATAGAATTAAAATCCATTTGATCCTATGATAAGCATTCTCAAAATCTATCTTGAGAAATATTTTTCTTTAACAAGATCCCCTTGCTCATTCTATGCCTTCCCACACAAAATTAAGGCTGTCAAGAATATACTTGGTTTAGATAAAACTAGTTTGTTCGGGTCTAATAATTGTAGGTAAGATGAGCCAAAAGCAATTATAAAGACCTTAAACTAAAATCTTGTAAGAGACATTTGATAGGTTGATCGAGCGTCACCTAGTGATAAGTTTTGGGTCACCTACTTTAGCTATGAATTTCATATTAATTTATTTAATGAATGAAATAGACTATTTTTTTGTAAAGCTTATTTATAAATTTGAAGTAGGTTGAGAACAATAAATTCCCATGTGGATTTATAAAATTCACCAAGGAATTCATCAATGCAAAAGGCTTTGTCATTGCTCATGCAGTAAAGGGAATGAGAGAGCTCATGAATAGGCAAAAACACATTGCATAACTTTTGGTCAACAAAATTAAGTTTATGAGGAACCACATCGAGGCTTTCTTGTGAAGCCTGCGACCTCTTGAGTGTTGAGCTTGAAACAATAATTTATCATGGTCTAGAAAATCAGAGGAGATGTCAAGAAGACTTGTGAGTCTCAACTGGGTTGAACTGATGGCCTTGATATGGTATTGACCTTATTTGGATATAAGAGACTTTAAAAATTCCTTAGAAGCCTTATCACCAATTTTGAGCCAATGAAGGCAAGCACAAAGTTGTGCCCCTCTCACAACATAATTATCTGCCCCTTTGAGTTGGTGTTTGAGAGACACGGTGTGAGTTTGAATTGCAAGTCAAAAGGGTTGCACTCAAAGAGGGAGGATATTCTCTAATATTCTTTGAGCACAACTATAATGAAATCACTTCATCAATAAAGTAGAATAATAACAATAGATCATAATATGAACGAAATAGAACATAATATATGAGTAAATAACAAGCCACTTTGAGGGAAACCTCCACAATCCCTATAATAAGAATATAATTCATAATATGATGCTCAAGTATTACCTATTACCTCCTCTGTATACTCTACTTAGGCTATGGTAACTCCACATGCCAAACTAACTAACCAAATGATAACATAGAGAAATGTTATATGATAAGGAAAGGGTTATGTAAGCCATAAGTCAGTGTTTTGACCCTAAATTGAAATGGATCGATGAGGTTAGGGTTAAGAATATAGAAATGAGTAAACACAAGGGTGATAAATATATCTACAATAGGCCAATTAATTGCAAACTTAGATAAACAATATTTTAAATTTAAAAGCTGGGATATGCTAAAAATGGTAAGTACAACTATTGATCGGTATTGCAATGAAATGAAAACAAAAGTACTTAGCTCGTTTACTATGCACATGTAGATCTGAGCTAGAACAAGTTGGAAGTAGACTAGATTTGGATTTTGGATCAATCGATAGATTCTAGAAATTTGTACTCTGTGGCCTTAGACACTTGCATCGGACTTGGACTATTACATCGATGCATTTATCTAACCTAGACGTAGGTGTCTAGTATGTAATATCCATTGGATATAGATGTGATCAACTTGAATATTCTAAGTTATCTATCACCTTTGCTCTAGTGTACTAAAATATGGATCACATGCTATCACTCCTTATCAAATATAAAAACCCTAGTTCTTCATCTTCATAATGATTGTGGTAAAATGGGTTAGTGGGATTATGGTGTTGATCTAACCCCAAAAAACCCTATGTCAATGGGTGCTACCTACATAGCCACTACTCTGAAGAGGGCCTCAGACTAATGTAGTTCTCCCCTAATGTGTTGGTTTGTGTGTGCACAAAGGTCCAATATATGGAAGATAAGTACATACAGTGACCTAAATTATAACTTGGAAAATAGGACTCATGGGTTGCTCCTTCAGACCTATAGATGGGTGATCTCTATGATTGATATTGAAATAAGAAAGAATAGGGAATCTTTACTCACTTGAATACTTGATTGAACATTTTTGGTAAGTTGCCTTGTGAGAGGTATAAATTTGTTAGGTGAGTTATGAATGAGGATTGATCATGCATATATACCAATCTTTTTAAGAAATATCCTACACTAAAGCACTTAGACTGATCATAAAGACACATATGTTTTCAAATTTGATGACTTTAGGGTACTTGACACTTAGTTTGGTACAATACACTTGCATCAACATAGGAATCTGACTGTGATGCAAGTATCTAAGAAGATGGAAAAAAAATATAGGTCCCAAACTTATAGAGGATGATAATAAGCAAGTTTATAGCTTTCTAATCAGTATAGAATTCCTAGGTCATCAAAATAACATTAGCTAGACTAAGAGATAATAAATAATCATAAAGAGATAGTGAATGCAAGTCTTTTAGTAGTGGGAATGTCTTAGGACTGAGAGAAATAACCAAGGTCTGTATTTTTCAAGTGTAAAAGACTGAAGTGCTATATAATTCAAATTTAGTATCTACATTTAACTACACATATCCCAATATAATGATTTGATCCGTAGACTACCTTTAACTAATGTTTGTTTATACCACAAATCATTTCTTTAGAATGAATAGATCAAATGATAGATCCTTGAACTCATGGACAAATGCCATATCAATCCCACCTCATCACCTTATAGTAGCCAAATTGTGATTACACCAAATAAAGATGACACATAGAGGTTATGCATCAATTAGAGAGGTATCAACAAGATCAAATTGAAAAATAGCTATCTTAATTATGGGTATCATCATATTCCCTTTGAACCTATAGATGTATGGAAGGCAACCTTCAAGGCAAAAAAGGTTTTTTTGAATGATTAGTCATTCCCTTTGGTTGACCAATGCATTGTGTTGGAGCCCAAATCTACATCAATTAATTTGTGCCCTTTTCAACATCAAAAAATTTGGGAGGTTGAAAATCTATTGTGTTCTAATATCTTTGTCCAAGGTATATTATCAAATTTCCAAGTTTCATGAGAGCCTATTTTAGTGCCAAACATTGCACTAGAGCAATTGGGCCCTTGTCTATAAAAGTGCCTAAGTCCAGACTGGGTTGAGTGTCAATGTTTAAGTTATTATCCCCAATTCTATCTCTATATTTTCCTTTGGAAACTCGAATTCATGTTCATAATTACCAATTCCTTTATCTTGATTTTTCCTAGTGAAAATGTTCCTTCGCTTAGAATTTTTGGGCCTTTTGCATGAACACAATGCCTGACAAAAATAGGTCTTTGATATTTTTGTCTTAGACAAGAGGTCCAAAGACTTATTATTTTTAAACATGTTGTCTGCTTCAAAAGTTTCAAAAGAATTCCATGCCTTGTCCTATCAGTCTTAAATGTTTTCAAGTTATTTGTTTTAGACTTTTTGTCTACAACAAAGAGTCTGAAGGGCACTTTCTTAAGATGGAGGACATTTTTGATAGCTTAGAAGGAATTGTAGGGTTTGATCAATGGTTTCATGGCAGGATGATTCACAGTTAAAAGATAGAAATGTATCGAAGTCTCCTTGAATGCATTGATTTGCTACGTTATGCTTGAATAAAAATTGTTCTGGAGCCCCAAATGAAATTGTCATGTTGCCTTCAACGTGTTTTGGTGACTAAGGTGAGGAATTACTCGATGAGCCAAATGAAATACATGTGGTTTTCTCAGGGGACACCTATAACTATTTTGTGGGGTCCGGAGGATCTTATACCCTTCCTCATATCAAGAAGGATGGTCCAAAGGTAAAAATTAGCTAAGAGTTTGAGCTTACATGTAAGTTGGACACGTGGTGGGTCATCAGGGTTATATAAGTTTTGGGCCCTTTTCAAATATTTCCCCACTCACCTTTTAGTGGGCAAGGTGAAAAAAGTCTCCAATGACCAAATGCTCATATTTGTGAAGAAAAGTAATGACACATGGTAGATCCTTAGGGCTTTTCAAGATCTGGGCTCTTTTTGAAGATTGCCTCACCTACCTTCTGGTGGGTAAGGTGTAAAAAGTCCACAAAGGCTCAAAAAGCACCAGAATGAAGGAGTTTGATTATAAGGATCCACATGTTGCAATGAGGATCACCTAACATAAAAAAAACATTTACACCTTCTCTCTCCTCTTTCGAAAGAAGCTCCAATGTCTAAAGGGGGTAGTTGGTGAATCACCGTTATACTTCAAAGCATTAATGACAACCCTAATTTCAAAATTCAAATGATTAAAACTAAGGCATTTGCCTTCATTCATGTTTATCTTTTGAATTTAGAGTTTTTACTTATGTTTTTAAGCTATTTGTGTACCCTAGTTACGTATAACGTGAAAGAGTGATTACGACGAATTCTTCATGGATTTTTAGCTTCAATTATGTACAACCCTCTAGATTAGCAGTAAGTGTTCTTCTAGCTCCTTGTGTTGTGTTCTTTGAAAGGGGTTGAAGGTATTTCGAGGGTGGTTTGAGTGAAGGATTTGTTCAAATTCTAAGTATTTCACTAGCAAGTTAGGAAAAAATGATGACATCTTCAACATCTGTGAAGAGCAACATCATTTCTATTTTGGATGGAATCAAACATACTGATGTTTAAGGGTTAAACTTTGTGACCCTGTTGAATGTCTTACAACAACCAAACCCTATTCTAGTAGTTTCTAACCTTGGAATGAGTTACATAATTCCTATAGCCGCATTCCCCTTATTTACCCCATACCCAGAGTTAGTAATTACATGTGCCCAAGTATACCAACTAGACACTAGGACTATCATTGATGGAAGCCAATCAATTATCTGCTCTTTCACTCCTTTGGCCCTCATCACAATGCCTGGGATTCCTCCCTAACTTTAAAGTGTCACACTCTCTCTAGAGGAATGCCAATAATACACAGAGAAAAATAATAAATCAATATGGGACATTGTCAAATCCTACTAGCTAGTGAAGAAAAGGCAAAAGGTCCCCAAAATGTTTAAAAGTCTGAAACTGGTGAAATTCAATGAATTGCCTGAGTACATCATTTCCATGATAATAAGAGTTAATGGGATGCCCACTATAGAGAAATATGAATCATGAATGTTCATAATTTTAATCTGCATATTGGAGAAATAGAAGAAGTTGGATTGGGCCACCATTCTAAGTGATAACCTACATAGGCAGATGATGCAACTTAAGGTTACAATTTATTCAAACAAGGTGTTCATAGGTACATTTTATATGTCTTCTTACTTGATGTGTAGCCTAGTGCATAATATGATGTTCCAAGGGTTCATCAGGAATCCCAACAGAATGAGAATATTGAGGTTTATCCAAAGATCACTCTTGATATCTTCAAGAAGAATCTTTGTAAGGTTTATAATTATTTCTTCAATGCTATGTTGAGTATCTTCTTTCCTCTGAGGAGCCCCAATAGAATGTCCAAGATGGCTAGAGAAAAAATTAATAAATATGGTGCCTCATATATCTATTTTAGGACATTCACTTATATTAGGATAAGTGGCTTCTTGAGGTCTCTACATAATCTATTGAGATACCTAGATGATAGATTGGCAGTGATGGATTTGAGCCAGTAGATGGAACCCCTACACAAAATGATAATGATGAAGAAGATAAATAATACCTTCATGTTTCTAGTTGAGATTGAACACTATTCATTTCCTTTTATTGCCAAAGTGAAGGGATTAGAACAAGAGATGAGCTAGTATGTGATTGACAAGATGCCACCCAAGCCTAACTATGATATCAAATGGTTGGTGAACACAACAACCAATGTGATTATTCATCAATCACATTATAAATATATCTAGTTTGATTGCACCACTGAGGAGGATGTCAAAAAACTAGATTAGATGAGGCTAACAGTGCAGGAAGTTATTGCCTACAATATTAATTTAATCCCCTAAGACATGGAGGATGATAAGAGGACACTATCTACCATGTAAAATCAGTCCAATATTGAAGCCTAAGCCATCTCATAGGTAGAATTCACTACTAAGGAGAATGACACCATTCCATGGAGACCATTGTAATCATGAGAAGAACTTTCAAGTGGTTGAAGGAACAAGGGGTTAATCTCACTGCTTATGATATCTCTACTCTTCAGGAGCTCAGATAGGTTCGAGAGTTAAAGGATTTCCTCCTAGATTATAGTGGTGATCCTTTACTTCTACCACTGGTTCTGAAGGGTAAAGGGAAGATCAAGGTTGGTGATGTTAACTTCACCAAGCAAATTGATGTAGAGTCAATATCCACATCGTGATCCAAGGTGGGATTGACCTTCTCAAAGTTAACAAGTTTGGTTGAGAATTAGGATAAGATTATTATTGGGGAGGTTACATTAGCCAGTGCCACCCTAATATCCATTACAGTAGAGGAGGCCCCAATGATGCCAGCCATTCTAACAGCCATCCTAATTTTCAATCCAACTGCTGCTCTACTTGCTCCACTAGCATAATAACTAGCAGTTGTCCCTCCCTCGAACACTTGTTCAAGTTAGAGAGGAGGTGAAGAAGAAGGAGAGAAACACAAACATAAAAGAGTCAAGAAGGATCTGTAACCTCCAAGTGGTTTTCCTACAAAAAGGAAGGAGGTTGTGTTTAAGGACCTGAATTCCAAGGAATTCCTCATGAAAAGGAAAGAGGATCAGTCCTCATATGCCTAAAGGTTGAGGGATATGAGTGATGAAGAATATTCAAATGAAGGTAGGCATATTACTGAGGTGATGAAAAAGCACTGAGTATTCACTCTTGTATAAGTAAAAATTGGGTATAGGACTCCAAGGGAAAGACCACAAACCCCAGTGAAGGTCTCGATGATGGGATTATTTGTAGAAGAGGGTCCCTCAGGAGTAGAGAGTAAAGATAATGAGGAAGAAATTTTGAACTCAAATGACCATTTATCTTTTGAAAATGTTGTGCAGGATGGAGTTGAAGCAACCACCCAAGCTCGAGTCCCTTAGGAAAGGCAAGCTAATTCATCAGATATAGAGACATTTGTTGATAATGTCATCACCCAACCACTAGGCCATGGTGATCAAGGTGAAATTAAAGAATTGAATAAATCTAATGAGAAACCTGAGGTGGAGCCAAAATAGGATGCTCAAGTCACCATTGATTTTGAAGTGGTGGTTGATCAAGAAGGATTACAAGCAGCTCCAGAGATATCACAAGTTGTTCCTTCCCCTCCAAAAGTGTCAAGTTCAGTTCCAGAGGAGAAGGTGAGTACAGAGGGAAATGGGTGAGCAAACTTGAAAAATGGGTACCCCCACCCATATAGAAATAAATAAGGAATTGGATCAATCAAATAAAGATGTTGAGGAGAGTACTTCAAGAAAAGTTTCTTCAATTGAAATACCTTGAGGTCTCCTTCCTCACATCAAGGTCCATGATCTAATCCACAATAAAGGTCCAGAGGCCATGATTGGTGAAGAGTTTCCTGAAGGCAACAAAGAGGTCACCATAGCCTCATCCATACCTGAAGCTCAAGTAACTAAATAAGGTTAAGTGGTCATGGAATGTTTTAGTCAGACAATAGGACAAGGGATCTCCATTGAAAAGTTACTTAAGGAGTCTCACCAATTTGAGCTAGATTTTGAAATTTTGGAGCAGATAGAGCCTAACCTGGATGGAAGCAAACAAAAGTGGAAAGGGGTTGGAAAGTGATGAAGAGATTGAGTAGTTTGTGTTGATTCCATAGCCCAATATTGTGGGACTTCCTACATCAAGTGCTCTAATGACACCACTTTTTACTATCTTGAGGCCAACATCAACGTCCACTACATCAATGGGATACCAGACTAGACCCCTTCTCTAGGTTGAATAATACGGCAAGTAAAAGAAAGGCAATAGGAGCAAAATTAGGGAGATTGATGTAGTGAATATCATTCAGGCATATAAGCCCAAACCCCTGAAGAAGGGCATAACACATTCCAAGACCACATTCACTGCTATAGGAGAAAGGAATGTGGAGATAGCCATTCCCCTACTATATGCTTCTAGAAAGATGCTTCCCTTGAGAGTTAAACTATTTATAGCTATAGTCTAAGGGAACCATCAAGGAATGAGATTAAGCATAACTCATAGGTTTTGGTGAACATGGTGGCTCATAAAATGGATAAAGACAAAGCCACCATAGAAGAATTGAAGGCACAAAATTAGAATATGATCTAATACTTGAAAAATTTACTGAGTGAGCCTTAGGCAATAACTCCAACTACTAGTAGAGCTCTAGAGCATCTTCTCTTCTCAATAGAGTCATTTGATTTTGGTTGAATTGATTATTTAAATTTTAGAAGCAGAGCAACAGAAAAATGGTAAAAAGACTTGCATAATAGGGCTAAAGAAATAATCCACTCAACATTTAAATGCTTGAACAACATAGTGGAAAATAAGAGGGAGTGTGATGCTCAGTTGTTTATCTACGAGGTAGATATCAAAAAATGGGAAGAAGTCCAATAGAAGATGGATGAGGTCTAAAAGATAGACATAGACACTTTGATTGTAGAAAAGATCATTTCTCCAAATGATCACAAAAGGCCTAAGGAATGTCAACTGGCAATCAAGCATAGTTTGATGATGCTCAAAGATGGCATCTTTAATTTAAAAGGAGATGAGTAGTCCCTCAAGACTGTAACAAAAGAGATAAATGTTGCATTAAGAAAGATGGTAAGCCTTGATGGTGCAAATGATTTGTAGGAAGAAGCAATATACACAACTCTGAAAAACCTCATTGATCCACCACAAGAATCCTTTAATGTTGATAGGATAAAGCAATTGGTGTCACTTGAGAAATCTTGTGATGATCTTAAAGAACTCATTAGATGAAAGCAAACCATGCTTCAGAAGATTACTGCTTGGATTGAAGAGTATAGAGTAAAATTTAAATACAAAATGAGCCCAGACCAAGGGAATCTTGCCCCTATGCTAGAAGGATATATCAGGTATAGGAACAAGTTGGTGAATGATTTTGTCATCCAAATCGATTCTGGAGCATAATTGAATATTTTAGTTCTTTTGAGCTGACGTCACTTCTTTTTCTTTTCCCTTCCTTCTTCTTTCTTCTCATTTCTTGCTAGGAAACCATTGTACTTGGCATGTTAGTGGTATGCCCCTTTTAGTTAGTTTTTGTGTAATCATGTGGATGAGAAAGGATGTTTTTATCTATTATGCAAGAGGATAAAGGTTTAATTTGTCCCTTATGAGATCTTCCTCCATGTAGATAACTAGAAATATTTTGCTAAAGTGGAGGATCAATCTTGCCGTCATCATAAAAGCATAAGCTTAGTCTGAGGAATCATGTTTGTTACAAAGTTTAACAGACTCTAGGCCTACGAATTTTTTTTCCAGCTAGAGCATCTTTTGGAATATGCTAGGCTTAGCTCAATTATATAAGTAAAGGGGGTATGTCCCTTTACAATGGTCAGTAATTTTTTTGAGTCAAGAGCTATAGCCTCAAAGAATTATCTCTATGTGATCCTTTTAGTGCCAAATTGGTTTGAGCTGTAAAATCATTGGCAAGCTTTGAGAGCATTATACATGTTTCCTTTGTCAAAATTGTATTGCACAGTGTTAATTTGTTATGTTGTTTAATACACATTGTATTCATTTCTAATTCAATTGATAAATGACATCTACTCATGGTTTCCATTTTATTTTCATTGTTGAAATACAATGCGTTGCTTTACATGCTTAGTTCATTGGTGATCTGATATATTAATCTTTATGGTAGTCGTTTAGAGTGTATATCTAGGTTGTAAAATCCTTTATGCTTTGAGATTTGGGAATAGGGTGTTGATATCCTTTTTAAGTGTGGTCTTGGGCTTATGAATTCAATTAGAAGGGGTTCTTAAAGGATATCATTTATGGATGATTTGAGTTTCATTTGTTTTAGATTTGTAGTACATTTGCTAGTAAAGGCGACTTAGTAGTTTAGTTGAATTTTTTTGTGCTCATCTATTAACCCTCCACTTTAATTTTTATTAACTGATAATTTTGTCCTACCCTATTTTACCCTACATATAACACACCATTTATATATTCAAAGTGCTATTTGCCTGTGAATGCATAAATAATGTATACTTTGCATGTGTTTGCATTAAGAATTACAACCTCTTATTCATACATGTGTTGTTGAACATTCTTAAGAATGAAAGTTGCAATCACATTTATATCCATATCTAGTAGCTTGTGTCTAACGTAGAACATTTGCTCATTCTGTGTGACAACCCTTCCTAGGTGGATTGAGCAAGCTCGATTATGTTTTAGTCAGATTTGTATTCCCTTATGCCAATAATCCCCATAGAGATTGAATTGTAGAATCTCTCCATGTGAGCAAGCTACCTCTGAGGTCCTCTCACATTGGTTTAAGCAAAGCTAGAAGCAACAAAGAACTGACCATACCCTTTGTAGGTGCCTCCTAGTCATTTTCTCCATTTAGTCCAGTCTTGATGTCAAAGCCCTCCCTGACTATAATGACATTCTAGTGGGTTTTTCATTTTTTCTTTCCATTTCTCTCAAGTGTGCAAAGCTAAATGACATATGTGCACAACTAGGAACCAATAACTTTTTGGTGCTATTTCTAGGGATTAAATTGAAGTCTAGGTCACTTATGTTATTAGGGACTCTTGCAGAGGGCTATTGCTATTTTTAAAGTTCTCTGCCTATTTGTACTCATTTGATTCACTTTGGTGTGTCAACATCGCCAACATATTTTTAGCACCGTTATCGAGGATTAAATTGAATTATAGGTCACTTATGTTATCACAGACTCTTGCAAATTTTTTAAAGTTATCTTCTTATTTGCACTCATTTGATTCTCTTTAGTGCATCAACATTGCCAACATCCTTCTGGCACTGTTATTGAGGACAATTCTTGTCACACATGTTGGCGGGGACTCTCTTAGAGAGCTATGAGTGCTTTGTTTATTTCATTCTCTGTTGTTACTACATCACATTCTTAATCTTTGGTTTATTAACATCTTTATAGCCTTTCTTGGTGAATCCAATGGGGATATTCATCTATATGCTATAAGAAGTTTTACAATGTTCCTAGAATTATATTTAGTGTTTGCATGTTTGCATTTTATCAGTTGTTGTTTGTAGTTTTGCTTGCTCTAGTCTATAAGCTTTTGCTTATAGTGGTGACTCTATTACTTTTAAAGTTTGAAAGATCTGTGCCTATTATATGTAATGTTGACCATTTTTTGCCCATCAAGCCAAAATCAGTCCCCTTCTTCCCTTACTATTTGGGGCCAGTCAATTTTGGGTTGCATAAGTCCATCGAGCTTTGGTTCATCACTCAAGTTCAACACACTAGTTCATTCACTAGTTCAATCGGCACTTGGTTCAACATTTAAGCTCAAGTGGCTTCAAGTTCAACGTTATCATTGGTTCAATCAGGAAGTTCTATGCCTTGGTTCAATCAGCAAGTTCATCGGCCTTGGTTCAAAAGCTTCAGGTTCATCAAACGGTTCATGACTTGGTTCAACTAGTTGGTCCAATCGCTCGATTCAACGGGCTCAGCATGCAGCATTAAATCATTGAACCAGTTTAACGAGTTGGTTCAACAGGCTCGATGCGCAACATTGAACCGTTGAACTGATTCAACGAGTTGGTTTAACAGGCTTGGCACGCAGCATTGAACCGATTGAATCGTTGAACCATTTTTGGTTCAATGGGTTGATTCAACGGCTTGGTTCAAAGGAGCATCCCACAGCCTAAGGTCCAAAAGCCCTTGTAGAGGGCAGAGAGAGTTTTCAAAGGCAGCTGAAGGTTTTAAAGAATGCAAAAAAGACTCAAGGCTCTGAATTTCTTTGGACTTTTTGTCCGAAGGAATTCCTTCAGACAAAAAGCTCGAAGGAATTTAGAGGAAGGCCGCCACATAGCAGAAAAAGCCAAAGGGCCTGAAGCACAAAAGCCACAAAAAGGGGCTGAAAGAAAGAGCCAAAAATGAAGGGACAAAGGCTGAGACAATTTTTGCAGACTTTTTGTCCATGAAAAAAGCCTCGAAGCAAAAAACCTATAGAAAGGGCCTAACAAATTTTGCCAAAGACAGTGACGTCTCGAAAATCATCAAAATTAAGCACGTGAACTAGCCGTTGGATTTTTAAGCGACGATAGGCGCACAAACGTCAAATTTTACACCAGGAAAGCTAGAGCACGAAAGGCACCAAGTGGCAACTGTGGAAGACTTTGACATGCTTTTTAGGAGTAGCAAAACATGCCACATGTCCCCTGTAAGGCTCAATAGAAGCTGACAAGTGTCAACATCTACAGGTTTCTCCTTGTGCTTCATTATTCAAAGAGAAGATTGGTGGGCTTGAATGGGTTGCTAAGAGCTATGCGGAGCATGCCAAGTGTCAGCGTCTGCAAAGAACCAAAAGAGTCTCAAAATTTTTCTCATGCAGCTAAAGGTTCTACAGAAGTGGCCACGTGTCGCCTTCCATAGTTCCAAAGCCTCTAAGTTAAGCGAAAAGAACAGGCAAAAGTGGCCATGTGTCAACTTTCACCTGACTCTTGAAGGACCCTCTAAGGTAAGCAGTTGCTGCCACATCCCATTATCAGCTTGACAAAAGCTGCCACGTGTCAACGTCCACATTTCAAGTGTCTTCTAAGTGCCCAAGTAGCGGACTACGACATGTGTCAAAAGCAAATGCGCTCTCAGCTAAGAGCCAAAGGAATAGCATAAGGAGCCAAAGGAGGCAAAATTGTAGAGCACAAAATTAGATGGAGTGATCCAAGTGGCGTAGGAAAGTGTCTATTCAAGGAGTTATTCTAGTGGTTGACACAGTACCTACCATGCGATCATCAAGAGGTGCAACAGTGAACGACGTGACCCATTTTTCTTCATTTTGCATTGATGAGCAGATAAACGGTGTGGCCCATAATTTCAAATTATGACAGGAGCCAACACAACATATCTTCAGGCAGCTTCCTCATCTCAATGCTCAGAAGGCACATGGGTCACTCATAAAAGGGTGCCAAAATGGCCTCTTTCTTCCTCGATAAATTGTAAAATTTCTCATTTAAGAAAGGGATGAACTCTCAACCTTAAGGCAAAACTCTGCCCAAAAATCTCTCGAGCTTGTAAGGCAGAGCTGCTAGATTTTTACCTTGAATCAGGACTTAGCATTTTTACCTCCATCTAGATTTGCACTCACACATATGTCTATGTTTTCTTTTGTGTCAAGTCATTGTCTTTGATGTTTTTCATAGAATGACTCCAACATGTCTAGTGCATTGTGAGTTTCTCTTTTTTAGGTTTGCCAGAAGTGTCCCTAGATGAGTATAGGTGCCTGTGAATAGGCTGTCAAAGTGTGTCTCAAAACACCTTTGATAGTTCCTTCCTCCCTGTATCTCCACAGACCCCTGACTCACTAACACAGAAGAGTTTTCCCACATCAGATGAAGTGTATGGGTGCTTCTTCTCAGTGAAAAGTGTATGTTTGGGCCTGAGTGGATCACACTTCTCTGGTGTATCACCTTTTACTTTTTAGGCTTAGGTTCTATTTTTAGCATCTCTCTCTCCCTTTTCATCCCCCCTTTTTACATTTATTTGTTAGCAGTAGGAGAAACCAGGACTTAAAAGATACATAAGAGGGAGCTAGCCCTTATCTAGAGACTCTCCCCCCAGCTTTGCCGGTCCTACAGGTGAGAGGGGAGTTTCCATTTTGACGTGTGGAAGGCAGGATCTCAACCTCCTATCCTGGGTGCAAATCCACAGTGTCAACAGTTTTGGCACGCCCGATGGGACCAACTAGGACAAGTTGTGTCCACAGAGTTGAAGAATTTTTGGTGTGTTCTTTAACCAACCAGCCTTTGAAGGCTTTTACATCAACACTAATGGCGACTCTGAGTTAAATCAACTGGTTAAGTAGTTTTGGTACCGTACCATCAAGAAATAATATTTTGGTATGTATAATCCCATCATTCAGAGCCATGGACCCTATTTTCCTTGGCCAGCATGGCTATGATCATCACCAACCTTATGTTGATCCTTATCAGGTCCAATATGACCAGTCCTAGCCCTATCATAAGCTATATCAGCCTTATGCCCAGTCTTCTCAATATGTCACTTCTCCCACTCAACCCAATCTCTTTGCCAATCAACCCATTTCCACCTTCAAACGAGCACTGCTGGGATATGAAAAATATGTAATAGATCTTGACACCAGAAGGGGATGTGGCCAAGAAATTCCTGATCACGTCATCCATCAAGTGAGGAATGCACTGGATCAGGTTAAGAATGAATGGGCTCCTATTGAAAGAGCTAATTGGCACAAGCTTACAAGTGAGATGCTGGATGTGAGTGGTTTGATTGCATCTTTGGAAGAGAAGCTGAGTATTCATGAGAGGTAACCTTACCAAGTCTATCAACCTGCATACTCACTGCCCCAAGTATCATATCAGTCATATATAGCATCTGCTTATGAGCCAAGTCAAACCTGTCAAAGTCCTTTCCCCAATCATGTTGGGGAGAGTTTCAAAACAACAAATCTTGTGTTTAAGGCTAATCTTGATAGACAGATCAAATTGGCAAACCTTTAGATGCAGTAGTCCATTTTGGTAGCGAGGGAAGTGGAATCTAAATCTTCACTACCCTCTCACTTTGTGGCCTCATCACCCCCAAAGGAGATGCCTAGTCCAAATAGCTTGAGCAGGAATAAAGTGGTCGAGTCATGGAATAGCAAGGAGAAGAAAGACATTGTCCAAGAGTTTGAGGTACAAAATGAGGTTAGTCCTTTTCAAGTCCCTCCCCCCCTTGCTCAAGAAGCTCCTTGCATTTCATGGAAATCTTCATGCACTCCTCATCTCTATGATGATTCCCACGAGCTCCAAGAGGTACAAAATGAGGATGATCTGGCCAAGTGGATTGAGGAATTAGAAAAGAAGATGAGACTGCTTGGAGAAAGAGAGATGGAGTTTTCAGACCTTGTAGAGGAGTCGATGCCAAAAGACACCCCTTCCACCAATCCACAAGCTAATTTCAATATTGATGAAGTGTTGGTAAAGTGGAGGGACGAAAATCAAGAAATCTTGGCCCAAGGTCTGCCCCCTCCTATTCTAGAGAAAACTCCCTCTTGTGTGCCAAATCCTTTCTATTAGATGGCACTTGCTCATTCTGACTCATCCGATGCATCAATCGATCCTACCCTCAATCCTGTGTGCCTAGCTTTTCAACATGCCTCTTTTCAAATAGCTCTTCCTATACATGAGCAGACCCTCCCAAATCTTCCCCAACCTCCTCAAGTCTTTCAACATGATCTCCAAATTCTGAGCTGGAAGAAGGAACATCATGAACTAGCTCAGGAACTTGAAGAGGATAAAGTTGCTGCCTGTTCACAGGAGCAAGATTCTAATCCCAAGATCATGAGTTGGAAGCAAATAGTGAAATCTTGGGGTAGAAAGGAAGAGGAAGAGAAAGGTTTTGCTCAAAACCTTGAAGAAGATGGGGATGCTCCTACTCCCGATGATGATGGTGACTTCCAGGAAAGGCTTTTCTAGGAAGATATGGATAGGCAAATTGCAGAATTGGAGTCCAGAATAGGTCTCCTCAATGAATGTGTGATGGATGTTTCAGACCAAATAACAAATTCTATGTCTGAGTACACTCCATCCACACACCTCCAAGAAAGCTATTATGCCTTGCCTGATACAGATTATGCTCAGTTTATGACTGACCAGGGAGACTTCGTGAGTATGGATGAGGAGGAGATCACCTTAAGTGACATGAAGGAGCATGGACAATCTCTTGTTCATGTTTTGAATGATTCATTTGAAGTCATTGGGGCAGGCTGCACTATTCTTCAAGCAGGCTATGAGCTGGATAAGAGTGGAGAAGGCAACATTGGGACTCAAATAAGTATGCAAAGGTGCTGCAGGTTTTCAGATTTACCCCTTCAAGAGGTTAATGAATCTGAAGATACCTTCTTTTAAATTATCAAGGAGGATGGTCATACCATGGAACCTGAGTATGAAGCAGAGGAGAACAAGCCAATCAATAATGCATATCAAGGGGCTTATGGTGATGAGCCAGCAGTGATTGATTTCTTGATGAGATACACCAGCCTGAAGAACCAACAGGAGGCAACCTTCCAAGAACAAACATAGTACGTATACGTTGGAAGCATGTTTGAATCTGATCCATTTGGATACAATCCAATCCAGGTGACAGGAAAGAGGAGTAGGTCACCAAATCTCCTTTTCATTCAGCCACTTGTCTGGCACCATAAGTCTTCTTGCTACGAAGAGGGCTTAAGAAGTTTTCCCTTCGATCTAGGAGGGAGGCAAGAATACCTAGTTAGCTGTATATAGTAGTTGTTTTCAGTTTCTTTCCCTACTTTCCCTAAGTGCAGTTTGCACAAGTAGTGTTTTTAGCCTTGTGTGTGTTTTCCTTTGTGTGTGGGGTAAAAGGCTTCATGTTTGATTATTAGATATTTGGGGCTATTGCTAACCTTTCTTCAAAGTTGCAAAATGACTCTGTGCCCAATGGACTATAAGGCAACTGGTCTTTAAGCATAACAAGGATGCTTCCCTTGGGAGTCGCTAATTTGTTGACCATTTTTTACCCAATAGGCCAAAATCGGTCCCCTTCTTCCCTTGCTATTCGGGGCCAGTCAATTTTGGGTTGCACAAGTGCATCGAGCTTTGGTTCATCGCTCAAGTTCAACACACTAGTTCATTCGCTAGTTCAATCGGTACTTGGTTCAATGTTTAAGTTCAAGTGACTTCAAGTTTAATGCTATCTCTGGTTCAATCAATAGGTTCTATGCCTTGGTTCAATCGGCAAGTTCATCGGCCTTGGTTCAATGGCTTCAGGTTCATCAAACAGTTCATCACTTGGTTCAACCACTTGGTCCAATTGCTCGATTCAATGGGCTCGATGTGCAGCATTAAATCGTTGAACCAATTCAATGAGTTGGTTTAACGAGTTGGTTTAATAGGCTTGATGCGCAACATTGAACCGTTGAACCAGTTCAACAAGTTGGTTCAATGGGCTCGGTGCGCAATGTTGAACCGATTGAACTGTTAAACCATATTTGGTTCAATGGGTCAGTTCAACAGCTTGGTTCAAAAGAGCGTCCCACAGCCCAAGGTCCAAAAGCCCTTGTGGAGGGCAGAGAGAGTTTTCAAAGGCAGCCGAAGGTTTTAAAGAATGTGAAAAAGACTCAAGGCTCTAAATTTCTTCAAACTTTTTGTCTGAAGGAATTCCTTCAGATAAAAAGCCTAAAGGAAATCAGAGGAAGGCCGCCACCCGACAGGAAAGCCAAAGGGCTTGAAGCATAGAAGCCACAGAAAGGGGCCGAAAGAAAGAGCCAAAAATGAAGGGACAAAGGCTGGGACAATTCTTGCAGACTTTTTGTCTGCGAGAAAAGGCTCAGAGCAAAAAACTCGTAGAAAAGGCTCAACAAATTTTGCCAAAGACAGTGACATCCTGAAAACTGTCAAAATTAAGCATGTGAACTAGCTATTAGATTTTTAAGTGACAACAAGCACGCAAATGTCAAATTTTACACCAAGAAAGCTAGAGCATAGAAGGCACCAAGTGGCAACTGCGAAAGACGTTGACATGCTTTTTAGGAGCAACATAACATGCCATGTGTCCCTTGCAAGGCTCGGTAGAAGCTGACAAGTGTCAACATCCTTGGGTTTCTCCTTGTGCTTCATTATTTAAAGAGAAGACTGGTGGGCCCGAATGGGTTGCTAAGAGCTATGCAGAGCATGCTAAGTGTCAGCGTCTGTGAAGAACCAAAAGAGTCCCAAAAGTTTTCTCATGCAACTAAAGGTTATGTGGAAGCGGCCATGTGTCACCTTCCACAAAAATCTCAAAAAATACTTCCAAAGCCTCTAAGTTAAGTAGAAAGAATAGGCAGAAGTGGCCATGTGTCAACTTCCACCTGACTCTCGAAGGACCCTTTGAGGCAAGCGGATGCTGCCACATCCCATTATCAGCTCGATAGAAGCCACCACGTGTCAACATCTACATTTCAAGTGTCTTTTAAGTGCCCAAGCAACGGACTACGACATGTGTCAAATATAGATGCGCTCTCAGCTAAGAGCCAAAGGAGTAGCAGAAGGAGCTAGAGGAGGCAAAATGGCCAAATGCAAAAGCAGACAAAGTGATCCAAGTGGCACAGGAAAGTGTCGATTCAAGGAGTTATTTTGGTGGTTGACACAGTACCTACCATGTGATCATCAAGAGGTGCAACAATGAATAATACAACCCATTTTTCTTCATTTTTCATTAATCAACAGACAAATGGCGTGGCCCATAATTTTGAATCATGATAGGAGCTGACACATCATTATCTTTAGGTAGCTTCATCATCCCAATGCTCAGAAGGCACATGGGTCACTCGTAAAAGGGTGCCAAAATGGCCTCTTTCTTCCTCGATAAATTGTAAAATTTCTCATTTAAGAAAGGGATGAACTCTCAGCCTTAAGGCAAAACTCTACCCAAAAATGTCTCAGGCTTGTAAGGCATAGTTGCTAGATTTTTACCTTGAATCAGGACTTAGTATTTTTACCTCCATCTAGATTTGCACTCACGCATATGTCTATGTTTTCTTTTGTGCCAAGTCATTGTCTTTGATGCTTTTCACAGAACGACTCCAACATGTCTAGTGCATTGTGAGTTTCTCTTTTGCAGGTTTGCCAGAAGTGTCCCTAGAGGAGTATAGGTGCCTGTGAAGAGGCTATCAAAGTGTGTCTCAAAACACCTTTGATAGTTCCTTCCTCCCTGTATCTCCACAGACCCCTGACTCACTGACACAGAAGAGTTTTCCCACATCAGATGAAGTGTATGGGTGCTTCTTCTCGATGAAAAGTGTATGTTCGGGCCTGAGTGGATCACACTTTTTTGGTGTATCACCTTTTAATTTTTAGGCTTAGGTTTTGTTTTCAGCATCTCTCTCTCCCTTTTCATCCCCCCCTTTTTACATTTGTTTGTTACCAGTAGGATAAACCAGGACCTAAAAGATACATCAGAGGGAGCTAGCCCTTATCTAGAGACTCTCCCCTCCAGCTTCATTGGTCCCACATGTGAGAGGGGAGTTTCCATTTTGATGTGTGGAAGGCAGGAGCTCGGTCTCCTGCCTCGAGTGCAAAACCATGGCGTCAACATGTACTCTTCTCAGTTTTGAAGAGTTTTCTTTAGATCTAAAAATCTTGGGGTACTAGGTCTTCCTTTCAAAAATATCCATCTAAAGAGCTTATCCCTGAGTTAAAAGCTCCATCTAGAAGGAGACAAGTGTGGAAGCCTATTGTAGGCCAAAACTCAGGCAATCAAGTAAGTCTTGAGTAGTTTGTCCCCCATTATATTTACCCCCTTTTCAGAGAAATATGAGCTCCTTACAAGTCAAGCTCCTTCTCCCCAAAGAAGTCTTTCTCCTCCTACAAGGCCATTAAGGCTTCATTCTATTTTTCCTCCCTCAAGTCCTTCTCATAATATTCATTCATAGTCATCCCCTAGTTCATCTTCATCTTCAGATTCAGGGATGGGAGGATGTGATTTGAGAAGGATGAGGTTTAATGCAAGTAATGACAATGATGGAGAAAAAGATCATAGTATGGGTAATAGATGCAGACCATTTGTGATTCTAAGGTTTAGACCTATCAACTTCAATGGTATGCTTAGTTTCCCTAAAGAAGTTCCCATTAAAGTAAGGAATATTTTACCTAAGTTTCAAGGGAACAATGTCATGTCTAGGGAACAACATTTGAAAGCCTTCTTAAATGTTATTGAAGATTATAAAATTGATCCAGAAGATGTGTACATAAAGCTCTTTGTGAACACACTTGAGGAAGAGGCCTGAGAGTGGTTCAAATACCTCCCTGATGGATCTATAGACACATGACAAGCTATGATTGATGCCTTTAAGATGCAATTTGGTTATAGCATTGATTCTAAATTCTTGCTTGCTGAATTTGAGAGCCTTAAGAAAAATCCTAATGAGTTTGTCAAGGATTTTAATTCTAGATTAAGTAAAGTGGTAAGAAGGCTACCAGAGGATATTAGACCCAGTGGTGTTGCTTCTTTGATTAAATACTATGATGCATTTGACAAGAAGACAACCCATTATCTTAGAGATAAAACTCCCACAAATATGAGGATGACCTTCAATTTGGCTAGCCAAATAGAGAATAACATCAAAGCTGTGGGTAAGCATTTGAATAAGAGGGATGATAGCAAACTGGTGATTCCTAAAAAGCCTCAATCCTCCCATAAGAATGTATATTTTTAGAAGACTGTTAAGACTCTAGCCAATACTATGAAATAACTTTCTTACAAGTTGGCCAGAGTAGAGAAGGGATTGTCTCAGGGTTCTTCTAACCATGATGATAGGAGGGATCACAAGAGGGAGGAAAGAAATTATCCTAGGGATCAGGGTCAAGGTAGGCCAAATTTCCCAAGTAAGAGTAATTTCAAAGGAAAGGGGCTTGCAAAGGATGACAAGCATGAAATAAACCAAAATTTGGGAAGTGGAAGGGAAGTACTAGATCTTCTACCTACAAAGGTCAATGCAGTCATTTTTGATATTGAATAGTGTGATAAGTGCTTCCTCCCTCATCCCCCATGCAGCACAATTGATAGTGATGGTCAAGGTGCAGAAGGATTTGAATCTACATTTGACGAAGATGATATTTACATTATTGAATTTCAAGAGATGGAAACTTACAACTTCCAAGAGGAAGTTGTGAGTGCTTCAATTGTTCCTGATTGTGAAGACACTCCAGCCTATGAATGTTTTACTTTCCAAATTCATGAACCAAATGTGATGGTTACCTCTCCATATATAGATTTGATAAGTGCTACCACAACTCAAGTATTTTGGAGAGCATGTGGAAAGGTAAGGGTCCCAACCCCAGATTTCATCTATGAAATAAATATGATGCATGAATATGAATTGCATGTTCATGATTTTGAGTTTCTAAGATCAATGATGAAAAAAAAGTATGGATATTCACCTCCATTGGTTGAAGATTGATAATTGATGATCCACACATTAATTACCTAAGAGGAGTAAAATTTGACAACTAAAGATCGAAATAATCCTTTGAAAGATAAAGACTCTGTTGCCTCTAAAGTAGAGACTAAAGACAAAGAGACCAGAGGGAGTAAGGAGGTTTGAAATTCAACCAAGCGTAGTTCTGGACCTTATAATGCTAAGCCAAAAGGTACCCACACCAAGAATAGAACCCCCATGTTATCTAGTATTCCCAAGAAGGATGAACCCATGAGGCCTACCTTGAAAAGTGAAGTTAAAAATATGGGTTCTCCTACTTCTCTTCCCTTGACTCTTGAGGGTATATCCCAAATGAAAGTGTCCCTAGTCTACTTGCTAATACTCCTTTGCCCAAATACAATATCTGTGACATGGCCCATGTATTGAGTTCACTGAAGGTCATAGTGCCTTTTGTGGAATTGCTCATAATTCTAAAGAATAGGAGAGGAGATTTTGAATATTTGGGATTCACTGAGAAAGTAACTACCAATGAGATTATTGAAGCTAAGCCCTCTCCCACTTCCCCTGTGGAAAATGGGAACACCTCAAAATACCCTAAACATAATTGGAGGTGTATTTAGGAACAACATTGGTAGAGAGTCAGATAGATGTGAACCCATTCTATACCACCCTACTGATTAATGGTTTGATTTTCCATAACTACATGTTCGACTCTGATGTGTCTTGTAACATTATGCCACTAGCTGTGTTGAACAAAATCTATATAAGGATAAATGCATAATATGGATGATGCCCAACCATGGATTCTAGAGAAGTACCTACTATTGGCATGGTTAAAGGATTGATGGTGCAGCTTGTACAATACCCCAATAAATTCTTGAGCATGGACATTGTTGTTGTAGATTGTCCGCTAAAGTGGGGTATGCCATTGTCTATAAAATGGACTGCTAGTATTGGGGGTAGTGTTTAAATGGACTTGTCGTATGACACTATACCTCTGTATGGGAAGATGGTTCACCTCAATTGGGAGACACAAATTCATGTCCTAGAAGATCCCAAATACCAGTGGAATGAAGTATTGTATGTGGATATGGATAGTGGGAATTTTGTGGGGAGTGTTGAGTATGAAGAACTACCTCCTGACCTTGGTATCATAGATGAAGAGTCCATTTGGACCATGCATTTTGATGGAGCATATTCAAACATTAGAAATGGAATAGGGGTTGTATTTTATGCCCCTAATGACCAAGCTTATAGATACTCCTTTGAATTATCCTTTGAGTGCACAAATAACATTGTAGAATATGAATCACTCTTGATTGGCCTCTAGATCGCCCACAAATATGGAATCAAAAGTTTACTAGTCAAGGGAAATTTAGAATTAGTGGTGAAGCAAGTATGAGCTATTTACACCATAAAATAGAAGAGACTGAAGTAGCACCAGAATTTTCTATGAGATTGCCTAGAATGGTTTGACGCTTTCAGTATCAAATATCATGCCCAAGATTCTAATTAGGTGGTAGAAATGATTGAAAAGAGGGATATAGAGTTTAAAGTTGAACATAAAAATCCCTCATGTGAATATGAGGTTGAGGTGCTGGTAAGGCCTTCTATCCCAAACAACATTGATCATTGGCAAGTCTTTGAGGATGATGATCAAATAAAAGGTTTATGTGTTGTATATATGAGGTCGAAGGAAACATTACAAATATGGACTCCATGGTACAAGTCTGTGATGGAAAAGAAACCTTATATGGAAAAGAAATAATATAGCTGAAGATTAATACTATCCCTAGAGGATTGGTTAGTCTTGAATCATCCTTTGACGGAGCTGATAGAGTCAAATCTAGAAATATTTCTATATCAAAGGATGTAATTGAGATTAACATTGGGACAAATGAAAATCTAAAGAAGATTTGGCTTGGCACTCACCTAAGCAAGAAAGAGAAGGAGGCATTTATCAAGCTCCTGATAAAATACCAAGACTATTTAACATGGTCATATTTAGAGCTAAAGGTTTATAAGGAGGATTTGTTCCAGCATGTTATCCCCATCTAGCTTGGTATAAAACCATTCCACCAAAAGTAATGAGCTATCAATCCCATCTTGGACACCAAAATGCAAGAAGACTTGAAGAAGTTAAGGGATGGTGGGATCATTCAACCCATCAGGTATTCATTATGGGTGGCTAATCTAGTCCTTGTGAGAAATAAGAATGGAGACATTTGACTCTGTGTTGATTTCCAAAATTTGAATAAGGCTTCACTAAAGGATAATTATCCATTGCCTAACATGGAGAACATGCTCCAAGATGTTACTGGTTTTGAGCTATTGTCAACTTTGGATGGTTTTTTTATTACAACCAGGTAGTAGTGAAGGAATTTAAAAGGTCAAAGACTGCTTTCACTACCCCATGGGGCACCTATGTGTATGTCTAAATGCCTTTTGGCTTAATGAATGCCAGTGACACCTTCTAAAGAGCAATGAAAGTAGCCTTCATTGGGTTAATCAACCAGTTCATTATAGTCTATCAAGATGATGTTACAATATACTCCAAGAAAAGAGATGACCACTTGGGGCACTTGAAACAAATGCTTATCAGATGTAGGGAGTTTAAAATCTCCCTCAATCCTAGGAAGTACCATTTTGAAGTACAGAAGGCAAAGCTATTGGGGTACATTATGTCACAACAAGGTGTGATGATAGATGTTGAAAGGGTAGAGGCCATTGATAAGGTACCCATATCACAGACCAATAAAGGTATTCAATCTTTCTTTGGCCAAATTAACTTTGTTAGGAGGTTTATTTTCAATTTTGTAGAGATTACTCTACCTATTACTTCAATGTTGAAAAAGGATCAAATAATTAAGTGGGAGGAAAAGGCTACCCAATAAATTTAGGACATCAAGGTATCTTTGAAAACCACCTCGGTGCTTGCTAGTTTTAATTATAGAAAATATTTCCAAATCTTTTCATTTGCCTTTGAACATACTATTATTGCAGTGCTACTACAAAAGAATGATGAAAGTCATTAGCAACTAATTACCTTTTTAAGTAAGACAGTGCAGGGATCTAAGTTGTATAATCGAAAAACAAGCCCTTGCTCTCTTAAAGGTTGTCAAATAGTTTAGATCCTACATTTTGAGTTCAAAGATTGTGGTTTTTGTTCCTCACACTATCGTGAAGGATATATTAACTCAGAATGAATCTACTGAGAAAAGATGTTGATGGGTCAACAAACTTCTAGAATATGACCTAATACAAACTACTAAGTTGGTAAGAAGCATGGGTCTCACCAAGATGATGACTAAAACCTACTTACATCTGTAGAAGTGAATAATGTAGAAGGGGTTATTGGTAGCCCAAAATCCAAGTACAACTAGTCTACATAGTATAAAGATAAAGTCTATTATTTGAGGACTCTGAATTATCCTTCCCACTTAGACAAAAATCAAAAGAAGACCTTGAAGTTAGTATCCCAAAAGTATCTTCTATTAGAAGATGATCTCGCTTGGAGGAACCCAGATGGTGTCCTTTTGAGGTGATTAATGGAACATGAGATTACTTCACTAGTTACAAAGTTCCATAGTGGTGTGTGTGGTGGTCACTTTGCTCCTAGAATCATTGCACACAAGATTCTAAGGGTTGGTTATTGGTGGCCCAGACTATTCAAATATGTTGCTACTATGGTAAGGAGATGTGAAGAGTGTCAGTGATTATCTGGGAGAATAAAACCATCTAGATCTCTTCCCCTACAACCAATTTTTTATTGAGGGACCTTTCAAGTAGTGGGGAATGGACTTCATGGGTGAAATAATAGATACTTCAAGTGCTGGTCATAAGTGGATCTTAGTGGCCACAAATTAGTTGACAAAGTGGGTTGAAGCAATCCCTACCAAAAAATCAACCCACTAAGTAGTCATTGATTTCCTTTTGAATAATGTGATTTGTCGATTTGGAGTGCCAGTTAAATTTGTATGTGACAATGCCATGTGCTTTAGAGAAAAATAATTAGTTGCATTGTGTGAAGATTATGGGATTCATATAACATATGCCTCCAATCACAATTTGTAAGGAAATGGGCAAGCTGAGCCCAATAAATTTTTTTTTATTGAAGATTATTAGAATAACTCTGGATGCCAACAAAAGGAAATAGGGTGAGCAGTTGAAGTTTCTTTTTGGGTTAATAGGTTGACTCCTAAAAGGTCTATTGAAAAAAGCCCTTCTAAGCTTGTTTATGGAGATCCAACATTTTTACCCCTTAATTTACAATTACCTACTTACCAATTCATGCAATAGATAGTTGAAGATGAAGAAATAAACCATTATGAGGAAATGATCAACTAGATTATAGAGCTTGACAAATATCATAGACAAGCTCATGAAAAGCATTTAAATTTCAAGGAGAGGCTCAAAAAGATATTTTATAAGGACACCCCGAGAGATTTTCAAATTGGTGATCTGGTCCTACTCTGGTATAGCAGACATGAAGATAAGGGAAAATATGGTAAATTTGATTCCCTATGGATGGGTACCTACACCATTGATTACCATATAGGGCACCATATATTTTAACTCAGAGATATTGATGGTGAAATCTTAGAACTGCCAGTTAATGGTAGGCACCTCAAGCATTTTTTGGATTATATCCATGCTAGCCTGTGTAAATATGTACATATTGTATAATCTCTTTGTGTTTTTGTTGCTTTGTTTGGTGTTGTGTTTGTATAGTTTATTTTTTCTCCTTTTCCTTCTTGGTTGTCTTCTAATGCCTTGCTATAACTTTGTTCACCCATAGTGTGTTTTCTTTGCCTTTGTTGCAAATTATTTAACTCCATGGCCCAATGGATAGGTGTTTGGTCTGGTGTTCTCTATGTACCCACTAGAGGTACACATCCCTGAGCAAGAGCCAATGTTGGAGCCTAAATCTACACCAAGTAATTTATGCCCTTTTCATCATCAAAAGATTTGGGAGGTTGAAAATATGTTGTGTTCTAATACCTTTGTCTTGGGTATTTTGTTGATTTACTAAGTTTCATGAAGGGCCTATGTTAGTGCCCAACATCGTACTGGAGTAATTGGGCCCTTGTCCGTAAAAGTGCCTAAGTCTAAAATGGGTTGACTATCAATGTTTAAGTCATTAGCCCCAATCCTGTCTCTATATTTTCCTTTGGAAATTTGAATTCATGTTCATAATTTTCCAAGTCCTTTGTCTTGATTTTGTCTAGTGAAAATGTTCCTTTCGTTAGACTTTTCAGGCCTTTTGCATGAACACAATGCCCAATGGAAATAGGTCTTTGGGATTTTTGTCTTGGAAAAGAGGTCTAAAGACTTATTTTCGTTGAACATTTTGTCTACGTCAATAGTTCTTAAAGAATTCTATGCCTTGTCTTTTCGATCTTAAATGTTTTTGGGTTATTTATTTTGGACTTTTTATCTGCAACAAAGAGTTCGAAGGGCACTTTCTGAAGATGGAGGACATTTTTGATAGTTCTAAAGGAATTGCAGGGTTCGACCAAAGGTTTCATGGTGAAAAGATTCATAGTGAGAAGATGGAAATGTATCCAAGTCTCCTTGCATGCATTGATTTGCTGCCTTATAGTCAAAGAAGAAATGTTTTGGGGCCTTGACTAAAATTACTGAGTTACACCTTCAATGTGTTTTGGTGATTGGGGTGAGGACTTGCCCGATGAGCTAAATGAAAGACATGTGGTTATCTCAGGGGACTCCTAGAACTATTTTTAAGGGTTGGGAGGATATTATACCCTTCCCTATATCAAGAAGGATGGTGCAAAGGTGAAAATTGGTTGAGAGTCTAAACTTACATCTAAGTTGGACACATGGTAGGTCATCGGGGTTTTATAAGTTTTAGGCCCTTTTTAAAGATTGTCCCACTTACCTTTTGGTGGGTAAGGTGAAAAAAGTCTCTAGGGCCCAAATGCCTAAATTTATGAAGAAAAGTAATGACATGTGGTAGATCCTCGGGGCTTTTCAAGCTTTGGGCCCTTTTTGAAGATTGCCTCACCTACCTTTTGGTGGGCAAGGTACAAAAAGTCCCCAAAGGCCCAAAAAACACTAGAATGAAGGAGTTTGATTGTAAGGATCCACATGTTGTAATGAAGATCACTCAGCATAAAAGAAACATTTGAATCTTCTCTATCCTCTTTTGAAAGAAGCTCTAATGACTAAAGGGGCAGTTGTCAAATAACCATTATGATTCAAAGCATTAATGACAACCCTAATTTAAAAATGTAAAGGATTATAAATAAATCATTTGCCTTAATTCATGTTCACCTTTTGCATTCAGAGCTTCTACTTGTGTTTTTGAGCTATTTGTGTGCCCTAGATATGTGCAACATGAAAGAGTGATTATGGTGAATTCTTCATGGATTTTTAGCTTCAATTGTGTGTAGCCCTCTGGATTAGCAGTAAGTGTTCTTCTAGCTCCTTGTGTTGTTTTATTTGAAATGGGTTTGAAGTTATTTTGAGGGTGGTTTGAGTGAAATATTTGTTAAAATTCAAACTATTGCACTAACGAGTTTAGGAAAATGGTGACATCTTCAACATCTATGAAAAGCAACATCATTTTTGTTTTGGATGGAATCAAAGATACTGATGTTCATGGGTTATAGTTTGTGACACTATTGAATATATTATAGTAACCAAACCCTCTTTCATTAGTTTCTAACCTTGGCACGAGTTACATCGCCCCTGTGATAACATTCCCCTTGGCTACCCCATACCCAAAGTTCATAATTGCATGTGCCTGAGTATACCAACCAAACACTACAACTACTATTGATGGAAGCTAATCAGTTATCTACTCTTTCAATCCTTTGGCCCTCATCACCATGCTTGGGATTCCTTCTCAAATGAAAATTATCACACTCTCTTTAGAGGAATGCCAAGAATATATATAGAAAAATGACAAAGCAAAATGGGATATTGTCAGCTCCTATTGGCTAGTTAAGAAAAGACTTAAGGTCTCTAGAATGTCTAAAAGTCTAAAACTAGTAGAATTCAATGAATTGACCTAGTATGTCATTAACATGGTAGCAAGAGTTTATGGGATGTCTATCACAAAGAAATTTGAACCATGGATATTCATAATCTTAATCTGCATATTGGAGCAACATAAAAAGATGGACTAGGCCACTATTCTAAATGATAACTTGCATAGGTAAATGGTGCAACTTAAGGTTAAAATACATTCAAATGAGGTGTTCACGAGTTCATTTTATATGTCTTCTTACCTGATGTATAGTTTGGTGCATAATAGGACATTCTAGGGGCTCACAAATAATCCCAATGGAATGAGAATATATGAGATTTATCCATAAATCACTCTAGATAGCTTCAAGAAGAATCTCTATAAGGTTTACAATCATTTCTTCAATGTTATGATGAGTGTCTTCTTTCCTTTAAGGAGCCTGAATAGAAGGTCCAAGGTAGCTAGAGAAATAATTGATAAATATGGTGCCTCGTATATCCTATTCAAGATATTCACTTATATCAAGATAAGTGGCTATTGGGGGTATTCGTATAAACTGTTGAGATACCTAGATGATAGATTGGTAGTGATGGAGTTGAATTGATAAATGGTGCCTGCACATGAAATGATATCAATGAAGAAGATAAATAATCCCTTCAAGTTTCTAGTTAAGATTAGACACTATTCATGTCATTCTATTGCCAAAATGAAGGGATTGGAACAAGAGATGGGCCAATATATGATTGACAATATGCCACCCATGCCTAACTATGATATCAGATGGTCATTAAACATAAGAACCAATGAGATTCTATATCAATCACATTAGGAATATATCTGATCTGATTGGACCACCAAGGAAGATGTAAAAAAACTAGATTATATGAGGTTAACAATGCAGGAATTTATTGCCTACAATATTGTTCTAATCCCCAAGGACATGGAGGATGATAAGAGGACACTATCTACCATGTATAATTAGTCCAATATTGAATCCTTGGCCATCTCATAGGTATAATTCACTACTAAGGAGAATGATTATATTCCATGGAGAGCCATTGCAATCATGATAAAAACTTTTAGGTGGTTGAAGGAACATGGGGTTGATCTCGGTGCTTATGATAACCCTACCCTTCAAGAGCTTAGATAGGTTTGAGATTTAAAGGGTTTCCTCCCAGATTATAGTGGTGATAGTTACCTCCACCTATTTGTGAAGGGCAAAGGGAAGAACAAGGTTGGTGATGTTAACTTCACCAAGCTAACTGATGTGGAGTCAATATCCGCATCGTGGTCCAAGGTAGGATTGACCTTCTCAATGTTAACAAGTATAGCTAAGAATTATGATAAGATTCTTACTGGGGAGGTTA
The DNA here is from genome assembly GCA_037957365.1 of Torreya grandis. Lineage (NCBI taxonomy): Eukaryota > Viridiplantae > Streptophyta > Pinopsida > Cupressales > Taxaceae > Torreya > Torreya grandis. The sequence goes on from JARHVA010000146.1 coordinate 5,575,702, forward strand.
CATTATCCAGTGTCACCCTAATATCCATTATAGTAGGGGGATCCCCAATGATGCCAACCATTCCAGTAGCCATCCCAATGGTTAATCCAGCTATTGCTCCACTAGCACAACAACCAATAGTTGTCTCTCCCCCATAGTTTTATTCAAGGAAGAGAGGAGGTGAAGAAGAAGGAGAGCAACCCAAACATAAAAGAGTCAAGAAGGGTCTACAACCTCCAAGTGGGTTTCCTACGAAAAGGAAGGAGGTTATGTTTAAGGACCTGCCTTCCAAGGAATTCCCTATGAAAAGGAAATAAGATCAGTCCTCATATGCCTAGAGGTTGAGGGATATGAGTGATGAGGAAGATTTAGATGAAGGTAGGCCTATTGTTGAGGTGCTAAAAAAGCAGCGAGCATTCACTTCTCTGCAAGTAAAAACTGGACAAAGTACTCTAAGGGAAAGACCCAAGATCCCAGTGAAGGTCCTAATGATGGGTTTATTTATAGAAGAGGGTCCCTTAGGAACAAAGAGTAAAGGTAATGAGGAATAAATTTTGATCTTAAATGACCCTCTATATTTTGAAGATGTTATGCAGGTTGGAGTTGAGTTGACCATGCAAGCTCAGGCCCCTTAAGAAAGGGAAGCCAATTCATTAGATACAAAGACATTTGTTGAAAATGTCATCACCCAGCTACTAGGACAAGGTGATCAAGGTTTAATTAAAGAATTCAATAAGTTTGATAAGAGAACTGAGGTGGAGACAAAGCAGGATGCTCAAGTCACCACTAATTTTGAAGTGATGGTTGAGGAAGAAGGATTACAAGCAACTCTAAAGATATCACAAGTTATCCCTCCCCCTCTAAAGGTGTCAAGTTTAGTACCAAAAGAGAGGGTGAGTACAGAAGAAAGTGGGGGAGCAATCCTACAAATGGGTATCCCCACCCATATAGAAATAAATAAATAATTGGATCAATCAAATAAAGATGTTGAGGAGGGTACTTCATGAAATTTTGCTATAATTAAAGTACCTCAAGGTCTCATTCCTCACATCAAGGTCCATGATCTAATCCATAATAAAGGTCTAGAGGCCATGATTGGTGAAGAGTTTCTTGAAATTAATAAGGAGGTCACCATAGCCTCATCCATACCTAAATCTCAAGTAAATAAAGAAGGTGAAGTGGTCGTGAAACCTTCCAGTCAGACAATAGGACAAGGGAGCTCCATTGAAAATTTTCTCAAGGAGTCTAACCAGTTTGGGCTAGATTTTGAAAATTTGGAGCAGATAGAGCCAAACTTGAAGCAAACAAAGGTGGCGAGGGGTTTAAAATTAATGAAGAGATTGAGTAGTTTGTGTTGAGTGCACAACCCACTCATGTGGCACTTCCTACATCAAGTACTCCAATGACACCACCTTTTACTATCTCGAGGCCAACCTCAATGTCCACTACGTTAATGGTATTCCATACCAGACCCCTTCTCTGGGTCAAAGAATAGGTTAAGCAAAAGAAAGACATTATGAGCAAAATTTTGGAGATCGATGTAATGAAGATCACTCAGGCATATAAGGCCAAACCTCCCAAGAAGGCCAAAACACATTCCACGACCACATTCACCACTACAAGAGAAAGGAATATGGAGATAGCCATTCCCCAATTATATGCTTTGAAGAAAGATGCTCCCCATGAGAGTTACACTATCTATAGCTATAGTCTAGGGGAGCTATCAAGGAATGAGCTGAAGCACAACTCATAGGTTTTGGTGAACATGGTGGCTCATATAATGGATAAAGACAACACCACCATGGAAGAATTGAAGGTACATAATCAGGCTATGATCTAATACTTATAAAAGTTATTGGGTGAGTCTCAGGTAGTAACTCCAATTGCTATTAGATCTATAGAGCATCCTTTCTTCTCAATAGAGTCATTTGATTTTGGCTGAATTGATGATTTGAAATCTAGAGGGAGAGCAATAGAAAAATGACAGGAAGCCTTGTGCACTAGGGATAAAGAAATAGTCCACTTAGCAATTAAATGCTTGAACAACATAGTGGACAATAAGAGGGAGTGTGATTCTCAGATGTTTATCTACGAGGCAAATATCAAGAAGTGGGAAGAAGTCTAGTAGAAGATGGATGAGGTGTGAAAGATGGGCGTAGACACTTTGATTGCATAAAATATTATTGTTCCAAATGATCATAAAAGGCCCAAGGAATGTCAACTATAGATCAAACATTGTCTGATGATGCTCAAAGATGGCATCTTTGATTTGAAAAGAGAAGAGTAGTCCCTCAAAACTACAACAAAAGAGATACATGCTACACTAAGAAAGATAGTAAACGTTGATGGTGTAAATGATTTAGAGGAAGAGGCAGTATGCACCACTCTAAAAAACCTCATTAATGCACCACAAGAGTCCTTTGATATTGATAGGATAAAGTAATTGGTGTCACTTGAGAAATCTTGTGACCATATTAAAGAACACATTAGATGAAAGTAAACCATGATTCAAAAGATTGCTGCCTAGCTTGAGGAGTATAGAGTAAAATTCAAATACAAAGGTGGCCTAGACTAAGGGAATCTTGCCCCTATGCTGGAAGGATATACTAGGTATAGTAACAAGTTGGTGAAGGATTTTGTCATCTAGATCAATTCTAGAGCATAATCGAATATTTTAGTTCTTTTGAGCTGGCGTCACTTCTTTTCCTTTTCACTCATCTTAGTTATGCAAGAAGACAAAGGTTTATTTTGTCCCTTACGAGATCTTACTCCATGTAAATAACTAGAAATATTTTGCTGAAATAGAGGATCAATCTTGCCATCATCACATGAGCATGAGCATAGTCTAAGGAATCATGTTTGTTACAAATTTTAACATACTCCAGGCCCATGAAAGAATTTTACAGCTGGAGCATCTTTAGGAAATTGGTAGGCTTAACTCAATTATATAAGTAAAGGGGGTATGTCCCTTTACAATGGTTGGTAAACTTTTTGAGTCAAGAGCTATAGCCTCGAAGAATTCTCTCTATGTGATCCTTTCGATGCCAAATTGGTTTCAGTTGTAAAATCATTGGCAAACTTTGAGAGCATTATACATGTCTCCTTTGTCACAAAATTATCTTGCACGGTGTTAATCTCTTATGTTGTTTAATACACATTGTATTCATTTCCAATTCAATTGATAAATGAAATATACTCATGGTTTCCATTCTATTTTTGTTGTTGAAGTACAATGCTCTATTTTACATGCTTAGTTGATTGGTGATCTAATGTATTCATCTTTATGGTAGTCATTTAGAGTGTATATTTAGGTTGTAAAATCCTTTCTACTTTTATATTTGGGAATAGGGTGTTGATAGCCCTTTTAAGGGTGGTCTTGGGCTTATGGATTCAATTAGAAGGGGTTCTTGAAGGATATCATTTATGCATGATTTCAATTTCTTTTGTTTCAGATCTATAGTACATTTACTGGTAAAGGTGACTTAGCAGTTTAGTTAAATTTATTTGTGCTCATCTGTTAACCCTCCACTTTAATTTCTATTAACTGATAATCTTGTCCTACCCTATTTTACCTTGCATATACTATGCCCTTTGCATATCCAAAGTGTTATTTGCCTACAAACTCATAAATATTGTATACTTATCATGTGTTTGCATTTTGTACATGAAAGATCAACATTACAACCTCTTACTCAGCCCTATGTTGTTGAACATTCTTAATAATGAAAGTTGCAATCACATTTATATCTATCTCTAGTAGCTTGCGTCTGACCTAGAACATTTGCTCATTCCATATGACAACCCTTCTTAGGTGGATTGAGCAAGCTCGATTGTGTTCCAGTCATATTTTTATTCCCTTGTGCTAATAATCCTCTTGGAGATTGAATTATAGAATCTCTCCATGTGAGAAAGCTACCCCTAAGGTCCTCTCACTTTGGTTTAGGTAGAGCCAAAAGTAGTAGGGAACTGACCATAGCCTTTGTAGGTGGCTCCCAGTCAGTTTCTCTATTCCATCCAGTCCTGATGTCAAACCCCTCCCTGACTACAATGACTTTCTAATGGGTTTTCCATCTTTGCTTGCCATTTCTCTCAATTATGCAAGGTCAAGCGACAAAGGTGCACAACTAGGAACCAACACACTAGCTACATTCATGCAGATGATGAATGATATTCTCGAGCTATTCACTACTTCATTTGTCATTGTCTACCTTGATGGCATCCTAATATTCAAAAAAATATGGGATGAACATATACTCCATTTAGAGCAAGTACTTGACACTTTACAAAAACACAAGTGTGCAAAGATGGATAATTACTCATTCTCTATGTGAGAGACATGATAGTGGGGATACATAGTAGATGCACAAGGAGTGTGTGGATCTAACCAAGATTCAAGTCATCTAAGAATTACCACACCTAAATAATCTCGTAGAGCTTCATAGTTTCATGGGATTATCAAATTTTTATAGGATGTTTGTACTTGGTTTTTCTCATGTGACTTGGCTTCTAAACTAAGTTTCCAAAGGTGGTGCTAAAGAAAAGTTCATCTCAGGAGTTGCATAACAAAAAACACTTAAAGAATTTAAATGCATACTATGTTCCACACTAGTACTTGTGTTACTATATCTTTAACAACCATTTGAACTTGAGACAGACTCCTTTGAGTTTTCACTTGAAGCAGTCTTCACTCAATATGGCCACCCAATTACTTACCATAGTGAAATGTTCACCACATTGGTAAGAAAATACCCATCTTATGCTCACAAGCTTTATGCTATTATTTAAACACGTAAAAATTGGAGGCATTATATCTTGGCCAAGGAGAGTATGATTCACACATATCACAAGCCGCTTTAGTTCTTGTAGACTTATAAATTGCATTAAGGGAAACATAAAAAAAGCTCTTCTTATATTCATCAGTTCTATCTAAACATCAAACATAAGAGGAGAACTTCCAATCCAGTCGCATATTATATGATCTATATAGCGGTTCAAGGTCTATGTTCTATACTTGACGAATGTAGACATGAATTCAGTGCATGGTGATAATTATATCCATCTAACATGTATTTTTTAGATATCTAATATAATTTTATTTTTGATCATTTATTTCTAGATTTATCCTTGTATGATGGCCTCTTATATCACCCTGGGAATTTGTGTGTTATGCATGAGGAAGAGAAACATAAAATAATATGGAAGGTTAATTTTAGCAAAGTTACATGACATTTTTGAGTTGAAAATATTTTTGTGGTGTTGCATAAGTATTTATTTTGGCCACATCTCAAGTAAAATGTATCCAAATATATCAAGTCTGGTACTGCATGTGTAATTACCAAACCGGTTAGTAAGAAGTAAGGTTTAAATAGACCTCTATTAGTTCCAATGAGACCATAGGAATCCATTTCCATGGATTTTCTCTCAAACATACCCTACTACCAAACATGGTAATGATTATGTTTATCTAGTAGTTGAAAGATTATCAAAGATGGCAACTCTCATACCTTTAAGAAAGAAATATTAGTTATGGAAACAAATTAATTTTACTTTTAGAATGTCTAGTCCACTCTGGAATCCTTAAAACTATCCTATCTGATAAGGATACAAGGTTTTTGAGAATTTTATAGAAAAAAATCTTGGATTATGATAGATGCAAAGTTGAATAAAATTACCACCTTTCATCCACAGATTTATAGATAGATGAAATTGGTAAATAGGATGATATTTCACCTTTTGAGAGTGTATTATTGAAACAATAAATACACTTAGGATGAAATTTTTTTATTCAACACAACTACAACAAAATTTTGTACAGCTCTATTACACATAGCCATTTTTAGTTCGATTTAGGTTTCCAATATTTGGAACCATCAATGTAGCTTATCTTACTACTCCATAAATTTTAGTAATTCCTTCACCTCAAAAGGAAGTTGAAAATGTTGTTCAATTCATTTAACACATTTAATAGCAAGTTAAAATAATTCTATAACTTGATAATGTAAAATACAAGTAGCGCCATGATAATCATCGAACACTGCATACTTTTCAGGTTGGTGATCAAGTTTGGCTACAATTTTAGAAGGAAGGAAAGACTAAACCTTACCATAAGTTTTGTCAACTTTGATATAAGACTTGTACCATAACCAATAAATTAAGAGATAATGATTTCCAATTCAATCTCCCATCTTATCATGGGTTGTAACCAATCTTCAATTCATAACTCTTGTGCCATTACTTTTCACCACTATTGGATACTCTAGATACTGCAGAGACTCTACAACAGATAGAGATCAATATATATTGCAATATTGTAATAAAATTGGATCAAGTCTTTTACGCTCGAGTCAAATAAACACATTGACAAGAGATCACTCTAATTAGAAAATATTTTTGGAGAAAACTATGTACCAATATTTTTAAGCCTCAATGTTTCAAATCACCAACCATGACAATGTCTTGTTAACTTGATGATGAATCATAGTTTATGATCCAAAACATCGAGGCTTAAAAATATTGGTACACATTTTTTTCCAATTTTTTTTTCTAATTGGATCAAGAAAGCATCAAATCTCTTAAGAGATCACTCTATTTTAGATTGTCAAAGTAGGTCAAGTGATGTATCAATGAAAATCATTTACAAAAGTGTAGGTTGCCAATTTATTTCCACATATGTCACTAAACTACATGAAATGAGGATGATTAATCTTTAAGGAGGGATGACTGATTGATGAAGATATGGGTCACTATATCTTACCATAGTTTACCATTGTTACATATCCATCCTTGCACTAACATCAGTAGTAATAATACGAGGTTACTCACGTACATAATAATTTTTAATTTAAATTCCACTTATGCCCTACTACACATCCTATAATGTCAATATTGTAGATTCTAACTCATTAATAGTAATGACCAGTGATGTCACAACATTCATTAGTTATGAAGTGGTTATTACCAACTCTTATAACTATTTAATTAACATTTTATGTTCCTCTATTTTATATTAATGTACACTTCCATTCTTTGTAGTTGGTTACATAGACAATAATGAAGTTAAAGAGTACATAGATAGTAAATATTTGATCTCTCAGCTATTGTATATAACTTAGCATAATAAAACTTTTCTATTATAGTTTTCATCATCTTATTTGCATTCCTTGTTCTTTAACATAGTACACCTTCATAAACTATGTCATTCATAGTTTGATTTCATTCACAACCCTATTAAATTTGTTTAATTAGGTTGTTCACCAAGTCTCCTCTTAGGCTCCAAATCAATGCCATCCATGGAAACCATTGAGGAAGGAATGAATATTTAGTTAAAGGATAAGGTGGTAGAAGGATATGATTTTGACTCATCTATTAAGGCATTGGAAGTGATAAGACTCATTGGAAAGCTTTTTGGAAAATGGCACATAATTAGTTCAGTGGAGCTCTGGGTTAAGGAGAATTAGGGAAAAGGATTTGGAGTCAATTTTTTCCCTAAAAGCTAGTTTCCCTGGCTCACTAAAGAAAGAAGAGATTATAAGAGGGCCATCGCTATGCTTAAGAGTCTATTCGCTATGCTCAAGAGTTTATTCTCCATGTTGGAGGGGTCTCCCCCTATATAGATTTGATCTACTATATATACAGGTGAATGTCCAATATATAGATAGGAACTCTATATAGATTACGCTCACCCCTCGATTGATAAATCTTCAAGTCCCCATCTATATAGAGGGGGTCTCGCACTCTAAATAGATATAGAGTTGAGTGTACCCTTCTCCTTCTCTAGAGAGGGCCTATGATGAGAAGATAGATACATGAGGACTCGACTGATGACTATGTATAGATTGGGGCTTGACCCTTATCTATCTATGGGATATGGGGCATCAGTCCCCATAATATCTATTTGGCATGATATAGATTCACTATGTCTTGGGTGCCACCCCCAAAACATAGATATAGAGTTTATTGGCATTGGAACAGTCTATATTCACTATGGATTTATATGGGGAAGATATAGATAAAGATAGAGTCTACCATTCACTATGGGGCATTGAGTTTAGATATATAGGAGTACCCACACCCTGTATATAGATTATAGATATAGATATAGACAATATATTTATCCCTATATATAGATTAATTATATCTATATAGACAAGGGTATCAAATAATTAATGGATTAGGGTTGAGGCTTCAAAGTTGGAGGAATAATTTTGACACCTTGAATTGAAAGAGTAGTCATTACTTAGCCTAGGCCCATCTCTATGATTTAACAACTGGATATTGGGGTGAAAATCCCTTGAAAAATGTTGGGGATAATCTAGGGGGAGGGGGGCACTTTTTTCTACTAGATTCGATCATGAAAGAGGGTTATTTGAAAACCTATGAAATAATATGTCTCTTGATTTAGACATGGGGATTCCATAAGCGATTAATATCAAGACGTAAGGGTGGGTTTAATAGCAATGAATATAAGTGGGAAAAATTCAACATCATACTAGATTCTAACAACATTGCTAAAAGATAGGATATATTCTGGTTGACTCCTAATTGGATAGAAAATGACTATATTTTATAAATCTGAATTCAACCAATCTCAGGGTCAGATCACACCTCGGTTGAATTTGATGTGTCTTTAGATAGGGAACAATAAAATGCCCCTTCTAATTCAAAATGATATGGCTAAGGGATCCCTCTTTTGTTGATAATTTGAAATATTAGTGGAATAATGCACCAAGATTCTAAGTAACCAAGATGTATGTCATGGCCAAAAATTTCAATTTCATCAAGCAAAGATTCAGGCAATGGAATAATGATCGGTTTCAAAACATTTTTTAAGAAATCTCCAAAACTGAAGCAGAGCTAGAAACTTTAAATGATGAAAATTTTATTATGGGTATGGTAATGGTTATAATAAGGCAAAAATCTCATGGAGGAATTGGAAAAATTTTAGATAAGGGAAGATATTTTTTGGAAGCAAAAATCAAGGGAAAGTTGGATTAAAGAAGGGGATAAGAACACCAATTTATTTCATAACTCCTTACAAGCTAGAAGAAGCTCCAATAGAATCTCCTCTATAAAATCAAGAGATGGTAGAATACTAGAGATTAATTTTGAGATTATAATGAAGGCAACAAGTTTCTTTGAAACACTATTAACAAGTGAGGAATCTTCCAATCTCAGGGTGCATACTTCACTCCTCATATTCATCCCTAAACTAGTGTTTGATCAACATAATAGAGATTTAATGGCCCTATTTTTAGAAGAAAAAAAATTAGGTGAGTGGTTTTATCTATGCACAAAGAGAAATACATTAACTTAAATGGTTTCCCTCATACCTTTTATCAAAATTTATGGGAGATTTTTGGGGCTAGCGTAGTTCATATGGTAGAAGAATCCGAAAAGAAAGAAATATTATTGCAGGTTTAAATTATACAATCATTTCCTTAATACCCAAAGGAGATCAACAAGTTTATTTTTGGGATTTAAAACCCATATCCCTTTGCAATATGTTATATAAAATAATTTCTAAATTTATTTCCATCAAGTTGAAAGTAATTTTGGAATTGCTTATTTTGGGAGAGCTATGAGGTTTTGTTTGTGGAAGAAACATTCATGGGGTGATCATCACTCATGAAATAATTCATTCCCTCCATATAAATTGAAATAAAAGTATGTTGATAAAATTAGACATAAGTAAGGCTAATGTCAAGGTAAATTGAATATTTCTCTTGAAGATTTTGGAAAAAAATTGATTTTGAGAAGGGATGGTGTGATTGGGTTTTTAGTGGCATATCCAATATACATTTCTATTCTCTGGTGAATGGCTATCCAGATTATTTTTTTGAAAGCTCCACGGGGTTATATCAGGAGGACCCCATCTCTACATTTCTCTTCATTTTTATGACTGAGGCCTTGGGTTTGGATATAAAAGGTGTATACATGAATGGAATCATTAGAGGAGTTGAGGTGGCAGATGGGTTGGAAAATCTCACTCATTAGCAATTTTCTAATGACACTTTTTATTTAGAACAAAAATGAAGAGAGAATCCATACATTTCAAAGAAATCTTGGATGATTACTCAATTACCTCTAGGAAAATAATTAATGAGTAAAAATATAAGATGTTTTTTGTTAATTCTCTAGTTCAACTTTAGGCTAGGATTGCATGTTCTCTTTATTTTCAATTAGAAACTTACTTGGGAAATACTTTTGAATATTTCTATTTGTAGGCTCAATTAAATCCCCTCTTTTGGAAAACCCAATTAATTCTTTCAAATACAGACTAAATTTTTAGAAGGGGAGATGGTTGTCCCTCTCAGGTTGCTTAAAAATGATAAAATTTGTTCTGAGTGCTCTTTTAATTTATATGTTTTGTGTCCTTCACCCTCTAATGAAAGTGTTGAATAACATGAAGCAAATTATAAAATGTTTTCCTAGGAAAGGATGTGACAACAAGAAGAAAATCTATTGCTTAAACGGGAGAAGGCGTGTTTCTCTAAAAAGTTATTTAAAGCTGGCATTCATAATTTGAGTTACGAGAACTTAGCCCTTGGGACCAAATTGGTGTGGGGATTTATTCACATTCTCAGGCATTATGGAGTAGGCTCTTACAACTAATTTTTTTTTTATAATTTTGGATCTAAAACAAATCTTCACTACTGCTTCCCCCTCAAATGGATCTTATGTGTAAATTCATTTTAAAATGTCACCTGATCATCACAAATCACATTTCATGGGAAATCAATAACATGGCTTTGGCTAATTTATTGAATGACTCAAGGAATAGGCATAAACATATTATGTATTATATGGAGCTAGTTGAAGCAAGGTTAATCTTGTCAATCATTTGAGGCAGGAAGGTAAAAGATTACCTAGAACCTAGGTTGGGAGTTGGTTTTAGAATGTGGAAGTGGAAGACCACACACACATTCCTCCAAACCATCAGGTTCCTCTCTCTAACATATTTGTTAAAATAAATTCTTTCTTCAGCCTGAAAGATGACATAATTCAATAGGTGGAAGCTGAATCATGATTTATTAAATTTATCTACATTATAGATGGTTAAATTTTATGATCCCTCTTTTTAATGGTTGAGTTTTATGTGTTGGAATAAAGTAGGATTGCCTAAAGCAAGGGCCTTTGTATGGTTGGCCACTCAAGGCCAAATTTTAACTTAGGATAGACTTAGGAGAATGGAATTTAAGGCATGTCTAAATGTTGTTTATGCTTAAATGATTTAGAAATTGTAAATTATTTACTTTTCAACTGACGTGTTATTACCAAATGTTGGAATTAGTTATGTGAAAAGCTTAGTTGGAGGTGGACGAGACCCGAATCTCTATTGTATGATTCTATTTTTGGAACATTGGTCACTAAATTTTTTTTCTAGTTTTTGGAAAGCAATCCCCACAGTTCTTGTTTGAAAAATCTTGAAGTAGAGGAACAATCATATCTTTAAAGACAAGGGAGCCAGATAAATTATATCCTTAATAAAGGTAATGTTATATTTAAGGTTAAAATAGATTCTATTAATGTTATTGAGAATGAGATTGGAAAAAACTTGAAAATATATGTAGTTGTATCTATTTACATATGGCATCCTACATCAGTGGATTAAATTATATAAGAGACATATTTCATTAAAGAAGCATTTTTCATTTCTCTTCTAATTGGTTTTAGAGTCATCCATTTAGTTTGTATGTAGTTAAATCATTCAAAAATTTAATCTAATTAGTTTTGGACTCATCTAAATTGACATGTAGTGCATTCTCTACATTTTAAGAGGAATAGTTGAATATCTAACTCCTATTTTCATTGAGATGATGTTAGAGTATTTGCTCATGCTTACTAGGTTCTAGATAGTTTTTCATCTTTTCCTAATTTTGTCCTTTATGTGAATTTATTCCACATTGGTTAGTTAGGGCTTGTTTCCTATTTTGCCTTGCCTACTTATGCAAGGTATCTCCTTTCTACTTGCATGTCTTATTCTAGATATTATATGATATATCTCTTGTTTGCATATCAAACTTGATGTGATGTTTTGTTAGCATTTGAGATCTTTGGCTTGGAATGATCTAATAATTGTTCATATTTTAGAGCTAGGATATGATACCCAAGCACCTACAATGTAACTTAAGTGGGGGTGTTGGAAACAATCCACATCTAGACCAATGATGGGTTGGCTATAGAGGGGCCAATAACTTAGCTGGTAGAGCACTCCAGTAATAAATGGAAGGTCCTAGGTTCGAATCCTAGTTAGTCCATATGAGTTGTATCTCAACATGTGGTATCAGAGTGGCTGTAGATCTTTTTTTACCTAAGTGGCTAAGATCTATGTGTAGCATTGACACTTGCAGGTAGGTGTTGGAATTTGTAGAAGTGCATTGGAGTTTGTAGGTGCATTGGATTGCGCAAGTGGAGATATTTCTAATTTTTTTGAGACCTGCATTCTTTTTAAGAGGTCTAAGAATTTATACATAGGCCTATATTGTTGCATATCTACCAGATGCCTTCCTTAGACCCTAAAATATCCTTTTTCTTAGTCTATGCCCTTTTTTGGAGGACTATGTAGAGAGTAAGAGGTCCTTTTTTTCTGCGTGGAGGTGCCATTGGTGTGCTAGAGATTAGGATTGTTTCACAATAGCATCCTATCTCTTTGTTCACATTAGCTTTTTTGGCAGTCAATAAGTGACAAATAATAGTAATCCACTTCTTCTCCTCTCAAAAATAGTTATCCATTCATTATTTGTTTTAAATCACTGTATTTTTTTATTTAAGAGAAAGCATCTTTCACTTGCACGTGCATAGGGGTCACTGATAGATTATGTTTTTGCTTTGGTAGGATTGAAAATGTTCATGGTGAAATTTTAGTTCTAATGAGTGTTTGGAATTCTAGGTTCATTACCAATTTGGTCACAAAAATCAACTTGTAATTCAAATTTTATTAATTTTGACCCACTTACGAGAATTTGTAAAGCTTATAACTTTTGAACCATAACTCAAAATTGAGTTCATTTTTTTTTCAAAAGTGTATGGTTTTAAATTCTCTATCCATTGGTGTCATCTACTTATAAAAGTTCATTACTTTTATAAAGTGTCAAATTTGGGAGGGGAAAGGGCTCAATACAAATCTTTTGGGGGGTTGTCTTGGTGCTAATTTATACACTCTTTTGCATTTTTTTTGCTATTTGGTGATTTTATAACCTGGCTTCTTATTATATTTTAAATCAATGTGAGCCTTTGACTACACATAATTACCATACATGGAGACTTAGAAATGGAACAATCATTAAACACAAAGGATTATGGTCCCTACTGAATGAAGTTCAACCATAAATCACTAGAGAATATGAAAAATTTCAGCACCAATGTAAATTTGAAGAGTGTATGGGTTTGATTTGGGGTTATGTGAGTGACAATATTTTGTTTCATTTGGATGGATGTGATTCACCATTCAAAATATGGGATAAACTAGAGGGTTTATTTGGGAAAGTAGACCACATGAGAGCCATGCAGCTTGAAGTCATGGTCACTTCTCTTAATCCTAAAGATTTTCCTTCTATTGTAGACTATTTAACTAAGTTTAAAAACTTGTTAACACAATTGAAGGGGAGTGGACGAGATAATAAATATGAGGAGTATGTGTACCTGATTTTATCTCAGTTAAAACGTCCATTCCAAATATTTGTTTCTACTTTTTCTCTAGCATGGATGCCTTCGGTGCCACATTTCAAATGCATTGTTTCAAGTTATTTTTTTGAAATACCTACTAGGGAGGAATCCAAATTGTCTCACCTTGAGTCTTCCACCTCTCAAAAAGCATTAGTAGCATCTCATCCTCAGAACAAGGGAAAATCAAAGATTAAATCCAAGAACACTCCTCCATCTCAAAGTGCCCCTAAACCCAATAACTCTAAACCTAAGTCATTTTCCAAATCTAAGAATAAGTCTAACCTTTCATGCTCTTTTTGTGGGGTGACTAGTCATGAAGAATCTAGGTGTTTTAAGAGAGTACAAGCCTTGGAGGATGTAGTCCAAAAACACAAGATTTCTATCTCCACTCCACCTAATGAATATGGTAAAGCACTCAATGTTGTTGGGAGATCTCAGTCACCTGGTTCAGATAGTTGGGTCATAGATTCTAGTGCTTTTCACCACATGACTTCTTCGAAGGAGCCTTTTGTATCTCTTATTTTGAGTTCTACTTCCAACATTGAGTTTGGATATTCTTATTTTATTTTTGTTAATTGAAAAGGTGATATACAACTTGAGGGTGGCCGCATCAATAATGCACTATATGTCCCTAAAATCACTACAAATTTTCTTTATGTTTATCAAAATTGTCATTCTAGTCATGGTAAGATAGTGAATTTCACACCTCAAGGGGTTGAAGTTAGAGCATTGATAGAGCCTCACACACTCATTTCACGTGGTATTGTTGATCATAGTTCTTGACTCTACTACATTGAGGGTTTTGATGATACTCCTCCCATAGGGATGTGTTTGGTCTCTCATGCAGATTCTGAGAGTCAGATTTGGCATGACAGATTTAGACATTTTTGTCAGGTACCTAGGACAACAAACATGCTCTGATACCACTTGTTAAGAACCTAGAACAACAAACATGCTCTGATACCACTTGTCAGGATCTTTTCTCCACCACAATTAGAGCACATATGATTACTTCTCGTATTAGCAACTAAACACGAAATTTAACCAGAAATATAAAGTAACTAGAAATATGAAACAACACAGGAATTGAGAGACAATACACAATTGTATTAATAATCACTCAGAAGAATATACAATAAAGAAGATGCCACTTCTTCTTCCACCTCAAAGGTTCGTCACTCCTCAAGATCTTCTTCCCTCCCTCTCTTGGTCACAACAATCAATTCCAATACAGAATTGATGTTCACCTCTCCAACCAGTCAGTAACACGCTGCTAGTTCACCAAGTACACATCTGTACTTCAAGTAGATCCCCTGCTCTCTGCTGCTACCTGCAAATAACTAGATCATACTCACCATGTAGATGTCTTTCTACACACCTGAAGAACCCTTGTCCTTGCCTCACCAAGTCCTTATGATTCTTCAACCAGTACCTCGGTGGATCCTCTCCAAGAACTTGCACACCTGCAACTCTCTCTGATCATACACTCTTAGTACTCCTATTTGGTAGCTAGGAAGAACTACACTAGCTCTCTCCACAAGCCCAATGGCTTTCTAGCACACACTAACAATACAGCCCATGAGTCCATATATAGATCTCATGCTTACAATAATTAGACTAACCTAATTACAATAATTAGACTCGCAACTCAAGACTACCACTAGCATTCAACATGCAAACTAGCAGTCTAAAATTAGACTCTCTCGGATTCATCATGCGAACTGCTTGTTCTCACACAGGCTGCCGACGTCGGCTCCTCCATGACCGATGTCGGCCGACTGGTAACCAACGCCGGTTGCTTCCTCTTGCTATTTGACCGACGTCGGCTGATCAGACCGACGCCGTTTTTCCTGCAACTGATTCTGCAACTCCCGCAACTCTGGATCCTCCTTAACTTCCCTTGTTTGCATCCTGGTGAAGCTTTTAGCTCCACAACCTAACAATTTTAATTATAGATATTTGAAAGAGTTGAGAACTCATAGTATGGTTGATTGTCTTCTTATAGTTTCATGTCTTGATGGAGTTTGCCTTGGTTGTACATTAATGAAACAACACCAAGATCTATTTCTGAAGGGTATGTCCAAGGGAGCTTCTTCACCACTTGAGTTTGTGCATAATGATTTGATGGTCTTTCCTACTCTTTTCAACAGAGATAAATATGCACTTACTTTTATTGATAATTTCTTGAGGTGTACTTGGGTTTATTTTCTCAAGTAAAAGAGTGATGTTTTTTCACACTTTAAAGTCTTTATGGCTTTGGTCAAGAAATAGTCTTCTAGTTATGTCAAGAAGCTTCATACTGATAATGGAGGGGAGTAATTCAGTGGAAATTTCTCTAATTTTTTGGTAGCTCATGGTATTTTTCACCAATATTTTGTTCCACACACTCCATAATAGAATGACTTAGCAAAATGGAAGAACCAAACTTTGAAAGAAATGGCTAACTGCATGATGTATTTATAGGATTTACCTCCTATCTATTGGGTAGAAGTAATTAACTATGTGAATTACATTCAAAATCACACACCACATAAAACACTTTAGCATTTGACTCCAAAAGAGGCTTGGTATAGAACCAAGCCTAATGTCTCATTTTTTAGAGTCTTTGGGAGCCATGCTTGGGCATTTACACCAAAAAAGAAAAGCAAAACATTGGATAAGAAAATAAAACCCTTGATATTTGTAGGGTATTGTGAGGACATGAGAGCTTATATTATTTTGGCTCTTGATACTCATGACATTCTTTTTCAAACACATGTATAGTTTGATGAGCGCTTCACTTCTCATGATTCTTCATCTTCTTCCATGCCTTCTTCTTCTTTTGTTGATTCTTCATCTCATCTTGAGGATTCATTCTTTAAGGAACTACTTCAAGAGGCCCCTAAGGAGGTTATGCATGTCGATGATCCTATTCCCAACAATGTTTTTAGTATGCCATTGTGGGATCTTAGTATAGTTTTTGGGGTAACACCTTTTATACAAGATCTTCCACCCACTAGACATTATCATGCACATTCTATAGTTACTAGAATTTTGTGTCATGCATTCTCTAGGGATCCACAAATTTTTCCATAGCCTCATAGATACAAGAGTGGGATGAAGTGAATGATAGATGAGTATTCTTATTTCATGAAGAATCATAATTAGTATTTGGTATATCTTCCTAAGGGAAGAAATTTGGTTAGGTGCAAGTGGGTATATCACACCAAGTATGCAACTGATGGGTCCATTGCCAAGTATAAGGCACATCTTATTGTAAAGGGTTTTTTTCAAGTTGAATGTATTGATTACTCTAAGAATTTTGCACCTATTTCCAAGATGGATTTTGTTCACCTTGTACTTTCTATTGTTACATCACAGGGTTGGCTAGTGTATCATATGGATGTTAAGAGTGCCTTCTTATATAGAGATTTGTAGAAGTAAATTTACATGGAGTAGCCTTCTGGGTTTGTTCATGATTCTTCTCTTGTTTATAAACTTAGAAGGTCTCTTTAAGGTCTTAAACAAGCCCCTCGGGCTTGGTATGAGAAGATGGATTCCTTTCTTCTCTGTACTGGCTTTGTTCATTGCCATTCTGATCCCACAATATATATTCAACATATTGGGAAGGACATTGTTATACTGGTCTTGTATGTTGACAATTTGCTTCTCATAGGCAACTCTTCTTATTATATTTGAACCATTTAGTAGGAATTTTTAGTTCAATTTGATATGATAGATCTTGGTATTTTGCACTTCTTCCTTCATTTGCAGATTTCTAGGTCAGATTCAGGGATTCATTTGAGTCAACAAAAGTACACCCTTGATTTTTTTCGGCATTTTGGCATGGTTGATTGCAAGCTAAGTTCCTCTCCTTTTCAATCTGGATTCACTCTCACTTCTACCTGTGCCACTCCTCTTTGTGATCCTATATTATATAGGTAGATGGTTGGGAGTCTTATGTATTTCACCCATACTCACCTAGACATTTCATTTGCAGTTGGGCTTGTATCTAGGTTTGTACATGATCCTCATGATAGTCATTGATAGGCTACCAAAAGGATTTTATGATATCAATGATGTACTACCCATTTTGGATTAACTACACCAAGGGTTCTACTCAGTTAGTTGGGTACACTAATTCATATTGGGTAGTTTCTCTTGATGAAAGGCATTATGCTTTTGGATATATCTTTTATCTTGGTTCTTCTTCAGTTGTTTGGGCATGTAACAAGCAATAGGATATTGCACTTTCATCTATGAAGACTGAGTAAAAGGCATCAATTATAGCGAGTCAACAAGATCTTTGACTTCGTCAGTTATTGACAAAGTTTGGATTCATGTAGGATTCACCCACTATACTTTGGTGTGATAACCAGAGTACAATTCACATGTTTTACAATCCTATTGAGAATCAACAATCCAAGCACATTGAGATACACATGCACTTCATTTTTTAGCACATTCAGGATGGAGTTATTTACTTAGAGTACATTCTGACTTAGCATTAGGTTACCAACATCTTCATAAAGTCATTTGCATCACCTCATTTCCTTGAGTTGTGTGGCATGTTTGGGATTTTATAAGTTGTCCATAGAGGTTTTTCACGAGGACATCTTCTTTATTTATTTCATGGATAGATATTATACATGAGTACCTTATCATATATTATTTTTGGGACTCATATTATGGATATGCCACTTTGTTTTTGGCTATTGTTAGCTCCCAACTTCACTTGAGGGGGGTGTTAGAGTATTTGTTCATGCTTACTAGATTCTAAATAGTTTTTTGTCTTTTCCTAATTTTGTCCTATGTGTAGAATTATTCCACATTGGTTAGTTAGGCTTGTTTTTTATTTTGATTTTCCTATTTATGCAAGGTCTCTGCTTTATACTTACATGTCTTATTTTGAATATTATATGATATATCTCATGTTTGCATATCAGACTTGATGTGATATTTTTTTAGCACTTGAGATATTTTTTTTGGGATAATATAATCATTATTTATATTATATGACACTTGGTTTAATCATGTGTTAGGTAATTGAAACACTTTGGTGGAAGATACAAATTTCATTGATAGATGTGACATCTCACTAAACTTTGAATGTGTATCTACTTGAGCTTCATCAAGTCAATCACTTAAAATAACTTGTCATTACCCCTCCCCATCACTTTTAAACTTATATTGAAATATTTCACCACTTTCATACTTTTTAAGGCCCTACCCTTCCCCACTACTTATCCATGTTCAAGTTTAGTGTGAAATAAAACATTTCTTCTCTGTGCAACTCATTGCCATGTTTAAAGGAACACACCTCATATTCCACTATCACCTCCACCAAAAATATCAAATTATTTTGACTTAATTCTTCATGCAAAAAGGGTGATACAGGGTTAGCAGCCTTGAGTTCTGAGTAAGTTACAACTACAAGTTACACTCATAGTTTACAAAACACCCTTTACAAAAACAAAAAATTACATCCCTTCTAATGTAATTTGTACCTTTAGGGTAACTAATAGTTTACCAACTTGTACTACTTATATAGTGAATTTATAATAACTCACGAATTAATTTGTAAATGTCAATTACCATCATAACATCAAACTTGGGTGTTTGGCAAGGTGCAACTTGTATTACTTATATAGTAAATTGAGAATAACTCACATGAATTAATTTGTAAATTTCACTACCCATCATAATGTCAAACCTAGGTACTTGGCAAGGCACTTTCAATTTTTTGAATTTATTGTATCCTCTTTATAAGGTTTTATCTTGTTTAGAATAGAACATACCAATATGATTTGAACTTAGATTTTTAGAACAAAAATTGATTGTTTTATAAAATGTGAATTTAAATGGAGTATGATATAGAACTCTATTAAATGAAATATATTTTCTTTCAACTCATGGTACATGAAAACTTATATTAAGATACTAAAATACTTAAGAGATCTAAATTTTTAAATTAAGAGATTTTTGGTTTCTACACGTTACAATTTAAAAGCAAATGTTTATGACTAAACCTATAACTAAACATGAGGGTGAAAAATATGTAAAGGATATAAGGTAAAATATTCATATTTGAATTATGGGAAATACCCATTAGAGATATGATGATTTTTTACTTAACAAGTTGAGTAGAAAGAGCTTCCGGGAACAAGATTACAATCATGTAAGAGTTTTTGGATCCATCATCAGGACATGAAAGGTTAATCTAAATAAATGTAGGATTGGGTATGAAATATTATTGATCTAAATATAATATTTAATAATGTAGAAATGAGAAGAGAATAGGGGAGTATAACAAGTATCCATTTGGATATTCTACCTATACATTGACAGTGATCACAATGGAGATGAAGCAAATTATGAATAGAGTCTTCACTAACAAATATAGAAATTTGATCAGAATGAGAGTCCTCATGGAGAAAAATCGACCAGAGAAGTATTCATTCCACATTGTATTCTTCTATGTGCATATTCTTCCAAAAAAATTCTAACATTATCCCTAAAATCCTAATAATAATCTATTGGACATGTTGGATCTCCAAAATAATGAAACCAAAAATCCTCTCCCTTCTATTCCTCTTCTTACCATGATCCAAATCCACAAGTGCAATGAATCAAATCCAAAAATATAAATTCAAAAAAAGCTAACACAAAGGTGACAAATACTTAATCTATTTGTAATTATAATTAATATATTGTAACTTAGCCTCTAATTCACATATACTCATTATTAAAATTTCATAAATAAGAGACTGATAAAGCATTCCAAACTCTAGGACTGTTGAGCCCATGCGGAGATGATGATGAATCAATGCATAGCTACAAGAATCTCCACATATCTCATGTAGCCCTATAAATTGACTACTATTAAAAAATCATTGTTATACCCATATATACATTATTTAAAAATAAATGCATATGATCTCATTTTGGTTTTATTTTGAATTTTTTATACAATAGGAAAAGGATCAGATTGGAATTAAAAAGTGATAAAACAAATCAAATGGAAATTGAAATATTTTGTTATCTATTTAATTTAACCATCTCTAGCTAACAATCCTTCCCATAATCTCCACATGCACTTGCCCGTATATGAACCAATTTGGGCAGTAAAAATTTCCAGTAAAGGATTGAATGAAACACTGCGATATGCCCCTATAAATACAAATGTGAAATTTTGGGCAAACCATGAAATAATTGTAGAGGGATAAATGTACATTTAAGCTTATTTTTATTTCTGATGAGATTTGGGTCATATGAAAATTCAATGTTTAAATTTTTGTACCAGTTCATTCTAGCTATCCCAGTAGATTTGATGCACAATTATGTAAATAATATTTTTATTTTGATAGAGAGATTGTATTAAAGATAAAAATGCAGGATACCTATGGTATATAAGGGAATGACCAGGAGGAAAGGCTTCCAAAAGTACTATGGTCATATAGGATATGTTACAGATTTATTATAAAGAGACACCCCTTTCCAACTGATGTATGGACATGCAACTATTGATAGTCTATGAGAAACAACCATGTATTGAAATTTAATCAAATATTATAATAAATAGCATAATTTTTTCTCATCAACATGATGATCAATAGGAGAGGGTTAAGTATCAACAAACCTCTCAATGAATGGGTTGAGTGATCCCTCAATCCACCACTCAAGTGACAAGTTGATATTTTCCCTCTCTCAATAAAGGATTTAACCAATGATAGAGCACTTGGTGGATGCATTTGTTAAAACCTATGATTTAGGAAAAAAATAAAGCATTAAACATCAGACCTATCAAATATATTAATAGAAAACTCGATATATTCTAGCATTTCAAGCTTAAAATAATCAATCTTCCAATAAAAGTAAGCTAGAATACTTTATTTCACTAATACAAATTTATAAATAGTAGAGGAGACATATGGATCTTACTTTTGGTCCAATTTAAACACCATTTTGCTCAACTGGCATGTTTCACACTAATTAGTTAGTTTAATAAATATCTATTAACCAACAATTCTTTTAAACTCTATTAGATTTGTTAAGGTTATTCAAAGTACCCAACAATAGACAATAAAATGTTATAGTATCTCAAGGCATTGTGTTAGGAGAGTAACATGACATATTTAAGAATAATTAGTTAATCCATGACATAGATCCTTACATGTAAAACTTGCATTCCAGTCCATATGGTAGTCTAATCCATGGCAAAGATCCTTACATGCAAACCCTACATTCTAGTCCATATGGTAAATGTTATAATTGATTTTACATGTTGAGGATCATACATGTAATGTGAAATATACTCATTAGGCCCTAGAAAATCCATTGAGCCTTTTACCATTATGGTTTATTCTTCAATAAACTTAGGAAGCCTTGTCCCAATAATTTCTATCATAGAGTGTGGATACTTCCCATAGACAATGAGATGAATAAACTTGTGAAAAATTAAAGGGGATATGTCATTCTTCTTAATTTTTAAGAAAACAAAGCATATAGAGCAATATCAATGTTTTGTACAAAGATAAATTTAATAAACTAAGCTATGTAGGTTATTAACACTGAGGTACCTAACCCTGGGTAGGCTCTAAGGGTAGTGAAACTTTGAACCCATGTCATGTACGCTTGTATTTACTCAATGGGAACTGAACTTATGGAAATAACCACCTCTGCTAACTATTCATTCAATTTCACCTTTTCTTGGCCAAAACAGACTGGAAAGAATAAATACACACTAACTAATTTTGAAATCCATTGATCTATGGGACATAACAATGTCACCACTCAAATTTTTAAGAGGTTCATAGCACAAAGTCTAAAAAAAATCCAATTTATCCTTTCTTTTTGGCTTGCAATGACATCTTCACAACCTCAACTTCATAGCATAAAGTCTAAAAAAATTCCAATTTATCCTTTCTTTTTGGCTTGCAATGACATCTTCATAACCTCAACTAGGTTGGGCCAACTCAAACTTGACATTTAGAACAAGATTCATAACCAAGAGCAACAATGTCGCATGGTTCATTGAAAGTAAACTAATTTTTCACCCTATCTCCAATCATCTTGAAATGAAATTCTTCATATTTTTGATACTCTTGTCTTTGGAAATTATAATTACAATGTTATTGAAACTTGTGTGCAATTCTTGATTTGGGCTTATATTTTCAACAGTTAAAATAACTTCTTGATAATTTTGGCACACTCACCATTACAAGCATGGAAAAAATGTTGTGTGTAGAGTTGGTTTGTATTTAAGATGTAGGTTATAAGGAGTTAAAAATTTACTGAGAATGAAAATATCCTCAAATTACATGTTGCATAAATTAATATCATGCATAGTCATTCAAACCCCAAGCCTAAGCTTGTGTAAAAGAAATAAGACCCAAAAAGAGGGCCATAAAATCAAAAGCCTATGAGATTAAAACCTTTGTAATCACTGCAAGGACTAAAAATCCCCTATCCTATAATCAAAATCATGTGCCATCAATTATAAAAGCAAAGAAATAAACCTAATATTAAATAAAATAGTTTTTCCTTGCAATAGACTGATCAATGCGAATTTTAAAATATTTATAAATAAAAGGTGTCAAATTAATTGATAATAACAAATTAATAGAAATCCATACTTCAAAATTTTATTAGTCATCAAACAAATTAATTAGATTATTGCAATCTAAATTTAAAAAACAATAATATTTTAAGCACTAAGCTTTAATCCATATTACAATCAAATGCAAAAAAAACTTTTAAGTACAATGTTTGGTATAATTTATCATTCAATGTAGATAGAACAAAAAAGAAGTAATGGTTTAGGAATATTTTCCACCAAAAATAGTCTGACCACATAAAACATGCATTCAACCAAACCTTTCGTACAACAAAAAATTAAAATCTAGATTGCATGAAAAAAAGAAAATTCCATAAGCTAGGATCAAATGGTTATGCTATGAAATAACTCACCTTCATTGATACAATGAAATAAATAACATGTCACATGTCTTTTACCGTCTGAGCTGATTGAGGGATACATAAAGTTAAGGAGTTAAATTTTTTTTGAGTATTTGCCACCACCAAGGCAATTATTTACAAGGGATTGACTTGATAAGAGAATCTCATTAGCATATCAAGGTTACTATAAAGTTACACAACAAAAGATAACTATTCTAAAGTTATTAGATTATACATCAAAATATAGGATTGTGTAAAGGAACAATGATTGTGAATTTTTTTATTACAGAACCTTGTGAACAACTATACACCAAAATAAACATATGAAAGTTTCACAGTAAACAAACTACTAATACAATAATATTATAATACCAAATAAAGGACTATTTATTGTCAATTATAGAATTTTTGCAGTACCATGAATTTCACATAAAATTCATAAAGAATAAATTATTAGCACACTATGATTTCAAATTTTTTGTGATTTAAACCATACACATTATAAAGAAGCTAAAAGGGAATGACAGAAAAATTATTTTATACATAACAGTCGACATTGAAGGCCTTATAAAATCTCCACTTCAATGGAGCATCAAAAGGAAATATAGAAAGTTGATGAGGGATGGTTCATAGTAAAGAAGAGTATATACTCTTAGTTGAGTCTTTTAGGAATAGACTAGTCCACTATGTTAAAAATAGAGCTGAAACAAAGGCCTTATAATAGACATTTAAATTGATGGATGAGGGAACAAAAATTAGAGAATTTGAATATACAATAATTCTAAAAGGCATGATAGAAAGGGGTATCCCCAATTATAGGGTTATTTACATTCTCAAATAATCTTCTAGTCCATATTGTTGAGACTCTATGTATTCATAAATGTTTGAGACCGAGTAGTAAATGGCCCACAACTAGTCAAAATGGATTAATTTTCCAAGAATCTTTGAATTTCAGAGAACCTCCCAAAGTTCTACATAGAGCCTCTGAGTTTTGTATATATTCCTTGGTGGAATGGGTTAAAGAGAGAACCACATATAATAAAGATACTATTGGAAGAAACCCAAGGAGTGTTGGCTATGGCAATCCTCTGGAAATGGAGGGAAAATGTGGCTGCAAGAGTCATAGTTGAGGAGTTCAACTCTAAATTATTTGAAAAATTAAAATCCCCAAAATTTCTATAATTAGGCATGCAATCTATAAGGAGATTAAGGAAAAAGGAAAGAAACACATGGATACTTACTTTGAAGAAGAGTGGGGGTGTTATGGAGTGGGCTACTACTCTAAAACTTATGCCCCTTGAAATGTGATTGCTTCAAAAATTGCATAAATCAAGATATTTTCTAAAAAAATACAAGGTAGCTCTTTTTAAGAAGGGATATTTCTAGTGTGTGATTGAGCGAGGTATTATAAATTTGTAGTTCCCACTTAAGTGATTTACTACCAAGTGTTGAACTGTATGTCATCTAAATCTTCACATAATTTCCCACCAAAATATTTACTGATAACTTTTAGAAACTCAGAAGATCCTGCTTACAAAATTTAGGAACCCCCTTCTGCATGACCACTAAATATTATTTATAAAGAGATAATTTATTATACTTTCTTCTAATGTATTAATAAAAATAAACACATTCTTCAATCAAGCCCAACACATATTGTCTTCTCAATAAATGATTTGGCAACATCACAAAGGATCCAAAATACAAATCTACCTTCAAAGACAAGATTCGACTATTCTTTATCAATGAAAAGCCTAAGTAAATTTTTTTATGTTATCACTCTAACACACAATTAAGGAATAAAAAGAGTTGTATCCTTTAAAATTTACAAAATTTGACATTGATCCAAAAACATAACAAACTTTCAAAACAACATTTTTCTTCAAAACAAAAAATCCCACTATGTTTTGCCTCTGACAAACCCCATTCCAAGGGTTGTAAGCATTCTAATCCAAAATAAATCAAAAATTTCAAAAAATTCTACATTCTCAATCAACACAACATAACAAAAATTCACTTAAAAAAACAAAAACTCACTTAAAAAAACAAAAACTCACTTAAAAAAACAAAAATTCACTTAAAAACACAAAGTCCAATAATGTGTCACTTGCTAATAATCCCTCATTGAAAGGTTTTAAGATTTTAGGGGAAAATTAATATTGAAGTAAAATTTTCCAATTCAAAATTGACAAAATTATGCTTTCATGACATTAATCTTGTAACATAACAAGACTACAAAACAAAAATCTACTAATTGAAATAAATCTAGGTTATTTGTTACTACAGTCAACCCCTAATTTGAAGTTTTAAGTCTTCCAAGGGAATTTAAGCAACAAAAACATTTTCACCATTCAAATTTTAGAAAAGTCAATTGCCACAACATCATTTCCATAATATACAAAGAATTCAAAACAACACACTATTGAAAATATAAAGTCAAGATAACCCTTTGAGTTTTCAACATTCTAAAGGCAATATAGTAAAAATGAAATTGCAACATCCAAATTTAACAAATTCAATTATTTTGTGACTACATTAAGTTAAAGTAAAATTATCTTTGAAAAATAAGAGTCATCTTTGATGTAAAGAGATAACTTTATTTTAATTTAAGAGTTTTTTGCATTCCAAAGCGAATCAAACAAAAAACTATAGATTTATAAATGGAAGGTGAAGTATGACCCCTTGAATTTTACAAAATTCACTTGCCCCTACATTGTTCCCTCACTATAACAAAAATTTAAAACAACAATTACAATAATTTTACTCTTGAATTACCCAACATTTATTTGCCTCGACATTGTTCACACGACATAACAAAAATCCAAAAAAACAATTCTCTTAAAAACACAAAATCTAACTATGTTGCAGGCGATAAACCTGCTCAATGGTTTAACATTCAAGGAAAATAATTAAACCAAAAAAACACAAATTGAAAGGACAATTTTATGACCCAAGATTCACAAAATTTCCCTATAACTATAAATGCCATGATGCTAAAGTTGACCCAAAAAACCCATTTTTACCACCCAATTTTCACAAAAAAACACTAATTTACCTTTCAAAAGGAAAGCATTGTTTTACCACCTAAATATCACAAAATTCAGCCCCAATCCAACAACGAGTAACAATTCGATTAAAATTTCAAAAAACAATTGTGCCTTACTGATGAACCACTGATTCAAGGGTTTTCAAAGAACAAAGTTAAATAGAAAAAAGGTTTTTACTATATAAATAGAAAACATGGTTAAATTTTAAATGAAAAGAACATTCATACCATTAAAATTTCATATAATTTAATATAAAGTATTGATACCACGACATAATGATAATAAAAATCTTGAAAAAAAAAACTAAATAACAAATTAGTAGGTATGACATAACTTATATAAGATTTTGGTGGCATAAATCGCTAGAATTACCAATCAAAATAACTATCAAAATATATTGATAGTAACAATCTTCTAGAAGCTTCCTCTGACACAGAAAAACCCTCAACCTGAGTTCTTATAACATGAATGTGAACTAAGCTAAAGTTTGGTGCATATTTTATCCCTTGGTATGTATTTTATCCCTTAGTTGGTTCTCTTTTTTGACCACATCACCTTTAATAAAAAATAATAAATAGTGTCTTTCATAGATACACTTGGAGCGTTAAAAAACTAAAACTTATAAAACATATATTAAAAAAACTTTACAAGATGCAGATTTATGACTAACCTCATAGCATAAATTGATTCAAATTGCATCAAATTAGTCACAGAGGGAGCATAAGAATTTTTTCATATCCAAAAGTGAGATCCTATTATTTTTAAAAGCAAATCAAAAAATATAAAAGCTTCTATGGTTGATCAAAAAACACAATAGTATGGATGTTTATCAACTGAAGATGATTGAAAAAAGAGAAATTAAGATTATGTAAGTTGAAAGCTCAAATGAGAGAGAGATGTTCGACTGTATTTTCAAACCTTTTGGGAGGGTAATTTTGTAGCTTTATAGAGCAAAATCAATGGAAAAATGACTAACCCAACAAAAAATAATAATATTATTAAGTGTTGTTATAGGGGGAATAATTATCTCAATTTAAAGAGAACAAATGTCAGAGACATTTATTTATATTTTTAGAATTGAGAGGACAAATGTCACTATTCAGGTGCTTTGGACAATGATATCTCAAAACTTTCAATCAATGAAAATAGATTATTATTTTTAATAAATTTTGTTGATAAATGTGTAAATTAACTATTGAAAACATTTAAATATTTCAATGCACATAAACCTTCCCACTCTCTCCCAACATTCAAGAGGCAATAATGCATTACAGTTATGTTCATGAAATCAACAATTTCTATGTGAATAACATCTCAATAATTTCTGCCAATCAAAACATACTTAAATGATTTTTTTAATAATTTTTATTAAGAAATGTATAACTTAACTATTGAAAAACTTTAAATATTTCAATGCACAAAAAATAGCAAGTTTGGATTGGTGAACAACATGGAATTTCAATTATAATAGTTAAATGAATATTTTTTATTGAAAAATGCTAAGTTAAATGATTTTTTTAATAATTTTTATTGAGAAATGTACAACTTAACAATTGAAAAACTTTAAATATTTCAATGCAAAAAATAACGAGTTTTGATAAGTGAACAACACTTAATCAAAAGTTAAAGTGAATTGGAAACCATAGATTAAATACTATAAATGCATACTACAAAAAAATATACTACAACAACATTGCTTCATAAATGGAAAGTATACTGAGTCCTCTTGAATGGAAAGGTTTGATCAATAAAACATGTTTATTAAGCATTTTAAATTTGCCAGTTTTAAAACTAGTATAAGAAGCAAATACAATAAATGAAAGTATAGACTTGTCAACACAGTCTCAACCATTCACCATTGCTTTTGTAATAACTATTATAGATGACAATGAGATGAACAAGTCTTTATATTTGTCCATGTAGGGAGAGTACTAATCTACCAACTAAAACATAATCATGAAATCAAAACATACTGTTGACTACATGCCCAAGCAATAACTAATGAAGATGATAATAAGATGAACAAGTCTTTAAATTTATCCATGTAAGAAGAGTACTAATCTGCCAACTAAAACATAATCGTGTAATGAAGACTAGATGTGCAGGCATTAACTAATGAAAATGATAATGAGATGAACAAGTCTTCATATTTATCCATGTAGGGAGAGTAATAATCTTCCACATGAAACATAATCATGCAATCAAAACATACTAAGGCTAGATGACAATAAGATGAACAAATCTTCATATTTATCCATGGAGGGGGATTACTAATCTACCAACTGAAATGTAATCATGCAATCAAAACATACTGAAGGCTAGATGTATTTCACATTGTATACTAGAGTCATATTACTCTTTGGTTTAGTAAAAATGTGAATGAATCTTTGGTTTAGTCGAAACATGAATGTAACTGCCAACCTAAACTAATTAATTCTCAAAATAGTCAGGATTGAACCTAGAACTACTTGTTCTTACACTGATAGAAGATAAAACACAACTCAAAAAATATAATCACACTGTATTAATAACAAAAACAATCTCTATTAGAATAACCCATTGGGTCTAGGTATTGAAATTGATTAAGTCATAGCTCATAATTTCAAGATTGATGCACCAGTCTTGAGAACATTAAAATGTTAGTTGTGCTACTATAACAAGTTCTCTATAAAGTCCTTATGCTAGACAAGAAACCTAAAGTAGTCATCAAGAAACCAATACTAATAAACTAACACCTTTTTATGAACCATAGTTAGAAATGATGAGAATACAACATTTATGACAATGAACATTAAAACAACAAACTCTTCATTTAATATTATGCCTAACATTGAATCTTAGTATAGTTATCAAGTAAGGGTATTTGAATCTTTTTTCAAGGGTGACCAAAATTATTTTCAACTACGTAAACGATTGTCATTCCTGATCACAATGTCAAGTAGAATTACAATGCTAGAGAGGATATACAAATTGTTCAAGTGCCTCATAATTCATTGGTACTACTACAAGTCCGTCATGAAATAACTCATAAAAAATCAACCAAGTGGTTTTGCACTCCTGAAAAGCATTCCTTGTGATTGAACACCAATAAAAAATAATAATGTGAAAGTTGAGCACATCAATATGGTGGTAAGTCCTACCCACACCACCATCAGTTTGGGGTTGGAGGAGGCCACCAAATGAATCTTAGGGCTATAAAATCAAATGAGAGCAAGGGTTAAGAAAAAGATCATATGTCCACCAGAGTTAGGGTTTTTACACACAAAGTTAGTAACATATAACAAAAAACTAAGTAATAAACATACCAACAAACATAAACCCACCATGCATCATGCCAAATCAACTAGAAAGCCTTCATGGCTGTGATATCAATATTTCCTATGTATGTCATCTAAGGGGAAGATGAACTAGGACAAAACTTACCCACAAGGGTTTATTAAACAAAATCTCACTACCATCTAAACCACCACCTTACTCAAATCCAAATGAAATAGCAACTACAGTGGTCTAAAAACACTGATAAGGAGAATGTGTGAGTTTTAGGAAGGTGAAGGACCTCCATGTAACCCATGCATTTGCCTAGGGTTTCCTCAAAGAATAAGATAGTTGTAGCTAAACATGTATATATATGAAATAAACAAGCAAAGAACTTACATGAAAAATGTCCTTTTCTATTTCTTTTCTTCTTCCACCATAATTGTGTTCTTCTCCGCATGCATGGGTACAATTCCAAACTACCATATATCCTTCCACCAAATTCCATGGCCACCACCAAAACATTAATGCCTCTAATGTATGGATTCTAAAAATAGTTTCCACCACCCTCATGGCTACAACCAAAATGCAGGTCTGAAAACCCTATATTTTCTTCATGCTCTCCTCACTGCTCTTTTTCCCTTCAAAGTCAATGACCCCAAATGATAAAAAATCAAACTCTATCCAAATAAAAACCCTAAAATCAAATGATTTTGTCTCAATACTAAATTTTAATGTCATGACAAACTCGTGACTACATCATGGGTCAAAATACCTTTTTACCACAAGAAGACCATAAGCATAATCATTAAACCCTTTTACCACCAACTCACTAAGACTTTGAAACAAACATAATCAAGCTAACAAATCATTGAGATTACTTTTAGTATTAAACATTCATGTAAACATAGCAGGCATAATTGGCTATAAGCTAATGATGATCTCCTAATATATATATATATATATATATATATATATATATATAGCATTTATGTGACAGTTTGATGTAAGTCTTCTAACCCCAAACCTAGTTCAATCATCTAATTGTTATCTGCAATCACAAATGACATCAGTAGTACCAGTTCTACATAATCAATGTAAAATCAAATACTGAATGAAATATAGCCAACCACAACATGAATTATAATACTAAAATATAAGCTCAAAGTAAATACATATTAGATCAAATACCAAGTATCATAATAGCAAAATGGCTCATTAAAATAATACAATAGGCACATTATTCAAGGTCTGCCCAAGCAAGATATGACAACTTAGAGGAATATTATTGGTAAAACAAACTGTTATTCGGTAACAATGATGTTAAATTAGGAGACCACATTTATGGCATGGCTCTGCTCAATACATTCTTCAACACATCCAATACTTTGAATTGCATACAACTTGAATTATTTACAAAAAGTCACCCTTGTAAATGATTGCTTAATACATTTGCATATTCTAGGAGAGTACTGGTTTGCCATAGGCAAGAGGGAATATCTCCAACAAGACTATTATTACCTACTTCCAAGGCCTAAAGTGATAATTGAGTCAAAATCTATGATGGAATTTGGCCACCAACGTTACATGATATCAAATTTAACATGTTTAACTTGAAGGAGGGAATTCATGTTGTGCTAATGTTGAGTACATAATTGGATAGTTACAGTTGACATAACATGGTAAGGTTGAGGAAAAAAATGTTATAATTTTCACACGGTGGTTAAAGGAGAGGTAGAGGGACTATATAGTATATGGAAATGTTGAGGAAGGAATGACCTTATTGAATATATTACCATTAACATCGAGACAAAAAAGGGAGAGACAACCAAATGATGAGGGAAGAGTCCCACTGAACTGGTTGAAGGAAATGTCTAACATCTCTAGTAAAGATAGACTATCAAAACAATTTGGAACTTGACCTATTAATTGGTTTGTATCAAGACAAAGATAAGTAAGCCTAGTGAGATGATAAACTATATGGGGGATATCCCCACTCAAGGTATTGTTATATAAATCTAGATGTTGAAGATATGAGAGTTTTCCTAGACAAAAAGGAAGAATACATGTTAATTCATTTGACTGCACAAGCTATCTAACATGACACCTCCATGGATGTTGTTATAGCCTATATTAAGTGTGAACAAATGGTTGGTGTGATTATGGCAAGGTATGCCAGCCTAGAGTGTGCAGTAGTCAATGCCATTCACCCATGAACTAAGAATGCCATCGGAGTCATTCAAGGCTACCTTGACATTTAATTTTGAAAAAACTTAAAATATTTTCTTCATCTTCAAAGAAAAAGCACTTACATTTTTATTATAAAAAATTTAAGTTCTGTTATGTAAATAAATTTATAATTAATTGAACCTTATAGATTTGTTTGGAAAAAATATATTGAATAACACTTGATTATTAAGTAGTATGAATATTCAATAACACTCAAAATAAAGAGATTTTGCCAATAAGGACTCTAACATTTGGATTTGACTTCAAATCCTTGAATTTCTCATTTATAAATCTGGATACAAATGGCAATACCCATGTAGGGGCTTGCATGTTTTTTAGTATATTTCCAGAAAAAAACCATCCTTGTTCTATTTGTACACTACTCTACTCTTTGGTATATTTCCAAAAATAAAATCTCATTTCTTCCCACAAATCATTAAGATATAATGTATGAGCTTGTTTGAGAAATAGTATGAATGTATAAAGATTTGTATTTATAATTTGTTTAATAAAACATATTTTTTTAGATGACTTGACTACAAAGGTTAGGAAAGAATGCCCTACCTAAAGGTGCAGGATAGTTTATGGTGCATAAAAAGCATTTAACTATATTTTAAATACAATATATGTATTGAATACAAAGAGAAAATTATATATATATATATATATATAGAGAGAGAGAGAGAGAGAGAGAGAGAGAGAGAGAGAGAGAGAGAGAGAGAGAGAGAGAGAGAGAGAGAGAGAGAGAGAGAGAGAGAGAGAGAGAGAGAGAGAGAGAGAGAGAGAGAGAGAGAGAGAGAGAGAGAGAGAGAGAGAGAGAGAGAGAGAGAGAGAGAGAGAGAGAGAATGCAAAGAAAAAATACAAATAAATAATTGAGTGTAAATATAAAATGTAGAATATAAGATATAGAATTTGAATCCCGCTTGTCTCTTGGTTGGGGATATCTAAACTCTTACGGTACCCCAATAAAAAAGAAAAAAGAAGTTTCAAACACCTTTTTTTTCCCTCCTACTAGAGTTTGCCTTTCATGACACGACATTAATTATTATCTATTTACTTTTGGAAACCCATTTCACATATAATTTAATATTAAAAAATCATAAAATTATATTAAATCCACTAAAATTCTCTAGTGAATTCAAAACTATTAATAACACTTGAATGTAAATGAAAGACTTGATACAAATCAAATCATTATAATAATTTAGAAGAAGTTTATCTGAAAACCTAGACTTTATTTCTTGATGTCTAAGCACAAGAGCCTCTTAACTTTATCCTTCACATTAAACATTATATTAAAAGTAGGGAATTATAATTTATTACAACTTCATATGTCAATTGTTAAGCTAAAGAAATGCAAACTTCAAATTAAGATCAACTCTTTCAAAGTATTTATTTCTCCGCCTCAATGTTACTATAATCAATGAGGTTACAACTACAAATGCTTCTCCATATGACAATCCCACCGCAATACCATACCAAGGAATTTTCTTGTTCTTCTCTTCTTTCTTAATAGGAGTGGAAGGTGGAGAAACAAATTTCGGCCAAGTGCAATTCTTTGGAAGGGGACATCCCCATAAATGTGGGTTACCTAAGAATAATGGATTTGGAAATGAGTTATCTTTCCTCTTTGGGGTATAATTGTTGAAAATTTATTTTTTGACAAATTTAATAAGCCCAAAAAACTTAAAAATTCAAGCTTAGAGAGAAATTTTCTAAAGAACCTATTTCTAGATATCATCACAACCCATTTTTCTCCAATGGCTTTAATTTCTCAAAATCTTAATATATATATAGCCATAACATGTCCCCACTATATAATTCTTGAAAAATTTATTTTTTGACAAATTTAATAAGCCCAAAAAAACTTAAAAATTCAAGCTTAGAGGAAAAATTTTCCAAAAGAACCTATTTCTAGATATTATCACAACCCATTTTTATCCAATGGCTTTAATTTCTCAAAATCTTATTATATATATATAGCCATAATTTCTCCAAATCTTATTATATATATAGTGGGGACTTGTTATGTATACAATGTCCCCATATATATATATACATATATATAGTGGGGACTATATATATATATATATATATATATATAATATATATATATATATATATATATATATATATATATAATATATATAAAGTCCCCCCCTATATATATAGTGGGGACTTGATATATATATATATATATATATATATATATATATATATTTATATATATATATAGTGGAGACTTGTTATGTATATATATAACTATATATATATATATATAATTGTTATGTATATATATATATATATATATATATACACACACACACACACATATAAGTCCCCAATATATATATAGTGGGGGACATTGTATACATAAAAGTCCCCATTATATATGTATATATAGTGGGGACTTGTTATGGCTACACATATATAGCCAGCCATGTTATGGCTATATATATATATTGGGGAGTAGTATATCTAAGTGGGGAGTTGTATATATAATGGGGACATGTTATGGATGATATTAAGTTTGAGCACATGATTGGTGTGATTGTGACCAAGATATGCTAGAAATAGAGTGTGCAACAGTCAATGCCACATCCATGACCTAGGATTGCCATCCAGAGTCATTCAAGGCTACCTTGAAGGTGAAAAGAGCTTGAGATTCATGGGGATGACATTTTGAGGAGGCAAAGACATGGGAATGGGTTGGTGAAGAGGATATCAAAGAAGGCAATGAGAATAATAATAATAAGATTTTGAGAAATGAAAGTCATTAGAGAAAACATGGGTTGTGATGATATCCACCACTATATGTAATAATAACAATAAGATTTTGAGATATGAAAGTCATTGGGGAAAAATGGGTTGTGATGATATCCACCACTATGTGTGTGTGTAATAAGATTTTGAGACAATGAAAACCATTGGAGAAAAATAGGTTGTGAAGATATCCACCACCATATATATATATATATGGGGTTTTGAGAAATGAAAGCCATTGGGAAAAAATGGGTTGTGATGATATATATATATATATATATATATATATATATATATATATATATATATATATATGGCGGTGGATATGTACTACTCCCCACTATATATATATATATAGTGGAGAGTAGTATATATATATATTGGAGAGTGGAGAGTAGTATACCTATATATATATATTGGGGAGTAGTATACCTATATATATATATATTGGAGAGTAGTATACTACTCTCCACTCTCCACTATCTATCTATCTATATATATATACATAATATATATATACATATGCATATATATATATATATATATATATATACATATACATACATATACATATACATACATATACATATACATACATATACATATACATACATATATATATATATATATATATGTATATATATATATGTATATGTATATATATGTATGTGTATATATATATGTATATATATATATGTATATCTATGTATGTATATATATATATATATAGTGGAGAGTTGAGAGTAGTATACCTATATATATATATATTCCACTCTCCAATATATATATATACTACTCTCCACTATATATATATATATAGTGGGGAGTAGTACATATCCACCACCATATATATATATATATATGGTGGTGGATATGTACTACTCCCCACTATATATATATATATAGTGGAGAGTAGTATATATATATATTGGAGAGTGGAGAGTAGTATACCTATATATATATATTGGGGAGTAGTATACCTATATATATATATATTGGAGAGTAGTATACTACTCTCCACTCTCCACTATCTATCTATCTATATATATATACATATATATATACATATACATATATATATATATATATATATATATATATACATATACATACATATACATACATATACATATACATATACATACATGTACATATATATATGTATATATATATGTATATATATATGTATATGTATATATATGTATGTGTATATATATATGTATATATATATATGTATATCTATGTATGTATATATATATATATATATAGTGGAGAGTTGAGAGTAGTATACCTATATATATAGGTATACTACTCCCCACTATATATATATAGTGAGGAGTAGTATACCTAAGTGGGGAGTAGTATACTTATATATATATATATATATATATATAGGTATACTACTCCCCACTATATATATAGGTATACTACTCCCTACTATATATATGTATAGGTATACTACTCCCCACTCTATATATATAGTGGGGAGTAGTATACCTAAGTGGGGAGTAGTACATATCCACCAATATATATATATATATATATATATATATATATATATATATATATATATATAAGATTTTGAGAAATGAAAGCTATTGGGAAAAAAATAGGTTGTGATGATATATAATGAAAGCCATTGGAAAAAAATGGGTTGTGATGATATATAATGAAAGCCATCGGGAAAAAATGGGTTGTGATGAATATATATATATAGTGGGGAGTAGTATACCTAAATGGGAATTAGTACACTACTCCCCACTTATATATACTACTCCCCACTATATATATAAGTGGGGAGTAGTGTTGTGTATAGTTATAACACCATTTCCCACCAATGGCTAATTCTTTTTATAATTCTAGCTTGTAAACCATCACATAGGCCATAGTCTTATGGACTGTGTGAATAAGGTTTGCTCACAACATTATAATATGAATAAAGAGAAAAACTTTAAGGACTATTTACCTGCAAGGGCTCTGAAAAATGCCATTATAGTAGAAGCCAAGGGAAACAAAGTTGACAAGATTAATAATTTGGGTTAGGAAGATGTTTTTCAAGTTCACAAAATATGTGACACAAATTGTTCGCCTTCCAAGCCCAAAGATTTCAAGTACGTTCAATCAATAGTCATGTACAACTGCACTTATACAAATCCATTAATGGTAACATATTAATCTACTTGAATTAACACAACAAAATCTAAAGGAAATGTAATATTTACAATTATCAGAGGGGAATAATTAAGGAGTTCCATAGCTAGATATTTGCACAAAAAAATTACAAAAGATAATAACCCTGAATTTGGGGCTGGAGAAAAGGGCATGTAAAAAAGGCATTTACAGGGGAAGATAAGCCATTATTTGGCACCAAGGTGAGCCATTATCCTCCCTACCCTAAACCTAACCTGATCTATGCAAGGTAGTTTATAATGCATAGGAAACACTTTAACCATACTCTAAATAGGAGTTGGAAATACCCTAAGTCTTAAAATATATATCGAATACAAAGAATAAATAATTGTATATTGAATACAAAGAAAAAATACAAAAAATAATTGTATATTGAATGAAAATAGAAAATACAAAGAAATAATTGTATATTGAATGCAAAGAACAAATACAAAGAAAAACAATTGAATGTAAATAGAAAATATAGAATATAACATATAGAATTTGAAGCCCATTTGAATCTTGGTTGGGGATGTCTAAACTCTTATTATTATTGCCATTTGAATGTAAATAAAAATAAGTAGAATTTTTAAGCACCTTTTTTTTTCCTACAAGGGTTTGCATTTCATGACATGGCATTAATTATTATCTATTTCATTCTAGAAACCCATTTCACATATAAGGTAATATCAAAATATCATAAAATTATATAACATCCACTAGAATTCTCTAAACATAAATAAAAGCCTTCACACAAATCAAATCATTATAATCATGTGATGTGACACTAATTATTATCTATTTCATTCTGGTAATCCATTTCACATATAAGGTAATATCAAAATATCATAAAATTATATAACATCCATTAGAATTATTTAAACGTAAATGAAAGCCCTCACACAAATCAAATCATTATAATAATTAGAATTTTTTTTTTCCAATTAAGTTCAAGAACAAGAAGTTCTTAGCTTTACCCTTTACATTAAACATTATATTAGAAGTTAGGAATTATAGCTTCATAATGTCAGTTGTTGAGTCAAAGTAATATTAACTTCAAAATAACATCAACTCTTTCAAAGTATTTCTCTCCAAATCACTATTACTATACGCAATGATGTTATGTCAGCAAAACCTGGCCCATATGACAAAACCCCAACAATAACATACCAAGGAATTTTCTTTCTCCTCTTCTTTCTTAACAGGAGTGGGAGGAGAAATAAATTTCATCCAAAAGCAATTCGTTAGAAGGGGGCATCCCCATAAATTTGGGTTCCCTGAGAATGATGAATTTAGAAATGAGTTATCTTTTCTCTTTGGGGTATGCTTCCTGAAAAATTGTTATTGGACAAGTTTAATGAGACCAAAAATCTTAGAGATTCAAGCTTAGAGAGAAGTTTCCAAAGAAAATATTTCTAGAAATGTATAAGTAGTCTAGTTGAATCATTTACCCTGAACTAATGGGAATAGGCCACTAGCCCTCACATTTTTCATTGATAGATTGAGCAGCATCAACCCCTTCAACTTCTCAAAATCAGAAGGAAGTTCAACCTCCAAGTTATTGCTAATAGATTTATGGATGGATAGTGCAGTTTTGTTACTTTAGAAATTATTTTCAATGCATCCAAGTACAAATAGATTCAATTTAAGAATTTGATATAGTTAAGTCTTTTTAATATGACAATAAGGACCCACCTTTCCTAGGCATGACCAATTATTTTAAGCATAAAATGGTGCATGGGATAAATCCTGATGTATGATTAGTTGGCCAATTTTTGAAGGAAAATTGCTTTTAAAATAATTTCCCTTCATTACAAATACTCTCAACTCTAAAAAAATTCAATTAATTTTGGAACTTGCCCTTTCCTCTTCACCAACCCAATCCCATGTCTCTACCTCCCCAAATGCCATCCCCATGAATCTCAATCTCTTCTTTCCTTCAAGGCAGTCTTGAATGACTCTAATGGAAATCCTAGGTGATGGGTGAATGAGACTGACTATTACGCACACAGGTATAAAATATCCTACCACATTCACACCAATCATGTTCTCAAAATATTATATATATACAATGTGTGTGTGTGTATCCCAGATCATGGGTGAATGACATTGACTATTGCACACTCTAGGATGGAATATCCTACCACAATCACACCAATCATGTTCTCATAATATTATATATACACATTGTACACACACACACACACACACACACACACACACACACACACACACACACACACACACACACACACACACACACACACACACACACTTAATACACACACACACACACACACACACACACACACACACACACACACACACACACACACACACACACACACACACACACACACACACACACATTATATGTATATATACCATAGTTATAAAATCTAGCTAGATCCAAATTTTTTGGTCAACCCAGATAAGTTTGACTAGGTCGGTCCTATTTTTTCAAAAAAAAAATATATATATATATTTTTGAAGGTTTTTTGCACAAAAAATGGCTAGAAACCATACACATGATATAATATTAACATTTTATATTTATTTATTAATTTTTTTCATTGTATTTGTCAGTTTTTCATATTTTATAACTATGCTCATATTATATCTGTATATATTCTAGATCATATTTTAATTGGACAAAAATTAGTTGGTTTGAGCAAATACAAACCTGTGACTTATCAAGTAAAAGATAGAAAAAATCTAAAAGGTTTGAGTTTGTTATAAAACAAATACTTATTTCAAAATTTATGGTCGAATTCAGGGAGGAGATAGATTATGAGTATGCAAGGCACACACATAGGGCTAGATGGTTGGATGAACATTTTAAGATAAGCAAGGACACATTACCACTTAGTTATATTATTTTAGTAGTTGACTTTACTGAGAATTACAAATTTAAATCACAAATGAAATTTTAGTCATAATATTACAACTCAATACAAGTTGCTATATTCATGATTATAACATTAATGCATGGACATGATAGTATAGATCAAGATCAAAAAATATTAAGAGAGTATCATTTCTATATTAGTGATAATCGATCAAATGTACAAATTACATGTAAGGTTATTTTGAGATATTCTATGAACAATTGACAAAGAGGATCATTACTTTCTATCAGCATTACATTTGGTCAGACAATTACACATCACAATTTAAGAATGCACATATGTTTTACTAGTTGAGTAAATGCATGTTGCCATTGGTGTAGAACATATTTGGAGTTTCACTAAGGCTAGCCATAGAAAAGGGGAACATGTGTAAAAAGAGTTATTTCAAGAGAGGAATTGAAGTTTAAAGGTGGTGATATTTTAACTAATGCAATAACCATTGGTTAATGATGTAATGAGAAAATGGGCCATGATGCTTAATAAAATTATATTGTTTGTAGATATTTTTGATTGATGGAGAAATAAAACTTAGTGAAGTATGAGGATTATATGACTAAAATGGGATCAAGTGAGCTCCACTCATTTCATAGATCAAATGTAGGTTCTTGGACTATTCATACAAGACACTTGACATGTTTTTGTTCTACATGCATGGACTCTATTTATAATGAGTGTGAGTCACAAGAGTGGGTGGATGAATGGAGTTATATGCCTCTAATTCCAATAAACACATATTAGGTTCTACAAACATTAAAACTGACAAATATGACATCTTCATATGACTTTGACCATGTATCTGATCTAGTGCAATCAAGTAGAAGATTAATCATTATTTACTATTTATTCTTATTATCTATCTTGATAATGTCATTATTTTTTTTGGTGATATAGGGCTTGTTTTTGTAGTTATTTCTAATGAGGATAATGAAGAGGGAACATATTAGTACTTATGTTGGTGTGTAGATGAAAATAAAAAATTTACTTCTCTAGTCATAGATGGAGAAAACATTGACTATCCTATTGGGTTTAGGGTAGTCATTGGAACTTGGCTTCAATGATATCCTATAAAAAAATCAAATGTATGGTTATTTAAAGACTTTAAAACACATAGGAAGATACTACACTATTCAAATCTGGTTCTTGCAAAAAATATTCAATGGGTCAAATATCATAGGAGACCATTAAACGTGAGTCTATGGAAATATCATGAGTCAGACCATGAATCTATTCTTGATGCTATCAAGATTAGAGCAGATCCTAGTGGTTCATTGGATTGAAATTCTAAGGTATGTTGACTTGTTAAAAGTATATGCACTTAATTTTACCTAATTTTATTGATTTTATAGGTAGTACATATAAATTTCATTTTCAATTACTTACTAACAATGTTTTTATAGGTTAGTGGTGCCAAATAAGCTTCTACCTTCACACAGTTAACATTATTACTAAATAACTTCATATTCTTAAAGCTAATAAAAGCTTAACATAAACACTTAGTTATTAATGAAAGGGCATTATTGAGGATTGAACAGTAATGGGTCTCTTAATTGGGTTTGATGGGAGGAAAAAAACCTAGTCCAGGACATTATCCACTACCCTAGATGTGTTGACAGTGCTAGTTTCAAGCCAAGAAGCAATAGAGGTGGAGATCTTGAACTGCCCCTTCAACTTTGACAACATTTATTTTTAGTGTTTTCATGCTCCTAAACCATAGTGAAAATAGGAATTCATGTGGTTTTGGAGGTTTTGGTTATGGGATCACATGTCATTATCCTATCTAGACATGTTCAAATTGATGGACTTGTATATGGAGGTCCTAGAGGTGGAAATGTCTTTCGGCGGATAAGAACTTGTCTCTTCACTATAAAAACATTACATATTAGGACCCATTACTAAAAATTATGCCATTTATTTATATCTAGGGTTACACAAAAATCATATAGTGTGATATTATAGGGATTACACATGCACGTGAGGGATCTTTCAATTCATGCCAATGACTTACAATTTTCATTTTATGCACATCTTAAGTTAGGCCAAAAAACTACAATTTCATTGTATTGGGAATGACATTATTGAAGTTGAAATGGGTAGTGGGTATATCAACTGAGCATTTAAGCTAATATTATATGTTATCCTCCACCTAAAATATGTTGGAAATGCCAATTTTTGAGCCATGAATCACCATAGGTAGATTTATCCAACTACAGCTTCAACTTTGACACCATTTGTTATCAATGTTTCCATGCTCCTAAATAATAGTGAAAACATTCATTTAGGTGGATTTAGACATAGATGTCATGGGATAATGTGTCATTCACTTATCTATACATTCTCTAAGTGATGGATTTGCACCTAGAGGTCCAAAAGGTGGAAATGCCAGTTAGAGCTTAAGAACTTACCTCTTCATTATAAAAAGTTACATTCCAGGACCCATTACTACAACTTGTGCCACAAATTAGTCTTGAAGGTTCCATTGATGTTATATGGGATTAAATTAGAGGGATTTAACATACACGCTAATGTTTTTTTGATTCATCTAAATCATTTACTCCTTTCATTTTATGCACATATGAAGTTAGGCTTTAAAATTGTAATTTTCATGTATTGGGAAGGGCATTCTTGAGGTTGAATTGGGTGGTGGGTTTCTCAAATGAGCACAATGGGAGGACAATATCCTAGTCATAAATGATATCTACCACCTTGGATGTGTTTGAAATTCTAATTTTGAGCCAAGAAGCACAGGAGGTGGAGATATCAAACTACGCCTTCAATTTTGACTACATTTATTGTTGTGTTTCCACGTTCTTGAACAATAGTGAAAATTTGCCTTTGGATGGATTTGGAGGTTGAGTTCATGGGATAATGTGTAATTTACCTATTTAGACATGATCAAAGTGATTTATTTTCACCTATAGGTCCCAAAGGTGGAGATTCCAACTAGAGGACAAGAACTTGTCTCTTCACTGTAAAAAAGTTACATTTCAGGACCCGTTATTACAACTTGTGCCACATATTCATCTCTAAGGTTACATAAACATGATATAGGGTGAAATTATAGAGATTAAACATGAATGTGATGGTATTTGGGTTTGTTTCAACTAATTACATTTTTTATTTTTTGAATGCCATAAGTTAGACAAAAAATTGTAATTTTATTGTATTGGGAAGGGCATTCTTGAGGTTGGAATGGGTGGTGGATCTCTTGACTAGGCCTCATGAGAGACCAATAACTTGGGATTAGATATTATCTATCACCTTATATGTGTTTTAAATTCCAATTTTTATCCACAAAGCACTGGAGGTGAAGTTATCCAAGTGCAACTTAAACTTTGACAACATGTATTGTCAGTGTTTTCATACTCCAAAACATTAGTGAAAACATGATTCCACGTGGATTTAGATGTTGAGGTCTTGGGATAATGTGTAATTTGTCTATTTAGACATTATTGAAGTGATGGATTTACACTTGGAGGTCTTATAGGTATAAATGTTGGTTGGATCTCAAGAACTTTTCTATTCACTATAAAAAAGTTTACATTTCATGACTTGTTACTGAAACTTGTGCCACAAACTATTATCGAAGGTTCCATCAGCTTGTTTTAGGATAAAAATAGAGGGTTTTGACATGTATGTGAGGGTTATTTTGGTTCATACAAATGAATTATGGTTTTAATTTTATGCATTCCTAGAGTTAGGATAAAAAATTACAATTTTCTTATATTGGGAAGGGTGTTCTCGAGACCAGAATGGGTGGTGGGTCTCCCAACCAGGTGTGATGGGAGGCAAATAACCTAGTTGTAGAAATTATCTACCATATTTTATGTGTTTTAAATAAAAAATTTTATCCATGAAGCACCGAAGGTGAATTTATTTAATTACCACTTCAACTTTGACAACATTTATTGTCAGTGTTTTTGTGCTCTCGAACAATAATGACAACATGCTTCTGGATAGATTTGGATG
This sequence comes from Torreya grandis, assembly GCA_037957365.1. Taxonomy (NCBI): domain Eukaryota; kingdom Viridiplantae; phylum Streptophyta; class Pinopsida; order Cupressales; family Taxaceae; genus Torreya; species Torreya grandis. The sequence continues at coordinate 5,619,621 of JARHVA010000146.1, forward strand.
TCAAGGTCTTGAGAACACATGTAATTTTAATATATAGACATCTTAAAAGTGATGTATTTTTACTTTGAGGTCCTAGATGTGGAAATTCCAGTTGGAGCTCAAGAACTTATCTCTTGACTACAAAAACATTACATTTCCAGACCCATTACTAGAACTTGTGCCATACATTGTTATATAGGGTTCCATAAATGTGATCTAGGGTGAAATTAGAGGGATTTAAAATTTATGTGAGGGTTATTTTGGTTCATTAAAAAAACTTATGGTTTATATTTTATGCACTTTTGAATTTAGGTTAAAAACTATAATTTTCTTGTATTAGGAAGGGCATTCTTGAGGCCAGAATGGGTGGTGGGTCTCTCTACTAGACGTGACGGGAGGCCAATAACCTGGTTTTATAATTTATTCACCACATTGGATGTTTTTTATTACCAATTTTTAGCCATAAAGTAGTGGAGGTGGAGTTCTCCAACTGCCATTTCAAATTTAACAATATTTGTTGTCAGTGTTTCCACACTCCCAAATAGTAGTGAAATCATGATTCCAAGTGCATTTGGATGTTGATATCATCAGAATATATGTATTATTATTCACATGTGATTGAAGTGGTAGATTTTCACCTAGATATCTTGAATGTATAAATCCCAGTTAAAACTCAAGAACTTGTGTCTTCATTATAAAAAAGTTGCGTTCAGGTCCCATTAGTGCAAGTTGTTCCACAGGGTAGTATCAAATATTCCATCAACGTGATCTAGGGTAAAATTAGATGGATTAAACATGCACAATAAATTTATTTTATTTCATATAAAAATTTATAGTTTCTATTCTATGCATGCCTGAAGTTAGGCTAAAAAACTACATTTTTCTTGTATCAAGAAGAGCGTTCTTGAGGCCGAAATGGGTCGTGGATCTCTCAACCAGGAATGATGGGAGGAAAAGAATATAGTCATAAATGATATCCACCACTTTGAATGTGATATAAGCACCAATTTTAAACCATGAATTACTGAAAGTGGAGTTCTTTATTGCTTCAACTTTGACAACATTTGTTAACAGTGTTCCCACGTTCTTAAGTAGTGGAGTTGTTTTAACTATTTAGTAATTAGTAGTGTAAATCCAAGGTTGTTAAAGGGATGTGTATAGATATAAAATATATATAAATATTAAAAATATATATATCAAATTTATTTACTTGAAATACAAAGTGCAATTAGAAAATCAACTTATTTGGAGTGAAATAGGTATCACTGGAGGATGAGAAGGTTGAAATAAGTCTAGAAATTAGTTTGGAATCCTTCCATTATAGAATTAGAGTTGAAACTAATTATATATAGTATCAAGGTTAGAGGGATATTGGTGTAATGTGCTAGTGTCCAAGGCACCATGCTAGTGTCCTTTCAGGGATAGGGGTCCTGAGACTTTTGGGGATGCTACAAGGAGGCTTCAAGGTTCTATAGGTATGCTCAAGAGTCTTTGATCATATTTTTGTGTCACTATTTGGCTGTATATCCTATATTAATCCTAATAAACACTTACACACATGAAATAATAATAGAATACAATACAAAAGGTAGGAAAAATATGGGTTGTGGGATGTTACAACCATATGGGATAAAACGCTTGTTGTCTTGGTCACTGCCTACATTAACCCAAATGATAGGGGTCTCAAATCACATGTAGTTATCCCTTATGGAAAATTAATAATCAATTCATATAAAATGCTAGAATGACTTTTGATTAGACCCTTATTTGATTTGTTAGGTTGTGGAGCTAAAAGCTTCACTGATGCAAACAGGAGAAGGCCATTGGAGGGGTTGTTGAAGGTTGTTGAGTTGCAGAGAAACTGGGGTCGGTCTGATCAGCCGACGTCGACAGGATAGCAAAGAGAAGCAACTGACGTCGGTCAGGGATCGGCCGACGTCGGTCACCTCCAGGCAGACAGGGACCGACGTCGATCGCCTGTGTGGTTCGACTGCGAGTTAATTACAGGTAGTTGGTTGACGAACCAAGTGTTTGCATAATGAGTGCTAATTTTAGACTCATAGCTGCGGATCTAATTATTGTAATTAGATCTTTAATTATTGTTTGATGAGATCTATATAATAGACTCATGGTTGTATTGGAAACTTGTAGCTAGGGAGTAAGAGAGCATAATTATAAGCTCCTTCAGAGAGAGGTAGAGCAATGGTGCGTTCCTCCTAGTGCCACAGTACTAGGCGTGTTGGTGCTGGATTGGAGAGCCAGCTGGGTTCTTCAGGTATGTATGATCTTGGTCATCAGGTGAGCATGGCCCTTATAGGAGATCTACATGGTAAGTAAGATCGTTGATCTGCAGGTGTGTGTGTGTGCAAGGTCGAGGTTCACAGGTGTGCAGAACCATTTATTGATTTGTAGGTTGGAGATCAGATAGGACATCAACACAACAAGGAGTAAGATCAGGCAGGATCTACTTGGAGTACGGTGTGTACTCATTGGTATGTATGTGGAGTACATGGAGAGCTAAGAGGAAGGCATGGTTGTTCCTTCCATAAGTAAGGTCTATTGAGGTGCAGGTTGTTGCAGGTTCAAGAGAGATCTACTTGAAGTACGTTTGAGTACTTGTGGAGTGCGTGGAGCACTTGTGGTGTGCGTGGAGCACAGGTATAAGGTGAACACCAACTCTGTGTTTGAGTTGGGTGTTGGGACCTAAGAGAGAGAGCTTTGAGGGAAGATTTACTGTTTATCATCTAGAGGTGTGTGAGCCCTAGAGGTGTGTAAGGAAGAAGAACTGTGGCAGTCTTCTTTGTTGTATTTCCTTTTGAAAGAGTTATTAATACGAGTTGTGTATTGTCTCTCATATGCTATGTTATTCTGAATTCTAGTTACTTGTTGATTCTGGTTATTTCTGCATATTAAGTTGCTTGGTATTTGGTAATCAATTATATGCTTTCGGTGTTTCGCATCCTGACAAGTGGTATCAGAGCTAAGGTTGCAGGAAGCAGGGTTTGTGTTTGGTTACAGGGCACTCTCAGGGGTGTCTGATCGAGTGGGAGTAGAGCAACTGCAGATCAAAGTAAGCTAAGGATGGAGGAGTTGAAAAGCACAGATGGTCACTCACGGTCTGAGGGAAAGAAAGAGCAGGTAAAAGAATATTGTTGGTTGGTAGCAGATCAGCATGAAGAAACTGAAGAAGCAGATGTTATAGGTGTTGTTGTACAGGATGCTTTGGGAGGTTTCTTGGATAAAGTTGAATCTTGGTTAAAAGATTCGGTTGCCTCTTTCCATGCAGCCCCAGGTAGAGGAGCTGGTGAGCCTTGCCAAAGGATTGGCAAAGGCGAAGTGAAGCTGAAATTGCAGGCGGCCAACACACGGGTGTTGATGAATGTCATGCAGGTCCCAGGTTTGGAGATATGGCTAATTTCTTCAAAAAGATTGGGTGATGAGAGATGCACAAGAACTCTCACAGCGGTAGCACTTGAATTAGCTGGTGGTAAGAAAATAGGTACTCTTTATCTACTTGTTTATATTACTGATTCTTCTTTTGTTGTGGAGACGTGGCTTCGTAGGCTTGGTCACATGAGCAGGGAGGAGATGCATGTTCTTAAGCAGAAGATGGATATATTTGACAGGCTTAAGAACTGGAAAGCCTTGGTGTTCTTGGAGGAGATGGCAGACAGAAATCAGTGGATGGGCTGGATACTTCTGAGCAAGGGTAGTTTGGACATGGGGATTGATTCAAAGGAGCTCACGGGTAAAAAGTCATCACTCATAGGCAAACACAAACATCGGCATCGGTCAGGAGGAACTAGCATCGAACAGACAGGTGCCGATGTCGGTCATGTGCAGACCGAAGCTGGCAGTGTCGGGCAGGGTAAGACCGACGTCGGTCAGGAGGACCGACATTGACAGTAGGTAAGACTGATGTTGGTCAGAGGACCGACGTCGGCAGCAGGGACACCAACGTTGGCAGGTTGGTAGTCAGGGACAGACGCATGGGAACCGACGTCGGTCAGATGCAGACTGTGGAGTGACCGAGGTCAGTCACTGTAACAAATTTTGGGTGGATAGCATGTTGTCAAGGAGTCTCAAACACCCATATGGAGGACTGAAGACGTAAGTAGGCCCTCAAATTCGTGTTCCTCTTCTTTATACTTGTTGCTGATTATAGAGCAGGAAGGATCTAGGAAATAGGTGGGCGCATGGCAGGATTATGATGCAGAACCAAGCGGGAGATTTGGTAGGTTTGCCAGCTGAATGAAAGCATAGAGATGAATGGATACCTTAGTTGAAGAATAGAGAGAATGGATACGTGAGACGGAAGACCAGGGATATGGTCTTGAGGAAGCTGTAGGATAGTGGTACAGGTTTTGACAGTGGGATGACAGAGCATGACTCTAGTCAGTGTCAGGGTAACTACTGTGGTTTGACTTACCAGGGGGATGGTGATTGCAACATCATTCTGTTAATGTATGTGGATAATATGCTAGCTAGTAGCTTTGTACATACATGGTTTTGCTGAGCTAAGGGTAAGATTAGTTCAGTGGCATGTCAGGAGGAGTTTGGAGCAGCGAAATTCTTTGGCATGGGAGACATGGAGATCATAGGTAGATTTTGTCTCCAGTGGGAGCTGATGTGAATCAGGTGTTGGCAAGGTTCAGGATGGAGAGCCGGAGCACACTAAGGGCTAGACAGGTACAGTGTCTGAAATCACATGAGGTCTGGTATAGACCTGAGTTTTCCCATGCAGTGGGAGCTGTCAAAGAGTTAGGAGCCAATTCGGAGAAGTGAGTTCTCAGGGAGTTTGAGAGGGACCAGCAGTAGGTATACATGCAGGGTCAGGACTTCACTACATGGATTTGTAGGTTCGGATGTGGAAGGGTACTCGAATGACAGGAGGTACACCACGGGATGTGTGGTGCTTTGTCTTCAGGATTGAGCTTGAAGAGGGATACAAACCAGGAAACAAATTAGACGGGGTACAAGTATAGGTATAGTGCAGCTATTTATCTCCAAGTGGGAGATTGTTAGGTTGTGGATCTAAAAGCTTCACTGATGCAAACAGGAGAAGGCCATTGGAGGGGTTGTTGAAGGTTGCTGAGTTGCAGAGAAACTGGGGTCGGTCTGATCAGTCGACGTCGGTAGGATAGCAAAGAGAAGCAACCGACGTCGGTCAGGGATCGACCGACGTCGGTCACCTCCAGGCAGACAGGGACCGACGTCGGTCGCCTATGTGGTTTGACTGTGAGTTAATTACGGGCAGTTGGTTGACGAACCAAGTGTTTGCATGATGAGTGCTAATTTTAGACTCATAGTTGCGGATCTAATTATTGTAATTAGATGTCTAATTATTGTTTGATGAGATCTATATAATAGACTCATGGTTGTATTGGAAACTTGTAGCTAGGGAGTAAGAGAGCATAATTATAAGCTCCTTCAGAGAGAGGTAGAGCAATGGTGCGTTCCTCCTAGTGCCACAGTACCAGGCGTGTTGGTGCTGGATTGGAGAGCCAGCTGGGTTCTTCAAGTATGTATGATCTTGGTCATCAGGTGAGCATGGCCCTTATAGGAGATCTACATGGTAAGTAAGATCGTTGATCTATAGGTGTGTGTGTGTGCAAGGTCGAGGTTCACAGGTGTGCAGAACCATTTATTGATCTGTAGGTTGGAGATCAGATAGGACAGTAACACAACAGGGAGCAAGATCAGGCAGGATCTACTTGGAGTACGGTGTGTACTCATTGGTATGTACATGGAGTACATGGAGAGCTAAGTGGAAGGCATGGCTGTTCCTTCCATAAGTAAGGTCTATTGAGGTGTAGGTTGTTGCAGGTTTAGGAGAGATCTACTTGAAGTACGTTTGAGTACTTGTGGAGTGCGTGGAGCACTTGTGGTGTGCGTGGAGCATAGGTATAAGGTGAACACCAACTCTGTGTTTGAGTTGGGTGTTGGGACCTAGGAGAGAGAGCTTTGAGGGAAGATTTACTGTTTATCATCTAGAGGTGTGTGAGCCCTAGAGGTGTGTAAGGAAGAAGAACTGTGGCAGTCTTCTTTGTTGTATTTCCTTCTGAAAGAGTTATTAATACGAGTTGTGTATTGTCTCTCATATGCTGTGTTATTCTGAATTCTAGTTACTTGTTGATTCTGGTTATTTCCGCATATTAAGTTGCTTGGTATTTGGTAATCAATTGTATGCTTTCGGTGTTTCGCATCCTGACAAGTGGTATCAGAGCTAAGGTTGCAGGAAGCAGGGTTTGTGTTTGGTTACAGGGCACTCACAGGGGTTTCTGATCGAGTGGGAGTAGAGCAACTGTAGATCAAAGTAAGCTAAGGATGGAGGAGTTGAAAAGCACAGATGGTCACTCACGGTCTGATGGAAAGAAAGAGCATGTAAAAGAATATTGTTGGTTGGTAGCAGATCAGCATGAAGAAACTAAAGAAGTAGATGTTGCAGGTGTTGTTGTACAAGATGCTCTGGGAGGTTTCTTGGATAAAGTTGAATCTTGGTTAAAATATTTGGTTGCCTCTTTCCATGCAGCCCCAGGTAGAGGAGCTGGTGAGCCTTGCCAAAGGATTGGCAAAGGCGAAGTGAAGCTAAAATTGCAGGCGGCCAACACATAGGTGTTGATGAATGTCATGCAGGTCCCAGGTTTGGAGATATGGCTAATTTTTTTAGAAAGATTGGGTGATGAGAGATGCACAAGAACTCTCATAGTGGTAGCACTTGAATTAGCTGGTGGTAAGAAAATAGGTACTCTTTATCTACTTGTTTATATTACTGATTCTTCTTCTGTTGCGGAGACGTGGCTTCATAGGCTTGGTCACATGAGCAGGGAGGAGATGCATGTTCTTAAGTGGAAGACGGATATATTTGACAGGCTTAAGAACTGGAAAGCCTTGGTGTTCTTGGAGGAGATGGCAGACAAAAATCAGTGGATGGGCTGGATACTTCTGAGCAAGGGCAGTTTGGACATGGGGATTGATTCAAAGGAGCTCGCGGGTAAAAATTCATCACTCACAGGCGAACACAGACACCGGCGTCAGTCAAGAGGAATCGACATCGAACAGACAGGTGCCGATGTCGATCATGTGCAGACCGAAGTCGACGGTGTCAGGTAGGGTAAGAACGACGTTGGTCAGGTGGACCGACGTCGATAGTAGGTAAGACCGATGTCGGTCAGAGGACCGACATCGGTAGCAAGGACACCAACATTGGCAGGTTGGTAGTCAGGGACAAACGCATGGGAACCGACGTCGATCAGATGCAGACTGTGGAGTGACTGAGGTCGGTCACTGTAACAAATTTTGGGTGGACAGCATGTTGTCAAGGAGTCTCAAACACCCATACAGAGGACTGAAGACGTAAGTAGGCCCTCAAATTTGTGTTCCTCTTCTTTATACTTGTTGCTGATTATAGAGCAGGAAGGATCCAGGAAACAGGTGGGAGCATGGCAGGATTATGATGCAGAACCAAGCAGGAGATTTGGTAGGTTTGCCAGCCGGATGAAAGCATAGAGACGAATGGATACCTTAGTTGAAGAATAGAGAGAATGGATACGTGAGACGGAAGACCAGGGATATGGTCTTGAGGAAGCTGCAGGATAGTGGTACAGGTTTTGACAGTGGGATGACAGAGCATGACTTTAGTCAGTGTCAGGGTAACTACTGTGGTTTGACTTACCAGGGGGATGGTGATTACAACATCATTCTGTTGCTATATGTGGATAGTATGCTAGCTAGCAGGTTTGTACATACATGGTTTTGCTGAGCTAAGGGTAAGATTAGTTTAGTGGCATGTCAGGAGGAGTTTGGAGTAGCAAAATTCTTTGGCATGGGAGACATGGAGATCACAGGTAGATTTTATCTCCAGTGGGAGCTGATGTGAATCAGGTGTTGGCGAGGTTCAGGATGGAGAGCCGGAGCACACTAAGGGCTAGACAGGTACAGTGTCCGAAATCACATGAGGTCTGGTATAGACCTGAGTTTTCCCATGCAGTGGGAGCTGTCAGAGAGTTAGGAGCCAATTCAGGGAAGTGAGTTCTCAGGGAGTTTGAGAGGGACCAGCAGCAGGTATACATGCAAGGTTAGGACTTCACTACATGGGTTTGTAGGTTCGGATGTGGTAGGGTACTCGGATGACAGGAGGTACACCATGGGATGTGTGGTGCTTTGTCTTCAGAATTGAGCTTGAAGAGGGATACAAACTAGGAAACAAATTAGATGGGGTACAGGTACAGGTACAGTGCATCTGTTTATCTTCAAGTGGGAGATTGTTAGGTTGTGGAGCTAAAAGCTTCACTAATGCAAACAGGAGAAGGCCATTGGAGGGGTTGTTGAAGGTTACTGAGTTGCAGAGAAACTGGGGTCGGTCTGATCAGCTGACGTCGACAGGATAACAAAGAGAAGCAACCGACGTCGGTCAGGGATCGGTTGACGTCGGTCACCTCCAGGCAGACAGGGACCGACGTCAGTCGCCTGTGTGGTTCGACTGCGAGTTAATTACGGGCAGTTGGTTGACGAACCAAGTGTTTGCATGATGAGTGCTAATTTTAGACTCATAGCTGCGGATCTAATTATTGTAATTAGATGTCTAATTATTGTTTGATGAGATCTATATAATAGACTCATGGTTGTATTGGAAACTTGTAGCTAGGGAGTAAGAGAGCATAATTATAAGCTCCTTTAGAGAGAGGTAGAGCAATGGTGCGTTCCTCCTAGTGCCACAGTACCAGGCGTGTTGGTGCTGGATTGTAGAGCCAGATGGGTTCTTCAGGTATGTATGATCTTGGTCATCAGGTGAGCATGGCCCTTATAGGAGATCTACATGGTAAGTAAGATCATTGATCTGCAGGTGTGTGTGTGTGCAAGGTCGAGGTTCACAGGTGTGCAGAACCATTTATTGATTTGTAGGTTGGAGATCAGATAAGATAGCAACACAACAGGGAGCAGGATCAGGCAGGATCTACTTGGAGTATGGTGTGTACTCATTGGTATGTACGTGGAGTACATGGAGAGCTAAGAGGAAGGCATGGCTGTTCCTTCCATAAGTAAGGTCTATTGAGGTGCAGGTTGTTGCAAGTTCAGGAGAGATCTACTTGAAGTATGTTTGAGTACTTGTGGAGTGCATGGAGCACTTGTGGTGTGCGTGGAGCACAGGTATAAGGTGAACACCAACTCTGTGTTTGAGTTGGGTGTTGGGACCTAAGAGAGAGAGCTTTGAGGGAAGATTTACTGTTTATCATCTAGAGGTGTGTGAGCCCTGGAGGTGTGTAAGGAAGAAGAACTGTGGCAGTCTTCTTTGTTGTATTTCCTTCTGAAAGAGTTATTAATATGAGTTGTGTATTGTCTCTCATATGCTGTGTTATTCTGAATTCTAGTTACTTGTTGATTCTGTTTATTTCCGCATATTAAGTTGCTTGGTATTTAGTAATCAATTGTATGCTTCCGGTGTTTCGCATCTTGACATGATTAAGCATGCAAGTCTATGTGTGTTTTTGGGTAATATGCAGAGTGTTGAGCTATACTATTGATTGACTTTTAATTAATTATATGCCAAAGTAGTAAGTGCTAGATGTAAAATGCCTTGTGAGTCTCTTTGTATATAAGGAAATTTAATTTTAATGTGATAACCTTTATCTTTGGTTGACAAGGTGAAAAATAAAGACCAAATCATAAGAATAGATTCAAAGAAGGGTAAGGACCCGTAACAAGTTGAAAATGTGAGCATTGGACACTAACACTGAGGTAGACACTAGCATATTACACTAGTGTCTAGGACTATGCAAGTGTCCTGAGACCAAGAAACTAAGTAATGATTATGGAAAATAGGTTAGGGGCCCTTGTGACTGGGATAGGATGACATAAGATCACTAGAGGTGTAGCAAATAGGAAAAACTAGTCATAAGAAAGATCACAAGACCAAAATGACCACATGAAAAAGACTCACACTCATCATTAAGACCTTATGAAAGAGAAAAAATAGACATAGTACTTGTGTTTGATTGACCAAATTAGGGTGTTTACATTTACCCCGCTTTATTCTAGTAATGCAATGGAAATGAAAATACTAGAGTAAAATTAAAATAAAATGTGTACTTATACTTATGTGTGAGGATGTATTCTGGACCCAGCCCACTTTTTGTATAGAGAAGTGGATAGGCATTTCGATGCTAGCTATGAAGAGGAAATCTATAATGTGGGTGTCCCTTGTATTAAATCTAAGTAACTAACTAGATCATGAGAGATAATCCCTAATTTTGCCCACCCTAATATGTAGCTAAGTCTGAGAAGTAATTTGTGAACTATGGAGAAATAAGCCCTTCTTTGCCCCACTCTAGCATGTGACTAAGTCTAAGAAGTAATCTATAATTGTGGAGAAACAAATCCTGCTTGCCCCCATTCTGGTATGTAACTAAGTCTGAGAAGTAATCTATTTAGAGGTTGAAATTATCACCTGGCCTTCATAATTTAGGTCTGGTGACAACTATGGATCAACTATTGTAGTTAGTAATATGACCCAACTAATTGAAATCTTGGTGAGATCCTAGTGACAATATACATGTGATTTGATAGTCTATGAATAAAGAATGGTATAATTTACCATTTTATATGTATGATCTAGTGGAATCCTATGGGATCAAGGACATGTGCCCTACATCATGCCCCCAAATCTAATACCTAAGTAATGTAGATATGTATACTGTGTATAAATATGTGTCCATATAAGGATGGTATATCATGTACATGCACCCATAGCCAAAATTAGAGTCTGGACTTGTGTCAAAATCCTATGTAAAATCTAAGAATATGAAACAATATCTAACTAGATCATGAAACCTTATAAATATTAGTCAACCTATGTGTTTGACGATATGAGTCAATATATGTATCTAAATTAAGCTGTGTGCCTAAGTATCTATGTATTTGAACCACTATATGTTTGAGTATCTAAACCACTATATATCTAAGTATCTAAATCTGGAAGTTTGAGTCAAACTACGTATTTAAGTAGAATTGTATTAGTGTAAATAATTTATATATGCCCCATTTTTGGTGAGAGAGCTAAAACTTAGATAAAGGTTTCAAAGATAAAGTGTTATCAGTATGCAAGTGAGTGATAGTTAGTGTATACACACAATATTTTTAAACTTTATCAATCACTGATGCTTTTTCTCTTACAAGAACTCATTGAGTCTCAACCTCTCCTAGTGCATGCCTTAAAGGGTTCACTACGAAAGGGGTGGGTATGCCTCTGGTGCTTTACAATATTATTTTTCCCTATACCTCTACTTAAAACCAATACAAATCCCTCCTACACATTTCCCTAATATTTAAAAACTCCTTTACACTCTTCCCTAAATTATTCATCACCTTAAATATCTCACACCTAAGCCAAAACCCATTTTTACCACCTTATCAAATGTAGTTGATTGGGTTAGCTTAGTTATGGGAATTGAGCACATTACGAGACTAAGTCAGCCTAATTGATTTAGTCCAGGACATAAGTTCTCTATTTCTTAACTAACTATGTTAATTGGGTCAACTAAAATTATGAAAGGGTGTAGGGGCAAATCTAGGTAGATATACACACCCTTCACCCCATTTCTAATAAAGAGAATCACTCTTTTTTCACTTATTTATTTATTTATCTGCCATTCTACTTGAGGAGTCATTTCTTGGGGTTTCATAATTTTTGGAGAATAATCTTGTCTTGTGGAAGTGTCTTGGATGCATAAAAGTCTTATAGCTTAGAGATGACCTATCTTTGTGATCCTTATGAACCACATCAACCTCTTGTAAGGTACCATTGGCCAAGGGATAGATTGCCACTCAATGAGTTAATCTTCAAGGTAAGTATTCCTAACTCTTACTCTAATTTTTTTAGTAGATATATTTGCATTTATAATGGCTAATGAATGTATTATCTCTCTTTTCTTAGGATTACCTCTACATTGACTGGAGTAGAGTTCTTATTTGCATGTTTATTGTTTATGTTATCCCCCATTTATGCCACAAACTTTGATGAGCACTAGATTAGATTAAATTTAATTTTTTATTGCATTAAAATACCAAAACCTAGCTAGGGTTATTATGTGGTATTGCTTGACTAGAGGATATAGAACCCTATCTAACCATGTCATACAATAAAATATCCCTTAGGTAGGTTTAGTGGAGCCATATTGGTCATAATCCCAAAATAACTTTGCACCAAAATAACTTAAATTTCAATAGGCAAGGCATTGTATTTATATCAAATGGATTTAACTCCAACCCGAGGTGAGTCAAGGTGGAGTTTAGATATGGAATGGGTTTAAACCTAATCTAGGTGAATCAAATATAACCCCAATACATTTAATAATTTTCAAGTAATTATGATTTTCAATGAATAGGCATGGGTCTTCAAAATAGATATTTAAGGATATTTTCAAAGAGCTTAACAACTCATAAAGGCAATAATGAAAGGCTAGGATATTTGAATTTTTTAATTACCCTTTTTAGTTATTCATTAATTTCACATGGATAATTTAACTATGTTCTTAATTTGGTTTAGCTTGTTAATTGATTCTGATCAACCATTTAGATATTTCAAGATTTGATATTTGTTCATGTTCCCCACTTAATAGGTCTATAGGCAAAATTGATTATTATAATGTCTTAGGATGATTGGGGATGAAGCCATGAGAGGTTATTGTTGCACACAATAACATACCCAAATTAGAGATGTCTCAATGTGATTCTAAGAATTGATGAATGATACACAATCAAATTTGAGATGTTTAGTGATTTTTAGGCTTAATTTTCAATGGTCAGTAGGAATCGATCTGAAGTTCAGTCGAAAGCCAGCTGTGACCAATTTTAGGTGTCTATAGCTTACCCCTATTTGGAAATATGTTACAAGTTGTAGGAATAGTAACATATTATAAAATAATGAAATAGGCCAAAAATAAGATAATGATTGAAGAAAAAGCTCCAAACAATATTTGGGAAGCATATAATGATGCCCCCTTGAGGAAGTGGTCGACACATACGATTGATGGATGGTTCCTCAAAAACAAGCAAGAAGAAGAATGAAATTAACCCATGGGTGAGATTAATAAATTGATAAAATGCTTGCATGTATTGATTTTAAAAGTACTAACTTACCTAAAGGAAATTATAATCAATAACAAAGGTTAATATGCTGAGTTGCCCATAGGTGGTTATAATCAGTGGCATAGACATATGCCCTAGTTAGGGTTGATGAGTGGTTATAATCATTAAGATGATTTGGATTGAAAAATGATTTTTGATTATGCCCCAATAGGTAAAATTTGCGAGTGTAACTCAAGGATATAACCTATTATATAAATTAAAGATGAGTAGGCATGAACATAAATGTGATGGTTTAATCACTAAAGAAGCCATAAACAACTAGGCATACAAGGATGTGAAAAGTGATGAATAGAAGAATAAAATTTGATCAATGTGTATGATTTATTTATACCTAATTAAGTGAAGATGTTCATCCTTATTAGCATTAATAAAACTAGAATGGTTAATGGGTTGATTCAATCAAAGAGGGTGGGAAGATTTTCCAAGGTTACCAAGGAGAAAATGTTATGGCTTCATTGCTTGTAAGACTTTCCAAGCTGATTTTTGCTATAATACGTGACAGTATCCATCATGATAGAAAACCATGATAACTTGGCTGAAATATGCATAAGGACTGACTCTTGACCCAATAAAAACTTGAAATCAATGCATCAATGATAAAAACCATGATGACAATCTTGACGTATGAATATGGATAGAATCAAGAATAATGCACAAGGAATCACCTAATGAACACATATAAACTTAGTAGAGGCATAACAAGGAAAGCAAACAAACAGGTAAACAAATAAAAAAATAACTAAGGAAACAAACACACAAAAAGCCTAAAATTAAAAGGAAAAGAAAGAATCCTCAAAATGGATTTCCCCTAGTAGGGTAGATTGAGGATGACTAAATAGGCTTAGACAAGACAAATGTTTTTGGATTTTTGAGGTATCTTAACTCATCAGAGATTGATTTAATGCCACTCATAAAATGGTGAGAACGTTGGCTTAGGTTGCTCATAAAATGGTGAGAGAATATGGAAAAGGGGGATTGAGCTGACATCAATATTAATCAAGCACAACTTACATAGTCCTAAAATGACCTCAAGTCATAGTGGCTCTAGCACATAAAAGGCAGTGAGAACTGACTAGGTCACAACAAGTTCTAAAACTAATGAGAATGGTAATGGAAAGGTGATGTGGAAAAGCATGATAAAAGGTGTTGTTCCTAATTTTCCCATAGGTGGTTATAATTAATTAATAACAACATAGGTCTGTGATACTGATTTACTCATAGGTGGTTATAATCAATAGCAGTAGTCAAACATAAATTAAAGATAACTTGTCATATCCACTATCACACTAATTTCATAAACTATCATTTAAACATAGAATTATAAAACTAATGAAACTAGATCAAAATTCCCTCACAAAAGGTGAGGGAATAACCAAAGTAACTTAGATAAAAGGGGTAGGCAAGATGCCTAAAAATAAGCTTTGGTCTAGTAGATATAGCATGGTAAGAGGGCATATAGTATGACATTATTTAGGATGATGTGGTATGATAATCACATAAAATGATATGAGGGTTACCCCAAGTGATAGGGTAAGGTAAATGGTAGGGTATGCAACAATGGCAAGGGAATGGAAAAATGAAAATGACAAGGCATATGGCAAATAACAATGACAAGGGTATGGTTTTTGCCAAGTGGAAAAGGTATGGTTTTTATTTTTGGCAAAGGTGATTATTTTTGTTGTTCTTGCTGATGTGGAGATGCACATCCTAATAGACATATAATACAACTAAAATAATCAATCATGTAAATTTCTAGCCCACACCTCTTCAAAATAGCTACTCTATCAAGAACCTATTGCAAATTTGGATTCTAAGAATGTTGTGATCTTCATTGGTCATTGATTTTATTTCCTTCAAAATGTCAAGATAAGGTATCTTTATAGCCTTTAAAAATAAAAGTACAGTCAATGATGGTAAATATAGATAAATATTGGATGATAAGTCTTATTTGACCATGTAAAGGTGGATGGTAATGGAATGTATAATGGTTGGGTGACAAATGAAGATTGAGATTTTTAGGCACACATAATGTTGTTAATTCTAGATTTTACATAATTTTGGTTATGGTGGGGTTGAAGACTTCTAAATATTCTCTCAATAAGACCACCATATTTTTCTATTTTTTGGGCCTGAGAGTAGCTACCATTTGATTATGTTGTAGATTGGAAGCTATACTGATTGTATCTTTGATGATGTCTTCATCAAGTAGTGAAGTACTGTTGTGCTCAGTTATTTGTGCCTTGATGAGGTTTTCATCAATGAAAGTGTCTTGATTGTCCTATAACACCTCTTAGAAGGTTTCACTAAGGAACATTGAATTTTTCATTTGATTGCTTTTTAGTGCCTTTGAAAAGGTTTCACTAAAAGATGCTAAGTTTAGACTTTGATTATCCCCTAGCACCTTGAAAAGGTTTCAATAGGAGATTATTCTTCTTCTGCATGAATGTGGTCTTGGCCACCCTGATATTATATAATTGATATGTTGCCATGGATACAATTCAACAAGGTGTGATTCTATCGGTCCCAATTGACACTTATGGGAGATGGAATGGTAATATACTGGTTAGGTTGGTTGGTGTTAATGACATGTGGAATGGTAATGGAATGGGGGAAGGTAGCACAATTTTCATAGAAGATACTAGGATAAATTGTGTTGAAGCTAAAGTAATAATCCTAAAAAACTATCAAAGGATCACAGATATATTCGAATTGATCTATGAGGCATGTTTCACCAATATTTTAACAACTATAAACGTATTCTGATTCTAAATCTAATTTTGAGTCAAGGGACTCTAAATCTATTATTGAGGCTGATGTTGATTATGCTTATGGTGCTAAATCTGATGTTGGTTCAAGAATAAAACCTAACTTCAATGTTGATTCTTCATCAGTTATGAATTTTGTTACAATGATGTCTTGTTGAATGTTTGGTATTGGATAAGTAACGACTTGTGATGGCATAATGGGCTCCACAAAGATTGATTTATCAAAGTGAGACTCCTCTATGAGGGGAAAAAGGTCAAGAGACAACTCTACAGAGACTAGCTTGTCTAGGGAAGGCTATTTAAAAATAGGCATATGGTCAAGATAATGATTTACCTAAAGGTGATTATAATCATTAAGAAGTGACTCAACAAAGACTGGCTTGTCAGAGTGAGACTCCTCAATAACAATTATAGGATTAAAAGGTGATACATCATAGGTTGACTCTTCATAAATAGTTAGCTCAACAAAAACATCATCGATTGGTTGGTTCTCTTAGCTTTGGTTTTCAAGCAGTTGTAAAACACTAGTTTTGAATATATCTTGGTCTTCAAATGATTGGCTTAGTTGAAGAGGTTTTGATTGGCTCGGTTTTGGTTGAATGATTGGTAAGGGTTTTGTAAAGTGGAGAATGGTTGGCAATGGATGAAGAATGGCAGATAGTTAGATAATGATAGGCTTAATAAAGGTTTCTTTATGGCCTAATATAGTCACTATGACCCATCTCATTGTGATGTCACAACCTCATTGGGATAACGAGCTATCATACTTGGAAGGGCCTATAATGGTAATGGTAAGGAGTTATGAAGCTTGTTTGCTTGCATAAGCCAAAGGATGAGGTCCTAAAATAGAAATGGTAGGGCATAGTGGATCTTGGTTGCTTACACAAGCCAAAGGATGAGGTCCTGATATAGAAGGGCTAGGGCATTGTGGAGCTTGGTTGCTTACACAAGCCAAAATATGAGGTTCTAATATAGAAACGATAGGGCATTATGAAGTTGGGTGGCTTACACAAGCCAAAGGATGAGGTCTTGGTATAGAAATGGTAGGGAATTTTAAAGCTTGATTACTTACACAAGCTAAAAGATGAGGTCGTGGTATAAAAATGGTAGTCTTTGGATGCTCAGGAGCTTGGTAGCTCACACAACTTGAAGGAGGGTTAATAATATAGGTGTCAAAGTGGACACCATGATTGGTAAGGGGATGAAGGTCATATGTCAATCATCCCAAAGAAAGTAACACCACATTCCACTCTTGAGGATCTTAGCTTTGTACCCTAAATTAAGGATCGTAAGGAGGATAAGGATCCATCTCACAAACTACTTCTTCACCATAGGGGTCTCAAACAAAGTCAATTTATGCCACCATTCTATCATAACTTGGATTGTACATGGATCCACCATAAGTGTAATGAGACATATCCACATTAATGATTAACACTCCAAAAAAGGCCTAAAGTTTTAAAAATTCTAAAAAATAATGTCCAAAGGACAAATGGTTAGAACTTGGTCTAACTTGGTTGAGGGGTGGAGATGTATCTCCAATATGATCTATGTTAAAACTTAGTCTGAAACAATATAATGCCAAATATCTAATTTCAAATATCTCAAACTATTGGGCCCCTATTTTAACTAAGTATAGATCCACACCAACTTGTTATAATCTTGGCATGAGGCAATCACTTGGCATGATTTCTATTTTGGTATCTTTTACACCAGCTGGAGGAATCAACACACATCTTGTGACAGTTGATAGGTGGTTAATTAACACCTAGATTTCTAGGGCATCTTCAAGAGTGGATACATTATGTGACTATAGTGCAAAGGATGCAAGGTGATGGAGCCAGTAGAATGATCAACAAAGGCTCCAACTTAGCACCCAAAATGCACTCTTCACCCTAGCAAGGAGATGCTCCTATGTGCTATAAAATAGAGTTTGAACTAGTGAGAAAAGAGACACAAATTTAGGTAGTGAAGCTCTAAAGAATTGGTTCTAGATACAGTGTTTTGATTGTCATAAAAACTTAGGATGAACTCAAATGCCTTGAAGGCTCTATCTGTACATGCCCAGGATCGCTTGTGAGCCTCTAGGCTGTATAGTAGCTTTAGCTAAACATTTTATCTATTTATATATAAACATAAACTCATTTAAGTTGAATTTTCATTAATGAGGATGAATGTTGATTCAAATTATGTTCAAACTATTTTATGCATGCTTGGCATCACTAGTTAAATACGAGATGGTTATAATGTTGTAAGTTACATATAGTTATGTAAGTGTGATTTTTGCAAGATTTTGGTTTAGGTTGTTAATGGCATTCATTTTTAAATTGTTGACATTATCATGTCTTAAAGGAATAGTCTAAGTATGGAATGGTTCATGTGCCAAGCATTGATATCCTTGTTAAAAGTGATAACCTTAGCATGATCACTTCATCTAAAGCATCCCCTTGACTTGTCTAGTTCCTATATGATGCTAGACTTAGCTTGATAAAGGCTTGCACCCTTATGACCAAACTAAGCCCCAAAATAGGCTTGTGCCTATAGAACCATTAGGCATAGCCCAAAAAATGTTGTGATAATGAATCTACCACAAGATTTCTTTAAATAACCAAGTCCCATAGTGGAAACTTGTGTTAGGGCACAACTAACCCAATGTAGGCATCGATTCTTTCTCTACTAAACTTTGGGTGAGCATATAAGGCTTTTGCCTTATGTGAGTTGATGCCAGCATAGTTGAGTGATAAATTTTGAGTGATATGTGAACATTTTATGTTTATGCCTAATTTTAGTGAGTCTCAAATTGACTTGGACAATCAGATAAGTGCGTGACTCCTTAAATGATGAATTGACCCCTTTTCTACAACATTTTGGTTTCATTTCTAAGACTTATGTTGAATTTTGTTGTTGCAATGGTGTGACATAACAATTCTCTAATTCTCCCTTGAAAACATTGAGTAATGGTTACAATAGGTGGAAGATAGGTTTGTACTAAAGCATCCAACCTGTAGAGGACAACAATTGATAAAGTGGGTTCAAGACAACCTATATGATGTTCTATATGAGATCTTATTTTATGAACTACCTGAGCATGTGTACCAATGGTTGGCTACCTATGCAACCCATAACAGATGAAGCTATGGACAACACCTTGAATGGATGAAAGAGCACTTAGAGAGACTTGAGACTCTAGATGTCGCATGGACTAGAGTAGTAGACAAATGGTGGCAATGAGTGTTGAATAGTTACATGTTTGAGTTCACTATTTTCACATACTCCTACCTTGAAAAAGTAGAGTATCAGTTTTTACATGAACCTAAAGGCACATTTATGAAAGAGGTTGGTGCATAACTCAAGAAACTAATGGTGGATTATGGCTTTGAAACTATGAGAGTGGAAGGCTAAAGTCTTTTCACATATGAGTAATGCAATAGGGAATAAGGGGATGTGTAGGTGAAGCACAATGGAAGTGGATTAGTAGATTGACACCTGAGAGCTACGAGATAGACTTATAAAAATAAAAGGCACAAGTTGATGGAAAATTTGGAACTTGGAAGTGCCAAGAGAACTTGTAGTGAATGGGAAGGGCATGATGAAGGATCTCTTGAATTATATCAATGCCACGAGGAGAGAAACAATGAGGCCATAATTTGAGCTCAATAGTTGTTGGGTGTAGAATGTACTAGGTTCTTACATAATTTTTTAACTGAAGATACACCATATGCACCTACCCCCTTTGACCCTATAACATAAGCTCATGTGTTAAACCCTCCACAAGAAGAAAGAAGAGTGATAACTGACCCTATTTTCAACATAGACTTTGGACATTTTATGGCTTAGAGTATAATGTTGTAATCAAATAAGTTGTTCCTTATGAGGAGTTGAGAGAAGATACCTCTAGACCATTGATAACTAGTTCACCAAAATAGAATATAAGCATAAACATGCTAGCTCAGCCAATGTCAGTTTCGTAGACTGGCTAATAGCCCACAAGAAGTGGCTCGATTGTAAAAGTGTGTAGTATAATGCCATCATCATCTATGATACCAGTAGTAAAAATGGGACCAATGCCCAACATAATGGTTGAAGGCATTGGAGGGCCACCACCAAGTCAAGTATCAAGGGGACAAACACCTTAGATGACAACTATCCTCCCAAAAAAAATCTATTATGAGATGGCCATGCACTTTCTAGAGTATCATGGTGTGGAAAATGTCATACAGCATGTGGTAAAGTGTGAAATACAATCATGCACTTAGGGCATCTCCCAATTAGAATGCAAGGCAACCTAGTTCATGATAACTCTACTTGATTGTGCCCATACTTGGTATAGAAAATTTGACTTTAACCAGACTATGGCTGACTATGACACTTGAAGGAAGCATTTCTAAAGGACTTCAACATTCCAGAGTTTGCACAATAGAGCATCACTGCACTCAAGGAGATTAACCAATATCTCTTAGAGAGCATGGACCTATATAATGTAAGGTTCAAAACTTTCCTTTCCAAGCTTCCTTATGATATTCACCCCTCCTAACATGCACAATGTTAATTAAAGGATTTATAGTGTCATTCAAAAGAGTGGTACCCATGAAGACATTCACAGACCCTTGTGAAGTGCTTAAATCCATGCTCAAAATCGAGGTAGTCAAAAACATCAATACTGGGATCAACCCATAAATGAAGGTGTAGATTGTGTCTATGGCCTTCCAACTCTAGAAGTTAACTATTAGTTCGTTGTAATATGCTCAAAGTGGATTATGGTGTACCGAATATAAGATAAAAGGCCATAATAGGAATAACTACCCTTGAAGGAATTTACACACATTACATCTAAGTTGTGAGGTCTATCATGAGGCAAAAAGATGTTCATAGCTTTCCTTTATTACAATGCACTAGTCAGGTTAACACAACCATTTATTTTTAGTTGTATGATGCCTACACTGGCTATCAAGTAATTGATGAGATGCATGAGAATATGGAAAGAGGTGCATGACAAGCCACTGAAATAGTTAGAGGGAAAGTTAACCAAGGAAATGAGGGATATATCCAACAAAAATTAGGATATGGGATGCAATGAGGTGCCAAATGGTGAAGCAGAGGATGTAATGGAGAAAGATTCCCACTGTAATCATGCTACAAGTATAGCTCGATAAATCATTATCAACATAATTGACCTATAATCCATCATGTGGGTATTGTCGATGAACACATACGTTCTAAGAATGCACAAACTATTAAAAAAAGTTAGCCCAAGGTAGGCCTGGTATAGACAAGGGCACATGAATGATCAGGCACAAGCTGAAAGTAGAGAGGTAGGATCCAAAGGCACAACCAAATTGTATAGAGATAGTCAAGGTCTAGGTGAATACTTGAAGTGGATTCATAACAAAGTAGTCAAGGTGTAGGTGAATACTTGAAGTGGATTCATAACAAAGACACTAGTTACACCAATGCCTAAGTTATGCCTAAAATATAGGGAATAGAGTCATACTAAGCACATCATGTGACTTGAGCCCAAAGTGGTGCCTTACCCAGACCCTACATGCTAAAAATATGCATTATAGTAGGTGATGAATGTGATCCATAACTTACAAATATAGCTCCAAGTGGTGTGAGACCTAGACCCCTAGGTTATTGCCTCATGCAAGAAGTAAGATAGCCATGAGGATGAGATACAAGAGCTAATGAAGATCTTGTGCCTCCTATAGATGAAGGAAATATTGCCCTTGTTGAAGAATTTACTTTTTGAGCATGCAGGTAAAATCTAGTTGAAATCATTGTACCACACATGGAGAGGACATGAGAATTTAGGCATACACAAAATATAAAGTATGATAAAGAAATCCTTGTGAATGCCACCATTGATGGATGGTTTGTATGTGAGGTCCTTATGGACACAGGCATTGAGGTTAATATCTTGACCAAGAATGCATGGGAGAAGATGGATAAGCTGGCCTTGACGCCTTCTCCTCATGTGATTTTAATGGCCAACAAGACTTGAGTGCAGCCCCTCAAAATTCTCAAGAGTGTTATTGTAGATATCATGGGCACTAAATTTTGCACTAACTTCAAGGTGATCAAGTTGGTAGAATAAGATAATTATCCAACACTCCTGGGAAGGCCATGGTGTTACATGAATAATGTAGATATACACTTTATGAGGTGTTATATGACCTTTGAAAATGGTAAGGAGAGGTTAGTGATACCCCTCTCAAGTTACCAAGGACCCCCCTATGTAGAGAGTGTTGATATTGAGGATGAGATCAACCATTTATATAACATCATGACATAAAACAGTGAGACTCTAAACCCTAATGATCAAGGAGTAATCTATTGAGAAGATGGACCGTTAGACTCAGACACCACTGATGTTGCTTATCACTGATGGTTTGAAGAAGCTTATGAAACCACTGGTCGGAGGTGTGCCACTTAATGCATGTGAAGGCATCAAAACCTATGAAGATTGACTGGGTCTAGATTGATCACACTTTAAGAAGATGGGTCCCTTGTAATAAGAATAATGAAAAGAGAGTACTTCACCTGAGTAAAGGCAAAATTTTGGCATTCCCAAGATATGAGGGGAGAGAACCTATGGAAGATTATGTTTGTGACCTCAAATCATGCATCCCAAAGGAGGTAAATAATATGGTCACACTATTGTATACTTTAAAGAGCATTGTCTCTCATTGATGGGTAGTGTAAAGGCCTATTTTGATGACTTGGAAAGATGTGAAACTAGCTATATGCACTAGATTTAGGAAAATCAATGAGGACATGGACATATCTACCTACTCTAGTGATTCTGACCCTATATCACTTGTGTGTGTATGTGAAGAAACTTGGACTATCTGTGGTGAGAATGCCCTAAAGAACTTATGGGTGCACACCTTCTATAGAACCTTGAAGATTTGGGTGTGAGCATGGTATGTTGTCCACAAAATGCACCATGAGATAAAAAATTGTGATGTGCTTAAGGATCAATTCATGCACACCTTCTCCTTTCTTCATAAAACCTATAATTGATTGAGCCACTATAAGTAATTCGAAGGGTAGTGTTTGAGGAGACTACAATCTTAGAGGAGTGCCTAAATTATATGTTTATGGATAAAGGGTTAATAGTCCCAAGTTTATTTGAAGATAAAGTGCTCAATAAAGACTTGAGTGACAAAGATAGTGATATCTAGAAGGCATGAAACTATAAAAACTTGATAGGCAAAAATAAGCTAGTGCGCTAAGTAAAGGATAGTGTCCTCGACAAAGAAAACCCTTCTCATCTTTGCATAGAAACAACTAAGGGCACCAAGAAAGTCAAGGACTTGCATTAGGAAAGGAATGAAACCTACTATGTACCACTAAAAACTACCAAGGTAGACATTAGTTTAGAAGGGGAACCAAAGATGGCTAGTCCTGGCACATATTGGTCTGTTGCAGAGCTGGCATAAATCTTGGATCTCCTAAAGGATTTCTAAGACTCATTCCCTTAGAATTATTGAGATATGAAAGGAACCCATTGATCCTTTTAGAATATGAGCATAAAGCTGATGGATGGCATAAGACCTGTCAATAAATTCCCTTATAGAATAAACCCCAATCTTCATGCCAAGGTCAAAATGGAGATTGATGATATGTTAGCTACATGTGTCTTCTACCTAGTACAAGAATATGAATGGGTGATCCCCATGGTTATTAGCATCAAGAAGGATGGGTGCATCTGTGTTTGTATATATTATAGGCTATTAAATGTTTCCTGCATTAATGGCCCTTTATTGACTTTGTTCATTAGGGAAGTCTTGGATGGCATCATAGGTTGTAAAATATACACTTTCAATGATGGGTTGTCAGGATACCATCAAGTCCAGATTGAGGAAGAGGACAAGCCTAAAATAATCTTTGTGATAGAATAGGGTTATTTTGCCTAAAATGTGATGCCCTTTGGAATCAATAATGTGCTAACCATATTATCTAGAGTTGTGATCACCGCATTTAAGGATTTCATTCACAAGTTCCTCCAAGTGCATTTAGATGACTAGACTATTTATGGGCTTGTAAGGAAACATTATGATAATTTTTGCCTCATGTTTGAAAGGTGTAGATAGTTAAAAATATCTTTAAACCTCAATAAGTGCATCTTCATAACACCATTTGACACCTTTCTCAGGCACATCATCTACAAAGATGGTTTGCTCGTAGATCCTGTGAAGATTGCAATTATTCTACAACTCTAGACCCCTTCCACATAGAAAGGTGTTTAGACCTTTCTTGGCCATTGTGGTTACTATATAAATTTCATAAGGAGCTATTCAAATATTTCAATGTTTCTAGAGGAGCTATTGCACAAGAATAGCCCATTTTATTGGGGTGCAATGCAAGAAGATGCTTGTAAAACTCTAATTTCTTGACTAGATGACTCTATTCCATGTCCATGTCCATGTCAATGCATCTGGATCTACAATTGGCACCATTTTGGCATAACCCAATGAAGACAAAATGGACCATCCCATCTCCTTCACAAGTAAGAAGCTTACCCAAGTAGAGTAGAACTATACAACAATCGAGTGCGAGGCACTTGCCATGGTCTATGCCCTACAAAAATTTAAGAAATACTTGTTAGTAACCCCATTCATATTCTTCACTAACCATGATATGCTTAAGTACCTTTTAAACAAGCTTATTTTCCATGTGAACATTTGTAGATGGATAGTTCTATTTCAAGAATTCTAGTTTTTGGTTGTCGTGAAGCCTAGAAAACAAAACTTCAGCCTAGACCATTTATCCCACATCAATTCTGGTGATGTGAAAACACCTATTAAGGATGACATGATAGATGTGTAACTCGATAGGGTTTAGCACATATTGATGTTTTAGTGAAGATAACTACTTTTATAACATCTAGGTATGTGCCCTAAACTATGGAAACCAAAGAAAATAAATGTCTCATAGTTTATGTCACCCCCTTTCAGCTCTTTAGTGTGGAACTATATAAATTAAGTTAAGATGAGGTCCTACACTAATGTGTTTTGGAATATGAAAGGGACTTTATCTTATAAGAGATACATGATAGGATAATAGGAGGCCATAATTCTAGAGATGCTATAGCACACAAGGTGTTACAATCAGGCTTGTGATGGCCAAGTTTGTTCCAAGATATAGAAGACTGTGCCAAGGCATGTGACATATTTCAGTGTACAAGGAAGCCCAATCATTGGGATGAGATGCCTCTCATCCCCATTATTTCCTAGATAGCATTTGAAAAATGGGCCATTGATTTTGTTGGTCTGATCACTCTTGAAGCAAGATGCACAAGTGTAAGATATATTCTAATGACCATCAATTATTTCACCAAGTGGGTCGAGGCAATGCCAACCAAAGATTGCACAACCACCATAGTTGTAAATTTTATATGGGGAAACATCATAAGTCACTATGGGTGCCCACTCATTTTGACTAGCAATAGAGACACACACTTCATCAATGAAATTGTGTAGATCCTCCTAATCAAATACATGGTGGTACACCATAAGATAACTCCTTATCATCCATGAATGAATGGCACGACTAAGGCATTTAACAAAATATTGGGGACGTGCCTCATGAATATATATGATGTTGGTCACCAAGATTAGGTTGATCGAGTGTGAATAGTGTTGTGGGCCTACTAAACCACCTACAAATGCCTAAATAAGGATATACTATTTCAACTAGTGTTTGGTGTAGAGGTGGTTTTACTGATGGAGTTCATGGTACCCTTATTGCACATTTCACATATTGGTTATTTGGATGAACAATAATTATTGAGTGTGTGGCTGGAAGACTTAGAGTGCTTGGATGAGGTACATACCCAAGCAAGATAGAGCCAATAGATAGAGAAGGCATGCAAAAAGTTATGGCATGACAAGCATATAAAGCACAAGGTACTTATTGAAGAAGCATTGGTCTTACTTTATCACTCTAAGTACCTCAAGCACCCAGGAAAGCTACAAATTAGGTGGATGGGCATTTATGTCATCCAAAACATATTGGAGATAGGCACATGCAAGCTATCCACATGATTAGGTGAAATGATCCCTGGGCATTTCAACAGTAAAAGACTGAAGCCTTATAAGTAATAGGATGGCATTTGCACTATTAGACACCAAATTCTTGGTCATAAGTCACTTATATTATGTTGATCAGAATAAATTTTGGTGCAATCCAAATGTTTCCTTATGATTGGTGGTGTTATTGGTGATGAGTGAATAAGTGAGGCACTTTTAAGCCCATAAGAAAACTATTCTATCACTTGCATGCATAACTCTAGTCAAGGGAGTCAAGCATGGATGCTTTCTAGCACCTGAGGCTAGAAACCTAAGTTTATGGGCACATGGAGTTTTCCAAACTTTGAAAAATATGAGTACCAAGTGACAAAAGGAGGCACACAAGATGATCATGTGCAAGAGATATAAAGAAGGTGCACAAGATGATCATGCACAAGAGATCAATAGAGGAGAGTGAAGTACTAAAGAACCAGTGTAAGAATTTGTATGGGGTAGGATAAGCTATGGCAAGAGATGAAAGTGTAATAAATTGACTAAGGAATGGAAGTAGATTTGAAAAGAAGCACATCAAGAAAAAAGGAGATGAAACTGAGGAGGTTGAATCATGTACATGTGAAGTGCTATGCCCAAGTTTCCATAAGAAGGGCGAAGGTCATGCCAAGGTGAAAAAAACACAAGAGGAAGATTATCTAGACAATTTGGCATCCACCTACTAGTAGGTAGAAAGTGATAGTTTGAAAACACCTATCACTTTACTGAAAATACTATTTAGAGAAGTTAATGTGGTGATAGTAGAGGCATAAATATTAGCATTAAATGTGAATATGATGATGTATTTTTGTGGATTTTGTGGGTTTTAGTAGAGTTTAATAAATCCATGAATTACCACACCATTATTCACCTATAATAAAGATGGTAGCTAAAATAAGGTTTAAAGTATCAAATGATCAATTGTAGCAGGTTACAAATTTTTTGAAAATTTGAATGTAGAACCAAAGCTAAACCAGATCCAAAGTGATAAAATGCTACCACAAAGAGACTTGAGCACCCACATCTACCAAATGAGAATGAGTAAATAGGGAGTGAGATTTCATCTCATTTGAGATTAGAATAGAAACATGTGGAGAAGGAATTAATAGAGAACTATATAAGAGAAAGTTAAAGTGATGTTGAGGTTAACATTAATGACAAATGAAGCTTGAGATTTGAAGTCTCAGTCATAGATCTAGTGACTATGAGGAAATGTTAAGAAACATTACAAGCTTCTAGAATATCAATAGACTATGCTTCAACACAAGATGGTTCTAAATGAGGAAGAAATAAATGAGTTGTGGTCTATCACAGGCACAAAAGGACACCAAGAGGGTATCGATGGTAAAAGAGATAAACATTACAAATAAGAAGGCGTAGTCGATGGAAGGGGTTAGCATCACTGAGGTTAACCCTAAGGTGCTCACCAAAATGTCATATAGAGAAATGTAATTTCCTTAGAGGTCTTGATAAGGTAGATTTGGGTGTCTTTTATGCACACCTATAGGTTGAAAGAATACAACCATCACACATCAAAAAATGCACAAGAGTTCAATAAAGACTGGGTGGTTGACATGGGAGCAAAGATAGAGGTGGGCATAATGTTGTTCAACATCTCCATTTGAGATAGGTTTATGATTATTGGTGCAACCTAGATCTATGAGTTGCCATATTTTGGTAAATTGGAAGAACTCATACAATTCTTCTTCTCACATGCCCATGAAGGTTGATTCTAATTCATAGGGAGAAACATGTGGATATCAATGCACTTAATCGATAAAATCACTGGGCTCACAAACTCAAGTGTAGACATCCATCAAATGATGACATATGATGCAAAGGTGGAGAGGGTTGTGAAACTCCTTGGTTACTAAAAAGGAAGATTCACATTCCTAATAATGGACATAAAGGACCTTGACATAAGGGTTGTATCATGCCTCATGAGTTCCAAACTTTACCTCGATAGAAGATGGATGAACATCAACAAGGCCTATTTGTGCATTAACCATCACATGGCGTAAGGGGTCAAATTCAACATTGCTATATTCATTACTTAAGAGATGGTAAAGAACATGCTTGAGTGTCACATGCCACAAGAGACCTTTTGTTGATGTTAATATTAATAGCCATGGAGGAGATCGATGTGCTTGATGGTAATGAAGACAATCTCTGGGTCTTTCTAGTGCACAAAGACTCCCTGGTGCTGAAGTACCCGGATTTCACCTTCTTGCCTCCTTATCCCAAAAATACAAGTCATGAGTAATAGGGTGGTGTACTCAATACATCAAGGCATTCATGATAGAATGGATCATCCTATAGGAGATCCCCTAGGACATGTTTGGTATGATGACCTTCACCATCCTGCAACATTTTTATATAGTGTGTCTAACATTCACAAATAGTAACCTATCTAATTGGCTCAAAATACCTTATGCATTTTCTATGAAATATTTTAGGTAGGTGTTAAAGAGGATTCCTAATGTGTAGTAGCTATACATCTTGGTGAAAGTGGTGGACTAGGAAGGGAGTAGGTTGAGGCACCAGTATGTGAGCCCAAGAGGGAAAACCATAATGGATGAGGATGATGACTTCGATGGAATGGACCTCCATCTCCTTGAAAGATAAATCATCATAGGGTGCATCTTCAATTTATTTTATGAGATGAAGCCATGAAAGAAGGGTGTAAACCTTGAGAAAGATGATGATCTCCCTTTCCAAAATGACGATGACAAAAAACTAGTGCGAGTAACATAGAAGAAGTCTCCCTAAAAAAGTAGGGATAAACACTTAAAGAAATTTAAGAGTGTATTAGGTTAAGGGTTACCTTTGATAAAGAAACAACCCCTTTAGTTATAAAGAAGAAGCACATGCCATTCATCGTAGAGACTACTTCTAATAAGAAGCCAAAAAAGAAGAATTTCAAGGGACCCATTGTGATGCCAACAATAACCCTAGTAAAAATGGAGGCAAAAGAGGCCCGTGCACAAATAAGGGAGGAAGAGACAGAGGAAGAAGTAGAAGAAGAAGGGACCAAGGTCTACATTAAAAAAAAAGTAGTGGGAGATGAGCCCATCACTAAGGAAGTTCAGAAGGCCCTCCAAGGTCATGCTTGAAGAGACAACAATCATCTACTTAGAGGTCAAAATTGTCGACTGGCCTTTATAATCTGGGTCTAGTGATAACTATTGTAGTTGGCTATATAACCTAACTAGTTGAAATCCTAGTGATAATCTACATGTGATTTGATAGTCTATGAATAAATAATGGTATAAATTACCATTCCATATGTATGATCTAGTGGAATCCTATGGGATTGAGGACAGATGCTCTATAACATGCCCCCAAAGCTGATACTTAAGTAACATAGACGTGTATCTTGTGTATAAATCTATGTCCATATAGGGATGGTGTACCATGTAAGCTCTCCCATAGCTGAAATTGGAGTCTGGAGTTGTGTCAAAATCCTATGTAAAATCTAAGAATCTAAACCAATATCTAATGAGATCATAAAACCTTAGAAATCTGAGTCAACTTGTGTGTTTGAATATCTGAGCCAACCTCCTGTGTGCCTAAGTATATGTGTATTTGAACCACTATATGTCTAAGTATCTAAATCATTATATATCTAAGTATTTAAATCTATAAGTTTGTGAGTCAAATGATGTATTTGAGTAGAATTATATTGGTGTAAATAGTATATATATGCCCCACTTTTGGTGAGAGAGCTAAAAATTGGATAAATGTGTCAAACCAAAAGTTAGATCGGTATAGAAATGAGTGATATTTAATATATACACATTATATTTTTAAACTTTATTAATCACTGATGATTTTTATCTTACAGGAACCCATCGAGTCTCAAACTCTCTTAGTGCATGCCTTAAAGGGTTCATTGAGAAAGGGGTGGGTAGGCCTCTGGTGCTTTGCAAGATCATTGTTCCCTTTACCTCTACTTAAAACCAATACAAATCCCTCCTACACATTTACATAATATTTGAAAACTCCCTTACACTCTTCCCCAAATAATTCATCACCTCAAATAGCCCCCACCTAAGCCAAAACCCATTTTTACCACTTTATCAAATGCCATCGATTGGGTTGGTTTAGTTATGGGAGTTGAGAACATTACAGGACTAAGTCAGCCAAGTTGACTTAGTCCAAGACATAAATTATCTATTTCCTAACTATGTCAATTGGGATGACTAAAAATATGGAAGGGTATAAGGTCAAATCAGGGTATACATACACATCCTTTACCTCATTTCCAATAAAGAGAATCACTCATTTGTGCTTCTTTATTTGCTTATCTTCCATTCTACTTGAGGAGTCATTTCTTGGGGTTTCATACTTCTTAGAGAAGAATCTTGTCTTGTGGAAGTGTCTTGGATACATATGAGAAGTCTTATAGCCTAGAGACGTCCTATATTTATGATCCTTACAAACCACATCAACCTCTTTTAAAGCACCATTGGCCAAGGGAGAGACTAAGACTCAACGAGTTCATCTTCAAGGTAAGTATACCTAAATCTTACTCTTATTTTGTTAGTAAATATATTTGCATTTATAATGGCTAATGAATATATTATGTCTCCTTGCTTAGGATTACCTCAACATTGAATTGAGTAGAGTTCTTCTTTGCATGTTTATTATTTATATTTATCCCCCATTTATGCCACAAACTTTGATGAACACTAGATTAGATTTAATTTACTTTGCTATTGCATTCAAATACCAAGACTTGATTAGGGTTATTGTGTGGTGTTGCTTGAATAGAGGATTTAAAACCCTCTCTAGCCATGTCATATGATAAGATATCCTTTAGGTAGGTTTAACAGATCCATATTGGTCATAAACCTAATTATCAATGTATTACTAGAAGTATAGTTAGTTGATTTATCTTCTTCGAGCTAATATTGATTTGTAGATTAGCTTCACTTTTAATTGCATACATTCTTGTGAACCCAATGTGAATTAACCCTTGTAGGTTTTTACCCTTCATTTTTGGACTATTGGATCGACTCTGTTGGCTCAGTACACTAGTTTCTATGTAAAAATTAAGACTTAGTCAATATAATTGACTTAGTTTAATTATGTGTGTAGGTCTTTATCTTTTAGAAAACACTAGATCGATCTGATTGACTCAGTTCTTTATTCTTTGTGTGACCATAGGAATCCAAAAAGGGAGGTTAGTAACATGTTAGTTCAAGTAACAAAAATTTCAATAAACATACTAACACTTACACTCCAAACTTAGATATTAGAGGTGAGCTTAGTTAACAAAAGACAAATGAAAAAATAACTAAAATGCAAAATATAATGAATCCTTTACCTTCCTTGTGAGCTCCAAATGAATTGTTGAGTGGCTTGCTTAGCTTATGCTTCAAAGATTATTTGGCAATGGAGATTTTGTAGCTCCTTCTCTCCTTAGCACCATGGATTGTGTTGTGGATTGGATAAATATTTTAGCATTATAACACTAGTTGATAGGCATTTTTGCATTATAAAATTTCTCTTCTCAAAGATTTGAAGTCATTTGTGCATGATAAGTTTGCACCAAAATAGACTAAAATTTAATAGGCAAGGCATTGTATTTATAGTAAAAGGATTTAACTCCAACCCAAGGTGAGTCAAGGTGGAATTTAAAAATAGAATGAGTTAAAACCTAACGTAGGTGAGTCAAATATAACCCTAATAGGGTTAATTTTTGTCAAGTAATTATGATTTTCAATGAATAGGCATGGGTCTCCAAAATAGATATTTTCAAAGAGCTTGACAACTCATAAAGGCAATAATAAAAAGGCTATGATATTTGAATATTTGAATTTAATTTTTTGGTTCTTCATTAATTACACATGGATAATTCTTATCAGCCATTTAACTCTTTCAATATTTGATATTTATTCATGTGCCCCACTTAATAGGTCCATAGGTCAAATTGACTGTTGTAATACTGCAAGATGATTAGGGATGAATCCATGAGAGGTTGATGTTGAATTTAATAACATACCCTCATTATCAATGACTTAATGTGATTTTGATCTTTGATGAATGATGCACAATTAAATTTGGGACATTCAGTGATTCCTAAGCTTAATTTGTAATGGTTGGTAGGAATCGGTTTGAAGTCTGATCGAAAGCCAGTTATGGTCAGTTTTAGGTGTCTATAGTTTACCCCTATTTGGGAATATGTTTCAAGTTGTAGGTATAATAAAATATTATCAAATAATTAAATAGGCTAAAAATAAGATAACGATTTAAAAAAAGCTCCAAACATTATTTGGGAAGACTATAATGATGCCCCCTTGAGGAAGTGGCCAACATGTAAGATTAATAGATGGTCCCTTGAAAAGAAGCAAGAAAAAGAATGAAATTAACCCATGGGTGAGATTATTCTAATTAAGAAAATGTTTGCATGTATTGATTTAAAAAGTAATAATTTGGCCAAAGGTGGTTATAATTATTAACAAAGGTTGAGACACTAAGTTGGCCATAGGTAGTTATAATCAGTGGCATAGGTATATACCCCAGTTAGAGTTGATGAGTCAAAATAAAGATTTGCCCACATGTGATTATAATCATTAAGATGATCTTGATTGAAAAATGATTTTTGATTATAGCCCAATAGGGCAGATTTTCAAGCATAAACTAAGGATATAACTTGCTATATAGATTAGAGATGAGTAGGCACAAACATAGATGCGATGGTCTAATGACTAAAGAAGCCACAAATAAATAGGCATACGAGGATGTGCAAAGTGATGAAAAAATGATTAAAATAATAAATTTTGATGAATGTGAATGATTCAATTGTACCTACCAATGTGGAGATGCTCATCCTTATTAGAATTAATAGAACTAGAATAAATGGGTTGATTTGATCAAATAAGGTGGGATGATTTTCCAAGGTTACCAAGGAGAAACTTTTGTGGCTCCATTACTTGTAAGAAGTTCTGAGCTGATTTTTTTTATAACATGTGATGGTATCCATCATGATATACAACCATGATAACTTGGCCAAAATATGCATTAGGACTAACTCTTGATCCAATAAATAATTAAAATCAATGTGCTGATGATAAAAACCATGATGACAATGTTGATGTATGAATATGGATAGA
Source organism: Torreya grandis (assembly GCA_037957365.1). Lineage (NCBI taxonomy): Eukaryota > Viridiplantae > Streptophyta > Pinopsida > Cupressales > Taxaceae > Torreya > Torreya grandis. The sequence goes on from JARHVA010000146.1 coordinate 5,652,693, forward strand.
CTCAATATAATGCGCAAGGAATCACCTAATGAACACATAAAACTTACTAGAGGCATAACAAGGAAAATAAATAAACAAAAAACTAAGAAAACAAACACACAAAAATACTAAAAGTAAAAGCAAAAGAAACCATCCTAACAATGGATTCCCCTAGTAGGGAAGATCAAAGATGATTGACTAGGCTTAGACAGGACAAATGTTTTTGGATTTTTGAGGTATCTTAACTCATTAGAAATTGATAAGATACCACTCACAAAATGGTGAGAGTGTTGGCTTAGGTTACTCATAAAATGGTGAGAGCATATGGAAAAGGGGGACTGAGCTAACCTCAAAGTGAATCGAGCATAGCCTATATAGTCCCAAAATGACCTCAAGTCACAGTAGCTCTGCCCACATAAATGGCAGTGAGAATTGACTAGGTCACAACAGGTTCTCAAATTGAGAGAAATGGCCAAGTTGGTGAAAATAGTAATGTCAAGGTGATGTGGAAATGCATGGTAAAAGGTGTTGTTCCTAATTCACCCATAGGTGGTTATAATTAAGAAATAACAACATAGGCATGTGATACTGATTTTCCCATAGATAGTTATAATCAATAACACCAGTCAAATGTAAATGAAAGATAACTTACTAGATCCAATATCACACTAATTTCATAAATTATCATTTAAACACATAATTCTAAAGTTACTAAAACTGGATTGAAATCCCCTTGCAGAAGGTGAGGGAAGAACCAAATGAACTAAGATAAAAAAGGGGTAGGTAGGATGACTAAAAATAAGCTTTGGTCTAGTAGAGATGGCATGATAGGAGGGCATAAGATACAAGATTGTTTAGGATGATGTGGTATGATAATCGGATAAAATGATAATAAGGTTTCCCCCAAGTGATAAGGTAAGGTAAATGGAAGGGTATGGAATAATGGCAAGGGAATGGAAAAATGAAAATGATAAGGTATATGGCAAATGACAATGGAAAGGGTATGGTTTTTGCCAAGTGGAAAAGGTACAATTTTTAATTTTGGAAAAGGTGAATGTTTCTATTATTCTTACTGATGTGGAGATGCATGTCTCGATCAACATATGATACAACCAAAATAATCAATCATGTAAATTACTAGCCTACACCTCTTTTAAATAGTTACTCTGTCAAGAACTTGCTACAGATTTGGATTCCAAATTTTTTGTGATCTTGGTTGGTCATTGATTTTGTTTCCTTCAAATATTGAGATAAGGTATCTTTATAGCCTCTATAAATAAAATTTCATCCAAGGATGGTAAATACAGTAAATATTGGATGATAAACATGATTTGGCCTTGTAAAGGTGGATGATAATAGAATGTAATGGCTGGGTGACAAATGAAGATCATGATTTTCAAGCACACATAATGTTGTTAGTTCTATATTTGACATAATTTTAGTTGTTATGGGGATGAAGACTTATAAATATTATCTCAATAGGACCACCATATTTTTTTGTTGTTTGGGCTTGAGAGTAGCTGCCATCTGATTATGCTATAGACTAGAAGCTATACTGATTATATCTTTGATGATGTATTCATCAAGCAATGAATAAATTTTATGCTCACTTATTGGCACCTCGATGAGGTTTTCACCAATGAAATTGTCTTGATTGTCTTGTATTGCCTCCGAGGAAGTTTCACTAAGGAACATTGACTTTTGACTTTGATTGTCTTTTAGTGCCTTATAAAAGGTTTTAATAAAAGATGCTGAGTTTAAACTTTGATTATCCCCTAGCACCTTCAAAATGGTTTCACTAGGAGATTGTTATTCTTCTACATGAATGTGGTATTAGCCTCCCTAATATTTTGCAACTGATATGTAGCCATAGATGCAGTTCAACAAAGTGTGATTCTATTAGTCCCAATTGACACTTATGGGAGATGAAATGGAAATATACTAGTTAGGTTGGTGTTAGTGGCATGTGAAATAGTAATGGAATGGGGGGAGGCAACATAATCCTCATAGAATATACTAGGATAACTTGTGTTGAAGCTAAAGTAATCATCTTCAAAAATTGTCCAAAGATCACAAATATATTCAAATTGATCTATGAGGATGTGTAACCAATATTGTAATAACCACAAACATATTATGATTTTGAAGTTGATTCTGATTCAAGGGACTCTAAATCTGTTATTAAAATTGATGTTGTTTCTACTTTTGATGCTAAATCTAATGTTGGTTCAATAATAAAACCTAACTTCAATGTTGATTCTTAATTGGGTATGGATGTTACTACATTGATGTCTTGTTGAATGTTTGATATTGGATAAATGACAGCCTGTGATGGCATAATGGGCTCCACAAATATTGGTTTGTCAAAGTGAGACTCCTTTACAAGGGGAAAAATGGTCAAGAGATAACTCCATAGAGACTGACTTGTCTAGGGAAGGCTCTTTAAAAAATAGGCATATAGTCGAGATAACGATTTGCCCAAAGGTCTTTATAATCATTAAGAAGTGACTCAATGAAGTATGGCTTATCAGAGTGAGACTCCTTGATAATAAGTATAGGATAAAAAGGTGATTCATCACAGTTTGACTCACCACAAATGGTTGGTTTAACAAAAACATTATGGATTGGTTAGTTCTCTTAGCTTTGGTTACAAGCAATTGTAAAACACCAATTTTGAATATATCTTGGTCTTCAAATGATTGGCTTAGTTGAAGAGGTTTTGATTGGCTTAGTTTTAGCTGAATGATTGGTGGGGGTTTTATAAAGCGAGGAATGGTTGACAATAGATGAAGAATGGTAATGAATTAGATAATGATAGGCTTAACAAAGGTTGGTTTATATCCTAAGATAGTAAATGTGACTCATTTAGTTGTGATGTCACAACTTGGTTGGGATAACAAGCTACCATAATTGGAAAGGTTAGGAATGGTAATGGTAGAGTGTTGTGAAGCTTGTTTTCTTGCATAATCCAAAGGATGAGTTCCTGGTATATAAATGGCAGGGAATAGTGGAGCTTGGTTTATCACACAAGCCAAAGGATGAGGTCCTGGTATAGAAATGGTAGGGAATTATGGAGCTTGGTTGCTTACACAAGCCAAAGGATGAGGTCCTAGTATAGAAAAGGTAAGGCATTGTGAAGCTAGGTGGCTCACACAAGCTAAAAGGTGAAGTCCTAGTATATAAATGGTAGGGCATTGTAAAGATTGATTGCTTACATAAGCTAAGATGAGGTCTTGGTATAGAAATGGTAGTCTTTGGATGTTGAGGAGCTTGGTGGCTCACACAACCTAAAGGAGGGTTAATGGTATAGGTGTCAGAGTAGACACCATGAGTGGTAAGGGGATAAAGGTCATATGTCAATTGACTTAAAGAAGGTACCATCACATACTTATCTTCAGGATCTTGGATTTGTTCCCTAAATTGAGGATCATAAGGAGGACAAGGATCCATCTCACAAACCACTTTTTCACCATAGGGGTCTCAAACAAATTCAATTTATGCACCATTCTATCATAACTTGGATTGTATATGGCTCCATCATAAGTGCAATGAGACATATCCAAATTAATGATGAACATTCCCAAAAAGGATTAAAGATTTACAAATTCTAAAAAATAATGTCCAAAGGACAAAAGGTTCGAACTTGGTCTAACTTGGTTAAGGGGTGGAGCTATATCTCCAAAATGGTTTGTACTAAAACTTGGTCTAAAATAATCTAATACCAAATGTCTAATGTTAAATGTTTCACACTATTGGGCCCCTATTTTTATTAGGTATAGATCTACACCAACTTGATAAACATCTCAGCATGAGGAAATCACTTAGCATGATTTCTATTTTGGTATCTTTTGTGCCACCTAGAGGAATCAATGCACATCTTGCACCAACTGTCAGGTGGTTAATTGGCACTTGGATTTCTAGGGCATATTTAGGAGTGGCTACATGTGGCAGCCATAGTGCAAAAAATGCAAGGTGACAGAGATGGTAGAATGATCAATAAAGGCTCCATCTCAACACCTGACATGCTCTCTCCACCCTGACAAGGAGATGCTCTTGTGTGCTATAAAAATGAGCTCAAACTAGTGAGTAGAGAGACAAAAATTTAGGCCATGAAGCTCTAAATAATTGGTTTTAGATATAGTTTTTTGATTGCTATTAAAACTTAGGATCAACTTAGATACCCTGAAGGATTCCTTTGTACATGCCCAAGCTCGCCTATGAGAATCTGGGTCATCTAGTAGCTTTAGCTAAGCATTTGATTTTTTTCTATATAAACATAAACTTTGTTAATGTTGAACTTTCATTAAATAGGATGGATGTTGATTCAAATTATGTTTAATATAGTTTATGCATCCTTAGCATCACTAGTTAGATACGAGATGGTTATAATGCTACAAGTTACATATAGTTATGCTAAGTGTGATGTTTTCAAGCTTCTATTTCAGGGCATTAATGGCATCCCTTTTTATATTGATGACATTAGTATGTCTTGTAGGAATAGTCAAAGTATGGAATGAGCCATGCACCAAACATTGATATCCTTGTTAAAATTTCTAGACTAAGCATTATCACTTGATCTAAAACATCTCCTTGACCCATCTAATGCCTATGTGATGCTAGACTTAGATTGATAAAGATTTGTGCCCTTATGAGTAGACTAAGAATCCAAATAGGCGTACACCTATAGAACCATCAGGATTAGCATAGAAAATGTTACACCAATGAGTCTACCACAAACCTTCTCTGAATAACCAAGTCCCACAGTAAAAACATGTGCTATGGCACAACTAGGCCAACATGGGCCTAATTTCTTTTTGTGTTGCACTTTGGGTCAGCGCATAAGGTTTGTACCTTATGTAAATTGATGGAAACATAGCTGAGTGATAAATTTTGAGTGTTACAAGAACATACCATGTTTACACCTAGTTGTGATGAGACTAGAACTGAATTAGACAACTAGATATGTGCCTGACTCCTTAAATGATGAATTGACCCCCTTTCTACAACACACACAAAAGGTCAAGTGGTTGAATAAAAATAATCATGATAAAATCTAGGTCCAAAGTGTTCCAAACGAGTCTAATATAAGTAAATAAAAAATTTCTAGGTATTTTGGCCAAATGCAACATCAAAATCTAGGCTCAAAATAGGCATATGCTAGGACTTTTCGTAAAACAAGCACACAATCTAGACTTTAAACAAAAGGGTATGATTTAATCTAAAAAATCTAAAACACTTTGGCATAGACTAGGTATATGGAATCAAATATGAAATTGGTAAATTGGGATAAGGCATGAAACAAAAGGCATATGGAGCGGTTGTTTCTCCCACATAAAGTCATAAAAAAATAAATTTTCAAATCGGGTAAAGAATTAATCTAAGTTTCACAACCCAAAAGAGAAAGATCGACGTCTAGGCCAAAATTACACAAGGTATAAATAAAAATCAATCAATATTTGTACTTAAACTTGTTAAGGTTAATTAAAAACTCAACTTATAATAACTAGTCTTCGTTAGGTAAATAACAAACTAGACAAAGGTGAAAACCATAAAGACACTAGACAAACATCTAAGAAGGTATATGCATCTCAGTGTTAAAATTAGAATTGGGCACAAGGCAAACAAGTCTATGAAATAATTTGAGAAGTGTAATGATGTTATCATACTCTAAATATGTAATCAATGGTTAGTTTCAAGACTCAAAGGCACAAAACTTGAAATGGATTGGGTAGTTTAATGTTACCCTTACCAATCAAGTGACACACACACAAAGATTTGTCAAAAGACTAAGATGAAGTCATGTGATAAAAATGGCTAGCATTATCCCTCCTTAATCAAAGGAGTGACATATACACAAAACTTATTTTGACATGGCATTATATATATATATATATATATATATATATATATATATATATATATATATATATATATATATATATATATATATATATATATATATATATATATATATATATATATATATATATAAGACTCAAGACCATATAATAAATGATAAAATAACTCAAACACATAAATGTAACATCCTAGATCCTAAAACTGACAAGGTTGCATAGTATTGTCAAATTACATCTATATATGTGCTCTTGAGAGGATTTTAAATGTTAATAAAAAAAATGCATGAATAAGTAGGGGGTTTTTACACCCCATTCTCTTAAGAGATTGTACAAAAACATGGAACTTCAAGCTACTTGCCTTGCATCAACAATATATCCACGATAAGTGGGGTTGTTCTAAAACTAAATTTTTTATTATCTAGATGGTCCCAATTGTAGTTAACACTAGAGATGCCTCATGTTAATTAATTTTATATCAGTTAACTTAATATTCAAGGGTCTATTCCTTTTCATAGCGATTCCATCCATGTACTTCTTAGTGGAATCCCTTGGTTAGCCATACCTGACTCATGTTTTCATTACGATTGGAGAGGTTAGCTGCTTAACCCCTATCAATCATAGTATAAATGCCCTAATTTATATATGTTGTCATATATCAGGGTTAAAAAAATGTTGAGAGATGAATTCCCAGGTCAAGCTAGCCTAAATAACTCATGATGAGGCTATAAACTCTTGCTCACAAGCCAAGTTGCATAAAATATATGATCAAGTGAAAATACTTTAGAGGTTATGTTTATATCACCCAAACCAAGATTTGGGGAGAGTCTTAAGAATGTTCTTTTCATGCCTTGGACAAAGGCACAATTTCAAAGAAAGGGCACTTTTGGTCACCCAAGTTCCCTAAAGGGGATGGGGGGGAGAGTATACACACCTCTTTCATTTTGCAAAAAATAAACAAGTATAAAAGATCTAGTATAAAACAAAATATTCTTTAAGAATTTGTAATTTACATGAATGTTTATGAACCAAAGTGAAGTGTTTGTAAAATTTTTTGGCCCCTTGGCCTTTATTGCAAACTTCTAAAACTTTAATAAAATAATCAAATCATAAAACCTCTAAATTCTTTTTAAGCACCAAATGATAAATTCAAGACTTAAACAATTTCAAGTTATGCCCTCTTTCTCACTTTGGTCCTATAAATTTTAAAGGGTTTTGTCTTGCTTTAAAGCACTTTCATGAATGAGAAAATAAGATTTGGAAATAAGCTCTTGGGTTTCTCTATTTTTGTTACATAGAGACCGACATCGATCTACAAAGACTAATGCCGGTTACAAGAGAATTAATGCTGATTGTAACAGAACTGATGATGGTTGACTTAAAATTGATGTCAGTTACCTATAAACCCATAGGCAAAATAAATGTTTTAAAAAATGTTTATTATCCCAAAATAAGCATAAGAATAAAATAAGTCTCTTGATCCTACAAGAAAAGAACCAAATAGAGACTTTGCAAGTTTTAAAACCAAGAATGACAATCTGTAACTTTGAAGGAAACTTAAACACCAAGTTTTTCCATCACGTTCTGTCGTGTATAGGATTAATCCTAGTTAGGACAAGACCGAGGATAGCTAGTACATGATTGAGGTCGATTAGTATAAGATTAATGTCGGTTAAGAAAAATCAATGTCAATTTTTGTGTAAACTATATAACACTAAAAAAAGAATATGAAAAAATAAAGTATAAAAGAAATTTTTTAAGATTATCAAGCATTTATTTAAAAAATTAAGAGTTATAATTTTGTATACTTGATATGTGAGATGATTTAGGTCCCATCGAGCATGCCATTTTTGATCATAAGAATCCAAGAAGGGAGGTTAGTAATATGTTAGTTCAAGTAACAAAAACTTTAATAAACATACTAACACTTACACTCCAAGCCTAGATCTTAGGAGTGATCTTAGTTAACAAAAAATAAATGAAAGCACGACTAAAATGCAAAAGAGAATGAATCCTTTACCTTATTTGGGAGCTCCAAATGCATTTTAAAGTGGCTTGCTTGACTTGTGCTTTAAAGAGTCCTTGGCAATGGAGATTGTGTAGCTCCTTCTCTCCTTGGCACCATGGCTTGTGTTGTGGCTTGGTTAAAGGTTTTAAAATTATAACAGTACTTGCTAGGCATTTTTGCATTATAACATTACTCTTATCAAAGCTTTAAAGTCATTTTTTCATGATAAATTTGTACCAAAATAACTTATAATTCAATAGGCAAGGTATTGTATTTATAGTAAATAGATTTAACTCCAACTCAAGGTGAGTTAAGGTGGAGTTTAAACATGGAATGGGTTCAAACCTCTCCTAGGTGAGTCAAATATAACCCTAATAAAGTTAATAGTTTTCAAGTAATTATGATTTTCAATGAATAGGCATGGGTCTCCAAAATAGATATTTTAAGATATTTTCAAAGAGCTTGACAACTCATAAAGGTAATGATGAAAGGCTAGGATATTTGCATATTTGAATTTCCTTCTTTAGATATTCATTAATTATGCATGGATAATTCAAATAGGCTCTTAATTTCGTTTAGCTTGTTAATTAATTCTGATCAATCATTTAGCTCTTTCAAGATTTGATATTTGTTCATGTGCCCCACTTGATAGGTCCATAGGACAAATTGATTATTATAATGTCACAAGATGATTAGGTATCAATCCTTGAGAGGTTATTATTTGATATGATAGCATATCCCAATTAGGGATGTCTCAACATGATTTTGAGCTTTGATGAATGATGCACAAGAAAATTTGGGATGTTTAGTGGTTCTTATGCTTAATTTATAATGGTTGGTAGGAATTAGTCTAAAGCTCGGTTGAAAGCCTATTATGGCCAGTTTTAAGTATCTACACTTTACAGGTCATATTCTACTTTGTCAATCTAATCAACACAGTTAGGGCATTAGCTTACAAGTTTATCAACTAAGGTGAACTTGTCAATATTGTTTGGCTCCATGTGATTAGATCTTTCCCATGACACACTAGATCAATCCCATCGATTTAGTTCTTGATCCCATTTTATTAAAAAAGTAACTTCTATATAGAATACTAGATTGATTCTACTAACATAGTTATTTCCATTATTTTTAATAATCAAATCTATGTGAACTCAATCTATTGGTTCAAATTTGTTTTAAAATCTTATTTTTCAGGTTCAAACCCTCATCTAGACAACACAACTTAAAAACAATAATTTAGTAGATTTAGTACATTATTAAAATCAATCAAAAATCAAATTGATAAAAACAACTTTAGGTTCATTATAATCACTTAAGTCATTTCATTTTTAGTTAAATTATAGTTCTATTTTTCTAGTTTTTCAATCATGTAAAAACTGTCACCTAACAATAAACTAAGTTGATTGGCTCGACTTAGTTTTGTATCTACTTTTTCCCTAGGAAACTCAGTGGACTTACTTGATTGGGATTCTATGTACTATCTTTCAATAGATAGAGTCAACTCGATTGACTCTGTTTCATACGATTTGCATATTAGGTCGATCCAATCAACCTAATACTATGTCATCTTTATTTAAAGGTAATTAACTCACATTGGTAGTAATTAATTCACCTTTTTTTTATCTTCTTGCTTACTTAGAGTATTACACATAGTATAACTAAGAAGGTTAATTTATTGCATTAGTCACTTAGTTTTTTTCACACACTATCAAATCATAAAATATCAAATAAGAATTCAAACACTCCTACCCATGTTTATCTACATGGATTTCAACACCAAGGGGGAAGTCAACTCAATTTTCTATCTGAGTATAAATACATGGTTGATGGTATATATTGGTATATCACCTAACACCCTTATTGTTGTGGGATTGTGAAGTGAGGGGGTAGTCCCCAATACCAATTTAGTACCATCACCAATATAGATCCCTTTTAACCTTAACATACCTAAAAATAGGATTAATTTACTACTTTTAGTTCCTTTGCAAATCCAAATGCCCTGTCACATTTTAAAATATAATCTAGTTTAAAACATATAGGCATGTCTACTTATTAGATTAGAATTTACATTTTAGTATTGTTTCTTGTTATTTTCCAATTGTATTTTGTATTAAAAAACTTGTATTAGCCAATATTGATACAAGGTTTATGTTATATGTTGTAACTAGATTGACTTAATTGACCTGATTACCTCTGTGATTATCTTATTTTCCTAAAATATTGTTACTCAATCATCTAGATTTATGAACATTATAAAATTTTATTACCTACAAAACATAGTCGACTTAATTGACTCAGTCTCTTACATGTTACTCTATTTGTCTTCCTACAAAACATAATCAACTCAATCAACTCAATCTCCTATAGGCTACTATGTTTGTCTTCCTATAAAACATAGTCAACTTAATCGAATCATTGTTTTATAGGCTACTCTATTTGTCTTCCTATATAACACAATCAACTTAGTATCTTACAGGTTTCTCTACTTATCTTCTTACAACACACAATCAACTCAATCTCTTATAGGCTACTCTGTTTGTCTTCCTACATAACACAATCAATTTTGTTGACTCGATATCTTATAGGATTATCTATTTATCTTCCTACATAACATAGTTGATTTATCTGACTCAGTATCTTACATAATACTATGTTTGTTTTCCCAAAAAACACAGTCAACTTGTTTGACTATGTTTCCTGCCAACTGTTCTATTTACCTACTTACATAACATAGTAAATTCATTCGACCTAGTATAATAACTAGTTTGTCCTCTTTATTAGTAAGTTGTTAGCTTCCCCATTTCATCATGGAACATTTGTATGATAATTCCATATATAAAAATAAAACCAATGTGATGATTTTTACCAATCTTAACAAACAAACTAATCCAATTTTTTTCAATAACTAATCCAGATTAAAGTAATATTCATGTCACCATTAGAAATACCAACTACTCGACTCGTCCCTATTTTTCATCACTTAATACCTTATTTATACAAATGGTGGAAGATGAAAATTATCTCGAATACATGGTTGAAATGGTTCTTTTCATCAATGAAAATACTCAACATAGAGGTAAGGATCCTTTAGTTCTATATAACATCATGATGAGACCTCTTTTTAAATATCCCCATTCATCTTCAACTAGATTTTCCATAGGATTTGGGGCAAGTCAATTAATTATTTCCTCAACACCTTTACCCTCTATAATATATCCTTCTAACACTATGATGTCATCCTCCATGTCTTCTTTCACCTCCATGCCAAGTATTTCTATTAATATGGCTAGTGTATCTTTTAGTGGGCCTACCCCAAACATCCACACTAATAACCAATTTTATTTAACTCATAATGGATCTATTACAACTAGTACTTATCATGAAACTAGTACTTCCCATGCGACTACCACTTCTCATGCCACTACTACATCTCATGCTACTAGTGCATCCCAATTTATTAACACCTCATAACACATTAATGCTACTAAAGTTGCTTCAACTAGTCAAAATAGTTCTCAAACTAATCAACTTCTATTACAAACTCTCAACCAAATGGCTAATTTTCAAACCAATAATGAAAACCAAATACTACAAATGCAAAACCACTTATTGCATCTCCAAAATCACCCTCAACATACTCAATAGAGAACACTAAATTATATTTCCCCCCACCTCCCCTTAGGGATGCACACAGTAACCTTATACCTCAACCCCCACTTATTAATAAAACTATGAAACATTTACAAAAAGAACCTCTTGTACCTTAAATTGTAAACATTGAAATAAGAAGTACAATCTCTACTGTCACTTATAATAGAGGTACGGATCCTACCTTACACTTAATTTTTTTTGGAAACTTATATAAAAATTGGGTAAAACTTAACCTTCACTACAACCAAAATCTTAGCTAAAAATCACTCTAGAGATTATATTGATTGTTGTAATCAACTTAAAACCCACTCCATCACTGGTTTAGAGGACTTGGTCAATGCAAAATTCAAGAATTCCAAACTAATGACCTTCCTGAAAACAACTTAGCCCATTTTATCAGCTGTAAACAAATATAATATAAAATGACACAAGTTTTCATTAAATAAAGGAAAGATTTGTCTAATAAATATGAGCATAATATAGTGGATGAAAACCTCTTCCACTTATTAATTAATTTTCTACATCCTAAATTACAATACCATGTTAGGACTCTTTCCCAAAAATATTTGGAAGAGACCATTGATCAAACTAAATGCCAAGATTTCCTTATATGTCAATTTTAACCTATCCACCCTCCAATAGGAACTTGCATGCTTGTAAAAGCTAAAAATTGACATGAAATAAATGATGGTATTATGAGTACTTATGACACCATACACAACATCCGAGTCATTTCTCCAAATACCACAATGTAGAATACTCCTTCACTACCACCTAATAACAACTCTCATCCTAGTTCCTTATTGCCCCAATAACATAACATGAATGCGCACAACCCTCTTTCCTTAGTATAAATTCAAAGGCATTTTCTAAGACCCTCACCATGAGATCTTGACCCTACACATCCTATGAAACATTGGTATGATCCCAATAAATTTTGTTGGTTTAATGTAAGTTGGGGTCATTCTCATGAAACTTATTATTAAATTAGAAATCTTACTATGGAATTTATTATTGGATCCAAATTTGACCATGAGTCACTTATATGCAAATGTCAACAAGCCTATGAAATAACACTTAAGGACCATGAAACAAAAACTAAAAATGAAGCCTTAAATCAAGCCAATACTCATCTAGCTATATATAAATATCCTCTTCCTAAACATCAAAATAACACCAACCAACTTAAACCTACCACCAATAACATTGAGAGTACCATATATCCTAACACAAATGATGATAATGTGGTCAAGATGAATAATATGAGGATTTTAGTTACTTATGTTGAACCATATACAATCTCTCACCATAATAATTCCCCAATGTTTTACATTTTTCAAGACACTTACCCATCACATCTCACATAATTGGGGCATGTGAAACCAATGAACACACAAGTATCACCTCTAATAATGAAAATTGACCATACTTTTCATAGAATCGATAGAAACCCTACCCTTCCACTAACTAAGATATCTCAAGTAGATGTCCCTCAAATTTCCCAACACCTTTTTTCCATTCAAACACAAGAAACACTTAATGACATAACTACATCACCTAAGGTAGATCAACCCAATCCAAACAAAACTAAACTAAATATACCTTATCAATATAAATTTTACTATGCATCCAAACCACCTTTAATATATTTATTACAATATTATGCAATTTTATCCAATGATCCTCTAATAGGTTATGATGAATGGGATCTTATCGTAAAACTTTCCCATCTTCCATCCCAAATTCCTTTTTTAGAACTTATGTGAACTTCAACTCATCATTGTAATCAACTAATGCTAATGCAATTACTATTCAAAATGAACATCCCTCATCCTCCACCCATGGGGAAAGAAGTTACATTATCTAGATCGGAAGATAACATTCTCCAATAGTGTGAAGAGATGTCCATCCACATTGATGAAATTGTAGGCACTTCTCTTTCACTCAAATTTCTTATCTCTTCCATGATTCTTAATGAGATATTGATCCATACGAATGACCCTCCCCTCTTTATTAACATTTAAATAAGAGATATCCAATTCAAACATGTTTTAATCTATGAAGGATTAGGCACTTATATTGCTTCCCTTGATTTCATTAAAACACTTGGATATTTTGAATGTAATATTAAATCCATACAAAGTACATGCCAAGGATATGGTCAAAGATAAATACCTCCCATAGCTTGTGTTTGGAATCTCATCACCATTTCTCCCATCACTATTTGTGCGAAAGTTATGATATTTAACTTTCTACTTTACTATAATATATTATTTAGTCAACCTTGGACACATTGCATGAGAGTAATTACCTCATCCATATGCCAATATGTTAAATTTACCCATAATGGTGCCATATACAAGAATCAAGGTGACACGAACCCTTATAATTTTGAACAATTCCAAGAATGAGGTTTGTTCAAAATACCTACCCTTAAACCTTTACCTATAATTCCTTTTCATGAGTCACAATGTTTCAATTATCTCATTAACTCTATTTGAGGTTATCATGGTCATCTTTAATTAATAGGAAAAATCCCTCCTAACCTCCTAGACTCAATTATGATGAACCAGATGAGATAAGATTAAAGATAAAAACCTCTGATCTCTCTCCTAACACCATCACTCAATTATCTCCTCTCTGACCTTGCTCCCATAAAAAACCTTTGGATGAACTACCAGTTACCATAACTAAAACTATACATTATATTTACTATACTTCCTCATCTGATAAAATATTTGACACATGTACTATTGGATTATATACATCAAATTATGATGATGGATATTCTCTACATGAACCATTTTTATCTAGATTCATTCATGCTAAAAATTTAAAGGTGCTTAGATATCATTCTTCTTTATTGTAGTCTCTCATTTCCTTTTCTATTGTTCCTTCTCTTATAGTACTTGATATTAGTTTTTCCTCTACTATTCAAAGGTTATAGATATAGCACATAATTACTACACCTCCGATCACTACTAAAACTCTTAGGAGTATGCTTATGGATCATGCCATGATAAGACCTTCATAATTTTATAGATACCATGATCTTACTAGTTTGCTTCATCCTTAAATCTTAGCCACTCTAATTCGACCCACTACACAACCATTCATACATATGAATGAGCCTAGTACATATTCCAATCTAGCTTCTTCCTTTATTGGTTATGGTCATCTAACATTACTTAAACTCAATACTCTACTAACATAATGGGTAGATGAACCCTATTGTGATATCCATAGAGTTTTTTGTCATTAGACTAGGGATTATCATATACATTAGCAACAATAGGCTTCTTCCTCTACCACTTCAGCTAGTAAACCTCCACCATTTGTTAATATGCATTCATTCTTCTACCGATTTTTGAAAGCTCAGGCAATAATTTCACTCACTAAGCATAGTAATAACACAACCTAAAGATAAAGCTATACTACCTCTTAAACTACTTCTAAATATAACCCTAAATATGGGGAAGTATATTACCTTTAACATCAATTCATTACAAACCATACCAATAGATTTTTCATACTTTAGCAACATGTTTGAAATATTCCACAACCTACACTTTCACCGGCTCAACCTTCCTCTCCAGTTCATCTGTGGGCAAAGGCTTCTCCTTCCCTACTGCCTACATCTCCTCACATATTTATAGACACTTGTTATGTTCCTAGAATTTAGTATCATAAGGAGGTGCCTTAGGAGAAGCATCATCATTATTCTACCACACCTAATCTTTGTTTAGATATGATACAAAAAGAAGTCTTCTCATGACTTTCTATGAAGATTGATGAGACTCTAATTAATGTCAGAATGCAACTGCATAAGGATGTATTAGATGTTATGGATGGTATTTGTAGTGAGATTTATCAGTATCTATGAACACATCATGGTGTTATATCATATTATTTATCACATTATTACATGATTGGGCCTTGATTTATTATTTTTTATATATTGGATATATTTATTTTCATTTTCATCAAGGTGGATGTGAATAGTCTTCCTCAAGAAGGGTACAACCTAGTTACCTAACAAGTATCTTAATTGCCTTATCATGTGTCATACTATCCTATGTCCTCAATATCCTAGTCATATTATCTAATGTATTAGACATATTATCATCCTATTCACCTTGTCCTCTTATATTTAGTAACCTTATCCTAATCTTAGTTGATCATCTAATCCAAATCCATATCCAAATCCCAATCCTAATAATCATCCCTAGTCTACTCCAAATCCATATACTAACCTAAATCATCATCACTAGTCTAATTCAAGTATATATATTATGCAAATCTATGTCCTTAATCCATTTTCACACCATGCTCATCCTAGTCTAATTCATCATCCAATCACTTATCCCATCGACTCTAATCAGGATAATTAGACAAGCCACAATGACACTACATGTATATCTTTGTGTTACTTGGATGCTTTGTGTTGTGTGACTTGTTTGTATGTCTTTTATCAAGTAAATATTTTATTGTATTTGTATTTTGAGTTTGTGTTGCATTGTGTCTCTTTGGGAAATGAATGAGGATGATATGAGGTCACCAAAGCTACAATAAGGCTTATAAGTGCCCTTGATGATGCATAGTTTGATATTTTCCCACACACTTTGGCACTATGTCCTCTTGGTCATACTTATATCATGGGGAAAATGTAAAGTGTTATATTTATCATATATCTTCAACTATGATGAGCCTTATGACATCTGTGATAGCTTGATGATTTATACCCTCATCATTCATTTACTTGTCTAATCATCTTTATTTTTCATCATTGATATATTCCTATCAACTCATCTGACTGACTTCCAATATTTTATCCTATAATCACTAATAATCATCAACATCATCATCTTCTACTCCATAAATTTTCATTTATCTTCAAGTTATAACTACATTGGCCTGATGTCTTTTCAAACTATGTAGGCAACACTTGGCCACTTTTTTGTACCCAAGGATATCTCAGGCATTCTCACCTCTTTCCTCATCATCCATCATCCCATATATATCATCTTTAATAATCCTCAAGTATTGCATCATTAACATACTTGAGACGTAATATCTATCTTTAATCCATCAATCTATTAATCAACCATCATCCCCATAATCATTTCCTTAATCTTTTCGTCAATCAACCACACCCATCAATTGGGCTTGAGAACTCACACCACCCATATTTCCCCTAGCATTCATTTATTTAAAAGTTTATGGTTACATCCCTTTATTGGGGCATGACACAAGTCACAACTTATCATCATATAATGGCTCAATGAGTTGGTGTAATGTAGTATTTTGGTCACTCGATCCCATCCTTCTTCTTTTTCACCTCCATCATATCAATCAACTTCAGCTTTGAGTTATGCTCACCCTTCATCTCATAAAATCCTTTTATTATCATTAATATTATCAAATAAAGTCTTATCCTAGACTAAAAATCTCCCTTGCATGCATTATTTCTGGGGATATATTGAAAGCCTATGGCTTTTTATCATATCATCATCATGTTATGATTAATTCCCCCTTAAGATGTGTCAATAACTGTAACATAGTTGTCTCTACTCCCTATACATATGTATTTTCCAAGGGCCTCATCACTTTATAGCTCATTGTTGATCTCAATTTCCTCTTCTTCATCCTCAATCCTGCATCTTGCATCCCATCCCATTATATATTCATCACATTCCACCCATCATTTCTTCTTTCGAGTGGCCATCCATCTCATTCTTTTTTGCATGTCCTCTTGAGGGGGCATCATATATACTAACATAATTCAATAACATTCATCTAGAAAATGGTTTTTCTTTGAAATAATATTACTCACTCCACTTCATCCACTCACAATTCCCTTTCAAAGAGGGGCAAAATATATGCACTTAAATCTTCTCACCTTAATTATTCTAATTAATCCCTTTAATTTATCTCCTTTATCTTAATCTTAGTCATTTTTTTAATATCCCCCCTCAACATTTCCTCATTTACCAACCTTATTCTTCCTCACTTTTTCATTAATTCTCATAAATCCTCATTATCTTATTCTAACCCCACTTATCCATTATTTGAGAATTTTAAATTCCCATGACCTACCTACTCACCTATTAAGCCCATTATTAAGATATTCTACACCCTTAGTCTCTAATAATCCACCTAATACCTATCTAATCCCATACCTAGTCTTAATTAATCCCTAAGAGGACTCTAGAATCCTCTCTAACTTAGCCTTCCCCTCTAGAAGCCTCTATTGTAGAGGCTTCCAAAATTTCTCAACCATTGATCCCAATGACCTAAGATTAAATATGATCCATTAATGTTCCCTCTCTTGGCTTATATAAACAAATCCACTCCTTCATGGAAATTAACTAGAATCTCTATGACCTAATAACTAGCAATCACAAACATCCATTGAATCTAAGAAAGCTATACAATCTCCATGTCAAATCCATGAATCCATAATCCTTGATCATGCCAACATAATGTCAAAATTATGAGTCCAAGGCTTTCCATAATAAACAATCCACTTGAAGATATTAGAGGGAGGCTAGTTGAAGCAAGGAATTGGTAAGATCTTCTTCTTCTATTTTGAATTGCTTCCATAATCTCTCCTATTAGGTAGTTTGATATTTTGGGTTGAAAATGCATAGTTTAATCCATTTGCTCAAAATTCCTACTAAAAATTATATTCATACATTATATCAATGCTACTAGGGATGTATCTAATAAAAATTGAGTGGAACAAGGAAATTTATCTCAATGTACAATTAAAATTCTTGTTATTTTTAATGTCAAAAGCTATTGTGTATAAAATGGTGTGAAATGTCGATTTTATAGTGGTATTTTTATAATTCCTTTGGATGGGGATTGCTAAACTTATGAATTAACCATTTCATTAATTTAATTTTTGTAATTTTCCATTATTTTATAAGAGGACAAGAACAATGGATCTGGACAAGAGAATGGTGCACACATTTCTAATTATAGTGTTGTTGTTAAAGGAGCAAAAATAGTTAATATGGGTAATAGGAACAATCTGTGCATGAGCCTAAACTAATTTGAATAAGGAATAGGGATATTTTGGGATTATTGGTTTGGTTATAAGAATGGGTCATCCAAACATAAAGTGAATGAAAGTGGTTAAAAGGCCCTATAATACGTTATGAGATAAGTATGTAAAAAGGGTAGTCACAAGTGCACTATTTTAGCTTAAATGTTAATTTATCTATCTACATTATCTCACTTTTATTCTAGTAATTTATCAAAGTGGAAGTACTAGAGAAAAAGGAAAAGTGTGTACCTAAACTTACCTATGAAGTGCAATCTTTGAATGTAGGCCACAACATTGAAATATGCTTCACGTAAACCTACAATGAAACATGTATAAAATGAATTCTTACTTATAATGAATATCAAGAAGTAAATATAATAAGCTTATAGATCAAATAACAAGGAAAAAATACACATGATTAGGTTGTTAAGACAGGTAATACACAAGTAAATAAGAATATATACATTATAGATTATGATAAATAATTCCACAAAAGTAAAATTGTCTATATTATGTAATATTTATATTTATAAAGGTTGAAAGCTTTACATAAGTTTTATAGTTAGTTATTTTATGGAACCCCAATAGATTCCTCCCAAACTAATTTATTTACTTACATTAATAAATTTATACTAACAAAACACAAAGTAAATATAAATTGGATCAAACGACCTAACAAACCACCCCTTGATCCAAAAATGGGTATAGAAGATGATCTAGAACTATGAATATGAAGTCATCAAAAGTATCCACTACACATGAATATGACACTCTATACATCATGGTACTGATTAACCAATAACACTCCATACGAAATCCCACATTGCGAGTTATGACATAAATGATGAGCATGATCACATTTTGCTCATCCCCTTTAACCATTATATACCATATTTTAGTAGAACACAATCAAGGCATGTTTAATCACATCAATCCACATAAGGTCTTACACAAAAATTCATCCAAGTGAATATTCATTATTGTGTATGGCACATCTCCCTGATGTCAAACAAATATTTAGAGACCTTTGATCAATATTATGGTGCTATCAACTCCTATGTCAACTCGTACAATCACTGACAACTAATTGAAGACCATGCAATATATTCCCCCATCAGTTGAGAGGTGAGAAGTCCTTACAATAAGAAACTAAATAAAAACTAATCTATATAATATTTATTGTAAATATAAATGAGGTAAAGGAAACCAAAATTGAAACTAAAAAAATACACTATTGCTACCAAAAATTATATTTAAGAGTTTTACCGAAACTCTGAATGAATAACTAACTAGAGAAGGGGAATTATCCTCTAGCCTCCAACAGATCCTTCAACCTCCATTTTGAAATTTATAATTTGTCAATAAAAAATATCCTAGTGGACCTATAATGGATAACATGTTCTATTATAACACAAGCATGGGATGACATTTTGAAACTTTTCATTTTTAAGGTGTCAGTTTCCATTGAAAATGCACCTTCATACATTTTTAAGTTTCCACTAAAAACACACTAACTTTCAAATCATATAATTGACCATTCTAATGTGTCTAGAATATGCAAAAACCTATGGATTAATTGGTCACATGACCACCTTTACACAAAATAATGACTAATCAAAAATATTATCGCAATACAATGATCACGTTGACGAATGTGACCAAAAGGAATGCTTTGGAGGTTTTGAATTCTTGACCACCAACTTACCAAGGACTGCACAAAATATGATTTACTAATTTTTCTATAAGCATTTAAAATTATAAAATGGAAGATTTATTATTTAAACTTGATTTTTCTATGTGGAGAAATAAAAAAATAACTCACATGTAGAAATTTTTATCACACGTGAAAATTTTGACTAAATGTGTTATTGCTTCAAATTTTTGGGGCCCTTTGCAACCCTAATATATTTGAAAATACATTTGCCTCAAACAAAATAAAATTTTAAAGCTTCTCTCAAACATGGAATGCCATCTTCATACCTAGGGGCCACTCTTCCTCTGTGAATCTATGTAGAAATTTGTACAATCACACATGGGCCTATAGAAGGTTGTACAAGGTCACATGTTCA
Source organism: Torreya grandis (assembly GCA_037957365.1). Lineage (NCBI taxonomy): Eukaryota > Viridiplantae > Streptophyta > Pinopsida > Cupressales > Taxaceae > Torreya > Torreya grandis. The sequence continues at coordinate 5,673,309 of JARHVA010000146.1, forward strand.
TTTTTAATAAGTTTAAGCTTGTGAGAGGGAAAATCAAAATACACATTAGTTTTAGAATGGATGAGATGACATTGTTGCACATGGAGGTCATAAAGATGTAGGAGGAGGCTATATAGATCAAATAAGAGTTTCAAAAGGATTGTAGATCAGTTTGAATGAGGTTTAATGCAGGTAAATCTCTAAATTTGGATCAAAATACCATGAATCATGTAGGAAGCTATATCAGGTCGTACCATTTAAAAACATAGGGTTTTGGGCTTTAAAAAGTTGTAATAATTAGTCTATATGACAAATAAACAACATATTTAAAGCCTTGACTAATTTAAAATCATGTTATTACAAGTTTTAGATGAGGAATGTCATATAAGTATATCTCCAAGCATTTATTCATTTATACTCAGGGAAAATAAAGTATGCATAAGAATAATGTACTTTTTGAATAATCTCAAATAGAAATAGTTTGAAATTGTTTTCAATATCTACGTTCAATGATCTCTCTTTTCCATAATGTTGTATTTGCATGAATTTATAGTAAACTCCACTTTCACTGGGAAAATTATTTTTTTAACTTGTTCTAAAACCACTCTTAGGACCAATAATGCACAAGTAAACAAGAATATCTACATTATAAATTGTGATAAACAATTCCATAAAAGTAAAATTGTGTATATTATGCAATCTTTATTTTTACAAAGGTTGAAAGATTTAAATAGGTTTTATAGTTAGTTATTCTATGGGACCCCAATCGGTTCCTCCAAAAATAACTTATTTATTTACTAAAATTAATAAATTTATACTAAAAAAACATAAAGTAAATATAATTTGGATCAACCGACCCAAGATGGGTACCTAAAACATTATGTTTTCTTGGTGCAAAAACTGGTGACTGTAGAGGGTAGGACCCTTAGAAATTTCATTTGCATTAAATAGCTTAGATATGAATATGTATACCCCAATCCTCATTTATAGGGGAGTGTGAATAAGAACTTAAGGTGTGATTGAATCCATAATTGCATATCCAAAGTAGTGAAGTATTTTTGAATCTTTGTATGAATTCCAATAGATTGTTCTGGTGAAAAAACTAGTGCAAAAGGGTGAACCACCAACTGTAGATGGAACAAGGCTCATTTCTAGTGTAAAAAGTTAGTATAATCCATATTTGGTATATACAACATGGATGATGACAAGTATTGTCATTCCATCTAAAAAATAGGTGAAAATCTGAGCAAGGAGGAAGTAATATGTTGCACACATGCTCCCAATAAAAAATCTGGTGTATATGGGTAATGAGACTGAATAATAGCAACTGAAATTATAATAAAAAACATGTGTGCTAACCTAGAACTCATGCCACATATGATGCCCCCAAATTGATCAGTATCTGAGACAAATCTATTATTAATTATTATGCATTTCCTAAAATTTTGATAAATTATGAAAATGTGTTTTTTGGGTATTGGGACAATAATTCCTTGTTTGGAAAACAATAGGGTATGCTCCTGTTTGAATGGAGTGATCTTATCCAAAATTATTCTCTAATTGATTTATTGGGGTGATCTATGATTCATTATTTGAAATCTATAAAATTATGCTTGTGTACTGTAATGTATGGGTTTAGTCTCTAAGAGAAGCCACTGTGTATGCCCCTCTTTTGAGCATGCACAACAACTTAATTCAAAATAAAAAGTTATGCGATCGATGTTATGTAAAATATGTAAATATGAGTAATAGTAATAACATGGAGGAGCATGACATCATCATATATATATATATAAACTAAGCATAATAGTAAATGTGATATGCATCTATAAAATAAGCATACCTAGTGAGATTGTCAAGATAAATGTTAGTAGTTAGGCACGTAGATAAGTGATCAAAACTAAGTATTGAAAACTGAATAAAACTACTTGGGTAGAGATGCATGATATCCATCATGGCATTTCTAGGTTGTTAAGATGCATGATATCCATCATGGCATCACAAACTGATAAAACTAAGTAAATGATTGTCATGGCCATAACACACAAAAATAAAGAGTGCATACAAAATACACAGTAGAAAGACAAGGGACCACATAATAGGGACATGTTAACATATCACTCACATGCATAGAAACATAAAATTAAAGCTTATATTCACATGTAAGGACCATTTCAAATGTCCAAAAAAATAAAGAATACACACAAGACATGAAGTAGGAAAACAAACATGAAAAACATTCATCAATACATGTAGGTGATCAACATAAGTAATTCATAACACTAATAGATCTAGTAATTTAGGTAACCAATAAGATATCAATGTGTTAGTAAGTGATAAATATCAATATATGTTATGCCATAATAAGGACTGATATATGATCAATAAAAGATAGCCAAAGAAGGATAAATCCTATGTATAATATGCTTTTAGTGAGTTTTTTGATGTATAGACAATTTGAAAGAGGCCTCTGTATGGTTTGGATCTAAGAAATAATAGCCTATGCTCAATGGGAAAATATGACAATAATAGTGTGTACTATTGTCTAAATAGGGCACTCTTGTTTGAATTTAGTTTTTTAGTTTGAGATAGTGAAATAATTTGCAAGTGTGTTTGGGAATGGCATCTTGTATGCTTTGCACTCACTCATGTACACTTGTGAAGCATTTATGATATGAAATTAGATAAAAATAAGTAATAAATAACTTTTCATAAATTAACTGATGTAAATGGTTTGAACATAAGCATGCATAGGTCCTAACTATGAAATTTTCTAGAATATTTGATTTTTTGTAATTTTTTTTTCATATATGACAAAATATTATATTACAAAAAAAACACATCTAAGGGATATATATATAGATGAAAGGTGGATCTATTGGGAGATTATTGAGTACTATCAAATTCCCATATTTCATCATCATTGTGGTCATCATACCATGCATGTTTTATAACTTTATCCTTGACTTTGGCATTGTTATGAATCTCGTGCATTAGTATAGTATTTTGTTCTACTGTAAAAGGCCTCTTGTGTATTTTTTGGATAAACTGAATTGGGGTTCTATTTATCATTAAAAAATATTTGATTGTCATCAATACCATCATGAATAATGTGAATTATACTATCCTCAAATTTAAATGTAATACATTTCTACAGCTGTTCAACTCTAGCTCCCATCTTATGCAACCATTATGATTTGGGCAACAATTCAGGTGATAATTTAATTGACGGGTCTACCCCAATTGATGATGAAACTTTTGGGATCCATAACTTTTGCACCATAGCTCTAATTGACTAGTCATTTGAACCATTAGAAATCTAAGAAAGAGGAGAATACGGTGAGATGGAATTGAGCCTTGCTTGATGAATTTTGACCCCCAAAAACCCAATGAAAGTTCCCCAAAATTCAATTTTTGTAGTGTAGTCTAAAAATAGTAAGTTTCTAAAAATAGTAATTCCTCAAATTCTATATTGTTTTAAATCATCGAAGTTGAACCAATTCATCTCCCTCAAGATTGGTGACTTTCCACATCCTCCGCCCACCTTCAAAACATATATAAATGAAGATGTAACCTGAAATGGAAATCAAACATCTCTTCTCAGAGATAAGCATATGTTTGGGTCTGCAAATTTTATCAATAAAACATCTCTTCTCAGAGATAACATTATTTGAATTATCTTGTTTTGGTTTCTTGAATTATCTTTTAACCAAAGCTTTTGAGTTTTGGATCACATTATTTCCTCAATGTGGCACTCATCTTATTTCTTGTGTCCATAACAAAGAGTAATGTATCCAAAACTTTGGGACCACATGTAAATAGTATTTTAATGTGTCCTATTGAATCTTGTAAATATATAACATGTTGAAATTCATCTCTATCATGCCCTATGTGATAATATAATGCAAGTGTACATACATTGGGCTTTGTGTCCTCATCTATTTCCACATGTTATATTCATTCTCAATGAAAACCTGAATATTCAAAGGATTATTCGTGGAATGCTTGTAGTGTCTGCATGTGGACCATGTTATGGAGCCTTGGAGGTTTTGGTATGTATATAAGTATCCATCATGTATAAATTTGACACATCTGTGTAAAGTGGAAGGTATAATTACTTTACATGTATCCATGGCCTACCCAAAATTAAATTGTAGTGTAAATGATTTGTATTTACTTAGAATTGAGTTGATAGAGTTTTCGACCCCATTGCAATATCTAATGTTTTAGAGCCCAAAGCTTGGCATGACACATCATCAAATCCTTTGATATTCTTATCTTTTGAATGGTATCCACATTAATGCCCATTTTTTTATAGGAATGTAGTATTGAAAATATTTAACCTTGAACCATTATCAATTAGAGCCCTTTTGACTATGGTAGTTTTTATTTTAACTTGTATGAACAATGGTAGATTTTGTTTAATAGTTGATTGTGAAGGAAAATTCTAATTTCTAAAAGAGATAACATCCTCAATGTCTTTCAAAGTATTGAAAATAGATGCAAAGTAAGAAGGCTCTATGTCATAAGGCATAGGTATCTGATTCAATGCTTGGTATAGGATATCCTTGAAAATAGTAGCTTTTTGAAGTAATTATAGCACGAAAATCTTAGCAAGTATATTTCATAAATGATCAAAAATATCATATCCTCTAGACTAATTAACTAGTTTTATTAAATAAATTTGGGTATGAGGAAGAATTTCTTGGTTTCATTCCTCCTATCTTAACTAAGGAGGTGTCCAACCTCATCTAGTAATAACAAATCAAACTGAAGGGTCTAGTATAAGCCTATGGAAAATACTAGTGGTGGGATAATATCTAAGATAGTTATAAGGTCTAGGTATAAGAGGAACAAAAATAACCATCTGAGCCCTCTAACATCTAGTAGTAACAATTGGTAGTTCAAGTTTATCCATATAAAAATAATCACCGTATAACTCCTCACAATTAAGCTCTTGACCAATATAGGATGTGAATTTTTCCTTGACATTATGCATCCATGGGTTTACATATACGCAAAATATTTTATAAGTTATATGTAAGGAAGATGTAAATAGCACAAACATATTTTAAAATAAAAAATAATAGATAGATTTAGTTGTGATGATCATTATGAATATGGAAACTAAAAAATTACGAATATAAAACCCTAATGGAAGTGCTAAAATAAAAGGAAAACAGTAATGAAAAACTATAATTTTTACAATGTTCAATAATAATCAGGTCCACCAACATGTTTTATCAAATTTTAGGAATTGGGAGAATTCTAGACCCTAATTAGATAAAATCCTATGCAAAACTAGAATTCTATAGATATGCAATAAATGACACAAACTAATTTAGAACTCACTGAATCTAGAAATATACTAAATAAGTAAAATACAAAGAAAAACATAAACTTAGATAGAAAACTAAGATGCATACTATTTATGAAACTAAAACTGACAAGGATACTATGTTGACTGAGTGCGGACCTGAAATAGGATTTGGCAGTGCTCCTAGATATGAGCATTATATTTTGAAATTATAGAAATGTGTTATTGTCCCTTAAGAGCACCAGTGTTTGGCATCAATAGAGTTCTAAAATTTATGGGGTAGGTTCCTCTTTACCTGTGTGTTTTATGGATTGTGTGGGATCTTATGATCTGATGTGAAGACCATTATATATATTATTTTCACTTGAAAACATTAGCTCACTAACATAATAATATGATAAATTATTCATGGTATATGCAACAATTTTTTTTTTAAAACTAGGAGACTGTGTTAAAATAAAATTTATTACTCTCAACATTTCAAGTCTTCAGTACGATCCATCGTTGGAAGGAAGAGACCAGTGAGATCCATGCAAGTAAACACCAATGAAAACAACATAAATATCCATCATTCATCAAAATTTAGGCTGGGTTAGCTCAATAGAAAATAATTATTATTAATAATTTATTAATTTTTATTTTTTACCATCCAAATAATAGGCAACCAACTATCACTAAGAACCCAATCTCCATCTCGATTTAAATTGTTTGGGTTCTTCTCAATTTTAATCACTTCACGTACCTTTCTAATCAAAAAATGATCATCCCTTATGATAATGCTAACTTTATCGATGAAAATGTGATGAATAGAGGTATAAGAATGTTTCGCTAAGGTAAATTTTTAGATCTGGTTGTGAGAAAGATCAACACAATGATATTTAATCCTAACTTAAAAGGAACGACCCATTTCAATGATGTAGACTTTACCACAACTGCAGAAAATAGAATAGATCCCTCTATGACAAATAGGGTTGGTTTGATATTTATATTTATCCATCATTTGCATGATTGAATTAGGAGAGAAATAAACCTTAATGTTCCTTCTCCTAAGGATCCTCATCAACTTATATATAGTCCCTTCGATATAAGGAAGAGTGATCATGCCAATAGTCTCATCTTCGACCAAAATCTCATCCTTAATATGATTATTGCCATGATCCATTTGTGATTTATGGATGATCTTATTAATTTGTCCCTCATCATAACCATTCTTATTGAAAACCATAGAGAGATGTTTAATTTCTTAACCAAGGTGATCCTTATCAACGATTCTCTTTGCACAAGTCACTAATGCATTTATAATGCCATATTTTTGTGCAGTATGATGATAGGATTCTACATGTAAGTAATTGTCCATGTGAGTTTTCTTTCTATAGACAGAGTGGGACAAAGAACCATCTTTGTTTTTCATGATGAGAATATCTAAAAAATAAATTTGATTTTTATCTTCCACCTCCATAGTAACCTTTTTGTGGTTAGATCTACTATTCAAAAGGTCAAGAAACCTATCCAAATTCTCTTGACCATGGGGCCAATTAACATTAGTGTCATCCATAAATCATGTCCACCACCTTAATTTTAGAATAGCAGACCCAAGAGATAAGTTTTCAAAATATTTTAGGTATATGTTAGCCACGACAGGTGAGAGGGGAGACCCATGGAAATACCTTTAGGTTGTTCATATATAAAACTTCTAAAGCTAAAGAATGAGGATTTTAAACAAATTTTAACTAAATTAGCCATCTCATCATCAATAAGGAATTTCATAAAAAGAGAGAGCACATTGAAGGTGACTAAAATATCATCTTTCTCAACCTTAAAGTTCTTCATTTCATCAACAAAATGCGTAGAATACTTTATAAAAGAATTAGTTTTTATATAAAGGATTTTTAGTTTTTTTGAAAGAAATTTGTATAGGGGGTACATAGGAGAACCAATAGTGTTAAAAATGGGTCTAATAGGTACCCCATCCTTATGAATTTTTGGCCAATCATAAATGTGAGGAACAAGGTAATTCTTTGGAATGAGCTTCTTTTTTAAAACATCATCAAGAGATGAGTTTTTTATGGCAAATTCGACATCTTTCATGATTTTATTATAAGGATCTTTGTCCAACCTTTTATAACTCCCAAATGACATTAAATGATTAATCATTTAATTTTCATAATCAACTGAGTTAAGGATAACCATAAAATTTCATTTATCTACCCTAAGTATAATAATATCCTTATTGTTTTTGAGCAGCTTTAGGGAGATGGCTTCTTCTTTGCTAATATTATTCCTAGGAGGTCTGGTTTTTCTAATTGTCATTGCACATTCCTATCTCACCTCTTCAAAAATATCGATTAGAATATTTTTTTATAGAAACCTCGACCTTGTTAAATTGATATTCAACCAAAAAATGTCTAGGGGCAATAGAAAAATTTAGACCATATTCAAGAACTCTAGACGTAGTAGGATTAAACATATGATTTGAAAGGTTGACAATAATAGACTTATTATCAAAAGGGATGGAACATTTCTACTTAGTCAAGAGAGTTTTGAACTTCTTGCTTTTCTTGATCAAGCCTTGTCTAAAGTGAAATTCATGAACACAATAGAGGATGCCTCCAATCTAGTCCACAGATCATTTATATTAGAAATCACTAGTTTTAAATGCAACTTGTAAAATTTTTTAGAAAGAAAGTGCAATTTTTTTTTAACATGCTTAATTTTTTATCGTACTATGGAAAAAATCACAAATCTTAGGGTAGAAGAATTACACTATTAGAGCCTGTGTTCAATAACATTGAAGGAAGGAATAATATTGTTATCTCTGCAATTTTTCCAAAATTCAAAATCTATGATTTTTTTAGCCTTCTTTACACGCAATTTTTGAAATAGATGAACCTCTTCAAGAGATTACCTTCCATGGAGGGACTCTATTAAATTATGTATACATAGCAATATTTTTCAAAAAACTAGGAGACTGTGTTAAAATAGAAACTATTACTCTCAACATTTCAAGTCCTTAATAAGACCCATCGTCAGGAGGAAGAGATCGGTGAGATCCATATAAGTAAACACCAGTGAAAACAACATAAATACCCATCATTAATTAAAATTTAGGTTGGGTCAGCTCAGTAGAAAAAAATAATTATTAAAAATTTATTAATTTCTGTTCTTTACCATCTAAATAATAGGCAACCAACTATCACTAAGAACCCAACCACCATCTCGATTCAAATTGTTCAAGTTCTTCACAAATTTGATCACTTCATGGACCTTTATACTCAAAAAATGATCATCCCTTGTGATAATGTCAATTTTATCAATGCAAATGTGATGACCCAAGGTATAAGAATGTTTTGCTAAGGCATATTTTTAGATCTAGTTGTGAGAAAGATAAACACAATGATCTTTAATCCTAACTTGAAAGGAATAACCCATTTCACCGATGTAGACTTTACCACAACTACACAAAATAGAATAGATCCCTTTATGACAAATAGGATTGGTTTGATCTTTATCTTTATCCATCATTTTCATGATTGAATTAGGAAGAGATAAATAAACCTTAATGTTCCTTCTCCTAAGGATCCTTGCCAACTTATCTATAGTCCCTTTGATATAAGGAAGAGTGACCATGCCAATAGTCTCATCATTGACCAAAATCTCATCCTTGATATGATTATTATCACAATCCATTTGTGATTTATGGATGATCTTATTAATTTGTCCCTTATCATAACCATTCTTCTTGAAAACCGTATAAAGATGTTCAATTTCTTGACCAAGGTGATCCTTATCAGTGATTCTCTTCGCACGAGTCACTAATGTGTTTATAATGCGATATTTTTATGTAAGATGATGATGGGATTTTTCTTGACCTCAACACCCCTTATGTTGAACATTGAATACATACAAATACTCTGAAGAGGGATCAAAATTCATGTAGTTATCCCATGATATGGTGGTGTGTGTGAAATACTTGTGAAAAATGCTAGATGCTAGTGCAATTTTGGTGTGATTAAGTGTCTCAACCATGAATTGTGACATTGGAAGTGTATTCAGACTTTAGCTTAGGGCTATTAGGGTTGTATTTAATCAAAATTGGGAGGAATAAGGAGTTTTTCTCAATGTGCAATTTGAATTCTAGTCTTGCCACATAAAGGGAAGTAGTTATTAAAATTCTACTGTTACCCCTTGTCAGTTTAGTTAGGGATTAAATTTGATGGCTATATAATTATATTTATGTTTTTTAATTATAAACTATAATTAAATTTTTATAGAAATTATATTAGATGAAAGGTAAAATTTTAGATGAACCATTAAAAATTATAAAAATGTTATAATAATTATATATATATATTTTTAAAATATTTTCTCCTTTTATTATTAAAGAATAATATTAAATAAATAACTACCATTAAAAATTTTAAATGATAAGAAAAATCGATTGTCAAATTTAAACTCTGGATATAAGCAACATGCCCCAAAAAAAGTAATGGATAAAAACGTCTAAAATTAAGTAAAATCAACATTGCCTAATTCTATTTTTAAGTAACAACTTTTTCATTTTTTAATTGTTTGAATAGATTATGTGCACTTAATTTTTAACATATTTAAATAAGGTAAAAAACTATATTTTTTCTCTCTTTTAGATAGAGGTGATAACATAACTTTTATCATTCTTTAGATAGATTAATTATTGTATGCTCTTGAAAGAAAATTTTAAATCATATAATTATTCTTGTTTTTACAGTAGGATGTGAATGCTATATATTATATATATGTATGTATGTATGTATACATACATACATATCAAGACTAGTGTGACTTATGGAACTCTTATAATCATGTAAAAGGCTCTTCTCTTGGTGTAACTTATGAAACTCTTCTAATCATGTAAAAGGTTCTTCTCTTGGATTTATGCACCCTGTTTTATACTATTTAGTTGATACTAGCCTTTGATTTGAATTGGACTATATTATTTATGATTTTGATTGTTAATTTTAAGAAAATAATTATTTTCTTAGGAGACTCTATTGAGGTATTTGATTGTATTTGAGATTAATTGTTATATATTTAAACAAATTAATTTATAATATTGAAGATGTTTGTTTATTAGATTGAGCCACCTTACATTGTAGTATCTAGGTGATTACTATCATTGATTTGAATTGGACTCTAGAATCTTAGATCTTAATGGCTGATTTTGTCGATTTTTAAAAATTTAAATTTTTTGATTCAAAGACAATATTAAGGCATTTGATTACATTAAATATTAATTTATAAATATGTAAATGAAGTTATCAAAGTATCAAAGAAGAATAATAGTTAGTAACGTTTTATTATTTTCATGATACTAGAAACCAAATTTTTATGTTATTTCACAATAGGTGATTAATATTGGCATTGTTCAAAGCACATTTCTTATCTCATAACTAGAATTTCATTTCCATGGTAGTCCAGTTTCTATCCATCACCATTTAGGTTGGTGAACTCTTGCGTTTAGATAAATAATTCCTTGAGAACATGTGGTATTCATCACTATTAACTACATGATTATTGAATGGGTTTGAAAGACGATATTATTTTAGTTTTAGAATTATGGATTGGATGTTTGATACTCTTGTGTATCAAGATTTTTGTAATCAAGAGAAATTTGGAAATGAAAATTTGAAATTAAATAACTAGTTTAAACATGCAAATCAATTCCAAACTTAATTAGATCATCATGATTGGGAAAGGATGGAGATTAAATGCAAACAATGATCAAAATAAGAACCATATTACCTAAATATTATAAGATTAATCTACTTCCAAGACAAATGATGTACCCCAATGAAAAAATGGTGATGTTGGACTGCTTTTGTTATATAATCAGAAATTTAGAGTAATGGAGACTTGAAAGACAACTGGATGATAGATAAATGGATAGCATGTAGACTGCAATTTCCTAATTCATGCCTAAATGCTAGGGAGTGACCATGAATTTATATGAAGAGAAGAGGGAATATCAAGGGTTAGAATTAATTCACTCCAAAATTTTGAAATGAATGGTGGGAGATTATCCTCATCCATTGGAGATTTCTAGAAGAGAGAAAGTTCCAGAGATTAGAAATCTCTAGACTTTCCTTTGGGAGTTTAGATTTTTGAATTTAAAAATTATGGAATATTTAGAATTAACATGTAGGAGAATTTTAGAAATTAGAAAATGGGGTGGATATTAGAAAATTAGAATATTATAAGAGTGGTATAATTATGTGGCTAAGGGAAATTAATGAATTAATTAATTTAGAGGGTGAAAAGGGGTAAGTTAACATTTTTGAAGAATGACATTGGATATTAAAATAATGACTAGAAGGAGAAATTAGATGAAATTAATGATGTGATGAAGTGAGAAAAATTAGGTGTATATACCCTGTTTGAAAGTGCATTACACATAAAAGAAGAGTAATGGTCTTTCAAAGAAGAAAGATGTTCATGTATGTTAGTAAGTTAGCTGGATGATGTTAGTGGACATGATACCTCCTTGAGGGGACATGAGGGGAAGAATGAGATGGATGACCACTCAAAAGTGAGAACAAGGGGTAGGCTAAGACAGATGGAAGAAAGAGGGGCCAAGTTGCTAGACATGTGATCAGTGATGAAGAATATGAAATTGACATGAGTGGCTCAAAATCGACATGAGTAGTGAGCCACAAATTAACGATTCCCTAAGGAAAGACATATACACAGGGGTAAATAATTAGGGTGTCATAGATGTTGACATGTACCAAATGGGAACTCACTATAACATGATTTTTTTTTATCAAAAGCTTTAGATGTATCCCAAGAAAGGATGAATGCTAGGGAGAGATACAAACTAATATGATAAAGGCCCTGAGCTTTTGACATATTCCAAGTAAGGATGCATGTTGGGAGAGCATCGGACCAAAATAAGATAATGATGTGATAAGATTAATGATGAGTGTAAATCAAAGCTAAATTCAAACAATAAGATGAATAAGATGAGGGAGAATAAATGATATGATTGAGTGACCAAAATATGAAGGGGAAGATAAGGTTAGTGTGGTTGAGTTGGCCTCAGACACATCATGTGGTCAAGCATTATCTACAAGTTATGAAATACCTCAAGCCAATGTAGTTTTGGATAGATTAGAGGATGATGATGATGAATTGTTTAATAGAAATGTTAGTTTCTAGATGGATGATTAGACATAGATATTTGATTAATGGTATGATTAGTCATATGACAAAGGAATTAGAGAAATAATTGAAAAGTGGAGTTAGACATTGGGAACATGATTGGATTAGATGACTTGAGATATGATTGATAAGTGGATATAGATGTGATGATTAATGATTAAATAATTAGATGGGACATAAAGGATAGGATAAATGATGATTTTGGTCCATTATTAAGCCATCATTATTGTAATAAGTCTCATCATAGTCTAAGTAATATTGTTATCATATCACTTGGCAATATGCATCACGATGTACATATGTGATCATGATGGAATTTTTCCAAAGTGCATAGAGAAGGAAAAAAAGTATAAAAGGGGAAAAGATGAACTCTACAGAAGCCAACCAAAGACATTAATGTGGCCTTGGTGTCATTTTAGCATCATTTTTCATTGAACCCTTTATAAAAGAGACATGATGAAAAATTAATTAAAAGACTAATATCAAAAGAAACTAAACAAAGATAATCACACAAACATATATAAATGGATAAGCAAATGTAGAAAAATAAAGACAAAAAGAGCACACAAGTAACACACACAAGCATTTACATATAGTGTCTTGTCTATTGTCTTAACAAAGGCCTAAAAGATGGGTGATAAAGTGATGATTTGAAATGATATGAGCCATGAGGTTGAATTTGATGACCTACTAAATGATGTGTGGGATAAGGGGATTAATAAGCTTACGTTTATCAAAAGATAACGTGTTGATGATGAGACTTGGACAAGGTGATCTTGAGAAAAGTTGATTGAGGCATAGGAGCTAGCTTGATGATGATGGGGGAGGGTAATGTAACCCTAAGTTTATACCATGTTAACTTAGACATGGAGTTAAGAATTGATTTTAATTTGATAGGTGCCAGGTTTAAACTAGCAAAGACTTGATTTGATTAGGTCATGGTTGATCCTAATCAAAGTTGATTTTGACAAGACTAGCTTAATTAGGCAATTTAGATGAGATTTTCTCAAGTTTGGATGGGTCTACAAGGATGGGGATGATAATGTGATCTGATAATGTGGTGGACTTAGTTAAACTGGGTGACTATTGATTTGACCATTAAACAAGCTTATTAGATGGTAATGAGTGATAGGAAATGAGTTGGACTAAGGATATGGACTGTTTAGACATAAGACAAGAGGACTGAGATATCTTTAGATTTTATAATTTTCTTTCTTTTTGGGAATATTTTAATTTTTAAAGTTCTTGGATTATGTCTGTACACTATACAAAAGGGGGGTCACTAGCAAAGGGAAAACCAAGCCTAGAAACCAAGATGGGGAATGATGAAAGGATATGTGTGTAAACACTAGAAAATTATACACTACAACTTTAGATGTTGCATTAACCTTTAAACCACCCCTTATCCCCCTTTGAGTTAGATTATTTACCAATTCTACCATTATTACCCTCAGACCACTTCCCAATGCCATCAACTTCTAGTCATTAGTGGAATTGGCTAAATTTAGTCAATGTTCCCTCAACCATTTGCAATTAGCCCTCGACTACCGATGGTTGACCCTAGACCATCGATGGTTATTTAATGCAACCAAAACTCTGCCTCAAGACTGCATGATCAAAGGAGTTAACTAAAACTCACTCATTGATCACCAACTGTCTAATTTTAGTCTGCCTCACATCATCAATGTTTGATAAACTATTTGTTAAACCTTTTGTTAAACTTTTTGATTTCAACACTCCTTTGCTCTATATTAATAAGACTAGAGGAGGGGAATAAATTGGGGGAAAGAGGAGGGAAATCATTTGGAAAGAGGAGAATTCATTTAGAGGAGTTTCGGTGCAAGATATTTTGACTCCCAGGTAGATCCATAACCACTTTCAACCAACTCTAAACTTCTTCAGGCCATCAAGCACTAATCTAAGTATCTTGCATTTTGTATAAGTTCAATAATTAAAGTTTTAGTATCTTAAAGCCTACACCCATTTCTAATTTCTACTCATACCTTCTCTGGTGTTGAAGTTTTGCAACTCCAAACACCATTCTCTCTACCAAGCCACCTCTAACCACTCTCAACCATTTTGAGTATCAAATCCCATTGTGATACCTTTGAGACGTTACCTCTACCCTCATGACCAAAAAAAACCTCAGTCAACCTAGAAGACCCTCCTATAACTTAGTCATAGTCCCTTTCTCACCCAAAGCTAGAGACTATCAAAACCCATAGTGACCATCGATGATCACCTTCAATTGCCAATAGTCATTTATCGATCGATGATGGCCATACCCTAATCTTCATCTATTGACCACTGATAGTAATACCCTAACCACCGATGGTCACTATGTAAATCACTTTTAACCAAAACAACAAGCTTATAACACTTACCCACCTCAACTAAAAACCCTATTTCTTCATCCCTGTCACTATACAAAGTTAATAATAACAACCTGACTACACCTAAACCATACCTTGACAATTTAACATTTATTTTAATGGTATTTTTTTAAACACATTATTTATTGAAAAGTATTTGTTTCCTTTTCTTAATTACTTTCATTTATGTTATGTAGCCTCTTTTATCAACATTTTATTTAACATTAACTTGTCTAAAGGGTGGATTAACAACCTCCAAGGAAGTCTTGTTCTTCTTGGATCTAGTTTTCTAGGCAATCAATCCACCTACCTAACTAACCAACCATTCTTCTAGTTGTTTTATTATCTATAGGTCATCATCCCTAGACAAAGAGGAGTATCTACAACCATTTGGATCATGAAATGCAAACCACATCTAGGTTCTAGTAACCTCACCCTTCTTTCAAGTTTTACTCTTTCTAAATAGAAATAAAGTGAAATTTTATTGAAACATTCTCGCACACCCGGTGGGACCTAGTTGCATCTAGGTGATTTTTCTTCTTATTTAAATAAAATAAAAATTTCTTTTAGGCTTAAAATTAACCTTTCATATATTGTTTTCCTTACATAATTAGGTCATATAGTTCAATTAATCAAGTTAATTAACTGTAGAGTCACTTATTTACACACATGATACCAAAACACTTACACCAAAACACACATCAAACACTTGACATAAGGCTCTATTAGGGTTTCATCTCCTAATGGTAACCTTTCAAAATTAGCTATCCTAATTTGACATCATTACTAAAGGAAAAACCAAAACTCAATTCTTGGATTGAGTATAGTCTCTAAAATTTGGTATATATTGGCTAAGCACCCGACACCCTTATTGCTACAATGTGTGAAGTGAGGGTGTAGGCCCCAATATCAATCTACATAATGATTTCCAATACAAACCCCTTTGAGAGCCTAAACTACGTGAGACCATCCTTAGATTTCTTATCTAGTACTTGTTTCAAAAACCAAGTTGGGTCACATATTCATTCTAACTTAAGGCATAAGCCACAAGCAAGATAAAAATAACCTTAGGATTTAACATTCTTTATAGTGTGTTTTATCTTCTTTAACTTCTTTCTTGTTTTCTCTTTGTTTGAGTTGTGAGGAATCTAACTCCCTTTGGAAATATTCCACCACCTTGCCTTCATCTACCTCATCTCCATTGCCTTGTTCAATGGAAAAACCTCTTATATTTTCTCCTAGAGATCCTAACTTTGTTAAACTCTTAGAATACAACCCTCTTGCCTTAGAGCATTGCCTTGTATCAAGATCCACTTATGCTCCCAACCTCACCTATCACCAACTAAATCTCAACTACCACTAACCAACAACCTATTAATAACCATTTGATCTCAACTATAACCAACCAATGACCTATCAACACCTATTTGACAATTATCATAACCAACCTCAACCTCAACCATCCTAATATCATATCAACCTCATCGAACCTTGGACTAACTAACCCAACCATCATATCAATTACCTAAAACACCTTTGTGGCAGCCCTCTTTATCTCAAAACCAAGACTTGGTCCATCCCCTCAACCATCAACCAAACTTTTTAAACCAACCAAACGTATCAACCTTACCAATCCAACCTACCTTATCAACCTTGTCAACCTTACCAAACCAACCTACCTTATCAACCTTCTCAAACTTGTTAAACTAGTCAACCTCATCAAATCAAACCAACAACTACCAACCAAAACTTTTTAACCCACCAATCTTATCAAACCTACCAAACCTATCACATCAATCAAATTCATCAAACCAATCAACTTCATTAAACCTACCAATTAGCTCATAACCTTGAGATCCATTGGTGCACCCTCTTCCTAGGTAGTAGATGCTATTGGGGGAATCATATGCCTCAATCCTTGATAAACTCTTGGAGGCTTATGTCATTAGACTCCTCTAATTAAAGCCATCAATTTTTCTCTTCCAAAACCAATTTGGTGTATAGATAATGAGTTTTGTGCTTATCATCGCACAAATAGACATGTGGTAGATAGATGTGGGTCTTTAAGATGTTTGTCTAAAACTTTATCGATAAAAAAAAGGTTCCAAAGGATATTATTCATGTTCCCCCAAACCTAGCCTTGAATGTCTTCAAGAAATCAATCATTAAACCTCTTCCTATACCCATTATTGTGAAAACCCATAATCAAAGCCCTCAACACAATGAGGTCCCTTCATTAGATTCAGTCCTTAGTGTACCTATAACTAAGGAAACCATAATCAAAACCCTAATCAATTTACTTGTTGACCACATGCAACCTTTTTAACTTCCTTTTGAAATCATCATTAAGTAAGAATCAATCTTAACCCAAGCACTTGTTGACCAAGCATAACCTTTTCAATTTTCCTTTAAAACCACAATTAAGGAAACCAACCTACCTCTTCCACATTAAATTTTAGTGGATCAACATCAAACCAACCTACCTCTTCCACTTTCCCTTTTAGTGGATCAACCTCAAACCAACCTGCCTCTTCTACTTCCCCTTTTAGTGGATCAACCTCAAATCAACCTTCCTCTTCCACTTCCTCAAAAGGTGGAATCACCCCAAAAAACCATACCTATTCCACCTATCCTTTTTGTGGAACTAATCAAAGCTACCTTAGCCTTTCCACTTCCTATATTAGTGGATCAAACCTCAACTCAACCCAACCTACCTCTTTCACTTACCCTTTTAACAGAGCCAACCCAAACTCAAAACACCTCACCTATTATCAACCCAACCTCACCTCAAACCAAACCAAACCTAACCTCAACTAAAACCAAACCCATTCAATTCCTCTATAATTATCTCATTTTCATCTACCTAATTAAATTATCTTTGGTTTGATTCCCTTTAGAATAGGGTTAAATCTTTGTCACCTTACCTCACCAATCAAATCCAACTATCGAATTGCATTAACCAACCATCTTATCTCCCTCAACCAATAAAACCAACACCTAAACCAAATCAATCAACCATGATCAATCCAAGTTTTGACCCAACCCCAACCAACTCACCTATCTACCCAAACCAACATCGACCCTTCATTTGATATTTCTTAAATCTCAGCTACCCTTTTATCCAAGCTACCCATACCTCACCTAAGCTTCCCCATTGGGACAATCCAACATTCTTTTCCAACCCAAACTTATTCTAGGATGATGTTTCCAACATCATTTCTAGACCCCAAACTTACTCAAATCCTACCCAACAACATTTCCCTCACCTTAGCACCATAAGGGAGATCCTGCCTAAACCACTACTTACAACTTGAACTCCAACTAACAACTAAAAATTAACAACTAAAAACTAACAACTAACAACCCTTGGGAGGCAAATGAAGTCATCTTCATCATTACTAAGCCCTCTTTACAAACCAAAGTCTTTACCTAGGAGTCTTTTCCTGCCTCAACATTTATGGAAAGAGCATTTGGGGGAATTCTCCCTCCAAAAGTTTTGACCAAGAAATAACCCAAACATTAACCATTAACCAAACCAAACCTTAACCTTTTGCATACCAACATTAACTAATGACCAAACGAATCCTTGGCACTTATACCTCAACCTACACCTAGCCTAACACCAAACCAACCTTAAACTTAAACAAACCTTGATCTTGACCAACGTTTTATCAATAACCCAAACCAACCTAAACAAAAACCTAAACCATAACCAACCACCATCAAGCCTAACTATCATCACCTAACCAACTTGGACCTTAACCCAACCTTTAAGCTCAAACCTAAGAAAGCCTCTTTTGCTTAAAACCTCGATCGACAGTGGTCACTATTGAATTGTCACTGATTTACCTTTAGACCTATTTTACCTTTCAAATATCGATCGTCACCAATCTTTGATGAACTATTGTTGGCCGAATACTAACTGTTGATGGTCACCATCATAACTAGAACATTACCCAAAACCTTTCCTTTTCATCACCTAAACCTACCTACCCAAACTAAAAACCAACCACCATTATAATCCAACCAAAGTCTAACAACCATCACCTAACCAACTTTGTGGAGACAAATGGAATCATTTTATTTCATTCTACTTAACCATCATCAATCCAAAATATTTTCCACTTCTAATCTAGTGTCAGAAAGTAACTGGGGGACATCTTCACTCCTGATTGGCTCAAACTATTTACATGTACTGTGGATCTAGGTCATATCAGAACCTAAACCCATCAATGTTTTGCATTTGCATCTCATTATTTTATTAAACCAAGTTCTTAATCATCTTGTGTCTAACTTAAGCTCATCCCTTATTTTTAACCACCTTCATCCCCTTATTTTAAGGACAATCAATTAAAATAGGATCATGTGATTATCCGTCAAATCCTTAGCCTAATATTTAGGATGGATACCATGGATCTACCTATGGCGTGATTCTTATGGACACTTTTCATCCCTTATAGGATGAATCCCCATGGTCTTATCACTTAAACCTCTTTTTACCATCATTATCCTTCTTGTGTTATGATTTTTCCTCCATAAAAGGAAACCTTTCAACCTATATAGACTAGTCCATGTCTAAATCAACATAACATTAAATTTGGGATACCAAATATCACTTGGGTCAATGATCTCTAACATTGCATATTGTTCCCTTGAAAGACAGCTGCTCAAAACTAAAAAAAATTGCTTAAAAAGTTATACTGATCTCTTGAAGGATAGCTATCAACATACACTAATCCAAAGCTTAGACCACTCTCTTGAAGGGTGTTTAAGTCAAACATTTGTCAAGAAATCACTTGGAAGCTTATCAGTCAACATCCCAAAAACCATCAAATAAAACACATCAATAGACCCAAAGTCAAAATTAAAAAACAAAGCAATCACAAGAAAAATTCAATCCACTTTCATACAACATTCATAAACGTCTCACATCAATTAGTCTACACCAAACTTAGAGCATGAATTTATCTATAATGGTTCTTAGGTCACCTACAAAAGGGGGAATTCAACCCCACAATAAGGTTACACTACCACTTGTCCACCTACCATCCATCTCCCCTTTTACCCTACAAAAATTAAGGCATTTTGAGATTACTTGACACTATGTGATCAAGCTAATTCTTTTAACCAACAAACTAACACCAATGCAATGCATGACAGAGGCTTATGTTCTTTAGCCCACCCATCTTGACATTATGGTCTTGTCAATGGGAGCATTTATCCTTCTCCTACTTTCATGACCACTTGAAAAGATGTGTATCTTTCATCTTTGAGTCATTAAAACCCCAACCATAAAATTTGCACCTTTTACAAAAAAATGGGTCCCCTTTCAGCAAACCAATTTGAACACCACCCAACCAATATTTTTTTCAAACAACAAGCATAACCCCAACCATGCACCCATTGGAGAGCACCTTGTTCTCCACCAACCAACCAACTAACCAACAAACTAAATAACCTTGAGCTTAGTCATTTTGTCCTACCTTTCACACTTTTTGTGACTAACCTTACATTGGCCATTTTGATCACACTAATGACCTTTCCATATTTTAAAACCTTGAAACCATGCACCTATTGAAGAGTGCCTTATTCTCCACCAACCAACTAACCAAAGGGGTCCCCTTTTACCCAAACCAAGTGGTATACCAA
This sequence comes from Torreya grandis, assembly GCA_037957365.1. Classification (NCBI taxonomy): domain Eukaryota; kingdom Viridiplantae; phylum Streptophyta; class Pinopsida; order Cupressales; family Taxaceae; genus Torreya; species Torreya grandis. The sequence goes on from JARHVA010000146.1 coordinate 5,693,820, forward strand.
ATAGGGGTAACCAATTTGAACACCACCCAACCCAAAATTCTTTAAGAAAAACATTACCACAACCATGCACCCATTGGAGAGCACCTTATTATCTACCAACCAACCAACCAACCAACCAACCAACTAACCTACCAACCAACCCAATTAACCTTAACTTGGTAATTTTGGCCCACCTTTCATACCTTTTGTGACCAAACATTTCCTTGGTCATTTTGATCGCATACCTACCTTACCATACTTGATAACTTTGCACTACCTTTATACCCAACCATTTAGGTACCTCAAAGCATGACCCTTTGCGATTGTGATACCTACAACCATTTTATATACTCAAGATCACATCCTACCTTGGATACCTATGAATACATTGACTTTACTTAGGAAACATGAGTTTAAGGAGTAACCCATATCATCTATGCCTAACACTATGGCCTGGTTACCCTATCACTTGTCTTTCTAGTACTAACCTTATTTTAAAAACCTACGTCATCTATGGAAACGTAGTCTATGCATGATCTATTATATCACATTTTATATCCCTATTCATGCTTAAATGCCCAACCAACAAAACCAACCATGTCAGCCACCTACCCAACTTATCAAACCTGTGACCTAATCTATGTTCTCAATATTACCCATTTTTAAAACCCATGATAGCATGATGACCTTTGCTTGGATGAATTGAGTTTATGAGTACAACAGTATTTGCTATGCCTAAATGTATGACTTGTTCACTTGTCATTTGTCTTCCTTGCAGTGACCTATTTACCAATTCATCCATCTTACCCATTTTTGTCATCCTTTTATCCACTTATCAAACTTGTAATTGACTCTATTTGACCTCATCAATTCATAGTTTGAGGGGGAACACCTCCTCCCATGCTTGGGACATCCAACCTTCTACCAACCTTCCATTTTTGTTTTACACCTTGCTAATACAAATTAAATAACAAAAAGAGGAAAAATGTAGACACTAAAAAACCATACACTATGGCTCTAGATGTCACATTAACCTTTAAACCACCCCTTGGCCCCATTTGGGTTAGATCATTTACCAGTTCTCCCATTATTACCCTTAGACCACTTCTCAATGCCATTAACCACTAGTCATTAGTAGAATTGGCTAAATTTAACCAATGTCCCTTCGACCATCAAAAGTCAACCCTCGACCATTGATAGTTGACCCTCAACCATTGATGGTTACTTAACACAACCAAAACACCAACTCAAGATTACATGATCAAAGGATTTAACTACAACTCACTCATTGATCACTAGCTATCTAATTTTAGTTTGCAGCTCGCATGATCAATGTTTGATAAACTATTTGTTAAACCTTTGTTAAACTCTTTGATTTCAACACTCCTTTGCTCTATACTAAGAAGATTGGAGGAGGGGAATAATTCCAAGGGAAAGAGGAGGGAAATCATTTATAAAAGGGAGAATTCATTTTGAGAAATCATGGTGTGGGCAATTCTAACTCCCAGGCAGATCCATAATAGCTTTCAGCCAACTCCAGACTTCTTCAGGGCATCAAACACTAAGCTAAGTATCTTGTATTTTGCACAAGTTTAGTAGTTTAAGTTTTAATGGCTTAAAGCATACACCTATTTATAATTTATACCCATAACTTCTTTAGTGTTGAATTTCTACAAAATCAAACACCATTCTCTCCACCAAGCCACCTTTGACCACTCTTAACCATTCTGAGTATCAAATCCTTGTTGTGATACCTTTGAGACCTTACCTCTACCCTCATGACCCAAAACCAACCTCAAGCAACCTATAGGACCATATTAAAACTTACCCATAGTCCCTTTCTCACAAAAATCTAAAACTATCAAAACCTATAGTGACCATCGATGACCACCTTTGATCACCAATAATCATTTATCAATTGGTAACGGTCATGCTATAATCGTCATCTATCGACCGTCAATGGTCATACCATAACCACTAATGATTACTATGTAAATCACTTTTAACCAAAATAACAAGCTTAAAACACCTAACCACCTCAACCAAAAACCCTATTTCTTCATCCTTGTTACTATTCAAAGTTAAGAGCGACAACCTGACCACCCCTAAACCATACCTTGATAGTTTAACATTTATTTCAATGTTATTTTGTTAAACACATTATTTATTGAAAAGTATTTATTTCCTTTGCTTAAGTACTTTCATTTATGTTATGCAACCTCTTTTATCAACATTTTTTTTAACATTAACTTGTCTAAAAGGTGGATTGATAACCTCTAAGGAAGTCTTGTACTTCTTGGGTCTAGCTTTCTAGGAAATTCGCCCACCTACATAACTAACCAACCATTCTTCTAATTGTTTTATTATCTGCAGGTCATCCTCCCCAAAAAAAGAGGAGTATCTTCAACTGTGTAGATCATGGATCACAACCACATCCATGTTCTACTAACCTCACCCTTATTTCAATTTTTACTCTTTCTAAACATAAATAAAGCAAAATTTTGGTGAAATAGGGTGATACTCAAAGGAAATGAAAGTTGATGAGGAATAGATGAGGGATATCTAAGGACCGTCATGTGAGGGAATCAAATGTCTAATTACCCAAGTTACATTTAGAGAATATACCAAGATGTTTCAAGAACAGGGCTCAAGACATCTTCCACTCCCTTACAAAGGTTAAGATGGGAAGAAAGGATGAATATAATAGGATAAGATGACACATGATAACACAAGATAGATGAGGACAAATAAGATGGGATAAATAAGGAAGGGTGGAATGAGATATATATGTGATGGGCCAGGGACTATAAAATATGATTGTAGGGATGATATGGACTTTGCCTCCAAGTATTGAGGTACCTGTGTATAATAAATGACTTTACCATGATGCTATAAATTGGTTTTCATCATGGTACTTGTCGAAGGCACCAAAAAATAGTTTACACCATGGATGAATAATTTTTTTAATTTTTTTTGAATTTTTGGCATCTCAATTTATTTGAGGCATGTGAGATGCATGATGCTAACATTTTCATGGTCTTTAATTGATACCTTCTCTAGATATATGTGATGATAAGTTCATGTTGTTGATGTTATATGTATTCATATCCTTGTTATCTTCATTGACTTGGGAGATAGATCCCTCCAGATGTATCAATGAGGTATCTATGTAGGTCCTATTGGAGACAATGTTGGCTAGGGAGGTAATATATGGTATCAGTTGGATTAAGTCTAGGATATGATGGTAGTGTATAAGACTTGATGGTGTGACAAGGGATGAAGGAGGACTGATAGTTGTATACATCATTTGAGATGTTGAACATTCCATGTTTTATTGGTGTCATATGATAAAAGAATTTTAGAGATCTAAGAGTTTTGGATTGTTTTACTCTTTGATCCATCTCCTTGAATAATTATTGGACATCTCGACATTATTTTGAAAGATTTTTTGATTGGATAATATGATTGTATTTTAACCAACCCTAGTACCTGATTTTGGGATTCACTAAAAGTTTTATTTTGGTTTAATTGATTATTATTGTGAATTTTATGGTCCCCTAGTGACTTTCAGAGATGTTCACTAGGGGAAGATTCTTTTTGACTAGGGTAAATATTCAAATTGGCTTGATTTTGACTTAGATCAAAGATGATTTTTTGAATATAATATTGGACCTTTATATATTTGGCACATGTTATATTACTTAATAAAGGGTATAATGATGTATGCTCTTGTTTGTTGCTTAAGAAAGAATCTAATGATGATATACTCTATCCATGTTCATGCAAAAATTTGGTTCAAGGTATTGGAGCATAAAATTATCTTCCATTGTACCAATCCATTGTTCAATATTCTCCAGAGAATTTCATTCACCCATTTTCATTTCATTGTGCTAACAAGTGCAATGGGTCTTGACAATAAAACCAAAATGTTGGGTTATTTTCCTTTAGTTTAACATTACTTTCCCTGGTTGTGCACATAAAGAGGAGAAAAAATCCAACTAGCTATCACACTTACATATCACATGAAAAATAGTCTCATGCACTCACCTGAAGCACATGGCTTAAGACTGGTTCCCATCAGTTTTGTATACACATTGGTCTTTCTATATTAAGGTGCTTGAATAGGCACTTAGTTTTAATTAACATTATCATAGTCAAGATAATTCATTCCATGAAATCATTCCATAAACTATTTATCATAAATGAGAAGGGTGTAAAGAAAGAAAAATAATATTAGTTCTAGTAGTTCCATAACAAGTTTACATGTATTTCAACTAGCATAAGTATTCCATTTATTCATGTCAATGGTCTCTATACACAACTCTTGATGCTTATCATAAATATAAGCTCAGGATTACATTTACCATTACAAAGTACTAATTAACAACATCAATAATAACATTCTAAAGTAAAACTAGGGGTATTTATACATGATTCTACCTCAGTCCTTTACTTATGATGTTAACATAAAATTGATGACTTGCCAATGTCCATTAATCAATAATGAGTCATGACACATTGTTACATTAAATTCTTATAGATATGGGCCTAACTACCCTTATATACCCAATCTATGCTAGATATATGATGTTGTGTGCCTATCTAACCATGGATCAGTGCTAGATCCATGCTTGACTTATTCTCCCCTAATGCTCATGTGAATCATGTACTTAATTACTTCTGCGTTTCATGCCCTTGTCTAAGTCACACACCAATTTCTAAAGTCTTGCACCTTTGGTTCCTTCATGTTTCCTACATCCTTGTTCTTTACAACATGTCTCTTTCATGCTAAGGTATTTTGTGCCTTGGCTTGCTTTCACTCTTAGGTTTACTTCCACACTCATCTTGCCAAAAAGTACTTAGAATAAAATGATACAAAATTTAGGGTCTAACGTTGCCCAAGGCACCAAAAATTTGGTTTTCACCATGGACGAATGATTTTTTTTACTTTTTTGAATTTTTGGAATCTTAATTTATTTTAATTTATAAATGATGCTAACTAGTATGCAATGTGACACCTAACCCACCGAACATCTCATTGATAGTGGTGCTTGATTGGTTTCCCAACCCTCACTCAAAGTCTTATCATAGTGAGTGATCTTGAAGGATGATATTACCCTTTGCCTTGGATGTCTATTGTGCTTAGAAGGTCTTATGCTAGGTTTATACAAGCTCACTAGTGGAGTCCTCGATATATATGAGGTACAATGGGGTCCAAGTCCGTGTAGGGGAATATCTATCCCCCTATGTATTGGATCCAAAAATGTCCCCACTTCATGAAACCCTTTATAGAGTATTCTGCTTGGTTCCCACCGATAACTCACCCTAATGTTTATACTTCATCAGAACATGGAGTGTGGTCTTGTGCATGGTGGTGAAATCTATAATCACAAGTCCCCTATGACTTGGCAAGTGTGTGGGGATAAATTCCATTTCATGTTACCCCTATAAATAAAAATAGGAAGGTTTGTAAATTATTTTTGATCTTCCAGGAATCACCACTAAGGATGCAAGGATGAGAGGATACACAACCTTAGCCTTCGAGTGGTTAATCAAGCAGATAAAAATTGACATGAAATACAATCAAGCAAAAAAAAATTGATTACCCTAATTAAGATGTTATATATATAAAACATATACAAGATGGTTTCAAAATGCCAAAATCTTCAACAAACATCCTACAAGACAAAGATTAGTAGTTTGAAATTGGCTTCTTTGACAAGTGGGCATGCAAAGAAAATGACATTAGTAGTTTTGATTATTTGATATGTGACCTTAAAAAATAACATTAGTAGTTTGGTATTTCAATAGCCAACATGCAATACAAAGGGCTAGATAAAGTAAAAATTATATAGAAGATAAAGTCACCACTATCACTCTAAGGTCTCCTCTATGTAGATAAAATAAAAAATTAATAGGAGATTCATTTTATCAATAAGATCACTAGCAACAAAATTTCACTCATAGGTACTGAACAAGGGGCTTGGGTGTGGGGTTCTAGGGTTAGCAGCCCCCAGTAGGGTCAAGGGGCAATACCCCTTGTAGGGTCCAAAGATAGAACCCTTAGCGAGTTCCTTATCATGGTACAGGGTGAGGTCGAGGGTTAGCACCCATGATGCCAAATACAATTTGAACCTTGCAAGGTCCTTGAAATTATTCAAAATTTTGTAAAAAAATCCTCTTTTTTACCCAAAAAATAAAAATAAAAAGGTACTCCAAAACTTGAAAACTATTAGTAATTATGCATATATACACATTAGAACAAGGGAATTATCTCTTATATGTACCAAAAACTAAAAACACTTTAACACCTTTTCGGCCCCGGTATAATTTTCTCATTAGGTCATAAGAGACTTTTCTAACAAACGAGTCGTGTTTATTTAGGTATACATGGATGGATGGAGAAACATACTAAAAATATTAATTTAAAAAATATTTTAATAGAATACTTGATATATATCAAGTATTAATGAATTGAATCAATGCTTACATTTGATGAATACAATAAATATATATGCATATGCCAAGAATATGAAAAAAAAAATTGATATTGTTTATGCAATAAAAGGGGTTATTTTTACAAAAATAAAAAAATATTGACTAATTCGATTTATTAACTATTAAATATTGACATATTTATTACTTACTTTATCATATGCATCATGCCAGTGAGGCAGGAATGATGGGAATGTTCAAGCATTATATATTGCAGTACCTACTAGCAATTGGCCCAAAGGTCCAAGTAATGTTGGAAAGGATTATTTAGTATGATACGTTTTGGTGAGACAACCTTGTGCGTAGTGAAAAACACAGATGTTGAATCATATTTAAAGGTTAAGTATGTAAATCATATAAAACCAATAGACCTCAATCACTCTATAAAGGCTACAAATTTTGATGTTCTTTAGGCTCTCTTCTATTCCCCCTATTCATAGGATAAGTTTCAATTCCCCTTCCATATCCCCATCCATAAAATGGTCCCATGAATACTTGGTTGTCATGTAATCATCATGGTTGTTGCTTAAACCCTTTCCACTCTCTCTGGGCAGTAACATAGAGTTCAACACATCATTGTCCACAATCATATATTTTTTTTCATTGAGATAACAAAGTGTATTAAACATTAAAATAGGAAATTAGATGAAAAACAAAGGAAAACCTCACAATAGACACGTTGATGATTATATTTTTCCTTTTTTTATTATTGTAGTTATCCTGCCATGAAGTCACAAAAATCTCTATAGCTAGTGCCCATCGATTTGGGCTACCCTTTCACTCTTAGGATTTTAGGTGACCTGATACAAAAGTTCCCATTCAACCCATGACTAAGGGAAGGAGAATAAATGAAATGTTATGGTCTCAGGATATGCACCAAATGGTTTTCTTGACCAATATATAAGGCTTTTGAATGAAATGTGTTGAGTAAATGTAATATCTTGAAGTGTTAAGGTTGTAGGATTGTTGTCCTAAAATAAGATGTAGGAAGAAACAGTCTTTATCTTATGTTTCTCTTCAATATTTCATAACTTGTGAGCATAACATCTAAGGAAGTAGAATTTTTATACCTTTCGTGCCCTGGGAGATTAACATGCAAGGAAGATGTAGAAATGATGTGCGGTCTACCATTTAGAGAAACAAAGAGGGAGCTTTATTTGATACCTATGGTAGAGAAAAAAATTGTGGAGGCCCTACCTTTACCACTTATGAGAGAGGAAATATCTATTGAAGGCTCACCCTTTCCACCTATGACAACAAATATATTTACAAAGATGATGCTTTTGCCCCCTATGGTGGAGGAAATATTTGGGAAGGTGTCTTATCTATGTGGACTTAATGGAGAAAATGAGGATGCTCTGACATTTTATATCAAAGAAGAGTAAGTGTTTTCACTATGACCTATTTCCTCACATGGGGAAGAGACTAATTTATTAGGAGAGGAGGTGGCATCGTGTAATGAAGCAGTACAACCTCCTCTTCTACCAATAACATTTTATAAATACATAGAATGGAATTCAATTGGTGAACATGGGCCATGCCATCAACGAAACTTCCAGAGTCACACTTTCCACCATAGAATTAGATCCAAAATGAATCATGAAGGAACCCATAGATAGATGGGAAATAAGTCAATGTTGCTTGGACTATCTACCGCTTCCTCTGGGATTTGAATGTACACAGTGTGGCATTTGGGCATTAATGTATTTTTGTGGGGCCATTATGATTGTCAAATTAAATATATATGGTTCACCTTCCTTTTTTCTATAATCCTAGTTTTTTTTCTTAATTTCATTTGCTATATGTATATGTATATGTATTTGTATATATGTGTATGTATATATGTATGTATGTGTGTGTGTGTTTATGTATGTATGTATGTATGTATATTTAATTTTTGTGATCTTTTTGAGTAAGTGTTTCCTTTTCATTTATGGAGTAAATTCTCCTTTTAAGTGTACGATATGGAAACCCCATAATGCTTGAGAATTAAACCTTCTAACCCTCCCTTCCACCTAGGATGGATCATCAATTGACCACCTTTTCTCTTAACCAGTGACTCCTCTATCACAATATTTACATTATATCACAAATGATGCCCCCTTATGCACCCATGTGGCATGCACTTTGTAAAATCTTTGGTATTCACTTCAACAACAACAAAAGAAACAAGATAAACTCCATAACCTCAATGTATTCCCCCCACATCATCATCATTGCATTATTGATCTGATTCACACATTGAACATGGAGTCCTTTTGTAATTAAATATAAAATAGTCAATAAAATATGCCACCACCCTACAAGCTACAAACCCTTTATATGGGTATAGGGTATGTAAATCCGATAACTGCCCATCATGTGTATGAAATGCGCCCTCTAGTGTATGATGTCACATGAAATATCCTGTCATTACCCCTCATCATCGCCTCCCAATTCACTTTGAAATATTTTACCACTTGTAATTTTTCTCTGTGTCAATATATTGGGTACATAGACAAACATAAGTTACAATATAGACTTTGCAAACTCAATGTCTTGTCTCCATATCATTTGGATTATAGTGCTAATTTGAGTCGCACATTGGGCATGAAGCATTTTTGCAATCAAATCAACATCATATTGTCTTCATTGACCCTTCACGATATCAAATGACCAATCAAAGAACCCCCCACCTTGCAAGCTAGGTACCCATTATTGATGGATGCAAGTCATGTAAATCCAACTACCTTAAATCTATACAATATTCCAAATATCTAAACGTCAACTCAAAGTCCAACGGACACAAATGCAATCTATCATGAAATCTAGATGACAAATTTTACAAAAAGGTGTGGAATTAGAATGTTGATGATTGTTTGCGTAGATCATGCCTACGTACAATAAGGAAATGATTTTTCATCAACCACATCACATTGTGTTTGATCACCTCGACGGATGATTAGGAAAAATAATCACAAATGGTTAGAGCATTTACAACTTCAATGTTTATATTTATTGTATATATCCATGTCCACTTCAAATTTTTATCTAAATCCCAAATCCAAAATTTAAAATTACTCTTGGTTGCTTCTAATTTTTCCAGTGCCATTGTAACAAAAAAAATTTATCCATTGCAATCGTGAAGACAAACCTTGATCACCCACAATTACCCTGACCCCAACATGTTGGGCTTTTCAATCAGCCAATATAGATGTCCCCTAATCAAAACCAAGGGAGTTTCAATTTTGACATAGAGTTTAGGGAAAGAGGCTATATCTTTTCACAACGAATGCAAACCATCGTAGACTAAAGCATTGCATGGAAATTCAGATCCCGATTGGTATGTTCCTATAATTAATTTATATGAACTTATTTTGACATCCAAATACATTTTTACAAAGCATGAAAGCGGTGAAATATTTCAAGGTGCATTGGATTATCTTATGTTTTGGCAATTTTGAACATGTAAATCAATGTTTCAGGGTCAAAATTTCTAGATACGATATTTTACCTCATTGTATGGCATATCAAATATTATAAATTAAATAATGATGAAAAAAAAATTAAAAAATATTCCTATAAAATATTATAAATTAAAAAATGACAAAAATAAAATAAAAAATAAAAATATTGTTTAAATAATAAAATATCAAAATAAAAAACCATAAAAAACAATTGCATGATAAAAATAATTAAGAAAAAAAATGTTTGAAAAATAAGATAACAATAAATACTTTAACCCTTTAAAAAGGAGAGAGTCAATTAATTTCTACATGTGTCAATGAAAGCAACTATAACACTCTTAAGCCTCAAGGAGATCCATTAACAACATTACAACAATAGATAGAGATGGTACCTAGCATCTATGTAAAAAAAAACTCATCACCCACCTGTGAGGAACCCCTGATAATACAATCTATATGAGTTTATCGTTTTTTTTGCATGTAATTTTTTGAAATGTGTTACCAATCTTTGAGGTAGACACATCTTGCCTTCTCCTTGCCATGGCTTCTATTTTTCTAAGCATTCAAAAATAATTTAAAATTAAAAAAAAAAATTAGACTCAAAAGTGAATCTTTTTCTTAGAGCTTTCATAGTTTTGGTATTATCAAGGGTCCCTTTCCAACTATGACAAACACAGTATGTATTAATTCAGAATAATATTTAATTATTTAATGCTTAATGCCCACCCATAGTGGTACAATAGAATCAGAGTATAATTAATATAAACTTTAATTTGATGGCATTTTATTGTTTCAATGGTGGCATTTTATTTTTTACTATTTTTAAACTGTAATAAATTCACCAAAAAAATAATGGTGATCTCGAGTATATCTGTCAGTACTTGACAGTAATGAAATCTGTCAAATATCTCTTATCTCATACAATTTAATTAATGACATTAATATGGCTAATAAGAGAAATCGTTCTCTATAATCTCATTCATTCTGTTCAAGCTTGTAATGTTTTTTATTTTTCTTTTTAATCCCTTTCCCACGACTTTCTTTCTAAGCAAAATCCATGATTTTATGGTTTTCTTTGCCATAGATTTGATGGATGTTGATTTCAGGGGTATAAGCGATCTTAACATAAATTGTATATAGTAATAGGGTAAGGGAGGGTAAGTCCTTCTCTCAGATATATCTATATAGAGTTTAATTTCCTTATATAAATATGGGGTAAAATTTATAATTATTAATTATGATAGATACAGATAGGAGGGGAAGAGGGATGTATATATAAGTGGGTGAGGATTGGATAGATATATAGGTTGGCCAAATATATCTATTCTGCTCGGTTATACATAATCCTCTTATATAAATCTTTCAAGTGCTTGGGACGCTCATGGAGATCTCACCATACATCTATTCTATACGTGATACAATGGGATACCTATATGGTAAGATGGTAGATCTCACTTCATGAAATAGCATTTATATTATATAAGCAATACCATGGCTTCATTGATAGATCTCACTTCGTGAGATAGATACAATATATATGTATGGCGTTCGATGGCCCCTACCCCCTATCTATACAGATCTGATCTAATCTCACAATGTCAAGTCAATTAAGATGGTAGATATCACTAGCAAATATATATATATATAAAAGGCATTCGATGGCATCTATATATAGTTAGAGAAGATAGATATATAGGGTATACCATAAATGAGTAGTATAAGTGGGTGGGGATCGGATAGATCTATAGGTCTCTCTAGATATCACACTCTTATACGGAGCACTCTTAGATGGGATTGATGAACGATAGATGGACTTGAGCACTCTTATACAAATGGGCTATCTTCATCCTATCGGGCTAGACTCTATATAGATGATAGCCCGTATCAGGCTTGAGTATTCCTTGATAATCACAAGCTAGACTCTAGAGAGCCCATCATTATGATGGTTGACATCACACAACAAAGACCATAGATATATAGGCCAACTCCATCTATTATATACGTGAAATTCCCATATATATTATTCACTACCAGATATATAGATGGGGGTGGGGATTGGATCTATATATAGGTGTACTTTAGTTGGTCTCCCATTTCTCTCTATGGGCAATCTATTGGGTAAGATAACCTCCCATATATATAGGGTAGACCCCCCTCTCTCCTCTCTGTTCGATCGATTTGACTCCCCCTGAAAAGATGTATTATGTATTATTTATACAGAGTCTATGCTAATATTTAGTTTAGACTCTATGATAATATTTAGTTTATAGTATATCTTTTGATATATACATATATAATTATAATAAAAAATAGTTTCTTAAATTAAAAAGATAGACAAAATTGTTACTTTTCAATAATTTTTTTTTATATTAAGTTATTTATCATATAGTGAAATTGTCAATTTTGTTGTAGTTAGTCTATATTTTAATGTCTTTTATAGTTTACTATATTTCATATATTATACAAAATATTGCATTATATAATTTTTTGTTTTGTATATTTTATTCTATAGCATTGTATATCACATATTGAATTTTATTAAGCTAAATTTACATATTATTAAAAAATATATATTATATAGACAAAATTAGAAATCCACATGGCTTAAAGTCAGGCCATATGTATGACATGGGCCATCATGTATACAATATCAGATGAAACACCCTTTCATTTATCCCCATCATCATTATCCAATTCACTTGCAAAGCGTTCACCACCTCCAAGTTATGTATGGCCTTTTGCTCTAATTTCTCTAGATGGCGGTGCATTGGTTGCATAGACAAACATATGTTGCAATACAAACTTTGGAACCTCATTATCTAACCTCCATATCATTGGCATTGCATAGCTGACTTGAGTTGCACATTGGACATAGAGCCTTCTCACAATGAAATCAACACTGTGTTTTCCTTGTCAACCCTTCATAATAACAACCATCCAATCAAATAACATGATGGATGCAAACCTTCACAAAAACAATAATATACACTTAACATCAGTGCGTTTCCCACACAATAATGTGATTGTATTGTTATTTAGATAAGTGCATTGGATGTCGAGTCAATCTATAAACAACTAAGAAATAGTCAATAGAATATGCCACCACCCTATAAGCTACTAACCCCTTTGTAGTGGATCTAGGGTGTGTAAATCGAACAACTGCACTAAAATTATGATATGTATGATATGGGCCCTATGATGTACAATATTTCATGAAACACCCTACCATTTACCCCCATCATCAACACCCACTACACTTAGGAGTCTTTCACACCCTGCAAAATATGTATGGCCTTATTGTAATTTCTCTAGGTGGTAGTATATTGGCAGCATAGAAAAACCTAAATTATAATATAAATTTTGAAACCTCAATGCCTTATTCCAATAACATTGGTAGAGTAGCATTTTATTGAGTTGCACATAGAACATGGATCCTTCTTGTAGTCAAAATAACATCATGATAGTGTCATCACATTGTTTCTTAGATCAACACATTTGATGTCGAGCCCTGCCATTACACCACCATCTTGTAAGTTACTAACCCCTTAGTAGTAAGTGTAGTATATGTATATCTAACGACCCTAAAGTTGGTACATGTGTATGATATGGGCCCTCTTGTGTACAATATCACATGAAACAACCTGTCATTTCCCCTCACCGTCAATGCCCAGTTCACTTGGAATTATTTCACAACTTGCAATATATGTGTGGCCTTGATATAATTTCTCTAGGTGGTAATATATTGACAGCATAGAGAAACATTATTTATAATATAAGTTTTGAAACACCAATGCCTTGTATCCATTGCATTGCCATTATAGCGCTAAAGTTACTTGTACATTAGACATGGAGTATTTTCAAAATCAAATAATTGTCTTGTTGTCCTCGTCGACCCTTCATGATATTAAATACCCAATTGAAGAAGCTATTGTCTTACACATTAAATACGAGGTAATTCATTCTACTCTTTTAGTTACACACTAAATCCATACACATGTAACAAGTTAAGGTATATTATAAACAAATACTCTATTGATCGAATTTCATTTCACATGTCCTTTCAACTTGATGTTATATCAACTCAAACATTGGGTGGAACTTAACCAAACAACAAACTCTTAAGCACATATTTCACTCCACACACCCAATTCAAACCAATGTTATCATTGTATTCAAGCAAGAACACAAAGATATTATGAAACCAATCCCATGATGAAGCAATGTTGAAATACAAGGTAGAAAGAGGCTGATAAACAAGTAATCATGCTAAGATGAGGGTCCCCATGAAAGATTAAAGAAGTGGGGTGTGTTGGGTCTCAATAGTGACCATGGTACATTATTTTATTTCTTTATTTTTTATTTTTTATAGTTTTAGCTTATTCAATACATCCTACGAATATGTTAACATCTGGAAAAATTAAATCATGCTTAACAACTTATTAATTTTTGTTAGTGTAGGCTTTTTTCCACCTAGTGGCTTTACTTACACGTCTTTTCAGCTTACTTAGGTTAGTTAATTAAGTCATTAGTGGTCATTTACCTTTAAGTGGGTTATAATTATGAGTTAGGGTTTTACCTTTTTGGTGATCAAATCTCACCCTATATGTACTTTTTTTTCCTAAAGTGGCTAATGCAAACATTTCCTTTGTGGAATTTTTTAATTTTTGGAGCTCTCATTCTGCCTCTACAAGAATTTGGCATTCATCGTGTGGCCACTATTTAGAGATCTTGGTGAAATCTATCATGGTACTAGAGCTTTCCTGATAGCCTCATGCATTTGTCTCCTTTGGTAAGATCCTCCTGCATTCACCTTTCTATTTTTTCATACTGTATGATCGCCATTTTTGACCTTGGAGGCATTTTTTGAAAACTACCTTGAAACTTATGTTATAAGGCCTTTGATGAAAAATCCATTTGCATATATTTTGTGGGTTTTTTGAGATCTAAAATGGGTTGTTCTTAATTTTATGAGAAAGTTCATATATTTTCCAAAAAAATTGATTTCTTTTATTTGGTAATCATCTGTGCAGTCAAAGTAATCTAGCCTACTAACCCCAATTTAATCTCTATAGACCAAATCAGGTTTCTGAAGTGCTTCTACTTGCTCACCAACCAAATCAGGTTTTTGAAGTGCTTCTACTTGCTCGCTGACCAAATTAGGTTTTCAGAGTGCTTTTACTTGGAAGTAATTGGGTTTATCCAAGGTGACAACTTATAAGTAATCGAGTTTCTCAACCTTGACTACTTAACTAATTGCTCATAGACCAAATTAGGTTTCTCAAGTACTTCTACTTATAAGCCATTAGGCTTCTCTAGGGTGATAACTTATAAGTAATCAAGTTTCTCAACCTTGATTACTTGCTTGCTAGACCCATTCGGGTTTTCTAGGGTCGATTACTCATTACTTGTTTCATAAGTTGCAGTTATTCAAAAATCTAAAGTAAAGTAGCTCAAATAACCTGAAATACACTGTGAAGAAGTAATCGAGTTTTCTAGGGTCAACTGCTTAAAATTTTTTATATGTTGAAGTAGTTCAAGAACTTGAAGTCGAAGTTGTTTGGAACCCCGAGCAAGTAAGTGCGTGAGAAATTTTAGATGAAAGGTAATGAAAAAATAGACTTTACCTTAGCTTGGAAAGACTATAAGGTAATGTGAAAGGTAATGAAAGAGTATAGCTTGGAAAAAATATTTCCATTTTTGGAAAGGGTCCAGGAATATGTTGAAGTAAGAACTTGTGTCATAAATTTTGATTGGTAACTCCTTTTTGAGTGCCATTTTCTTCAAAAGTGCTTGTTTTTTATGCCCTACACATTGGACCTATCATTGGGACTTCCATAGCTATAATTTTTTTTTCACTTTTTTTGTACACTCTTAAATGCATTATCAATTGTTTTTGATGTTCTTTTTATTCCTTGTAATTATGCACCTATTCCTCAATATGCATTTTTAGTTGAATCCGATGCCTATACAAGTGTGCTTATATTTGAGACATTCAGGGGGGATCATTACTTGATAGTTCTAAGGGGGCACTTGTGTGTTTGTTGTACATTCAATCTTTTTTTTTGCATCACTTCTTTACTTACTACAATAATACTTACTTTTGCACTATGAATTCATTCTCAATAAGTCCACTTACACCATTTACTTATCATGAATGGAAGCCTAGAATGGAAATTATCTTGCAATCCAAGGGTTACCATCAAATTATAATGGGATTGAACCTATTGATGTTGGAGTAAAAATCAAATGGTTTAATCATTGTGAACCTACTGACCCTTTCCAAAAAATAGTCTTTCCATCTCCCCATATATACTCTTTCACATTGAATTTGCCGAAACACCTACTGAAGTGTGGTCCCAGCTCACCAAGCTCTTTGGAGTTTAGGATGTGATGAGAGGACATGAGCTAGAAAATTAGCTTATTAGATTGAGCCCAAATGCCTTCGACACTCTTCAAGTCCTCTTCACTAAGTTCAAACTTTTGAGATTGCAGTTGAAAGCATGTGGAATTGACAAGAAAGATGAACAACTTGTTCTGTTAATACTCTCTAAATTGGGTCCTAAATATTCTATATTTATGTCCACTTTTCATGCCACAAGACTGCTCTTAACACTACATGGAAGATGTCTTCTTTAGATACCTTTATTGTTGACTTGATTCAAGAGCAAGATAAGTTGATACAAATGGGCATAGTGAAGTCATCTAAATATCATGCATTGCTTGTTGATAAAGATAAGGCTTCTAACATTAGAGAGAGAAAGCAAAGCAAGAAAAATGTTGAGAAAGATGAAATCATTTTGACCTCCAAATCAAACAATGTGACCTCTTCTTCTAGTCATAAGCTTAAGAAAGATTAGATCAAATATGGGCATTGCTTAGGCAAGCATGATGAGAGTAAATGTTTGAAGAAAAAAATTGACCACCTTACTATCCTTATTATCCAAAATAACATAGGTGTTCCAGATTCTTTCAAACCATCTTCATCAACCCATGAATCCACTAAGGCAAATGACTTTGGCAAAGAAAAGGCAAAAGAGAATAATAAGGGGAAACATAAGGTCAAAGCCTTAGTTAAAGTTGTGCCTCTAACTCATCCTACATGGGTCATTGACTCTAGTGCTTCACATCACATGGCCTCTTCACAGATTGAGTTCAATTTCTTGGAACCATGTGACATGTCCTCTATACAACTGGGTGACAACACTTCTAAAAGGGTTCTTGAGAGAGGGTCTATTGAAGTGAGTAGTGGAAAGTTCAATAATGTTCTAAGTGTGCCCTCACTCTCAACTAATCTCTTGTCAGTCTACCAGATCACTCACCTTGGTCTGGGCATGTGAGTTGAATTCACTCTAGATTTAGTGTACATTAGGGAGTTGTATAGTGATAATATTTTGGTTGTGGGAATGGTTGATCATCAGACTCAGCTATATAACTTCTCACACTTTACTCCTAACTCTTCTTCAAATTCCTCTTCGAACTCACCTATACCTAATGACACTTCTGAGCTTGAGCATTCTTCTAATATTGATAACTCTTCTTGTACAGATGACTACAATAGTGAAGTGGACACACCTCCACCATCTCCTTGTCACATTTTAGATATTTAAGAGTTAATTCTTCACCCACCTACCTCTGGTTTACTTCTAAAATTACAAGGTAACGGTCTACTAATCCAGGACACATTAGACATTAGGCAGTCTATTCCATAGTTATAGAGAATTATACATACCTTCTTCACCTCTGCTTCTATTGCACCATCTTGGCATAGAGTAGTTGGGCCACCTACCTCACAATATGAGGATCATTCCTTTCATAGGAATTACACTTTAGTTGAAGATCCATCAGGCACTTAGTGGACAAACTCATTATTTCTGGGTAATCCACTCTTCACTGCATCTACTTCTGATTCATAGTTACTTCTGAGCATTCCTTTGGGGGACACCAGATGGCTACAATCAACTGTAGACCTTAATGGGGATTTTTAGCCCTCTTCTCTTCTTTGCTCTTTTTTGGGGATGAGTTTTGTTTCTATGGGTTTTCTTCTTTACCCTGGTTTATGGGAGTTGCATTATACTTGGGTACCTCATTAGGCCTCGTTGTTGGGGCCCAATTCTTCTACTCACCTAAGCTATGCTTCAGGGGGGGTGTTAGTGTAGGCTTTTCCCCACCTGGTGGTTTTACCTACACATCTTTTTAGCTTACTTAGGTTAGTTAATTAAGTCATTAGGGGTCATTTACGTTTAAGTGGGTTCTAATTATGAGTTAGGATTTTACCTTTTGGGTGACCTAATCTCACCCTATATATACTTTCTTTTTTCCTAAAGTGGCTAATGCAAACATTTCATTTATGGAATTTTCTTATTTTTGAAGCTCTCATTCTACCTCTACAGGAATTTGACATTCATCGCATGGACGATATTCAGAGATCTTAGTGAAATCTCTCAATTTTAAGGTGCCTATTTTAGATTTGTTGCATACCATAAAAATTAATGATTCTATTATGTTCTCTACAAAATTTCAACTAACAAAAAAATGTATCCCTTTTGGCATTTCTTGTACCATTGAGGCAATTTCTAGTTTTAATATAAATATGCTTTTTAATTGAAAAAATGTCTACCTTTATTCTTTGTTAATATAGTTAGGGTTTAAATTTGATAACCACATGGTAATATTTACATTTTTTAAATGTAAAATATAATTATTTTAAAAAATGTATTAGATGAAAGATAAAATTTTAGATAAATTATTAAATTTTTTTAATAATCATAATATATATATATATATATTCTCATACTATTAATTAATAATTGAAAAGCAATATTAAAATAATAACCACTATTAAAAAATCAATAATAAGAAAAATCGACTATCGAATTTAAACCCTGGATGTAAAGAATGTGTCCCAAGAAAGTTATTGAGTGCCAATGTCTAAAATTAAATAATATTAACATTGTCTCATTCTATTTTTAGTTAACCACTTTTTCCATTTTTCATTCTTTGAATAAATTATGTAGACTTAATATTTAATGTATTTAAATAAAACTAGCATAAATATCTTAAATACATCTATCTAAAAGACACCGAGAGATATCAATCTCGAGGCACCAATAGATTGATATCTCTCAGTGTCTTTTATATAAATGTATTTAAGATATCTATGCTAGTAGAATTCACAAGGGTGGCATGCACAATTCACACTAAACACTAATTAATGCAACATTTCATATTCATTGAAATAAGAAATATATATTGCATTAACTGATAATTGATGAAGCATTTTATATTTATCCAAATGGGTAATAGACATCACATTAAATAAGAATTAAAGAAAATAACTATATATATATCAAAATGTGAAAAAGAGTGTAAGATATGTGAAACAATATTTTTTATGAAAAGATATTAAATATATAAGATCATTGCGATTCCAAGGACTTGAGTCTCTCTTCTTTAGACTTTTGTTTGGAAAGTTGTTTCCCTATTTTCTACTTGGGTTAAGCATGCAAGTTAAGGTCCAATTTTGACTTCAGTTGTGTGTGAGATATTTATGCCAGGGTAACTTTCTTGACAAACATAACAATATTTGACAAAGCCAATTTTTCTAGACGATGGTGAAATATCATCTGTAACATCTTCAAATCTACCGTAATAGTTCCACTACAATCATGTGTATTTTATATATTATTTTCAACATAATCATCTATGGCATTTATTTATTTATTATCTGGTTTGTCTAACACATGTTCTATGGTTGTGGAATTCACTTCTTTAGAGTTAGCATCAATATTAGCATTCATTTGACAATGTCTTTGAACTGATTCACGATTACACTCTTGTAGTTGGTTTCTTTCTTCCTCTATAAATTGCTTCAAATGAATTTATCTTTGAATTAATATTCTTAATCTCCATTGATCATATTTATATGTTTGTGCATGATATGTTATCATTTCTCTGGCATGTTATCTCATTTTTGCTTCCAACTCTTCAATTGCCATTTCCACCCTACATTTTGCACGCTTTTCTCTTACATTCTCATTACAATTATATTTAGGATTAATTTATATATATTTAAATGGATTAATTTATAATGTTGAAGATGTTTCTTTTATTAGATTGAGCCACCCTACATTGTAATATCTTAGTGATTATTTCATTGATTTGAATTGGACTCTAAAATCTTAAATCTTGCTTGTTGATTTTGTTGATTCTTAATAATTAATTATTTTGCTTGGGAGATAATACTAAGGCATTTGATTACATTGAAATTTCATTTTTAAATATGTAAATAAAGTTATCAAAATGGCAAATAGGAACAATATTTAGTAACATTTTATAATTTTCATGGTGTCTAAAATCAATTTGTTATGATGTTTCACAATAGGTGATTAATATTGGCATTGTTCAAAGCATATACCCTACCTAACAATTGAAATTTAATTTTCCTAGCAGTCTAGTTTCTATCCATCACCAATTAGGTTGGGGAACTCCTGAGTTTAGATAAATAATTCCTTGAGAACATGTGGTATTCATCACTATTAACTACAATTTTATTGAATAGGTTTGAAAGACCATGTTATTTTAGTTTTGGAATTTTGGATTAGAGGTTTGATATTCTTGTGTATAAATATTGTTGTAATCAAGTTAAATTTAGAAATGAAAATTCAAAATTTAATAACCAGTTTAAACATGCAAATCAATCCCAAACTTGCTTATTTCCTCATGATTAGGCAAGGAGGGAGATTAAATGTAAACAATGATCAAAATAAGAACCATGTTACCTCAATCTTCCAAGATTAATCTTTTTCCAAAACAAACGATGTGCCCCAATGACAAAATGATGATGTTTGACTTGAGACCCAATTTTGACATCATATAATATCTCCTCAATATTAGCAAAAGGATCACTAAGGCTTGTTGTAGGATATATATCTAAGGCAATATTAGATCCTCTTTGACAATCATCAACTGATAAAGCTTGTAAGATTTATGTTATGACTTCATCATTTTGGCTGAGATCAAAAGGTATGCATTGTGATTGGTTGACATCTAAATGGGAGGGATCTTAAAAAAGGTATGTATAATTATGATATACATCATCAATCAAGGATGATGATTTTTATAAGGAATCTGATTTAGTTGTTAGTGTTGAACATGATCCTAATGTAGACAAGACTGGTGTTGACTATAATACTAACTTTGATGTAAATGATGTGATGTTGTTGGAAGATGATGTTTTAACAAAGGCCATCGAGAGGGATTTTTGTATGACATTATTGCCTTTAAGTACCTTCCACACCTTATGTTTGGTAATGGAGGATTTAGGAAAAAGGGACTTATGGAAATGGTGAACTTGGTTGGATGGGTGAAAGGAAGATGGTGGGTAAACAATGGTCTCATCAAAGATAGATTTATGGAAGAAAGACTTATCAAAGGAGGGAGGACTAGGCTCATTGTAAATGGACTCATCATTGAAGAGGGGTTTGTCAAAGATAGGTGGACCATGGAAGATAGGCTCGGTGTCTTCACTTTGGCTTGGGAGTGAAAGGGTTTGATCATGATATTAACATATCCCTTTTGGCTCACTCATAGATGAGGATGCATCTGATTCATCCTTGATTTTTATGTTATCATTGTTAATGAGATTTTGGATGAAGTTTATAAAATTTAATAATCAATTAGTATAATGCCCTCGGGTTATATGATATTGACAATATTGCTTTTCTCTATACTGGGAGGGCTTAAGCTTGTTTAGATTAAGTTGTTTTATGGGTATATAAACCGTTATGTCTATGTATACCAATTTGTGAAAGAGGGATTCTATGGATATAAGTAAAGAAGTGTATTGATTCTATTCACTTTTTGGATTGGTCATGTAAGAATTTGAATTAGATATTTGGTGTGATTAGTTTGCTAATATGGACTTCTTTTGCTAGTATTAGGACTATGACTGAGGGATGGACTATTTGATAATGTGTGGGTAACATGGGGGCTATAGGTATACTGATGTGGATAAGTATGGACTATAGGTGATATTAGTTAGATAAGGTCAAAGCCTTTAAGAAGTCAAAGGAGTGCATCATGGCTTTTTCTTAGCTCCTTTCCACTCTCTCTGGGTAGTAACACAAGTTTAGCACATCATTGTCCACAATTGGATCATTTTTTCATCAAGATAGCAAAGTGTATTAAACATTAAAATGGGAAATTAGATGAAAAAATAAAGGAAAACTTCAAGCAGACACATTGATGATTATATTTTTCCTTTTTTTATTAATGCAGTTATCCCATCATGAAGTCATGACAATCTCTTTAGCTGGTGCCCATCGACTTGGGCTACCCTTTCACTCTTAGAATTTTAAGCGACCTAATAAAAAATCTCCCATTATAA
Source organism: Torreya grandis (assembly GCA_037957365.1). Lineage (NCBI taxonomy): Eukaryota > Viridiplantae > Streptophyta > Pinopsida > Cupressales > Taxaceae > Torreya > Torreya grandis. Next base: position 5,716,125 of record JARHVA010000146.1, read on the forward strand.
CTAAGGGAAGGAGAATAAATGAAATGTTATGGTCTTAGGATATGTACCGAATGTTTTTCTTGACCAATTTTTAAGGCTTTTGAACAAAATGTGTTGAGCAAATGTAATATCTCGAAGTGCCAAGGTTGTAGGATTATTGTCCCAAAATAAGATGCAGGAATAAACAGTTTTTAACTTATGTTTCTCTTTAAAATTTCATACACTGTGAGCATAACATCTGAAGAAGTAGAATTTGTATACCTTTCATGTCCCAGGGGCTTAACATGCAAGGAAGCTGTAGAAATGACGTGCAGTTTACCGTCTAAAGAAACAAAGAGGGAGATTCCTTTACCACATATGGCAGAGAAAAAATTGTGGAGGCCCTACCTTTACCACATATGAGAGAGGAAATATTTATTGAAGGCCCACCTTTTCCACCTATGGTAGTAGATAGATTTACAAAGGTGATGCCTTTGCCCCCTTCGATGGAGGAAATATTTTGGAAGGTGTCTTATCTATGCGGACTTAATGGAGAAAATGAGGATGCTGTAACATTTTCTATCAAAGAGGAAGAAGTTTTTTCATTATGACCTATTTCCTCACATGGGGAAGAGACTAATTTATTAGGAGAGGAGTTGGCATCATGTAATGAAGCAGTGCAACCTCCTCTTCTACCAATAACATTTTATAAATACACAGAATGGAATTCAATTGGTGAACATGGGCCATGCCATCAACAAAATTTCCAAAATCACACTTTCCACCATAGAATTTGATCCATAATGAATCATGAAGTAACCCATAGCTAGATGGGAAATAAGTTAATGTTGCTTGGAATATCTACCACTTCCTCTAGGATTTGAATGCACATAGTGTGGCATTTGGGCATTAATGTATTTTTGCGGGTACATTATGATTGTCAAAATAAAGATGTATGGTTCACCTTATTTTTTTCGATAATCCTAATTTTTTCTTAGTTTCATTTTCTATTTGTATATGTGTTTGTATGTATGTGTATATGTATATGTATGTATGTATATTTAATTTGTGTGATATTTTTGAGTAAGTTTTTTCTTTTCATTGATGGATTAAATTCTCCTTTTAAGTGTATGATATGAACACCCCCTAATGCTTGAGAATTAAACCTTCCAACCATCCCTTATACCTAAGATGGATCACCAATTGACCACCTTTTCTCTCAACCAGTGACTCCTCTATCATGACATTTACATTGTATCACAAATTATGCCCCCTTATGTACCCATGTGGCATGCACTTTGAAAAAGCATTGGTATTCACTTCAACTACAACAAAAGAAACAAGATAAACTCCATAACCTCAATGTATTGCACCACATCATCATCATTACAATATTGATTTGATCTACACATTAGACATGGATTCTTTCTGTAATTAAATAGAAAATAGTCAATAAAAGATGCCACCACCTTACAAGCTAGAAACTCCTTTATAATGGGTACAGGGTATGTAAATCCACTAATTTCCCACCATGTATATGAAATGGGCCCTCTAATGTACTATATCACATGAAATATCTTGTCATTTACCCTCATCATCACCACCCAACTCACTTTGAAATAGTTCACCACTTGTGATTCTTATCTGTGACATAGACCAACATAAATTACAATATAAACTTTGGAACCTCAATGTATTGGGTCCATATCTTTGGAATTGTAGTGATAATTTTAGTTACACATTGGACATGAAGCATTTTTACAATCAAATCAACGTCATATTGTCCTCATCGACCCTTCACGCTAGCAAACGTCCAATTAAAGAACCCATCACCTTGCAGGCTAGGTACCCCTTATTAATGGATGCAAGTCCTGTAAATCAAAAAAATACCTTAAATCTATACAATATTATAAATATCTAAACATTGACTTAAATCCCAATGGACACAAATAAAATCTATCATGAAATATGGATGACACATTTTGCACAAAGGTGTGGAATTAGAATGTTGATGATTATTGGTGCAGATCATGCCTTAGTATAATAAGGAAATGATTTTTCATCAACCACATGACACTGTGTTTGATCACCTTGATAGATGGTCAGGAAAAATAATCACAATTGGTCAGAGTATTTACAACTTCATTCTTGATATTGATTATATATACCCATGTCTACTTCAATTTTTTATCTAAATCCCAAACCCAAAATTTAAAATTACTCTTGGTTGCTTCTACTTTTTTTAGTGCCACTATAATAATGACCTTGACCCCAACATGTTGGGCTCTTCAACCAACTAATACAGATGTCCTCTGATCAAAACCAAGGGAGTTTCAGTTTTGACATAGAGTTTAGTGAAAGAGGCTATATCTTTCTAGGAAAAATGCAAGCCATCGTAGACTAAAGCATTGCATGGATATTCAGATATTGATTGGTATATCCCCACAATTACTTTATATGAGCTTATTTTGACATCCAAATACATTCTTACAAAGCATGAAAATGGTGAAATATTTTAAGGTACATTGGATCATCTTATGTTTTGGAGATTTTGAACATGTAGGTCAATGTTTTAGGGTTGAATTTTCTAGATATGATATTTTACCTCATTGTATGACATATCAAATATTATAAACTAAATAATGATGAAAACAAAATTAAAAAATATTCCCATAAACTATTATAAATTAAAGAATGATGAAAATAAAAATATTGTTTCAATAATAAAATATTAAAATGAAAAACCACTTGAAAAAACAATTACATGATAAAAATAATTTTTGAAAGAAAATGTTGAAAAATAAGACAACAATAAATACTTTAACCCTTTAAAAGAGGCAAGATTCAATTAATTTCTACATGTGTCAATGAAAACAACCATAACTCTCTTAAGCCTCAAGGAGAGCCATTAACAATAGATAAAGATAGTAGCTAGCATCTATGTAAAAAAAAATCATCACCCACCTGCGAGGAACACCTAATAATACAATCTGTATGGGTTTATCATTCTTTCTACACGTAATTTTTTGAAACATGTTACCAATATTTGAGGTAGACACATCTTGCCTTCTCCTTGCCATGGCTTCCATTTTTCTAATCATTAAAAAAATACTTTAAACTTTAAAGTAAATCTTTTTCTTAGATCTTTCATAGTTTTGGTATTATCAAGGGTCTCTTACTAAATATGACAAGATAATATGTATTAATTCAGAATAGTCTTTAGTTATTTAATGCCCACCCATAGCGGTATAATCAAATCAGAGTAAAATTAATATAAACTCTAATTTGATGGCATTTTATTGTTTCAATGGTGGCATTTTATTTTTTACTATTTATACCACCAAGAAAACAACTGTCATCTCGAGAATATCTGTCAGTACTTGGAAGTAATGAAATATGAGACAATCTAATTATGATCTAAGTAATGGCATTAATATGGATGGTAAGAGAAATCATTCTATATAATCTCATTCATTCCATTCAATCTTATAATGCTTTTTTCTTTTCTTTTTAATGTCTTTCCCATGGATTTATTTCTTTCTAAGCAAAATTCATGATGTTATGGTTTCCTCTGCCATAGATTTGATGGATGTTGATTTCAAGGGGATCCCAGCATAAATTATATTATAGTAATATGGTAGGGGTGGGCAAGTCCCACTCTCAGCTATCAACGACCCACCGTCTATTCTATATGGGATATATGGCCTTGTTTCTTTATGGTAGTTAGGTTAAGGGTAGTAATATCTATATAGAGTTTAGTTCCTTTATATAAATCTAGGGTATAATTTATAGTTATTAATTATGATAGATAGAGATGGGAGGGGAAGGGGCGTGTATATATAAGTGGGTGAGGATTGGATAGATATATAGGTTGGTTAAATATATCTATTCTACTCTGCTATATCTAATCTTCTTATGTAGATCTTACAAGTGCTTGGGATCCTGATGGAGATCTCACCATACCATTGATCTCACCATACATGTATTCTATATGTGATACAATGGGATACCTATATGGCAAGATAGTATATCTTACTTCGTGAGATGGCATCTATATTATATAAGCAATATGGTGGATTTAATGGTAAATCTCACTTTGTGAGATAGATATAACTCACTGGTAGATATCATTGGCATATATATATTAGGGCATTCGGTGGCCCCTATCCCCTATCTATATAGATCTGATCTAATCTCACAATGGTAAGGAAAGTAAGATGGTAGATCTCACTAGAAGATATATATAGGGTATTCGATGAAATCTATATATAGATACAAAGGATAGATATATAGGGCATACCATAAATGACTAGTATAAATGGGTGGGGATTGGATAAATATATAAGGTTCTCTATCTATCACACTCCTATATAGAGCACTTCTATACATGCACTCTTAGATGGGCTTGATAGATGGTAGATGGGCTTGATCACTCTTATACAAATGAGCTATCTTGATCCTATAGTATAGACTCTTGAGAGCCCATCATTATGATGGTCGAAATCATACAATAAAGACCATATAGATATATAGGCCAACTCCATCTATTCTATATGTGAAATTCCCATATATATTATTTTCTATGAGATATATAGATGGGGGTGGGGATTGGATATATATATGTGTAGTTTAGTTGGTCTCCCATATCTCTCTATGGGCAATCTATTGGGTAAGATAAAATCCTATATATATAGGGTATCCCCCCCATATCTCCTTAATTTAGCCCCCCCATTCTCCTCTCTGTTCGATCAATTTGACTCATTCTGAAAAGATGTATTATGTATTATTTATATAGACTCTATGATAATATTTAGTTTATAGTATATCTTTTGATATATACACATATAATTATAATAAAAAATAAAAAATAATTTCTTAAATTAAAAAAGATAGATAAAATTATTACTTTTCAATAAAAAAGTTTTATATTAAGTTATTTATCATATAGTGAAATTGTCAATTTTGTTGTAGTTAGTCTATATTTTAATGTCTTTTATAGTTTACTATATTCATATATTATACTAAATATTACATTATATATTTTGTTTTTTTTTATATTTTATTGTATAGCATTGTATATGACATATTGAATTATATTAAACTACATTATATATATATATATATATATATATATGTAGTTTAATATAACATTACATATATATATGTAGTTTAATATGTATGTATGTATGTTATATATTATATCAACAAAACTAGAAATCCATGTGGCTTAAAGTTAGGGAATGTGTATGACATGGACCGTCATGTATACAATACTAGATGAAATACCCTTTCATTTGTTCCCATCATCATCACCCAATTCACTTGGAAAACTTTCACCACCTCCAATTTATGTATGGTCTTTTGGTCTAATTTCTCTAGATGGTGGTGTATTGGTTGCATAGACAAACATATGTTATAATATAGACTTTGAAACCTCATTGTCTAGCCTCTATATCATTGGCATTGCACAGTTGACTTGAGTTGCACATTTTACACAAAGCCTTCTCATAATGAAATCAATACCATGTTTTCCTTATTAGCTTTTCATAATAGCAACTGTTAATTCAAATAACATGATGGATGCAAGTCTTCCAAAAAACAATAATATACACTCCATAACATCAATATGTTTACCCCACAATAGTGTGATTGCATTGTTATCTATATCAGTGCATTAGATGTCTAGTCCATCTATAAATAACTAGGAAATAGTCAATAGAATATGCCACCACCCTACAAGCTACTAACCTCTTTGTAGTGGATCTAGGGTGTGTAAATTGAACAATTACACTAAAATCATGGTATGTGTATGATATGGGATCTCTGATGTATAATATTTCATGAAACACCCTACCATTTCCCCCCCATCATCAACACCCAATGTACTTAGGAGTCTTTCACAACCTGAAAGATATGTATGCCTTATTGTAATTTCTCTAGGTGGTAGTATAAAAAACCCTAAATTAAAATATAAATTTTTAAATCTCAATGCCTTATTTCTATATCATTGGCAGATTAGCATTTTATTTAGTTACACATCAAACATGGAGCCTTCTTGTAATCAAAATAACATCATGATGTCCTTGTCAACCCTTCATGATATTGAATGTCTTATCAACTCACCTATTACCTTGTAATCTATGTATGCCTTTATAATGGATGAAAATATTCTAAATTCACAAGTTCCATTACATCTTTACAATAATCTACATATCTAAATATTGGCTTAATTCCCTTATTTCACCTTTTTATGTGAAAAACATCACACCAAGCTCTTAAAGCATAACAAATTAGGTATGCCTTAATAACTATTTTACTTTGGGCTTAAAAATATATTTTTGAATTAAATACCTCAAATAAATTTGCACAACTTTTTGAAGGGTTAAATGTTATAATGGTTTCCTTTAATAAAATCCATAACCTCAATGTATTTCCCCCATAATAGTGTCATTGCATTGCTGCTTAGATCAACACATTTGATGTCGAGTCCTGCCATTATCAAATAGGAAATAGTCATTATAATATACCACCATCCTGTAAGTTACTAACCCCTTAGTAGTAAGTGTAGTATACGTAGATCGAACAATGACCCTAAATTTGGTGCATGTGTATGATATGGGCCCTCTTGTATACAATATCACATGAAACAACCTATCATTTTGCCTCACCATCAATGCCAAGTTCACTTGGAATTATTTCACAACTTGAAATATATGTGTGGCCTTGATATAATTTCTATAGGTGGTAATATATTGGCAACATAGAGAAACATTATTTACAATATAAGTTTTGAAACATCAATGCCTTATCTCCATAACATTGCCATTATAACACTAAATTAACTTGCACATTGGACATGGAGTGTTCTCGTAATCAATCAAGTGTCTTATTTTCCTTGTTGACCCTTCATGATATTAAATGTATAATAAAAGAAGCTATTGTCTTACACATTAAATACAAGACAATGCATTCTACTCTTTTAGTTATGCACTAAATCTATACACATGTAACAAGTCAAGGTATATTGTAAATAAATACTCTATTGATCAAATTTCATTTCAAATGTTCTTTCAACTTGATGTTGTATCAATTCAAACACTGGGTGGAACTTAACCAAGCAACAAACTCTTAAGCACATATTTCACTCCACACACCCAATTCAAACCAATGTTATCATTGTATTTGAGCTAGAACACAAAGAGATTATGAAACCAATCCCATGATGAAGCAATGTTGAAACACAAGGTAGAAAGAGGATAATAAACAAGTAGTCAAGGTAAGATGAGGGTCCCCATGAAATTTTAAAGAAGTGGGGTGTGTTGGGTCTCAATAGTGACCATGGTTTATTATTTTATTTATTTATTATTATTATTTTTTAATAGTTTTAGGTTATTCAGTACATCCTGCGAATATGTAAACATCTGGAACAATTAAATCATGCTTAACAACATATTACTTTTAAGGTGCCTATTTTATATTTGTTGCAGACCGTAAAAATTAATGATTCTATTATGTTCTCTACAAGTTTTCAACTAACAAAAAAATTTATCCCTTCCAACATTTCTTTCACCATTGAGGCAAATGCTGGTTTTAATATAGATACACTTTTCAATAAAAAAAAATTCTACCTTTAATCTTTGTTGATTTATTAAGGGTTTTAATTTGATAACCGCATGGTAATATTTACATTTGTTAATATTAAAATATAATTATTTTAATAAAATGTATTAGATGAAAAATAAAATTTTAGATAAATTGTTAAAAACTTTAAATAATTATATATATATATATATATATATATATATATATATATATATATATATTCTCCTACTATTAATTAATAATTTAAAAGCAATATTAAAATAATAATCACTATTAAAAAATTTAATAATAAGAAAAATTGATTATCGAATTTAAACCTTGGATGTAAAGAATGTGTCCCAAGAAAGTTATTGAGTACAAATGTTTAAAATTAAATAAAAACAACATTGTCTCGTTCTATTTTTAGTTAACCACTTTTTCAATTTTCTTATTCTTTGAATAGATTATGTGGACTTAATTTTTAATGCATTTAAATAAAACTAGGATAAATATCTTAAATACATCTATCTAAAAGACATCGAGAGATATCAAACTCGAGGTGCCTATAGATTAATATCTCTTGGTGTCTTTTACATAAATGTATTTAAGATATCTATGATAGTAGCATTTGCAAGGGTGTCATGCACAATTCACACTAAACATTAATTAATGTAACATTTCATATTCATTGAAATAAGAAATATACATTGCATTAAATTATAATTAATGAAGCATTTTATATTTATTCAAATGGGTAATATACATCACATTAAATGAGAATTAAAGAAAATAATTATAAATATATATGGAAACATGAAAAGGAGTATAAGATATGTGAAATAATATTTTTTATGAAAAGATATTAAATATATAAGATCATTACAGTTTCAAGGACTTGAGTCTCTCTTCTTCAGATTTTTGTTTGGAAAGTTATTTCCCTATGTTCTACTTGGGTTTTAAGCATGCAAGTTAAGGTCCAATTTTGAATTCAGGTACGTGCAAGATATTTATGCCGTGGTAGCTTTCTTGACAAACATAACAATACTTGACAAAGCCAATTTTTCTAGATGATGGTGAAATATCATCTGTAACATCTTCAAATCTACCTCAATATTTCCACTACTATAATGTGTTTTATATATTATTTTCAACATCATCATCTGTATCATTTATTTCTTTATTATCTGGTGTGTCTAACACATATTCTATGGTTGTGGAATTCACTTATTTAGAGTTAGCATCAATATTAGCATTCATTTGACAATTTCTTTGAACTGATTCACGATTACGCTCTTGTAGTTGGTTTATTTCTTCCTCTATAAATTGATTCAAATGCATTTCTATTTGAATTCTTATTCTTAATATCCACTTATCATCTTGACATGTTCATACATGATATATTATCATTTATTGGGAATGTTATCTCATTTTTTCTTCCAACTCTTTAACTGTCATTTCCATTATACGTTGCACATGTCTTTCTCTTACATTCTCATTACAATTGTATTTGAGATTAATTTATAAATGGAGTAATTTATAATGTTAAAGATGTTTCTTTTATTAAATTGAGCCACCCTACACTATAATATCTAGGTGATTATTATCATTGATTTGAATTGGACTGTAAAATCTTAAATCTTACTTCTTGATTTTGTCGATTCTTAATAATTAATTATTTTGCTTGGGAGACAATACTGAGGCATTTGATTACATTCAACATTAATTTTTAAATATGTAAATAAATTTATCAAAATGGAAAATAGGAAAAAATTTAGTAACATTTTATAATTTTCATGTTGTCTAAAACCAATTTGTTATGATATTTCACAATAGGTGATTAATATTGGCATTGTTCAAAGCATATTCCCTACCTAACAATAGGAATTTAAGTTTCCTAGCAATCTAGTTTCTATCCATCACCATTTAGGTTGGGGAACTCTTGTGTTTAGATAAATAATTCCTTGAGAACATGTGGTATTCATCACTATTAACTAAAATATTATTGAATAGGTTTGAAATACAATGTTCGTTTAGTTTTGGAATTATGGATTAGATACTCTTGTGTAGAAATTGTTATAATCAAGTTAAATTTGGAAATGAAAATTCAAAATTTAATAACTAGTTTAGACATTCAAATCGATCCCAAACTTACTTAGATCCTCATGATTAGGTAAGAAGGGAGATTAAATGCAACCAATGATCAAAATAAGAACCATATTACCTCAATCTTCTAAGATTAATCTTCTTCCAAAACAAACAATGTGCCCCAATGACAAAATGATGATGTTTGATTGGAGACCCAATTTTGATATCATATAATAGCTCCTTAATATTATCAAAAGGATCACTAAAGCTTGTAGTATATGCATCTGAGGCAAGATTAGATCCTCTTTGACAATCATCAACTGATAAAGCTTGTAATATTTATGTTATGACTTCATCATCTTGGCCGAGATAAAAAGGTATGCATTGTGATTGGCTGACATCTAAATGGGAGGGATCCTCAAAAAGGTATGTGTAATTATGATATAAAACATCAATCAAGGATGATTATATTGACAAGGAATCTGATTCAACTGCTAGTGTTGAATGTGGTCCTAATGCAGACAAGACCAATATTGACTCTAATACTAACTCTGATGTAAATGATGTGATGTTGTTGGAAGATGATGCTTTCATATAGGCCATAGAGAGGGATTTTTGGATGACATTATTTCCTCCAAGTACCTTTTGTACCTTGTGTTTGGTAATGGAGGCTTTAGGATGAAGGGACTTATGGAAATGGTGGACTTGGCTGGATGGGTGAAAGGAAGATGGTGGGGGAAAAATGGTCTCATCAAAGATTTTTATTTGTGTTTGTGCATATGATATTCTAACCAAGGTGATGCCTTTTAAAAATATTCTAATGTGTCAACATTTAATTGGAAATTTTGAGTGAAATGTTTTATTTTTGGTTAGATTTTTAATGAAATAAGTACATAGCTTTAGGTAGGATTAGTACTTCTAAACTATGAAATAAAACTTGGTATAGTCCAAATTCAATGTTGTAATCATGCTTAAGCACAACTTCTTGTCTTAAGTCATGGACTAGGAGATGGCTACGATTATTCTATATTCATTATTTTTAATTCTAAATTCCTTGTGTTTATCAGTGGAAGTCTTATAAATTACCTATTTTTTATAAGGCCTAGGTACATGTGCATGTATGTTAATGCCTTGTAGACATTTCCTTGATATTTTGGGAAAATATGACTAACTATATTTAGTCACTCCTATTGAATTTGTCCATTTTGTATATAATATATACTTGGATATAATGGACATTATATATTGAAGATATAAATATATGTAATTATTATCTCAAGATATGTTCTTATAATATGTTTTTTTGGGAGATTATTACATGGATTTTAGTTGCTTCATCAAATGAAATTGCATAGAGCTCAAAATATCCAAGAGTCTCTCCCTTTGTACATCTTTTATACTCTTCACATACTATGTGAATTCTTTTTAGTGGGAGTATAATGCATCTAAATTATCATGCACTAGTTGTATATACTTCTATACCACTCTCAATTGTTCTTTTGGTGATGACTCCTCATCTCTTTCTCTACTATATGCCATTAAATATTTCATTGAATAACCATTCTCCCTTCCTAAAATCTGATTTTGAAAGGCTTTTCATTCTTTACCAAACTAACCATATTCAACTAAAAATATTCTTCAATGGTTACATGGGATCTCAATTTCCTTATATTATCAACACATCCTCACCCAAAATGCTACAAATCATGGCATGATTACCTGCATCATTTTCTTGAAAGGTTTGTTTGAGCATTTTTCTTTGAAAATTTCATTTCTTGGAATCTATGTCTCATAATTTGAACACACATAATTTTTTACAAGATGCAAATGAAAAAAGTTGTGGTCAGTGAAGGTGAGGAAAAGGAACAAATGTGAAACAAAGAAAAAACCTACTTATAAGTAGATGTAAGTATATAAAGCATGAAATTGGAGATTGAGATGATACATATAAGCATGTAAAAAATGTAATTATGTTACATATTAAATAAATGAATATGAATATCAAGTGGGTTGTAGTCTAACAGTGATGATGATAGTGTAAAAGGTGTTGCCTAACCATCCACCAATGTACAAATCTCATGAGATACCAAAAAGGGATGAGGTCGAGATCATGCCCCTACTGAATTTGGAAAAATAGATACCCCTTAGTGCTTGGTACTAAATTAAAGAAGCATTCTATACACCTAATCCATGTAAAATCAGGGTTTCAATAAAAAATATGAATATTTATAATCTTTATAGTAGGCGTGGTTGTTGAAGAAAAATGCATAGTCATCATAGGAGGGGTAAATTCCTTTGCATAGTAATATGAATAGAAATTTATTGGAAACCTTGTAATACCCCCATGCCTTGGGTGAATATCCCATATGCCACTAGAGGTATTAATGTAGAAATAGTACTAATAGTAGAGGTCTTAACACCCAAAGAGGAATTACTAACTCAAAAGGATCATTTTACTATAGTAAATCATTCTTGTTGTTGTGAGTAAGGTGTATCAAACTTATCTTGGTGTGTTGATTTACATGCTAAGATAAATTACACTATTATATATACATCTTTAGTATATTTGCAGATTCTTTGACAAAAAATAGGCAAGGCTTTAACTTAGTCAGCACCTACCCCATTAAATTCATTGAGATCAATTATATATAGGTCTTCATAATTATCTAAATTAACATGTTTATTATGATAATCATTATTATCATGTTATAATGAAGGAATATCAACATAATCATATGTTTGCACATATTCATGAATAATTACAACATCAAAATGAGAAGAAACATTCATTGTATCCATTTAGATGAATATATCTGGTTATGTTCTATATGGGATCCACTTAGTCTATCACTACATATTAGAGAGATAATGAAACTAACCCTTTTATATGGCATAGGATGGAATCATGCAAGTATGTATAAGGATAGGGCCAAACGTGAAAATATTTATTGTCATCTACACAGGAAAATCAGAGATAAGATCATAAACTCTAAGAAAAAGATATGAAACCTTATAAGGATGAAATCCTAATGGAGACCTAAGGTTTGAACTAGTTTGATCAATGCACTAGTTCACCAATATGTTTCACCCTAATACATGGTTTTATAAGCCCTAATAGGATAGAAACTAGTAGAATAATTAAAATTGGTAGATATGGCATTCAAGCATACATATGAATGTAAAATACTGAAACTGATTAAAATAATTTGACAAGTGGCATATGATAAATATAATAAGTAGAATAAAAGGATGAGTATTTAGATTTTTCTAAATAACTGTATGAATGAGACCATGCTCTACTAGTGTAAAAAAATAAACTAAAGAATGGATGTGATTCATTCGGTTCATAAACTATGTTTTTATTTGTGCAAGGTCGACTATGTTGGGTTTAGGTCAGTATCGACTATTGGTAATAATTTATGATGGTCTTTAGTGAGATGTACCAAAATTTAGGTTAGTGACAATATGATCACATTATTTTCACTAGAAAATATCAAACAAACATGTCATGTAGCATATAAAAATACCCAACACCCTATGAAACACATTTATTATCTATAAGAACTAAGTATCATAATCCATTATATTATGGCAATGAACCAAAAACAATATTTATTAAAAAACAAAAAACACTAAATGCTTCTTATTTTGGCCAAGTGGAAATGATTTTTTTAATTGAAAATTTACATAAATCTGTACAAATGAAATGAGGAAATATATATCTTTAATGTATACTAACTAACATAGACACAACCTCCCAAAAATGTTTCATGCATTACAAGTAAACTAGTTTTACATTATTTTTAAAACAAAAAAAAATCAAAACATGCTTATCAACATGACTATGAAACTACTTTGAATGTGATAACACACACCTGAGGACCGTCAAAGATGTGGTTTTAAAATTAAAATGAAACAAATATTAGTAATTAAAATCCTTGCACCATAAGACATCATACAAATGTGATCTAACCCTTTCATTTTGTTTATTCAATGATAAAATACTTGTAGTGCACATATATGCAAAACTTACATATGGCAAATGATGAAGCAGTGGAAATATACTTATGTTTTAGATGTAATGAAAAGTATCATATTGCATTAAAACAAAGATTTAGAGCTTAAGTAATGGAAGAAACATAAAAAATTACAAAAAATATGTTTTAATGAAATCCTCTAAACAAAGATCTCTTGAATTTCCAACACTTATATGAATTGTTACAATGATTTGGAAACTTTGGTGGAGAACAATGAACAAATAGTTATTTTCTACAAGAAACCATTTATAGTGCTCTTTAGATCTTTTAACTTTAGTTGCGGTTTTAATAACATGCTAAATAAATATTTTTTGTATAGAAAATTAGTTATGAAAATAATGGGAGAACTGGAACACCTCATAATTCATTAAATTTAATAATAATGTTTTTAATTGTCAAAATGAGTTTTAGCTATGTGATAGAACCGATGTATTTATCTTTATTTAATTTTATTGTAATTTAGTAGATCCACTCAACTACAAATTCCAATCGGTAATTATTTTTCCAGGGTCTTTTTTCATGATACTTTTCTATGTTAGTGATGTGGTGGTGTTTGGTTCGCTTACTATTTTTAAACTTACGTGGTGTGACATAGATAGTTTACACACATTAAAATAAAAAAAATTCACTTTAAATATCTATATCAGCTGTGTCATATAGATTTTTATTTTTGATTGTGAACATGATATTCTAACTAAAGTGATGCACTATTAAAAAAATTCTCATGTGTTAACATTTAATTGGAAATTTTGAGTGAAACATCTTTTTTTTTTGGTTATATTTTTAATGAAAGAAGTATAGAGCTTTACGTAGGCTTCATTCCCCTCAACTTTGAAACATAGCTCATTACAATCCCCAAAAGAAATGCTTCAAACATGCTTAGTGCATCTTTTGGTTCCATATCATATGCTAGGAATTGACCAAGACAATTCTATATTCATGATTTTAAATTTTACATTTGCACATGTTTGTTAATGGAAGGCTTAATAAATTACTTATGTCTTTTAGGGCCTAGGTGCATGTGCTTTTGTATTAGCCCCCTATAGACATTTCTATAAAATATTGTGAAAATATGACATGAAATTAACTAATAGTCTCTCCTTTTATTATGTTCTCCATTATGTATATAATCTATACTTGGATGTAATGGTCATTATACATCAAAGATATAATTATATGTAATGATTATTTTATGATATGTTCCTACAATATGTTTTTTTTTTGAGATTATTACATGGACTTTAGTTGCTTCATCAAATGGAAATGTGTAAAGCTTGAAATTTCCAAGAGTCTCTCCCTATGTACAAATTTTAGATTCTTCATATAATAGGTAAAGTCATATTTGTAGCGTGCATCTATTTCTTTTAATTTATTATGTACTAGTTGTATATCCTTTCATAACATTCCCACTTCTTATTTTACTAATGACTCCTCATCTCTTTCTCCACTATATGCCATTAAATATTTCTTTGGATAACAATTCTCCCTTCTTAAAATATAATTGTGAAAGGCTTTTCATTCTTTACCAAACCAACTAGATTTAACTAAAAATCTTCTTTAATGGTTACATGTGATCTCAATTCCCATATATTATCTACACATCCTCACTTAAGATGCTAAAAATCATCGTAAGGGTGCTTGCATAATTTTTTGATATGCTTATTTTTGCATTTTATTGAAAATTTACCTTGCTTGGAATCTATGTCTCACAATTTTATCACCCATTATTGTTTACAAGATATACATGCAAAAATTAAATCTAAGTGAAGGCAATAAAAATGAGGGAGTGTGAAGAAAATAGAAAACCCTACTTGTAAGTAGATGCAAGTATTTGAGGCATGTAATTAGAGATTGAGATGATATAGATAGATGTGTGGTACAAGTAAGTATGTTACAACTTACGTAAATGAATTTGAGGCCACATCAAAAATATAGAGGAATGAATCATCAATCCACCTTAATCACTTCCCACTTTCAGTGAAGTATAATCATGCCAAGAGATTCATAACAAGAGATGGTCCATTCTACCTTCATTTACCCTTTAATGACTAAATTATTATAAGAAATTGGCTCAAATAACCAAAATAATAGGGTTATCCAAATCAATAGTTGATAATTTCAAAATGAAGAGTCAAATATCAAATACAATTAATAATATAATCAATTATTAATAAGTCTTAGCTAGTTAATCTATCTAGGTTTAGCACTCAAAAAAACTCATGCCAATCATCTAAAAATCACTTCACCTAGAGGATAACAGAGCTTGATCAACCCCACCATTTCCTAGTAGATATGTGAGAAAATTAAATTCTTTGAAGTAGTGATATAAATTTATAGATTTAAAGAATCGATCAACCTATGGAGTTTCAGATGTGATGCATTCAAGCTTCCTATCAGGGATCCACTCCATTTTCATTGTGTTAGTCATGATTATAAATCTTCCCTCCATCACTATATATTTCTGACCATTTTCTGTAGCCAATTTTAGACCTTTCATCAAGGTGATGATTTTCCTCTTTATTTTTTATCCTCTAATTAGAAAATGGCCCACCTCATAAGATTTTAGGTGGTCTTGAAGAAGGAAACTAACTCCAACAATTTGTGAATCACCCTCAGAGGCTCCATCAAGGCTGAGATTGAAAAAACATGGGGACATAGAGATTTGTTTTTCTAATTTAATTTTATATAAACAAGAGTTTCTCATGTTAATGAGGATGAAGGTGATTTCATTCTACTTCTATAGAGTTACATTTTCAAAGGTAGACAAGTATTGGGGACTAATCATGAGACATAAGCATAATTTTATAGATTATTTTTTCTTTGGTTTTAACCAACATCTTTCTCATGGGGATTTATTCTCTTGAAGGACTCTATTGTTTCTATGTATCCAAATATTTTGAATTAACTTGACTGAAGCAACTTTCTATTGATGTCCTAGATTTTTTGGACCATTTAGATAGGGAAAAAGTGTCACCTTCACTTATTTGGAGTGTATCCAACCTAAACTTAACTTGGTTTATAGGAAACTCCATATAATCATGGAAAATTAGTATTGTAATGATATATATATATATATATATATATATATATATATATATATATATCCACCATTGTGAAAAGGGGTAAGCAAATTAGTTCCATACATGCCCTTTATATACAACTTATCCTATGTTTGTATTTAATTAGAACAATTTATTGTAGTAAAAAAATTATCTTTGGAAGTGCTAAAAGCAATACAAAATAATTTATTGAGCTACTTATGTTCATTGGGAAGGATCATATAAGCCAATTCATACCTTTCGTTTACCTTATATCTTTTTGACCTCTCACCAGTCTATCTAACCATGTAATTTGACTTTTTTAAGGGTAATATTATTTGGAAAATAATTTTGTTAAGGTATTTAGATCCTCTTGTATGAATTTACATCACATTTGGGTCCTACATTGAGACTCTTTTTAAGTCTGATGATCGCACACCAAAATTTCCCATGCTCCTATCAAATAGTATTATGATTTAATAGGATCATAACAATCATTCAAGGCATGATGTCATTGGCAAGAATAAACCCAAAAGTTAGCATTATTGTTATGTTCAATTTACCAAATCAAGTTCTCACAAATCTACCTTTAGGCTGAAGTGATGAAGTTCCATATGTGAGAGCCTTGCATAAGCTGAGTTATTATGAAACATGTTTTCACCATCGAAGAGTAGATAGTTATTCTAAGCATAATTATCCATGGATAGTCTTATTATTTGTACATTCTCCAATAAAATTTATACCCAAGCATTTGTTGTGATTTCACAAATATTTCATTCTTGCTCCACTCACCTTTTTTTGTGTACATAATCAACTCCATTCCATGACATGGAATTTCCTTTTACTCGAGGCCCATTCCATAAGAAAATTATGATTACTTTATTTAGATGAATCATCACTCCTTTTAGGGATTAGAGGATGACTTTGATGACTTTCATCCTTCTTGCCAAGATTATTTTTCCTTTAATGAAGTGAGTTTACTTTGCATATTTTTTATCATTTACGTATAATTTTTATATTTATGTGTCCTTATGAAGAGGGGGACCTAAAGGTATTTACATCAATTGGAAATCATATGACATCAATAATTATTTGTGTCTTCTAGGGGAAACATTCATGAAAAAAACTTTAGATTTCTCAAGACTAACTTTTTGACCTTGTGCTTCATAGTTGATCTAGGAATTTTTTGAATCCTCTTGCCTCTCTAATATCCACAAAATAAAATAGGATCATTTTATCTAAAAAGTATGAGAGGGAGGTTGAAGTTTTTAAGGATGATTTTAGGCCTTTGATTTCCCCTTCAACGATTGTTACTTTTAAGGATCAATCCTAGAATTCAACCATGATAATGAAGAGGTAAGGGTAGAGTGGGTCCCCTTGCTTGATACCTCAAAAGTTTTTTAAAAATCCATAAGGCTTTTGTTAACTCTTCTAGACCCTTTTATAGTCATTTATTAATTTGATTTGAAATATTAAATAAATATGATTTTTATGCCAAAGACATTCCCTACAGTTGGGCTCAATTTCATTTTTTAGATATGGTTGGAGCGAACTGTCTAATGGCTACTAAAACCACCTATATGTTTTTGATCATTGATCAATCATGAGAAGATCATTACACACATGAAGAGAATAATGCCATACTCATTAATGATGTAGTAAACATAGGGAAGATGATCACGTTATTGGTTTTAAATAATGTGATTGTGTTATGTATGAACATGATCACATTATGAGAAATGTCTATATAATTTTCCCCCATCTTCATGCACATACCACACACACACACACACACACACACACACACACACACACACACACACACACACATATGGGATCACACTCAACCATTTTGATGAATGCTCGATTATTCATGCCCTAGTTTTAGTGTGAAATATAGTTGAATCTCATGATGCCATGCCTAGACATATCAAAACTTCATGCACATAAGTCACATATGTCTTTTGAACCCTTGATTGACCAGATATAGATGAAAGTTTCATTGACATGATAACTATGTATGCTTGCTCTTGGAGTAATGTCTTTAACTCATAGATAATCCTAACTTTGATATGTAAAGTGTGCACAAATAAAGCCCATCTTAGTCACACTTGCATGATTATAACATCCACATGCCACCCAAAGTCTACATGTGTCTAGCATGTATTTACATATAGATAGGACTAGATATTGAAATGTACTTAGAGATAAACATAGAGTCAGATGTATAAAATAATATAAACATATCTATTGTATTTGATGAACATGTTACCATTTGGAAGACAATCATTTTTTTTTGAAATGACATATGGATAATACTTGTCCCATATAATTTATACATGCACACATGGCTATGTTAAAATTTAAATTGACACTTCAATGTTTTTTTTTTTTTTTGAAAAAAGGGGGTAAAAACTTTATTAAATCAAGGAAAACAAAATTACAAAGCCGTCTGAGGCCTGCACCTCAGGAACCAACAAAACCACAAAAAACAACAAGAACAAGAGAGTTACACTCCAGTACTACTCTCATCCTCTACCAAAATCCTCTCCAAATTCTGTCAAAGTGCGTGAGGCATTTGCTCCCATACATCAAACTTTCGGTCTTCCAATTATTCTAATCCCCATCTTTCCAGGAAATCGGCCACCCTATTCCATTCCCTAGGAATATGGGAAAAAATCACTTAATCCATTCAAGAACTGACCTGAAGAATCTATTGCACAATCACTAACAGCTGCCAGCAAACATCAGAGGTCTTCTTCTCAAGAAGCAAATTAAATAGAAACTGAGAATCAACCTCCCAAATCACTTTCCTCCATCTTAACTCATAAGCTCTCCTTAAGGCATGTAAAATTTCCCAACCTTCCATTTGATTAACGGTTTGCACACCTTTGTTAACCGCAAAAATCAAAACCACCACACCAGTAGAATCCCTGCTGATCTTGCCAATCCCAGTCGAGCCTAGATTTACATGGGATGAACCGTCTGTATTAAGCTTTAAAAAACCAGCAGGAGGTGGTGCCCATTTCCCTATCCTTTGCACTCTCTAATTCACCTATCTACCTCTCCTAACACATGTTGAGACCAAAGAAATTCCTTTAACGCCTAGCCTCACCGCAACCTCAGCATCTCTTTTAGCCAATGGCAGGGCAATCTCACTCTTAACCACAACAATTTCCTATACCATGCCCAATATTCTTGTCTGAACCTGTTGAATTCACAAATTTTCTCCTTAGAAAATCTTGTGATTTATTTCAAGCCAGACTTGCCATAAAAGGAAAATCATACCAGCATACCATACCTCATGCAAAAAAGAAGCCGGTGAGGGTAGTTTGCCCAATCTCGCCCAAAAATTAGCCAAGGAAGATGCATGAACACATTGGCATTTCCATGCATCCCACCAAAAGTGCCATAATTGTGTTGAGAAGGGGCATCAAAAGAATAAATGTTGAGAATCCTCCTCCTCACTGCTGCATAAAACACATCTCGAAGGGCCAACAAATCCTCTCTTGCAGATATTATCCCACATCAAGCATCTATTCCAAGCCACGGTCCAAATGAAATAGTTACACTTTGGCCAAGAAAAGCTATTCTAGACTCTTTTCCACTAGGGAACTTCCTGCCTGCCATCCAATTGCTGAGAGATCAATACCTGGTACCTTAAAGACACTGTGTGTGATCCTTTCAAATTGGGAGCCCATGCCAAAACATCCCTTCCCAAAAGGGCGCTATAGTTATGTCCAACAAGAATGGATTGGAGTTTAGCGCACTCTGCTTCTAATCCCATAATCAGCCATTCCTCTCGTGTTTTCCACCTCGCTTCCATCACCTGCCCTGATAGGAAAATACCTTAAAATCCCCCACCCTCAACCAACCAGCCTCACCAAATCTTTGTGCTAATGTCTGTAAATGAGGATATTGTACTGCTAGGGGTAGGAAACCATCCCAAGAGTCTTGCCAAAACTGTGCCTCCATCCCATCTTTGCATATCTAGAACAAACCATGCTTGATGAATGTAGCCCCTTTCTTGAGCATAGACCAAATCGCCGACCCCTTCCTAGACAAGCTATGCTGAGGAGTATCATTCTGAGGAATCCCTGCCAGGTACTTGTGAGATAAGATTCTAGCCCACAGCCAGTCTGGTTCAACACACCATCTCTAATACAACTTTATAGCCAGCACCGTACCAGAGAGTATCGACTGTCTTAATCCCAGACCTCCCAGCCTTTTTAGACTGCAAACTATCTCTCATTTAATGAGACTCCATTTGGTATTTGCTAAATTGCCAGCCTAAAGAAATTGCCTTACTAAGGAATCAAGTTCTCTCACAAAACCCACTAGCGCTACCTGAACCATACACCTGTATATAGGGAGTGCCTACACAATCAATTGAAGTAGCTAAACTCGATCAACAAAGGATAGCCAGTGATGAGTCCAATGATTAACCTTAGCATGAAACTTGTCCAAAAGGCCCTGCCACGTCTCCCTAGACTGTCTCCTAGTCGAGATGGGAATGCCAAGGTATCAGAGGAAGACTTCCAATTTAGAACTTGAGTAAATTATCAATTCTATGCTGGATTGGAAGTGGGGTATTAAAGAAATAAATTGAAAACTTACCCTCATTAATTAGCTATCCAGACGCCTCAAGATAAACATCCAAGTCTCTATGCATATTAGACACTTCTCTCATAGTTGCCATACCCATCAATGCTGCATCATTCACAAACTTTAAGTGAGAAAGTACTGGGAGACCTCCACCCCATTGCCAGCCCTGAATATATCCCCCTTCCACATTCCTTTTGATCAGCCGTCCCAGCCCTTCTACCAGAAGAAGAAATAAAGAAAGAGAGAGGGGGTCACCTTGCCGTAGGCCACAAGAGGCTCCAAATAAATTTGAATGCTCTCCATTAATCAGAATAAAAAAGGAGGTCAAAGTCACATAGCACATGACCCAGCGTATCCAGTCCTCACTAAATCCAAAATCCCTCAAAACCTTCTGAAGGAAAGACCACCAGACTCTGTCATAAGCTTTACTCATATCCAGCTTGATGAACATAGCCTTTTATTTCGACTTGGCCATCGAATGAATTGCCTCTGTGGCCACCACCATGCTATCCAAGATTTGGCAACCTTCCACGAATACACTTTGTTCCTTAGAAATAAGCAATGTAAGCCACCTCTTTATCAACAATCAGCTTAGAGATAATTTTATAAATCACATTGCAGAGGGAAATGGGATGAAATTGGCTTAACCGATCCACTCCCTCCCCCTTAGGGATAAGAGCCAATAAAGTCGAGTTTAGAGCCCTGAGCATCTGCTTATTCATCTGTGATTCTTGAACAATAGCTAAGATATCAACTTTAATAATGTCTCAAAACTCCTGGAAAAATTCAATTGGAAATCCATCTGGCCTAGGCGCTTTACCTTTTTGCATCTGAAAGACAGTCCTCTCGACCTCCTCCATAGAAATGGAATCATAAGATGCTCATTCATTTCCAAAGAGACCAAAGAGGGAATACAGGATAGAACTTGAGTCTCAGCCACCAGTTTCCCCTACCCTTCCTCTTGGAATAATGAAGCAAAGTACAACTCTGCCTCATTACAAATACCCTGGGTGGAATGAATGGTTTCCCCCCTATCCATCACCAACGAGGAAATGGTATTACCATGCTGCTTGGCTTTCACAAAATTAAAGAAAAATGTAGTATTTTGATCCCCCTCTTGAAGCCAAACATTCTGTGCCTTCTGCTTCCAGAAGATTTCCTCTCTCAGCTCCCATTCCTCCACAACTTTTAGCACTTTAGATTCCTCTCTTAACAGAAATTTAGATGCCTCCTCTTCCCTAATCATCTGGGTCACTTTATTCAACTATGTTTGCACCACATTTTTCTCTTGATAAATATTTATGAATCATTGTCTATTCCAGCGCTTTAGCTGATATTTGACAAATTGTAAGAGCTTGGCAAAAGTATACATTACTGTGCCAAATCCTAGTCTACCTATTTTCCACCAATTAGCCACACAGCCATATAGGTCTAGATCCCTTAACCACATAAGCTGGAATTTAAAAGGTGGTCTCTAAGGTATCTTAGCCGAGGAGATAGTGAGCTTTATGGGCCAGTGATCTGAGCCTCGCCAATCAAGAATCTCAGAGCAGGAAGACCACGACCCCCCCACCCAAAAACAAGACACCATGAAGTGGTCAAGGCATTTAACAATACTGTTGTCCCCCAACCTTCTATTGTTCCATGTGAAGTGGCCATTGCTAGGCTTAATGTCAACAAGATTAAGCGCTGAGTTATTGTCTCTAAGCAAAATGGAAGAGGGCTCAATTTTCATAATACCTCCCTATTTCTCAGATAAATCTAGAATGACATTAAAGTCTCCAACAATAATCCATGGGAAATAAGGAAACAAACTATGCACCTCATGAATATTATTCCATACCTCGAGCTTTCCTCAGAAATCCATCAGAGCATATACATTAGAGAAAAGAACTGATTCCCCTGATTCAATGCACCAAGAAACCATAGATAAG
The DNA here is from genome assembly GCA_037957365.1 of Torreya grandis. NCBI lineage: Eukaryota > Viridiplantae > Streptophyta > Pinopsida > Cupressales > Taxaceae > Torreya > Torreya grandis. Next base: position 5,739,363 of record JARHVA010000146.1, read on the forward strand.
GAGGACTTGAATGAAATCCAAGAAACAGGCTGGATCTTTCGTAGGTTCCATAGGCATGCCACACCCCCCGAGGATCCCTGGGCTCCAATACACTGACAATGGCCTTGCCTCCATAACTTAGGTGCCATACTCATCACACAATCAATAGTAACTTTAGTCTCTTGAAGAAAGAGAACATCCAGAGAATGCCTCTGCACTAATTCCCAAACAACTTTTTATCTAGGGCCGCTGTTCAGGGCCCTTGCATTCCAAGAGATAACGATCATTTGGGGAGAGTCAAGAAATGGGAGTCCAGGGTCTTGACAGCTCCAGACTCCACCAAGTTCTCCCCAATCATCTTAATCCTCTCCAGGTCCTTCTTACGTCATGTTTTAACATTTTTCTTTGAAGCCCCCTTCTTCACATCCTTTTGAAGGATGCCCAGGTGAGGGGTAGATTTCCCTCTTTTTTTTGCTTCAGCAACCATAGCTTGTATCACAGGCTTAGCTTCCTCAACACCCTTCTCCATATCAGCATTTGGCTCCTCCACTACCTACACTCCCACTAGTCCATCCATGATCATGGGCATAGCGATTTCTTCTTGTATAACACACAGAGGCTTGGCATATCCAATCGCCAAACCTGACTCCTCCTCAGGGTGATCAACATTGATTCCTTATTGATTAATTACTTGCTGTCCCAACTCATCTAAATCTCAAACCTATTGAATTTATCCTCCTCCTATCATTCTCTTAAGGTTCTTTTCAATCCTTTTCTATGAGTTCAGGCTTTCACCTGAACAAAGCCCTCATCATCCTTATTCTCTCCTGCTACTGGCTTCTTCCCTTTGTCAGTACTAGGAATGGTATTAGAAGGAGGCATAGTTTGCTGATCCATTGGCTTGGCTTTCAGACATCTATACACCAAGTGGCCATATTCATGGCAGATGCGACAATGGAATGGAAGGGTCTTGTAGTCCAGTTGCTGTACCCAAGAATATGAACCTGCACTCATCACAATTACATCTGTCAATGGTTTACTTAGATCAATTTCCACATAAATATGAGCAAAGGTCATCACCTTCTTACTCAATGTTTGTGTAGAGGATCCAATCAGTCTTCCAAGCATTAGTGCCAGCATATGTAGCACGTCCTCATGACAACATTCTATTGGAAGTCTAGGTAATCAAACCCACACTGGCACTCGATTTGGTAGCTCTTCGGAGGGGTTACAGCCTACATGCCAAGGTTTTAAAAATAATCCCACCTGGTTATAAAAATAAGGCCCCCCTTCAAAGACCCTGTTGTAGTTAGCCAGGGAAGGAAATGTCACCATGAAATAGTTATTTGCCAGCATCATGACCTCCAATTCTCCCTTTGGTTACCAAACTCTTTGGGCCCAACTTTCTAGGAAATGAAGGGAGACTTTTAAGCCCAGAAACTTACAAAACTAAGAGTGATTAGAGTAGTATTCTACATCCTCATCAATCATTTCAAAGGGAATTACCTATTTTGGTCTTTCTTTGCATCTCTCAAGACATCTGTTAACCTTCATAATCCTGGAGCCTCCAGGTAGGTTCGATTCCTTGGTATCTAAATTTTGAGAAAAGAGGGTATTTTCATACCCCTGCACTTCCTATCCTGGCAAATTCATTCCAACCACTTCACTAAAACTGAATCCAACACTAGACCTGGAAGGCATACTCCCAGCCATGACTGTGCCTGCCAAAAGGTGCTCTCCAGCTATGAGCACACTCCAGACAACCCTACCGGCCCCTTCACTATTCACTGAGCAGAAAAGGCATGTTGCACACAACACAAAGGATAGAAAAAAAAGTCTTAGATAGAAAAAAATAACTTAAGCTGCAGCCCCACCCCCTACTAACCAACCGACTCCCTTCCCCTCCTATGCAGAAGCAACCACAACAAAAAATGAGCTAGGGCACGGCTGCCCTAGCTCGGCGACATACTCCTGTCTGCTCTCATTCTCTCCTCTGCAACATATATTGGAAGATTTCATTCAGTGAAAACCTTATATTAAATTAAGTTGGCAGTATATTGGTTTGGATATTATTTTTGGTTTAGTGTGGATGAGGATGGTATGAGATTTGCTTTGATTTCAATAGAGCTCTATGTACCATATGTAATTTAAATAAAAAATGCAATGTTTCTAATGTTCATAGAAAACATTCACATGTAAGACTGTGTCTTATATCCTGCATGCATCTATGATGCCAATGAGGGGCATTGACATGGTAATTTAGTTTTTATGAAGGTGAGTAGAGCTATGATGGTGAGGGACAGGGATAGGATATTTTAGATGATAGTGTAACCTACAAAGCCCATATAGTTTAACAAACACAATTTTAAGGAAACTATTAGATTTAGATGATATGTACCCATTATAAAGGGGTGCACAACTCCCATGGTGGTGTTATATATGATTGGGACTTTTATATTTTTAAGGGTAGATGAGGACTGTGTTAGATATTATGTGATTATAAATTAGGCCCAAGTTTGATGTGTAACTAAAATGAGGCCTTTTTATATTAAATAATGAATATTATATAAAAAATATTGTCTATAATATAGTATTAAACAAATTTATTATGGATTAAAACATTATAATATAGTAAATATAATAGTATATTAAATAAAGAATATAATTAGGTTTTATATTATTAAACATGACTCTATTATTAGGTTACGTCATTTTAGTGATTCAATTTTTTATGTAGTGATGTCACATGCATTAACTCTATTATATGTGTAGATGCGGCAAGCCATATTTAAGTTAAGATAATTCAATAAGATATAAGTAACATGAATATATTTGGAAAGTATCCACTCAAATTTATTGCCTTTTTTCACATTATCATTCTATATTGGGTAAGTGTTTTCTTTACATTTGATTAGTATATTTCCACCTAGGATCGATCACTAACAGACTACCTTTTGTCTCAATCGATGACTCCTCTATCATCATACTCACATTTAAATTATTAAAAATAAAATATACAATTTAAAATTATTAAATTTATTGATTATTTTTATAATACACTATCATATATATCCATATTTATTTGAATTATTCATTCACAACAAACATTTTCAATTGCCATGGAAACAACATGGAAGCCTAGATAAATAAATCAGTTGTCAAGCTAATTAGGATTGGAGTGGAGAAAAACACGATAAAATGGTTGACATTATTTCCCTCTAGCACTATAGGGGCATAATTGATCATTTTGGATACCACATAAGATCCCCAAACTCATTGCTTTAGATCAACATCCACCTTTACCATGTTGGTGACCTACACATCCACAAATATTAATGACTCTGATTCCATGTCCACATCATCTAGCATTCAGATGAGGAAGCATAATAAATTTGGCATATCATTCCCATTAAGAAGCAAGAATGTTCAAGCAGAGTGACACAACATATTTTTGCACAGCTCAGGAGTTATCATGCAACCCGATAGATGCTCAAGATCCCACCCAATCTGATGCCGAAAATTCAATGTTCCATGTTCAATATTCTATTTGTGTAAAATTTTAGGATTTGAGTCCCACATCAATTAAAATGGGAGATTTAAAGGTTTATAAGTTGAAAATCCTTGACAATGGAATATGAAGATAGGTAGCAGGGCCCCCTTCCTTAAAAAATGGGGCTCCCTCTTAAAAAAAGTGGCCCCAACCATGAATGTCAAATATGAAGGAGTCATAAAGAGGAAAAAATTGAACATCATGGAGAAATAAGGAGACCCCAAACCATTATTTTGTCATATATATTAATTATTAATTCATAGTGTATTATATTAATCTCTTAATCTAGGAGGTTCGTACCACCAAGTAAGTTTGGGTACAGTATTAGTTTTAGAAGAGCAATCATCATAATCAATTTGTAAAATAGCATGATCAGGATTATAATGTTTAGAATGAGCTCATGTCATTTTGAAAATAGTGTTAGAGACTGAGATAGAGTTTGAAATTGTTTGAATGGGCATAAGGAGAATCCAATTCCAAGTTTAACACTAATTGATCTTAGGATTGATTTTATGAATGATCCAAATTTGGGAGAAAATTCACTCACACATAATAGACCTTAATTTAGCTCAAAATTCAATAAAATGTCAAAAAAGTTATAATAAGATCCCTAAAATCATTGCTCCATATCAATGTCAGGAATCTAGAACAACAAACATGCTCTGATCCCACTTGTCAGGATGCGAAACCGGAAACATACAATTGATTACCAAACTTCAAGCAACTTAATATGCGGAAATAAACCAGATTCACCAAGTAACTAGAATTCAGAATAACACAGCATATGAGAGACAATACACAACTTGTATTAACACTTTATACAGAAAAGAATACAATAGAGAATATGCCACATCTTCTCCACCACCTTACAGAGGTTTCCCACACCTCAAGTGAACAGTAAATCTTCTCCCCAAAGCTCTCCCTCTCACAGGTCACAACACCCAACTCAAATACAGAGTTGGTGTTCACCTCCCATGCTCCACGCATAACACAAGTGCTCCACGCACTCCACAAGCACTCCACGTGCTCCACAAGTACTCAAGGTACTTCAAGTAGATCTCCCATGAATCTGCAACAACCTGCAATTCAACAGACCATACTTATGGAAGGAACTTCCTTGCCTTCCTCTTGCTCTATCCGAGTACACACGTGTACTCCAAGTAGATCCTGCCTGATACTGCTCCCTGTTGTGTTGCTGTCTGTATGACCTTGCACACCTGCAAATCAAACAATGGTTCTGCTCACCTGTGAACCTCGACCTTGCACACACATACACCTGCAGATCAATGATCTTACTTACCATGTAGATCTCCTATATAGGCCATGCAACTGTGACCAAGATCCTACACTCTTGAAGAACCCAGCTGGCTCTCCAATCCAGCACCAACACACCTGGTACTGTGGCACTAGGAGGAACGCACCATTGCTCTACCTCACACACAGAAGGAGCTTATAATTATGCTCTCTTACTCCCTAGCACACTTTTCCAATACAACCATGAGTCTATTATATAGATCTCATCCAAACAATAATTAGACATCTAATTACAATAATTAGATCCGCAGCTCTCAGTCTAAAATTAGATCTCTTCATGCAAACACTTGGTTCGTTAGTTAACTGCCCGTAGATAGCTCGCAGTTGAACCACACAGGAGACCGACGCCGGTCCCTGTCCGCCTGGGGGTCGCCGACGCCGGCCAATATCTGACCGACGCCGGTTGCCTTCCTGCCCTTTTCTGCCGACGTCGGTTGGCCTGACCGATGCCGGTGTCTCTGGCACTCAACAACTCTCCTGCAACCTCCTCAGTATCTGCATCAGTGAAGCTTTTAGCTCCACAATCCTAACAATCTCCCACTTGGAGATAAATAGCTGCACTGTACCTGTACCTGTACTCTATCTAATCTATTTCCTGGTTTGTATCCCTCTTCAAGCTCCCACCTGAAGACAACCCACCACACAACCTGTGATGTACCTCCTGTCATCCGAGTACCCTGCCACATCCGAACCTACAACCCCTGTAGTGAAGTCCTGACCCTACATAGCAACACCTGCTGCCGATTCCTCTCAGAAAACCTGAGAACCCACTTCCCCGAATTGGCTCCTAACTCTGACAGCTCCCACTGCATGGGAATATTCAGGTCTATACCAGACCTCATGTGATTTCGGACACTGTACCTGTCCAGCCCTTAGTGTGCTCCAGCTCTGTATCCCGAACCTCGCCAACACCTGATTCACATCAGCTCCCACTCGAGACAAAATCAACCTGTGATCTCCATGCCTCCCATGTCAAAGAATTCCGCTGCTCCAAACTCCTCATGACATGCCACTGAACTAATCTTACCCTTAGCTCAGCAAAACCCTGTATGTACACCCCTGCTAGCTAGCATACTATCCACATACAGCAACAGAATGATGTCATGACCATCATCCTCCTGGTAAGTCAAACCACAGTAGTTACCTGACACTGACTGAAGCCATGCTTCGTCCTCCACCTGTCAAACCTGGTACCACTGTCCTGCAGCTCCTCAAGACCATATGCCTGGTCTTCCGTCTCACGTATCCGTTCTCTCTATTCTTCTACTAAGGCATCCATTCGTCTCTGTGCTTTTATCCAGCTGGCAAACCTACCAAGACACACCTGTTTGGTTCACTTCCAAGGAATCACATCCTCATCCATGCCAAGCTCACACCTGTTTCCTGGATCCTTCCTGCTATACAATCAGCAACATGTATAAAGAAGAGGAACAACGAATTTGAGGGCCTACTTACGCCTTCAGTCCTCCGTATGGGTGTTTGAGACTCCTTGACAGCATGCTGTCCACCCAAAATTCGTTACAGTGACCGACCTCGGTCACTCCACAGTCTGCATCCGACCGACGTCGGTTCCATGCGTCTGTACCTGACTACCAACCTGCCTGCGCTGGTGTCCCTTCTGCCGACGTCGGTCCTCCTGACCGACATCAGTCTTACATACTGCCGACGTCGGTCCCATGACCGACGTCGGTCTTACCCTGCCCGACATCGCCGGCTTCGGTCTGCACATGACCGACATCGGCACCTGTCTGTTCGACGTCGGTTCCTCCTGATCGACGCCGGTGTCTGTGTTCGCCTGTGAGTGATGACTTTTTACCCGCGAGCTTCTTTGAATCAAAACCCATGTCCAAACTGCTCTGCTCAGATGTATCCAGCCTCATCCACTGAACTCTGTCTGCCATCTCCTCCAAGAACACCAAGGCTTTCCAGTTCTTAAGCCTGTCAAATATATCTGTCTTCCACTTAAGAACATGCATCTCCTTCTTGCTCATGTGACCAAGCCTACGAAGCCACGTCTCCGCAACAGAAGAAGAATCAGTAATATAAACAAGTAGATAAAGTATACCTGTTTTCTTACCACCAGCTAATTCAAGTGCTACTGCTGTGAGAGTTCTTGTGCATCTCTCATCACCCAATCTTTCTGAAGAAATTAGCCATATCTCCAAACCTGGGACCTGCATGACCTTCATCAACACCTGTGTGTTGGCCGCCTGCAATTTCAGCTTCACTTCCCCTTTGCCAATTCTTTGGCAAGGCTTACCAGCTCCTCTATCTGGGGCTGCATGGAAAGAGGCAACCGAATCTTTTATCCAAGATTCAACTTTATCCAAGAAACCTTCAAACACATCCTGTGCAATACCTACAACATCTGTATCTTTAGTTTCTTCATGCTGATCTGTTACCAACCAACAATCTTCTTTTACCTGCTCTTTCTTTCCATCGGACCGTGAGTAACCGTCTGTGCTTTTCAACTCCTCCATTCTTAGCTTACTTTGATCTGCCATTGCTCTACTCCCACTCAATCAGAAACCCCTGAGAGTGCCCTGTAACCAAAACACAACCTGCTTCCTGCAACCTTAGCTCTGATACCACTTGTCAGGAATCTAGAACAACAAACATGCTCTGATCCCACTTGTCAGGATGCGAAACCGGAAACATACAATTGATTACCAAACTTCAAGCAACTTAATATGCGGAAATAAACCAGATTCACCAAGTAACTAGAATTCAGAATAACACAGCATATGAGAGACAATACACAACTTGTATTAACACTTTATACAGAAAAGAATACAATAGAGAATATGCCACATCTTCTCCACCACCTTATAGAGGTTTCCCACACCTCAAGTGAACAGTAAATCTTCTCCCCAAAGCTCTCCCTCTCACAGGTCACAACACCCAACTCAAATACAGAGTTGGTGTTCACCTCCCATGCTCCACGCATAACACAAGTGCTCCACGCACTCCACAAGCACTCCACGTGCTCCACAAGTACTCAAGGTACTTCAAGTAGATCTCCCATGAATCTGCAACAACCTGCAATTCAACAGACCATACTTATGGAAGGAACTTCCTTGCCTTCCTCTTGCTCTATCCGAGTACACACGTGTACTCCAAGTAGATCCTGCCTGATACTGCTCCCTGTTGTGTTGCTGTCTGTATGACCTTGCACACCGGCAAATCAAACAATGGTTCTGCTCACCTGTGAACCTCGACCTTGCACACACATACACCTGCAGATCAACGATCTTACTTACCATGTAGATCTCCTATATAGGCCATGCAACTATGACCAAGATCCTACACTCTTGAAGAACCCAGCTGGCTCTCCAATCTAGCACCAACACACCTGGTACTGTGGCACTAGGAGGAACGCACCATTGCTCTACCTCACACACAGAAGGAGCTTATAATTATGCTCTCTTACTCCCTAGCACACTTTTCCAATACAACCATGAGTCTATTATATAGATCTCATCCAAACAATAATTAGACATTTAATTACAATAATTAGATCCGCAGCTCTCAGTCTAAAATTAGATCTCTTCATGCAAACACTTGGTTCGTTAGTTAACTGCTCGTAGATAGCTCGCAGTTGAACCACACAGGAGACCGACGCCGGTCCCTGTCTACCTGGGGGTCGCCGACGCCGGCCGATATCTGACCGACGCCGGTTGCCTTCTTGCCCTTTTCTGCCGACGTCGGTTGGCCTGACCGACGCCGGTGTCTCTGGCACTCAGCAACTCTCCTGCAACCTCCTCAGTATCTGCATCAGTGAAGCTTTTAGCTCCACAATCCTAACAATCAACATCCACCTTCACCATGTTGGTGACCTACACATCCATAAATATCAATGAATTTGATTCCATGTCCACGCCATCTGGCATTCAGATCAGTAAGCATAATAACTTTGGCATATCCTTCCTATTGAGAAGTAGGAATGACCAAGTAGAGTGATACAACGTATTCATCCACAACTTAGGAGCTAACATACAACCCAATCAATGCTCAATAACCCACCTAGTCTGATGCCCAAAGTTCAATGTTCCATGTTCAATATTCTATTTGTGTAAATTCATAGGATTTTAGTCCCACATCGATGAAAATGGGAGCTTTAAAGGTTTATAAGTTAAACAGCCTTGACAATAGAATATGAAGATAAGTGGCAGGGCCCCCTCCTTAAAAAAAGCCCCCCTCCTTAAAAAAAGGGCCCCAACCATGAATGTCAGAGATGGAGTCATAAGGAGGGAAAACTTGAACATCATAGAGAAATAAGGAGACCCCAAACCATTATTTTGTTAGCTATATTAATTATTAATTCATAGTGTATTATATTAATCTACTAATCTAGGAGATTCGTGCCACCAAGTAAGTTTGGGTATAGTATTGGTTTTGGAAGAGTAATCATCATACTCAGTTTGTAAAATAACACGATCAAGATTGTAATGTTTAGAATGAGCTCGTGTCATTTTGAAAATAGTGTTAGAGACTAAGATAGAGTTTGACATTGTTTGAATGGGCATAAGGAGAATCTAATTCAAAGTTTGAAAATAATTAATCTTGGGATTGATTTTATAAATGATCCAAATTTGGGAGAAAATTCACTCACACATAATAGAACTTAATCTAGCTCAAAATTCAATAAAATGTCAAAAAAGTTATAATAAATTATAGTTTGAGTGAAAATGTAGAATAATACACTCCTTCACCCTACTTATAAAAGAAAAAGGTGGATGGAAATTAGTAACAAAGATAAAGAAGTCTTTCACTTGACTTTAATTCATTTCACTAACTAGTATTTGAAACTTAATGTTTCTAAATAGTTCACGTAATGCTTTAGATCTTATTAAGAGATTAAAATATTCGTACATAGGAAAAGTGGGGCCTCTATCAATTAAAAGGGTGTCTTCAATTAGAATTCTAAGTGTGGGTGAGTTTAAAATGTTAGTGTTCCTACCTTGTTTACTTGTGTTATTCCATGTTGTGGTTTTCATTTGACTACCATGAAGTCCTTATATATCCATGTGTGTATCAAATTGAACCTCAACAATATTTTTACAACTCCTGAAGCCAATTGGGAGATGGTTTTCATGGATCCATATGTGGTAACATCCCATTACATAAGGTTATATTGTTTATTACCAAATAATTTTTATAAAATCTCAATTTTGCACCACTTATTGTTACTCACTTTGAATATACATTTATTTAAGTATCGATAACTATTTGTATGGTATCAAATCTCAAGAGTATTATTTGTAGGGTCCCAAATATTTTGGTCTTTGTTAAGTCATAACACATTCCTCTCATCTATCTCATACTTTTTGCTTATAATTGCATGATTTTAGATTGTGTGTCAATAGGGTTCTAATTTGAATTTAGTTATATTTTAATACATAAGGTTTGTACTTAGTTTTTGAATATAAGAGAGGAACCCTTGATGTCTAACAAAAATAAGAAATACACAAGGTTTGTATCTAGTTTTAAAAATAAGAAATATTAATAAGTAAACCAAACATTCATAATGTTTCATTGAGTACTTATAAGCATTCAAAAGGGATTAAGTAATAATTTGAGCATTTATCATTGTCTTAAGCTAACATTTGTTGTGTAACACTTTTGACACAAGAACGAGTGTCTCACTATTTTTATATTACACTTCCCAACCCTTGAGGCCCTAAAAAATAACAAGATAGTTATTTCATCCATAAATATAACACATACCCATAAATTTACTGTTTTTTACTTAAAGTCATCAAATGTCACATGTATGTTTGATCCATTCTCGATCAAGGAGTAAATTTATTTTTGTAGGTAAATTAGAGTCATAACAAGCAAATAGAGTAAGGAACCCAAGGATTATAGGTAGAGAAACCTAATCATCAAATAATTTTTCATTTTAGAGTTGTATGAGACTTGACCATATGGCATAATCAACAAGCACTTAACACCTATCTATAAGAAAAAAACCCTTGATGCCTAAAAAGAAATGATAACACTCTCAATGATCAAATCTAAACTTTTGGGAGAGATTTTTGGATGTGTATTTTGAGGTTCACTTCAGATGACAAATCTAAGACAATAATTTATTCAAGATATCATTTTAAACCCTATGTTTGTCATCTTAATTAATTTGGAAACATTATTTTTTGAAATATTATTTAGGCAATCTTAGTTGTATCTATTATATTTACACATTTATTATATTTTTAGTTAAATTTTAATTCATTTATTTGCATTATAGGTACTAGTGGTATTGTTGATAATGTCGATTAGCTTATTATTTGAAAGGGATTATGATGAGTTCTAAATAATACACAAATAATCATACATTTTTATTACTCGCTCTTTTTTATTTCCCTTTCTTTGCTTAGATTTTTAAATAAAAATCTATAGTCATTGTTTATAAAAAATATCCAACTTTGATTATTTTAAAATATAATTTCTATCTTTACTATCATGATTTTAATTTTTGTTAAAGATGTTTTATGAGTTTATGTTGATAAATTAAAAGAGTTGAACTAAACACCAAGCTTCTCTTAGTTTCAAGAATATTTTATTCTCTACTAAAAAGGCCAACCACATAAAGGTGGATGCTTATATTGCCTCCCATAACCTATACCTACCTATCATATTACTTGGACCTACTAATTCTACCTAACCTATACCTACCTAGTCTATGACCTACCTAGCAATTTAAGTTTCCACCTTCATGTGGTTTGCCTTGTTAGAAGAGAATAAAATATTTTGAAGCTAAGAGAAACTTGGTGTTTAGTTAAACTCTTTTAATTTATCAATATAAACTTATAAACAATCTTTAATAAAAATTAAAATCACAATAGTAAAGATAGAAATGATATTTGAAAATAATTAAAGTTAGATATTTTTATAAACAATGACCATAGATTTTATTAAAATAGGTAACTTGTAATAAATTTACAACCCTATGTTATATTTATGGATAATATTTAACTATCTTATTATTTTTTAAGGCCCTAGGGGTTGGGAAGTGTAATATAAAAATAGTGAAACACTCATTCCTGTGCCAAAAGTATTCCACAACAAATGCTAGCTTAAGATAATGATAAATGCTCTAATGATTGTTTGATCCATTTTGAATGCTTACAAGTACTTAATGGAATGTTATGAATCTTTGTTGTATTTATTATTATATTAAAACTAACTACAAACCTTATGGATTTAAATATAACTAAATTTAAATTAAAACCCTATTGACGTACAAACTGAGATCAAACAATTATAAGCAAAAAATATGAGACAAACGAGAGGAATGTGCAATGAATTAATAAAGATAGAAAGAATTATGACCATACAAATAATACTCTTGATATTTAGAACCATACAAATAGTTATCAATGCTTAAATAAATGTATATCCAAAGTGTGTAACAATAAATAACACAAATTTGAGATTTTATAAAATTCATTTGGTAATAAAAAAGTATAACCATATGTAATGGGATATGACCACCTGTGGATCCATGAAAACCACCTCCCAATTGGCATGGGAAGTTGTAAAAATATTATTGATGTTTAGTTCTATACACACATGGATATATAAGGACTTCATGGTAGTCAAATGAAAACCACAACATGGAATAACACAAGAAGTAAGCAAGGTAGAAAAACTAACATTTTGAACTCACCCAAACTTGAAATTCTAATTGAAGACACCTTTGTAATCAATAGAGGCCCCATTTTCCATATGTATGAATATTTTATTCCCCTAACAAGATCCAAAATATTACATGCACTGTTTAAAAATATTAAGTTTCAAATACTAGTTAGTGAAATGAATTGAAGTTAAGTAAAAGACTTCTTTATCATTGTTACTGATTTTTATCCACCTTTTTTTTTGGTAGGTAGGGTGAATGGAATGTATTATTCTACATTTTCACTCAAACTATCTTTTACTATAACTTTTTTGACATTTTATTGAATTTTGGGCTAGATTAAGGTCTATTCTATGTGAGTGAATTTTCTCCCAAAGTTGGATAATTTATGAAATCAATCCCATGATGAATTCTTGTCATCAATATGATCATCAAATTTGCAACTACATCTACAAATTATGTAGTAGTCACTACAATCCTATGCAATATATCAATCAATGATCTCAATAAATTAATGATGCCTTCAGGTCATTACAAGACCTTGCATATAATTTGAGAAATAAATATTTTTTAAAAATTTAATTAAATATAAATATTTTGGGGATGAAATAAACAGTCATACCCTCTTTCATTACCACATGCCCAAATAATATTGAAGTAATCCAATTTCTCCTCGTTCTTGAAATTGTCATGAAATGCAATAATAAAAATGACTATGACATCCTCATTTTCAATTCTTTCAAGTAAAATCTCTCCCATTTGGTCAAACATTTCTTATTAAATAATAATTTGTTTAATTATTCAACCATACAATATGAACAATCTCTATACATAACAATAAATAAAAACAAAAACACCCTTATATGCATAAAAAATCAAGTAAAAATTAGAACATGTAAATAATAATTATTTAAACACTTAATAAATATGGGAAACCATAGATATTCTACATAAGCATAATGGTCTAAAGCCTATAGATTCAATCTTCACACAAGCATCATATTTCATAAATCCATTTAATTTCCATTCTAAGCACATGCCCTTTCAACAGTGAAACACTGTAAAAATCCATTCATGAATGTCTGAGGTAGAATTGCATAATGCGATAGCTCAAGCAATATCCACTCAAAATTGTTGCATATAAAAATGAGCATGATGAAAATTTGATTCTATCCACAAAAGATGATAGAAGTTGAAATAAAAATAATAATTTATTTTTATATTTATAATGCTCTACATTTAATAATTCATAAGGAACAAAATATTAAAACTAATACAAACATCCACAATATGTAGTATAGGGAAACTTACACTATATTTATTAGTGGAAAAGGTTGAGTCCATCATAATAATTGAGTTATGCAAGTGTTGTACCATCATCTATCTTTGCTATTTTTTTGTGTACCTATAACAGATAGAATGTTATCCCTCTTTAGACTTTTGAAAAACAAAAGTTGGGCTTAGCATTTATGTTCCAACATGAAACACTTCTGTAATCTTCAAGTACTTTTCTAGAAATAAATCCACACATTTAATTATATGCATTAAATATATCCTTTCTTAATAAATATGAATCCTTTGGGCATGCAATATAACCTTAAAACCCATCCAAATAGTGTCATTCAATAATGGTGTCTCTAGAATCACCCATCATAATTAAAGATTCAATGTATCACTTTGTCTCATTTGATAGTTTAAGGGCATGCACAAATTTCTTCTCACAAGAAGGATCATTAATACCATGGAAGTACTCATCATTTCCATCTAGGTGCATCTATTTTATGTATGTAATGATTGTAACATCAGGCCTTTCTATAGATCACCTTGATGATGTAATGTGTTATTCACCCAATTTTAGTAAATGTTCTCCTCCTTTTTTCCATTGGCGGGTCTTCTATTTTGTACTTAGATTCATAATAATACCAATAAATTTGTAAAACATTTAGAAAATGAGAGTTTGGGAGAAATCAAAGAAATAATGAGTGCCACGTATGTTGAATAGTCACACAAACTATAATATTCATAAATATACCCTTGTAATGTTTTTTTTTTTGAAATATTTACCTATATGCACTTTTTATTACTCCAACCCTATAAAAAAAGAACACAAAATATACAACAACCAGGTATCTAATTTGTATACCATTAATATTATAGGCATACATGCATAAAGTAAATATAAATAAGTGGGCTTGATTGCATTACACAACCCAAAAATATCATATTAACTCATGATTGTGCTTTCAATACTTGGTACATACAACAACTAACCAATTTTTTGTGCCCAATGATGATATTATAGAGGTCCTAGACGCTTCCATGCAAGAGTGGATTCTCTACCCTCAAAACATGAATGATTCACTTGCAATGAGTTATATCAAAATATCCAAATAAAACATTACAATAGAAACCCCACATGTCACCATTACATTGCTGAGAAAACTAATAATCAATTTTCCATTGCTAATAACATGGACCTAGGCATACAACCTATAGCTCTGTCAAACTTGACACAAGTAAATGAAATGTTTATTACATGATTTAACCTAATACTATAGGTAACACATGTGCATGGTGGGAAATATAAATACAGTGAGCACACTATAAGCTTTCCCTAAGACATTTCCTCCATTGTTATCCATCTACCTCATCGAGATAAAAATCTTGACATCCTTATGTTGAAAAATTATATCAAAAAGCAAAATATATAATTATTTTGATAGTAGATCCCATGTCATGCAGGCTTGATCTACAAAATTGAAAATGACCCATACTATGTATATATCTAGCTAGACCAATAAGCCTTAGATGCGGTGCCATTAGAACCTATCGATGTCTCTTTTCTACTTCCCCACATCACTATGGAGATTGTGGCTATAGATATTAATGACACAGAATTTGATAACACCATAACTACACATCATGGCCCTCACTATTCTCAAATGTCATTTTTTTTGCCTCCCTTCCATATGCACAAAGAGAGGTTAATGATATAAGGGGCTATGTGAATAAGAGTAACAAATGTAATGCAACTATGATTGACTGGCCCACCATCATCAAGTCTACCATCAATGAGTACAACACTGAAAGCTTATTTTCTATGGTTTTTCCTACTCTTTTCCCAATAAGTGTTTACATGTAATACAAATCTCATAGTAAACAAGTTTAAATCCATGACTATACTTTACACCTGATTACGTATAAAGACAATCAGTTTGGAAGCCATCCAAGGTTTTGATATTTTTTGTTAAACCTAATGATGCACCAATACATATATCGTATAATTTCCTAATGAATTAAAATTATACATGCATAGTAACTATGTTGAGTCTTTGTCCTAAAATAAGACCAAGTATAATTTATAAGGTGATTTGAAACACATGTATAAAAAATTATATAAAATTGAGGCTATTTGACCTATGTATATTTTCATGGAATTAGCCATTTTCAAAATAAAAAAAACCTACTTATAGCCTTTTGGTTATAAATAACCTCTAAAATTTTCCCTGATGTATATCTTAAGATATAATAAGTCATGGATAAGTACATCAAGTTTCATTAATCAATAGATACAATAATACATATGTCCATAGCATAATAATAAGTATGAGGGTGACTCTAAAGGTTACAAATCATGGGTCTTAGGGCAGGGTATTGCATACTCCCCACCCTTAAGAAACTTCATCCTAGAAGTTTCATGCAAAAAATGAGGATAAATACATTGTATTTCTAAATTATATTCCCAAGTAATATAATTTGGGCTATATTTGTCCCATTGAACCTTCACCTAATCAAATATGTGGTGCCAAATTTGAAGCAACTGTAGGTCAACAATCCTCATGGGATCTACCATGAACATATCCTAACCCATATATAAAGAAGAAAAATAAAGCACATGAGATGGGATAGGTACATAATTTATTAATACAAAAACATATATAACATTATGCATCATATACTTGTTGGGTGTCAAGGCAAGTTGGTAAGCAAAGGGATATATATTTTTAATGGACATTTTATTTAATTTCCTATAATCAATGCATAGTCTTGGTAACCCATCATTATTATTCAAAAATATTATTGATCCTTTTGATGGGGGCATGTTGGGCCTCACTAATCCTTTGTAAATCATCTCTTCCAATTGCACTCTCAACTCACACAGTTTAAGGGTTTTCATCATATATGGATATTTTGAAATAGGTTCAATTCTAGGTACTATGGAGAAATCAATTCCTCTCTTCGGTGGTATTCTTAAAAAATATTTAGGAAATTCATTATGAAATCGTTAAATATTTGAAAATATCTCAACAATGGTCATTTCCATCCTTTAAAATTATAACAACATACATTTAACAATTATTCTCAATGATTGCTTAAGTTGCATGGTTCTGATAAACCTCAAAGTTATGGGTATTGAAACTAGTGGGTGTCTAATATATTAGGTATCCCTTTACTTACACTTTTAATGTTATTTTATGTGTGTGCACCTCTTTGATCCTGTTTTGAAATGCCTAATTTTATATTTTTCATCTAAACCCTTTTTTGCTTGATTGACCATAAGGTGCCTTTATAAATGAGTTAGTATTGTGGGTTGGAGTGTCGCCAAACACTCCTTACTAAATGGATGAGATTTTAATATGTGCCAATACTTTTAAGAGGGTAAAAACTACACATAGTTCTCCCACTTATTTATATGTGCTTAACATCTTGAACAATCTATAATGTAATATGATATTTTGATATTTGATACTTGTCACCATGCAAATTTTACTTTTTATTTTTTGACTTTGGTCTAATAATTTATCTATGATTTCTCCTTGAAGATTCAAGATGTGTATATTCATTTTTATAATGTTCCATGAAAGTGTTGCATGATTCCCTAGTGGATAAAAACCTTAGGGTTGATTTTTTTAATTTATAGATGACACTTCATTAGTTTCCAACTATGATCAACAAATGAAACATGTATAATTTGAACGAATGGATAAATCCCCATCTGAAAAATAGTCATTGAGAGATCCTAGACATTACTAATAGAAGAAGACACTTACAATAATTAACATTGTTTAGGTTTAATGTTATTATCCTCGAAGTGGAAAACATGAAACCACAATATGGAAAATATTTGTCTAGGATTTTGAAGGATTCTTGCATAGACTTAAATTTATCCCTAGCAAACATAATTGGTAGATAGATTTGGCCAAGATAGTAAATAGGTAGGCAGATAAATAGAAAGTTTTCTCAAGAGTACAATATATGTGTAATGTCTTAGTAGGATTTTTAAGGGTTATTCTCATGTATTAGGGGGTGCCTACATCATACACTTAAAATGGGAATATAATCCATAAATTAACATAAAACACTTCCTAGAGAAAATCATTACCAGATGACATGGACATAGAATCAGAGTCATTGACATTTATGAATGTGTAGGTCACCAACATGATGAAGGTGTATGTTGATCTGGAATAATGAGTTTGGGGATCCAACATGGTATCCATATCAGTGTCGAGTGGTCTATAAAATGGACAACCATGACCCCGTGGCATCAACCATTTTATCATATTTTGCTCCACTCTAATTCTAGTCATCTTAGGGATTGGTTTATTTGTATAGGCTTCTAGGTTGCTCCCATGGTAATTGAAAATAATGCAAATTGATATGGATAGAGATGATAGTGTATTATAAAAATAATCAATAAATTTAATAATTTTAATTATATATTATATTTGTAATAATTTGAATGTGAGTGTAATGATAGAGGAATCATCAATTGACACAAATGGCAGTCTTTTGGTGATCCATACTAGGTGTACATATACTAATCAAATGTAAAGAAAATACTTACTCAAAATAGAATGATAATGTGAACAAAGGCAATAAATTTGAGTGGATGCTTTCTAAATATAATAATGTTACTTATAGTATATCAAATTAGCTTACACTTAAATATGCCTTGTCGCATCTACACATATAATAGAATTAATGTTTGAAATGTCACTACATAAATAATTGAATTGCTAAAACAATGCAACCTAATAATAGAGTCATGTTTAATAATATAAAACCTAATTATATTCTATGTTTAATATAATATTATATTTACTATCTTATAATGTTTTAGTTCATAATAAATTTGTTTAATATTATATTATAGACTATATTCTTATATAATTTTGATTATTTAATATAATACGGCCTCATTTTAGCTACACATCAAAATTGGGCCTTTCTTATAATCACATAATATTTGACTAAGTTCTCATCCACCCTTGAAAATAGAAAATTCCCAATCATATATGACACCACCATGTACATTGTGCACCCATTTATAATGGGTACATATCATCTAAATCCAATAGTTTCCTTGAATAATAAAGTAAAAAAATAAAAATAAAAAACACTATATAAATAATAAAAGAACAAAATATAAAATAAAAATAAAAAAATACAATACTCACTTCACGTTAGTTACAAAATATAATAATATGGTACAATTAAATAATAATAATAACAATATTTATTTACAAATTCAAACTTATATTGTATAAATTTTTTAATAATATTCTTATTTTATAATGACTAATAATGTTTATGTAGGAAGTGTATTGGGTTAAGTATAAATAGAAGGTCAAAGTAATAGGCTAGATAGATATAGGTTAGGTAGAATTAACCAGGCCAAGTAATAGGATAAGTAGGTATAGGTTAGGGGAGGCTATGTGACCTTTAAAATTCACATGGTTGGCCTTGTTAGCTGATACATTTTTCTTCACTACACCACCACTACATTGTGTATCCATCTCAATATATTTAACATCAATCAAGATAATAATTTTTGCATTGCTCCAACGAGCCCTACCTTTTTGTGAAGAAATGGCAGCTGCTTATTTTTTGGTAACCACATACTCTTGGTATGAAGGGGAATCAATGTGTAGCCTAAACTGATCTTCATGCATGATCCCATCAACAAAATTACTTTTTCTTATAGTGATGTTAGCTTCTTAATTATTCAATTGCATACTTGGTACAAAGTGAACAAAAGTATCATTGTTTAAGTAGTATATATCATCATCAATATCATCTTGTAAAACTATTGACCAAATTAGACTTTTAGTCAAATTAGGTCAAACCCTACATATTTAAACTTTTCACAAGTTCCCATATGTCTAATAGGTTCTCATGTGTGTCTAAACACCTTCCTATCCATGCTCTTGCCTTAGTCTAAGCTTAGCTTCCTTGTACTAGTCTAGTCAACCAAAGTCAACTCTAGTCAAACATAGTCAAAGGCTCACATTATTTTTTAAATATCCTAATATGGTCATTTAGATGTTCTAAGTTGTTCCTAGGTCATAAATTGGTCCTTTACCATGTCTCATATGCAAAAATACCTTTTTTGGTCACATTTTGGTTCATTTAATGACTTGTACAGATTTGTCAAAGAAGTATATTTATCACCAAGAATGTTTTCAATGTGGATGGGGTCAAAATATGTCAAGAAGTGATCATATAAATTTAGGAAGCATTTTCATACATGAAAATAGGGAAAAATCCTAAAAAATTGCCCCTTAATGGTACTTGTATAGACTTGGGAAGTCTACCTTCAGCTAAAAATGTGGGGATGTGCCTCTTCATCACCCTAAAGTCTTTACCATGCCTATTTTGTAGATAAAAGGTTAGATGGATCAAATTTTTCTTATGTTTCTTCTTTCTTGCCTTTGCAAGCCAAGGAGAGTCAACTTTACATGCTTGGTACAAGCCATACAAGTGAAGTTGAGAGGAGTGATCTTGGGGGTTGAAAGAGGTCTGAGTCAAATTAAAATACATGACAACAAGTTTTAGTTTCATATCCTCTCCTTTATGAATCATTACTAAGAAGCGAGCCAACTTTTTATGCTTCTTCATCCATGAGGGTTCTCCTTTTTGAGCTAGTTTCAAAATAATTTGCTTTGGTCTAATGGATTTGATATTTTAGGTGTTTCTCAAGGTTTTTTAACTCCTATCCATAGTTTTTACATTTTTTTTGGCTTTTTGAAGTCTCAATAACTCAAGGAATTGATTCTAGACTTGTTTCAGCTAGGCAGCTAGGAAAATACATTATAGACATTAGTATAAGGGAATATCACATTGAATAAGAGTTTTAGGGAGTGGTTTCAAGATCTCCATGGTGAAAATCAGCTCATAAATAACATATGTCTCTTCATGAGGCCTAAACCATGCACCTTATCGACTCTCCCCTTCATTATTTGCATATTCAAAAAGGTCCACCTACAAGGGTCTCCATGATGACATCATGATTTGATAATAACCTTGGTAATAGTTTTAATCTCTTGGAGAAATTAAGAGTGCATTTTAAGAAGTTGAGTTGATTCATATTTCATGGAGATGATCATAGCAATGTTCCCTGCCATTCTTGTATTCACTACCTGCTACAACTCATCACCACCTATAGAAAGCCATTAATAAGGAACATGGAACTCTTGAGAAATGTGAAATAAGCAAGAAAGCTACTCTCAAAGTCTTAATGAATTGAATTTCATCATGTCAAACCTATTTCTAATATCATGAACAATGAAAGAGGCAAAACATGATCAAAAGGTAGAGGATTGTATATTCAGGGCTTTTGTCCCTAAAACCACCAAATAGAGGTCAAGGAGGTTTTATAGATGCCATATACTTTGTTTTTTAAGAGAATTTTTACACCTAATTATGCTCATCTTATAGTCCCATGATATTACTAACACTATGCAAAGCTTGGAGAAATGAAGACCAATGGAAACTAGTGTTTGAGAGGTCCAAAAGTACTCCTGAAACCACTAAATTTTAATAGTGAATTCTACATGTTTGAGCCTTAAGTGACTATTGGATTTAAGAAGAATCAATGCATGATATTATTATTAGATGATCTCATGGTGAGTAAGAGACACTAGGGAGCATGAGTTTCATCTTTTTTAGGTTGATATGAAATACTTTAGACCTTCAAGCTCATACCCTATCTGTACACAGGGCAAAATCAACATCTACAACTAACATAAGCTCAAGATTGAAAAGGTGGCTTTTTCATTGTAATACATGAATATTTTGAGATTTTTGGTGTTTATAGATGATTCAAATATTATTAAAAGGTTTAAAGGAATAGGTGATGACATTCATGGCTTATCCACACCTACAAGGACACATATAGGTAGGTTCTCTCAAACAGGAAACACAATCATGTTGGAAATAAGCTTATGATTCTAGAACATGAAGGGTGCATAAAAAGGCATAATAATAATGGGAAACTTGTATGATGGATGGATCACCATATAATATTTTAAAGGAAGTCTTTTAACACTAGTTTTAGGCCTCAAATCATGCAATGTACACCTACAAGTTTGACTATGGAGGTCATACAGTGACAGTCAAGCATTGGAAGGTCAGTCTTGGAGTTGTAAGAATGTGAATAAAATATGAAATTTGGAGATATTATTAAATATTATCACATATTCATGTTTCTTACAACATCCTCATAAATGTATAATGATTCATCTTGAGCAGACAAGGAGCTTAAACCACACTCACACAGTCCATGGTTTAATACCCTGCATAGATTATGTTGAAAAGGTCTGCCTTGGAAATTGGGGAATTTTAAAGGTCTAAACTCATCAATAGAGGTTGAAAATTTATATACAAAACCTTTTTGAGTTGTATGATCTTATAAAATGTTTTTTTTGTGAGGTGAATAGGGTAAGTTCCTCGTATTTTATCTCAAATAGGGGGCACTTTTCCCTAGGCTCATAACCCTATAAACTTGGAAAAGGAGATCAAAACATGGACCCAAAGCCAAGAGAACACTTTAGGAGAGTTTGTGGAGTTGAATCACACATATCACATCATGGAAACTAAGTAGGGAGGTTGGAAACCAAACAGAGCATCTTATATCACTTGAGGTTGTAGTCATGCATGATGGGCTTTCCTAAGCCTAGAAGCCAAAGAGGAAATCATATTCATTCCCAAGCTTGGAAAAGTTTGAAATTGGATTGATTAACGTTTGAAAGAGTATATTGGATGTTTTAAATCCATTATATGTAGAGAACCCATCAAGGAAGGTCTTTTGAGTCTTAGGTTGTAGGCAAAGTTGTGGAAATAAGGTTTAAGCCTAAGGCAAATGGTGGGTCAATTAAATTTATAACATAGGATGATATTTATAATGGTTTGAGACATGTTTTTTTGATGTGTATGAATGTGTTTGAACCTTCACCTTGTAGATAAATCTACCAAGAAGCCATTTCTTGGCTTAAAGTACACACAGGCTTATACAAGCTACTAAAGGAGCTCAAATGGCCAATTTGGAATGGTTATAACTTTCATGAAACTTTTCATGGTGGCTCAATATATTTAAGGAGGTTGTGTAGGGTCCTTAGGCATAATTTAGTGGAATTTTCATATAACTTCAATATGGGATCTTCATGAATAGATGCTAAGACCTAAAACCCTCACAAACCCCAACTTAGACCCGATGGAGAAAAGATTGTAAATGGAGCATCCAAAAGGGGTAGAGTGACCATGAAAAAAACTTAGAGATATAGAGGACTCTCTAGTATTCTATTCCATGCAATGGAGATGTATTACAGCTATATAGAAGAGGTACAATAGAGCTTATTTTGATATATTTTTGTGTTTTACAGGCATAGACAACTTTCAAAAGATGCAACCAGCTTTGGGAGAGAGATTAAGACTTATTTTAAGTCATAATTTACATATATTGAGCTATATAATCTCCCAAGTGTGCCTACCATCTCCTTCATCTCAGCTAGTCATAGTGAACAAGCAGTGAACACTTGGTGAAAAGGGTGAGAGCTCTAATTGGGAATCCTTTTAAGGCTTGATTCATGAACCTGGTGACATGGACACTATTGAAAGGTGTCATTCCTCCTTATTCATTGATTATATTTTATAATTGAAAGTATTTTGAATGCCAAGTGTGAGAGGTGCATCAGAATGAGTCATTTGTAACTGTTGGAGATAATCACTCATGGACAAAAGAATGCAGATGATTAGGGACCATTCCAATGCATGTAGGTGATTTTAATTAACCCTTCACCCTTATATCAATCATCAAACCTCACCTTATTGAGTGGTGAGGGAGTTTTGTCAAGGCAAATCATGAAAATAATTTCTTATGCAAGCAAGAGAGAATCTATGCCACATATGGAGGAGTTAGACAAGTTTGAGGGACATTTGTCTTTGTTTTCATTATAGGACCTATCTCATTATTGATTAAATGTTATTTTAATTCATTTTACTTACTTAACAAGTGTCTTAATGACTCTTTATCTTTTCCTTCTCTCTCTCCTCTCAAAATTGTTATATATTCTAGCCTTTTGGATATTATAGGGATCTCTCCACCTGAGTATGGTGAAACCCTACTCAATTTTGAATTGAACTAATAAAGGATGTTTTTTTACCTCATTCATTATTTCACTAAGTGCATGTTATGGTTTTTGGTCTTGTGCAAGTTTAATTTTCTTACCTTCACATGTTACTATTCCTAGTGCCTTATGTGGATTGAAATCTCTTTTGTAGGTCAATAAAAAGTGTCTAATGTGGATTGTAGGTATAGTGAGTATCTCATTCATTAGTATTAATAGAAGACCTATTATCTAAGTCCTCCTATCCTAAGTTCTCTTCAAGACCCCATGCTTGAAACATTGATGTAAAAGAGGAGTGTTCAATTGGAGAAGTGTATGTGTTGGATTCTCTTTGGTTTCAAGTGCATTATAAGTGGTGTGAGTAGACCATCTATTTGGTGTATTACCTCCCATATATTATATTTGTTTTTAGTTATCCTTCTCCCTTTTCACCCCCTAAAAGTTAGTAGTAGGTTTGATCTATAGTGGTACATCAAGGGAACAAGCCATAATCTAGAGATCCACCTCAAATTTGGGTTACCCACAACCCTGAGGTGGTTCCATTGTGCCACTTGAGTGAGGAGAGACTTGTCATCTCCTCAATAGGTGCAAGTTCGAGTGACAATAGTTCTTAGCACACCTTGTGGGATATTTGTTCAAAGAATTTGAGGAGTTTTGGTGTTCTCTTTAAGATATTAGCCTTTAGAGGTAATTCTACTAAGCACCAATATAAACTCCAAACATAAATCTACTGGTTAAGCAGTCTAGGTACTCTAATTGAAATTGTTTCTTGTTCTATAGTCTTTTCATGAATGATTCATGGATTATTTTGATATTGAATTTGTCTTAACACAAGTTGGTGAGACATATACATCTTTTCCTATGCCCTCTTAATATGAACAAGTCCTTGGAAAATATTGGCATGATCCCTATTAATCATATGTTGCCTATGATTAGCCCTATCAAGCTTGTGCTTCACCTAGTCCACCTAGTTTCTCTCCAAGTTAGTCCATTGCAAGTTTCAAGAAGACTCTCATTGGCTATAAGGACTATATGCTATACCTTGATATTATAAATGGTTGTGGTCAAGTCATCCCTAGTGATTATGTCAAGAGTGTGAGGGATGCTTTAAAGCTAGTCAAAATAGAATGGATGCCCAGTGAGAGATCTAATTGGCAAGGCCTTACAGATGAAATGCTTGATGTTTGTGGTCTGATTTTCCACATAGAAGAGAGGTTGAAATCTCATGAACCAGATCATATTAGAAAATATAATACACCCCACAATAGCCTTCAAGTGTGTCAACTATACCTATTAAAAATTTCAATCTAATCATGTTTTAAAATACCTCAAGTCCTTCATGCATTCCCAAAAATTTTCCTTCTTAGAAGTCTATCCAAGAGAGCAATCAAAGGAAGAAAGATACCACTATTAGAGAAGATTTTCAAAGAAGAAGGTTGATGTTGGAGGTTCATCTTGACAAGGAGATTGAGTTAGCAAACCAACATCTAAAGCAATCTATCATGGCAACAAAAAATAAGGTCTCTAAGTGTGACATTCCTTTATTTGTATCTCATCCTCATGAAGAATCTTCTAAGTCTAGTTTCTCAAGATGGAAATAAGTAGTGGCAACTTGTGGAAAGAAAGAAAAAGGATGTCTAAGTGGAGAAGTTGAAAGTGAAGACAAGACTAAACCTACCAAACTCCCTCCCACCCCTCCTCAAGAAGCCTTGTACCCTTTATCCCAAATTTATTTTACTCCCTTTCCTAATGAAGATCTTATTTCTCCTCAAGAAAATCTATTTCAAGAGAGCCTTACTAAATAAATTAAGGCTTTAGAGCTCAAAATGTATAATTTCTCATCTATGCAATGAAATCTTGAAGTGAATGAGCTCATTGAACCTAATGTGGATCAGTTGATTGAGGGGAAATTTGATTCTAATGGTGAGGATTGCCTTGCTCTTTGGAAGCCTTCTTGGGCTGAAGTTCCTAGTTTTGAGATGCTTAGTATTGTCATCACTAAAAGGGAGAATGAGATGGAAATTTTAGATTGGGTTGAAGATGAAGAAGAGCTGGCTTCTTGTGAAAAAAATTCAGATTGTGATGATGGAGAAGAGGACCTTACTTGTAGTGAAGGAGAAGCTTTGGAAGAGGTTCTTTTGGATTCCAAAAAGGAAGAAGTTTATATTGTTTTTCACCTTCATGATGCTAATAAAAAAGATGATAATCACTTGTGGTAGAGATTTGAGGACATTTAAAATGAAGTTGAAAGCCCCAAAGAGCCTATAATCCCTTTGGAGTTGACTACAAGACATGGTAAGGAAGATGATGTGTTTTAAGAAGAAGACATATGGCATACTTATATGCAAATGTTTAAAGAATATGAAGATAGTGAGAAGGCAAGATTCCTAAAATCACAAACCCAAGATTTTAAAGAGAAAGTATGTGCTGAGGGGTATCACCATTAAAAGACTCTAAATCATGATAGAATAATCTATGATGACTATGGGGTTCTTGAAGATGGTTTGAAGACTGGATCTAGAACCACATGTGAAGTTGATACTACAAACATCAAGGATGAGTTTTAACAAGAAACACTCCTAGAATGACATGATACAACACTTCTTGGAGGACTTGAAGAGATTGTAAGAAATGAGAAGAGTAATGAGGTCTTTCAAGAAGACATAGACTTCCCACAAGCTGTCTCATGCATATAGATACAAATTTGTCATGATGAGACAAAGGGAAAATAGTATGAGGCTTGTTTCCAAGGTCAATAAGAGTTCATTTACCTTAGAGACTTGTTTGAGATGACTCCATTAAAGGACATGCCAAACCAAGGAATATGAAAGAAGCATGAGTCATTTAATACTACATCCAAAATCAAGCATGCTTGGCATCCTCATTCATCTAATGAAGAAAGATATTCAAGGTAATTTATTTTATATCTAATAAGGGAAGTATGTTTGGTTAAATGCACATAATTAGTTTCCAATCTGTTGTGTCATGTGTTCCCTAAGTGCTTAGTAACACAAGTGTGCCTTTGTTTTGTGTGTTTCCGTGGTCTTAATGTGTGTTGTCTTTCATTTATGTATTTTAAGGTCAAGGAGATATATTTTTAGTCAAGTCAAGGTCTTATCCTATTATTTTAGAGTGCATTTGACTCCATTTTCCCAATAATTGAGATAAGGCTATTGGTCCTTAACATAGGTAAGCATGTTACCCCTAGGAATTGCCAAGAGTGTTGACAAAATTTGAATTTTAGTCAAATTGGGGTAACCCATACATATTTAAACTCTTCACAAGTTCCCTTATATCTAATAGGGTCTCAAGTGTGTCTAAATACCTTACCTATCCTTGCTCTAGCCTTAGTCTAAGCCTAGCTTCCTTGTACTAGTCTAGTCAACCAAAGTTAACTCTAGTCAAAAATGGTAAAAGGCTCAAATTGTTTTTAAAATATCCTAATATGGTCATTTATATGTTCTAAGTTGTTTCTAGGTCATAAATTGGTCCTTTACCATGTCTCATATGCAAAAATGCCTTTTTTGGTCACATTTTGGTTCATTTAATGACTTGTACAGATTTGTCAAAGAAGAATATTTGTCACTAAGAAATTTTTCAATGTGGATGGGGTTAGAATATGTTAGGAAGTGATCAGAGGAATTTAGGAAGTAATTTCATGCATGAAAATAGGGAAAACTTCTAAAAAACTACTCCTTAATGGCACTTGTATGGATTTGGGAAGTCCACCTTCAGTTAAAAATGTGGGAATGTGACTCTTGATATCCCTAAAGTCTTTAACATGCATAATTTTTAGATAATAGGTTAGATGGATAAATTTTTTCTTTTATTTCTTCTTTTTTGCCTTTGTAAGCCAATGAGAGTCAACTTTGCATGCTTGGTACAAGCCATATAGATGAAGTTGAGAGGAGTGATATTGGGGTTAAAATAGGTTTGAGTTAGATTCAAATCCATGGAAAAAAGTTTTAGTTTCGTGGATTATCCTTTATGAATCATTACTAAGAAGCTAGGCAGTTTTTTATGCTTCTTCATCCATGAGGGGTCTCTTTTTTGAGCTAGTTCCAAAATAATTTGATTTGATCTAATGGATTTGATTATTTTACATGTTTTTTAAGTTTTTATAACACCTCTCCATAGTTTTTGCAATGTTTTTTGGTTTTGGAAGTCTTAAGAACTCAAGGAATCTCTTTTAGACTTGTCTTAGCTAGGCAGCTAGGAAAATACATTGCATACATCAGTATAAGGGAATATCAAGTTGAATATGATTTTTAGGGATTGGTTTAAATATCTCCATGGTGAAAATAATCCCTTTAAAGAATGGTAAAGAACATAGGTCTCCCCATGAGGCCTAAACCATGCACCTTATCCACTTCCCCCTTCATTATCTGCATATTCAAAAAGGTGCACCTATAGGGGTCTCCATGATGACATCATGATTTGATAATAACCTTGGTAATGGTTTTAATATCTTGGATAAATTAAGAGAAACTTTTTAGAATTTGAGTTGATTCACATTTCATGCAGATGATCATAGCAATGATCCCTGCCATTCTTGCATTCACTGCCTGCTACAACTCATCACCACCTATAAAAAACCATTGACAAGGAATAGGGAACCCTTGAGAAATGTGAAATAAGAAAGGAAGATACCATCAAAGTCTTAATGAATTGAATTTTATCATGGCAGACCTAGTTTCAATATCATGAGCAATGAAAGAGGAAGACCATGAACAAAAGGTAGAGGACTATATATTCAGGGCTTTTGTCCCTAAAAACACCAAACAAAGGTAAAATATGTTTTATATATGCCCTACACTTTATTTTATAAGATAATTTTAACACCTAAGTATGATCATCTTTTATTCCCATGATAGGACTAACACTTTGAAAATCTTGGAGAAAGGAAGACCAATGGAAACTAGTGTTTGAGAGGTCCAAAAGTAATCTTGAAACCACTAAATGTTAATAATGAATTCTACATGTTTGAGCCTTTAGTGACTATTGGATTTAAGAAGAATAAATTCATGATATTATGATTAGATGATATCATGGTGAGTAAGAGACACTAGAGAGCATGAGTGTCATCTAGTTTAGGTTGATATGCAATACTTTAGACCTTCAAGCTCATACCCTGTCTATACATAGGGCAAAATCAACATCTATAACCAACATAAGCTCAAGCTTGAAAAGGTGGCTTTTTCATTAAAATACATGATCTTTTTGAAATGTTTGGTGTTTTGAGATGATGAAAATATTCTTAAAAGGTTTCAAGGAATAGGTGATGACATTCATGGCTTATCCACACCTACGAAGACACCTACAAGTAGGACCTTTCAAATAATAAACACAGTCATGTTGGAAATAGGCTTATGATTCTAGAACATGAAGGGTGCGTCAAAAGGCATTAACATAATGGGAAATTTGTATGATGGATGGATCACCATATAATATTTAAAAATAAGTATTTGAACACTATATTTAGGCATCAAATCAGGCAACGTACACCTACAGGTGGGACTGTGGAGGTCATAGAGTCACAATCAAAGATAAGAAGGTTAGTCTTGAAGTTGTAAGAATGTGAGGAACATATGAAATTTGGAGAGATTATTGAATATTATAAAATATTCATGTTTCTTAAAACATCCTCATAAATATATCATGATGCATCTTGAGCAGACAAGGAGCTTCAACCACACTTACACAACCCATGGTCTAATACCTTCACCAAATTGTGTTGAAAAGGGTTGCCTTGGAAATTGGGGAATTTAAATGTCTAGACTCATCAATAGAGGTTGAAAATTTATATAGAGAGCCTTTTTGAGTTTTATGAGCTTTTAAATGTTTTTTTTTGTGAGGCAAATAGGGTAATTTCCCCCTAATTTGTCTTAGATAGGGAGCACTTTTCCCTAGGCTCATAACCTTATAACCTTGGAAAAGGAGATCTAAATATGGACCAAAAGCCAAGAGAACACTTAAGGAGAGTTTTTATAGTTGAATTACACATAAAACATCATGGAAACTAAGTAGGGAGGTTGGAAACCAAACAAATCATCTTATATCCTTGAAGTTGTAGTCATGCATGATGGGCACTCCTAAGCCCAGAAGCCAAAGGGGAAATCATATTCATTCCCAAGCTTGGAAAAGTTTCCCATTTTATTGATTCATGTTTGGAAGAGTATAATGGGGGTGTTAAATCCATTTGATGTATATAATCCATCAAGGAAGGTTTTTTGAGCCTTAGGTTGTAGGCAAAATTGTGGAAACATGGTTTAAGCCTAAGGAAAATGGTGGGTCAATTGTATTTGTAACATAAGATGATATTTATAATGATTTTATAAATGTTTTTGGGAT
Source organism: Torreya grandis (assembly GCA_037957365.1). Classification (NCBI taxonomy): domain Eukaryota; kingdom Viridiplantae; phylum Streptophyta; class Pinopsida; order Cupressales; family Taxaceae; genus Torreya; species Torreya grandis. Next base: position 5,769,601 of record JARHVA010000146.1, read on the forward strand.
GTGTATGAAGGTTTTTGAACCTTCATATTGTAGATAAATCCACTAGGAAGCCATTTCTTGGCTTAAAGTGCACATAGGCCTATGTAGGTTGCTAAAAGAGCTCGAATGGCCAATTTGGAATGCTTATATCTTTCATGAAACTTTGCATGGTGGATTAAGATATTGAAGGAGGTTGGAGAGGGTCCTTAGGAATCCTTTTGTGGAATTTTCATAAAACTTCAATGTGGGATATTCATGAATAAATGCTAAGACCTAAAACCTCTCTAAAACCCTCACAAACCCCAACTTAGACCGGATGGAGAAAATATTGAAAATGGAGCATCCAAATGGGGTAGAGTGACCATGAAAATAACTTGGAGTTGTAGAGGACTATCCAAGGTACTGTTCCATATAATTGAGATGTACTACACCTATATAAAAGAGGTACAATAGAGCTTGTTTTGACATATTTGTGTGTTTTAAAATCATGGAGAAATTTAAAAATATGCAACCACCTTTGGGAGAGATATTGGGACTTATTATAAGTACTCATGTCCATATATTGAGCTATATAATCTCCCAAGTGTGCATACCATCTCCTTCATCTCAGCTAGTCACAATGACCAAGCAATAAACACTTGGTGAAAAAAGTGAGAGCTACAATTGGGAAGCCTTTTAAGGATTGATGGACACTCTTTATAGTTTTCATTAGTCATTTTTCATGGATTATATTTTAGAATTGGAAGGATTTTAAATTTCAAGTGTGAGAGGTACATGAGAATGAGTCATTTTTAACTATTACAGATGATTGCTCATGCACAGAAGAATGTGGATGATTAGGGACCATTTTAATGCATGTAGGGGATTTTAAGAAATCCCTCACCCTTAGATATTTCATAAAACCTGAACCTATTTAGTGGTGAGGGATTTTTGTGAAGGCAAATCATGAAAATAGTTTCTTATGCAAGCAAGAGAGAATCAACACCACATATGGAGGAGTTAGACATGTTTAAGGGATGTTTGTCCTTTTTTTACTTAAAAAACCTATCTCATTATTGATTCCATGTTTTTTTTAACTCATTCAACTTGCTTGACAAGTGTCTTAGTGACTCTTGAGCTTCCCCTTCTCTCTCTCCTCTCATAATTGCTATATATTCTAGCCTTTTTGGCTGTTGTAGAGATCTCTCCACCTGAGTATAGTGAAGCCATGCTTAATTTTTTCCTTGAACTAATAAAGGATGATATTTTACCTCATTCATGATTTCATAAAGTGCATGTTATGGTTATTGTTCTTGTGCAAGTGTATTTTACTTACCTTCTCATGTTACTCTTCCTAGTGCCTTGTGTGGATTGAAAGCTCTTTTGCAGGTCATGAAGAAGTGTCTAATGTGGATTTCAGGTATAGTGAGTAGATCATTAATTAGTGTTTCTAGAAGACCTATTGTCTAAGTCCTCCTAGCCTAAGCTCTCTTCAAGACCCATGCTTAAAACATTGATGTAGAAGAGGAGTGTTCAATTAGATAACTATATGTGTCAGATTCTCTTTGGTTTTAAGTGCATTATAAGTGGTGTGAGTAGACCATCTATTTATTGTATCACCTCACCTAGATTAGATTTTTTTGTTTTGTTATCCTTCTCCCTTTTCACCATACAAAAGTTAGTAGTAGGTTTGATCTATAATGGTACATCAAGGGAACTAGCCCTAATATAAAGATCCACCTCAAATTTGGGTCACCCATAGCCCTGAGCTGGTTCCATTGTGCCACTTGAATGAGGAGATACTTGTCATCTCCTCAAAGGGTGAAAGTTAAAGTGACAACAAAAACCATTTGACTATATCTCAAGAAACCTGAATTTTTAGGAGTAGCGTGATACTTAGATTTATCCATTGTTGACAGGAGACTATGTTTCTCTACAAAAAATAAAATGTATAAATATAAAGGACACTAAAATTGACTCAATAATTTATTTAAAATCTATATCTTAAAATACCAATATATCCAAAATCAAGAGGATTACAATCTTCCCAAAACATGTCAAATTTATATCTTTATTTTGACGAATAGTACATAAACATATTATTTTTAGCAAACACTGCCTCTAGACCATTTTATGCTAGGAAAAATTATTTTTGTAGGATTTGTAAGCACCAATAACAATTCATTATTGGATTTGGTTTGTGTATTTTTTAGGTATAAGTTCTTGGGTCACTTGCATTTGAGTCATCGTACAAAGCCTGGGAATTAAGAACATGACATATGCGTGTTTTTTTTAAAGTAATAGTTGTTATTGTTGTCCCCCAAAAATATCACTCATTTCTGGGACAACATTTGAACTATTTTGGTCTTACAGACCAAAATTATCTCTTCCCTTTTCAAAATTTGTCTTAGGCATTCAAATTCCTCATTTTTTAGGCTTCACGATTTCTACAGGTGGGTTCAATCAAAAGAATCGGTTTCTAACAATTGGTCATTTTCAGAATTGGTTCATCACCTTGGTTCAAATAAAAATCTCCATCGGCAAGCATCAGCAACAGGTTCAACATTTGGTTCGACGTCAAACGGTTCAATGGCTCAGTTTAACCAAGTGGTTCAACACTTTATTTCACTCGGGTGGTTCTTTCCCTTTGTTTCAGCATCTTTTGGTTCAATCAAATGGTTCATCAGTCGGTTCAAAGCTTTGTTTGAACCGTTGAACCAAAACTTGGTTCAACGGTTGGTTCAACAAAAAGGTTCAATGTTTTGGTTCAAAGACATGGTTCAAAGGCAAGTTCAATGTTTGGTTCAATGCTTAGTTTATCAGCTCAGTTCATTCAAATTGAACCATCAGCTTGAACCATTTTTTGGTTCAACCGATTGGTTCAATGTCTTGGTTCAACATAATGGTTCATCACCAAAGTTCAAAGGGGTGGTTCAATACAAAAGGAAGCTTCCCGAAGGATAAGTGCCCTTGTGGAGGACACTTAATCGATAAAAGCACCCTTCAGAAGGGTTACTCGAAGAATCCTGAAAGGCCATTTAAAGACTGCCCAAAGGATAGATATCCTTGCGGGAGGCTATTTTGACTCAAAATGGGTCATTTCTCAAGGCCTAAAAGGGCAAGTCCAATCTGAAAAAATACCAAGCAGAAAGCTGAAAGAAGACTAAGGAATGACGTGCTTGAAAATGTCAAATTCAACATAGTGAACTAGCCATTGATCCTTTGAACATATAGACCATAATACATTCACATATTTCAAGGCCAAGACCAGTAAAAAGTGGAGAAGGAACAGAATAATAAACTAAATCCAGGACCCAATTCAATTAACCAGAAAAGGAGGAATGATGAAGATAAGATTAGATCGCTAGGTGGACATTGAAAGTTACAAACTTTCAATAAGCGTGACTTGTTTCCCAGCATTGATAAAATCAAATGGGTAAAATGCCCTTAAGTTCCAGCATGTCTTCTTAACAAATTCCAATGCAAAATGATGTATTTATTGTTCTCGAGTCCTTGTTGAAGAGGCTATATAAGGGACTTTCTTCTATTGTAATAAGGATCTCTTTTTTGGACAATTAGAACAGAAACTCTGCCCAAATTGTAAGGCATTACTGAGACTTTGAGCTCAGATTGCCTATCATATTTTGTTATTGGAATAAGAAAGCAGTGGTTTTTCAGACTTTGTGCTATAATATCTTTATTATTGAGGAAATTGTTCTTATGTCTTTTTATTCAATATATTTTCTATTCCTTTAATTCAACAAGCAAAATTAGTGACAACAGTCAAGGTGTCCTAAAGAGTTAACTGTGGAGAGATTTTGTGCCCCCATAATTGCCTTTAGTGTGTGTTCTTTTCATTTCTATGTAAAGGACCTTGAGGCGACTTTGTGCCCTCATTGTCCTTCGTATCTTACTCTTGAGCAATCCAGGTGAAGACTTTGTGCTGCATCTCGATTTTCTGTGTATTACATCCTTTCCTACATTTTGTTATTACTAACAAGAGGATTCTTGTGGTTTATTGAATAGTAATTCTGAAAGAAGAGGAGTACTGTCTGTCATTTCCCCTAAGTTTTTCCTTTGATCTACACGCATCATCTCTGAAGAAAGAGAGATGGATGGTTTGTCCTACCCATCAATATTATTTTTTGTTTATATATATAACATACCTACAGGGAACCTCCCCTTGATGAGAGGAGAGATCAATGTCTTTCTGATGTGGTAAAAATACACATTTGGATGACTAATCTTCCTACTTTGGCTAATCAGACCTATTTTGTTTATCAATACGCTGATCGATAAAATATTCAACCAACAATTTTTGGCAACTCTGCTAGGGATATACATAATATTATGCAATTTAGAACCTCAAGTTTCAAATTGAAACATCACCTATGTAACCCATTATCCATTTATAGCCTTACCATTTTCATCCATCTCCATTATATTATCTGGTCTACAAAGCCAGAGCTGCTGGGAAAGAAAGCGAAGTTTGAAGCCTCAAGCTTTAAGCTGAAGCAAGGCCAGTTTCTTTTCCATTTTTGTCCTATAATCTGGCAACTCCACTCAGATGTGTTATCCCTATTGTTCATAATCAAATCATGGCAGTTCGAGACCCTTGGGGTAACTCTTTTGGCCCACTCAACTTGACTCCACCTCTGCATGAGCTACCACTCAATTCAAGGAAGAATTTCCCCAAATTCTTTGGTGATGGAAGAGTCCACCCTGATGAACACATTACAGCCTTCATCATAGCTTGTGGTGTGATAGGGGTGGAATTGGAAGACGTGGCAGTCAAGCTTTTTGTGGAGACACTATAAGGTGCTGCTGCAGACTGGTTCTACCATCTACAAGTTGGATCAGTGACTGACTGGGATACACTTAAAGCCAAGTTCGAAGCAAGATTCAAGCCCATAGAAGATGCACATGCCTTGCTGGCCCAGCTCACACAAATGAAGAAGGAGCCCCATGAACCTATGAGGGACTTCATTGCTAGGTTCAATAAGCTGAGGCACAGGATTCCCATGATCGCCCAACTGACACCTCAGAATCTCATGTGTTTCTACATCAACTCATAGCTGCCTGAAGTGAGTTTTCTATTGCGATGGGCTAGACACATAGACCTTGAGGCTGCTCAAGACTTGGATATTGAGCTAGAAGATGACCTTATCTTGGCAAAAAAGATAAGGAGAGATCCTAATAGAGCTAAACCCTCTTCATCTTCTGAATACTCACCCATAGTCACCACTGATCCAATGGTACAAAAGTTGGCAAATGAATTGCTAGCCTTGAAAAGGCAAATGGCACAAAGTATGTCTTTTGCTCCTCTATATAAATATATATCAAGGAGAACATTCCCTAATCAGCCATATCAAGGCAACACTGCCAGAAGTCAAGGACAACAAAATCATCTTCTTCCTCCATAGAGAAATCCTGCCTTTGAAGCACCTCCAACAAACTCGGTAGTTGGATATCTGGAAATAGAGCATGTTTCCTATTTCCAACCTGAGTTAGAGCAAGAAAATAACATTGATCTCTTCAAGGAGGATCTAGAAGAATCAGCTGGTGACTCCCACATTAGTTTCTTGAATTACCAGGATGAATCCAGAAGTGAAGGTGAAGCAATCAAAGGATCATATGCAGTATTCACCCAGTCCTAGAATCAGTCAGCCCAGTAGGCTGACAAAGAGAAGATAGAGGCGCGACCCCAACCAGCAATTTCAATTGCTTAGTAGAGAACCCCTCTTCCTTTTCAATCAAAGGACCCAGTGATTACCAAAGAAGTAAGTACATCAAACATCTCTGTACCTTCTACTTTAGCTTCACAAACCAATCCTTCCCCTCCTAGAAATCAAAAAGATGAACTCCCATCCTCTCTTCCAAATCCATTCCAATCATTTGACATGATTGATCATGTCAAGGAATCCAAAATTTAAATGACTGAGTTTGAATCCCTGCAAGTCAATCCTGAGCAATTGGACATTGATGGAAAACCAGATGCGGACCTGTCTGAGACAAAATACGTGGTCACCCAAACCTCAGCCCCTGTAGCACAAATTCTATCTGAGTCTTCAGGTAGGTGTAATTATTTCTTTACCACAGAGGATGTTCATGTTTCTGTAGATGAAAGTCTTGTAGCTAATAATCCAGGAATTGATCCAAACAAGACTTCAGGAGAATTGGTAGGATGCAGTATAAACAAGGAATGATCTTCCATCTCTAATGAAGAGAAATATGATAGGAGATCAGCTTCTAATGATGACAACAATTCTTCCACCAATGATGAAGTTGGAACTATGTTGATATCTCCTCAAGGAGATATTCTTTCTTCATGCAATTTGCAAGTCAGCAACACCAACAACACAGCTGGATGTGAATCTCTATTGCTTAAATTAAAGATTGCTCAAGATGAAGAAGTCAAACTCCTTCACATCAAAGGAGATGTTAATCTGATAATTTGTTAGGAGTTTGATATGGACAATCCAATCATATGCTGGACTAAACTAGAAGAACAACCAATTATGGTAATGGACCATGCTGCTGCAAATCAAAATCAGGCAAAGGAACCCTTCGCAAGGAGAGCAAGGATTTATGGTTTTCAGTTTGAAGACCACGTCCTACCACAGATCAAAAAGAAGGAAAGACTAAGAGGAAGACAAAGAAAATTGGTTTCCTGGTGGAGAGCTCCACTCGCTCGTCACCATTTTTGGGGACAAAATGTCTTCTTGCTGGTTTACCAAGATGGCACACTATTTTCACTATCTCTCAAGAAGCAGCATCTGAAATACTTCAATTCTTGAAGTATCATATCATTACATATGTATATATGTATATTTGTATAGTTTTTAATTTTGTTTTGTTTTGTTTGTTTCCATTTTTGATGCCTTTCATTTTTGGGTAGCATGGCTCCGTAACCCAATAGCATACTTGAAGACACTGGAGATTCTAGATTCTACTCCTTTTAATTCATTTTGCAATTGACAGAAGTTCCCCAACTGGAGCTAGCTATTGTCCCCCAAAAATATCACTCATTTTTGGGACAACATTTGAACTATTTTGGTCTTACAGACCAAAATTGTCTCTTCTATTTTCAAAATTTGTCTTGGGCATTCAAATTCCTCATTTTTTGGGCTTCACGGTTTCTGCAGGTGGGTTCAATCAAAAGAATCAGTTTCTAACAATTGGTCATTTTTAGAATTGGTTCATCACCTTGGTTCAAACAAAAATCTCCATCAGCAAGCATTAGTAGCAGGTTCAACATTTGATTCGATGTCAAATAGTTCAATGGCTTGGTTCAACCACGCGGTTCAACACTTTATTCCACTCGGGTGGTTCTTTCCCTTTATTTTAGCACCTTTTGGTTCAATCAAATGGTTCATCAGTTGGTTCAAAGATTTGTTTGAACCGTTGAACCAAAACTTGGTTCAATAGTTGGTTCAACATCTTAGTTCAATGAAAAGGTTCAACATTTTGGTTCAAAGACATGGTTTAAAGGCAAGTTCAATGTTCGGTTCAATGCTTAGTTCATCGGCTCAATTCATTCAAATTGAACCATCAGCTTGAACCATTTTTTGGTTCAATTGATTGGTTCAATGTCTGGGTTCAATGGAATGGTTCATCGCCAAAGTTCAAAGGGGTGGTTCAATGCAAAAGGAAGCTTCCCAAAGGACAAGTGCCCTTGCAGAGGACACTTAATCGATAAAAGCACCCTTTGGAAGGGTTGCTCGAAGAAGCTCGAAAGGCCATTTAAAGACTGCCCTAAGGATAAATATCCTTATGGGAGGCTATTTTGACTCAAAATGGGTCATTTCTCAAGGCCTGAAAGGGCAAGTCCAATCTGGAAAAATACCAAGCAGAAAGTCGAAAGAAGACTAAGGAATGACGCGCCCAAAACATGTCAAATTTAACACAGTGAACTAGCCATTGATCCTTTGAACATACAGACCAGAATACATTCACAGATTTCAAGGCTAAGGCCAACAAAAAGTAGAGAAGGAATAGAATAGCAAACTAAATCTAGGACTCGATTCAATTAACTAGAAAAGGAGGAATGATGAAGATAAGATCAGATCACCAAGTGGACATTGAAAGTTGCAAACTTTCAATAAGCGGGACTTGTTTCCTTGCATTGATAAAATCAAATGGGTAAAATGCCCTTAAGTTCCATTGTGTCTTCTTAATAGATTCCAATGAAAAATGATGTATTTACTGTTCTTGAGTCCTTCTTGAAGAGGCTATATAAGGGACTTTTTTCTATTGTAATAAGGATCTCTTTTTTGGACAATTAGAATTGAAACTCTGCCCAAATTATAAGGTATTACTGAGACTTTGAGCTCAGATTGCCGATCATATTTTGTTACTGGAATAAGAAAGCAAGTGGTTTTTCAGACTTTGTGTTGTAATATCTTTGTTATTGAGGAAATTGTTCTTATGTCCTTTTCTTCAATATATTTTCTGTTCCTTTAATTCAACAAGCAGAATTAGTGACATCAGTCAAGAAGGTGTCCTAAAGAGTTTATTGTTGAGAGACTTTATGCCCCCATAATTGCCTTTAGTGTGTGTTCTTTTCATTTCTGTGTAAAGGACCTTGAGGTGACTTTGTGCCCTCATTGTCCTTCGTATCTTACTCTTGAGCAATCCAGATGAAGACTTTGTGCTACATCTTGATTTGTTGGTTATTCATCCTTTGCTACATTTTGTTGTTACTGCCAGGAGTATTCTTGTGGTTTGCTGAATAGTACTTCTAAAAGAAGAGGAGTACTGTTTGTCATTTCCCTTGAGTTTTTCCTTTGATCCGTGCGCATCATCTCTAAAGAAAGAGAGATGGATGGTTTGTCCTACCCATGAGTATTATTTTCTATTTATATATATATATATATAGCATACCTATAGGGAACCTCCCCTTGATGAGAGGAGAGATCAGTGTCTTTTTGATGTGGTAAAACTACACATTTGGATGACTAATCTTCCTACTTTGGTTGATCAGACCTATTATATTTATCGGTACGCTGATCAACAAAATATTCAACCAACAGTTATATTATTTTGTGGGTTTAAATTCTTTAGATAAGGTAAGAGGTTGTGTATCTTTAAAATTGAGAGAAAAAATGTGTGGAAACACATTTTAGTTATCACAAGATGAGTCTTGGATCTCATGGGAAGAGATAAATGTCAAGCATCACTTACGGATTTTTTACTATGCTTATCTATGATTAATAGATCTTTTAGTACAATGCTTCTGATAGTTGAACTACCTTTGACTGTTTTAATTTTGGGTGGTTTAATGCCTTCTTTATAAAATCATAATGACAAAACTACTCAGCCAAAACATTAAAAATCACAACGACAAAACTAATCAACCAAAAATATAATGACAACCTAGAATTGATGGTGATGAAGAATACGTAGATGTGATTAATTTGAATAGTTCACCATACACCATTTCCACCTCTCATCATGATAAAATGTTACTTCAAGAAAAATTTTAGTCCCTCAAATAATAAGTGTTGGAAAGCAAATAGAATGACAATCCATGAAATAACTCTTAACTACAAATCGACCCTTAAAGAATTAGAAACACCCACTAGTTAAGTTTGGGACAACACCTACTTAAGCCTTCTAACACCCACTTAAGATTATTGAGGCAAAATTCATGCCGACCAATCTAGACTAACAACTTGTAAGCATATCAAAAATTTAAAAAAAACAAAAATAATTAAAATGAGCAGTGTAAAAATACATCACATGAAAGAGAAATAAAGATATATGAAAATACAATGATTAGAACAACATAAAAATCCCTTTCGATCAAAACATCACACCCTATTAATTTCAAGCAAATAATTTCTTGATACACCTGAACCAAGCCAATATTCATCACATTAACTAGTTGTATACATAACAATAAAATTATCCTAGAGCACTCACTCAAAAATTCTTAGAGGGTATTGTTGCGTTCATCGAAATAAATGCTTCTAAGGCAATCAAAATTACTTTCATCATGGTGAGCATTTAATTCCAATTAAAATCTACCAAAATAAAAACCCTAAACCAAAAAATAATATAATATGATTCTCTAATCCATGTCAATTGAAACCTGTTCGCATAAAATTACACATCAAGGAATTTTTAGTGGATCAATAGATTTTAATATTCATCATATTGACTAGCTATATACATAACAATAGAAAATCTAGAGTGCATATTATGTTTATCATTACTCATATTTATTTATACCAACATACCAATATACCAATATGATTTAACTTATTTCTCTATATTGTGCCTTGGGTAACCTCTTTATATTTTTATATGTAGAATATGCACTTGAGATAGATACAAAACATGAAAAAATATCAAAAACCAATCCAATACCTTTGACTGTGATGAATGCTAGAAATAGTTGCACATAAAACTGAGCTCATGTAAGGTGTTGGTCTAATTCATTAGCAGTCTGTAGGATTTACATAGTGCACAACTTATTTATGTCATTGTTATGCTTCCAATATATGGTAATTTTCTCCTACCTCATTTACCAGTAATTTTTGGAGGGAAAAAACTATTTGTTTGTCCAACTCCAACTTACCATGGGGTAGTAAAAAAAATTATGGGCATGGAGATGCAACTGTACCCATCGGTTCCTGAGGCACTAATGGAGCATTCTAAAATAATTTTTTATCCTCATTTTGAGGTAAAAAAATTGTTTTATGCACTTACAGAGTCAAAAATTTGCATGGGACCACTTGTTCCAAAAATATGGCATAATTGCAATCACCATGGCACCACGACCTTACTACCTTTTTATTTTTATAAAAAATTATAAAATTTCTATTTTTATACCTTCTAATTTTGGGCTACCCACTTATTAGTACCGGAGGGATAACTAATGGATTCAACTCACTTTAACTCTTGATTAAATTTCACCTTCTAGACCAATACAAATTTATTATTTTTTATGCATTCAAATATTTGTAGTTCTCTAGTAGTTAACTTGTGAATTTGTTATCAAAAAATATGAAAAAAAAATTTATTTATGTTTTGATTGGTTAAAATTGTTAACATGTTATTAAAGGGTGAAACACTGATGTCATACATAGTAACCATTAGATTTGATGGTAGGAGAAATAGATGAGTTGACGTAATGAACAGTACCTTGTAATCATATTATCAATAAACTAATATCACAAAGTCTATTGCTTATCCACTATGCATGCTGTGATATTGAATGCATATGTGGCATTAAATCTTAATGAATCCCAAAATTAAAGTAGATATTTTACATGTCATGTTTGTTCATCATATGCAGATTAAGCTGACCATAGAGGAGTTGGATTTTATTTAAGAATTTAGTGATTGGAATTTATTGCCATTATTATTTTTAGTTTGTTTAATTTATTTAAAGATCTGAATTCCATGGCTTTTCTTTTGGCACTTATTATGAAGGTTTTGTGAGTTTTACTAAATCATGTTAAAAATAAAATATCGAGAACTTACTTGTTTTGCATGTTTAGGGTTCAATATGTTTCATGTAATTTTTGTTTGGTGGAGTGAAGAGTTAGGTTCTTTTCTATTTGAAATGCATGATTATTTTAGATGATTTGAATGTGAATATCTATAACCTACTCAAGGATATGGAATTATACTATGGAGCATTTGGTTTTTGTTAGAGAATCATTTTTTATTTTCATTTTTTCAAAGCTCCTGCAATTGTTTTGAGGATGACTCTTATTTTATGCAAAATTTAATACATATTTATTTTTTAGTTGAAACTTTTAGTGCACTTTGACTCCTACTTGGTTAAATTTTGGGGATATTTTTTATTATAAATTGTGTATATTTGTTTTCCCTTAGATGGATAAGTGACAAGTCAATATTAGGGCCAACTAAATTAATTTGTACATAGTTTGCCTATTTTTTATAGAAATGAATGCTCTCTTGCAGCTGCATCCTTTACATAAGTCATTATGAATATGAAATAAGATCACTAGTAACACTTAGTGTATTTTTTCCACAAAATTAAAAATGAACAAGATTGTCATAAATTAATGTCATTAAAATATTTCTCAATTAATGTTCAAATTCGAAAGAAACTAATAAAATATCAAACATTGGATTGTTAAAAAAACATAGTAAAGGGTTTTATTAGTAATTCATATTACTATATTTTTGCACTATTGTGTTATAAGTGATGAAGAAACAATCTCTTTAAAAGCTCTGTTGCATTTCTACTATTGGTTACAGTGAGGCTCTGTATTGCATTTACCTCAATTGTGAAGTCTATTAAACATAGCTAGAACTATATTGACTTAAGATGAAAACATGTCCAAGGGTTGGTTTATATTGAATATGCTAAGGTGTTTATCATGGAAATGAAACTTATTATAAGTTTATTTTCAATATTCACTTTGTGGGGGACCTTTAAATTTATTACTCTGATGTTAATTTCATGGATTTGACTTGGATTCTTATTTTTACTCTAATGTTAATTTCATGGATTTGACTTGGATTCTTATTTTTACTCTGATGTTAGTTTTATGAATTTGAAACCAATTTAGCTATTAAAACAAGAAGCCCAACATTTTGAGGAATATAATAAATTATCAGTATATATAATAAATTATTATAATAAAAAGATATACATTATTACTTAGATAAATAAATATTAATAATTTTAATCAACAAATTTTTTATATAAATTTTATGAATATCCAACACTATAATTTATCATTTAGTATAAAGTGTTTTAATTATCATACTAGAAATTCATTAAAAATATTGTATAATTATCACTTAATTTATTTGCTATCAATAATTTTTCATGTCATTTTGAGAAATAATTAGCCACTTTATTTTTAATATCTAGTAATGCTTTTGAATATTTAGTTTATTGTAAAATTTATTCTATATCTGGTAATGCTTTTGAATGTTTAATTTATTATAACATGTATTCTTTTTATAGATGAGTTTTTTAAAGATTTTATTTACATTCTTGTACAACTCATATTTAGTCAAATATTATTACATCTTTTCTCACAATATAAATTCTATTTTTATTTCTTAATTCATATAAGTACAATGCAAAATACAATAATCATCCATGACTAAGAGAGACAAAGAAACACTAACATATAAAATCGTTAAGACTTGACACATTATGGAATAGTGGAGTGAAACTGCCCTTTTGAAGTTTTAAAAATTTGCTTGTTTAAAACTTGATTTGCTTGGGTACTCTACAATAATAGTAACACTCTTAAACTTATCTATTTCAATCTTTGTAGGGACTTGGTGTATGTCACCCTTGTTTATTAGAACAACTAACTATTATTAGGGAGTAATGTTATGTGTGCATGTAAAGTTGTAATTAATAAAATATTGAAGTTATTGACCAATAAACAATTTGTGTTGTGCATATTTGAGCCTTTAGCTCATCTCCATTATGGAATTATTTCCATCAGTGTTACCAAAGACAATTTAGTGTGGCCTCTCTAAGCATTTTTGCTTCCTCCATTCATTTGTGTTTGTACCAAATCAACTCAATGACGAAGCAGTGCAACCCACTTGCAGTAGTCATTATTGCATTATCCACCTCTTATTGCATTTTATTATTGGTTAAATAGTGAAGACCATGTGTCCTCCCAATGGATCCACCATTCACATGCATTATTCTCCTTTCTATCCTTCCACTCCTACTCATAATTTTAGCACTCCATTATGCTCTTTGTTATATTGAAAAAAAATGAAAAGGAAAAAAAATATATTATATATATATATATATATATATATATATGTGAGCTTTTGATTTTTATTATCTACGTGCACTTGTTTTCTTGGAGATATTTTTTCCATGTATTAGGAAATTAAAAAAAGAGGGAAATATGTCTCTATAGAGTATATTATTTACACATGACCTACTGTGAAGATTTGAAAAAGAGGGTTTGATATCTACGATGTGTTGCATCTAAGATTGGATTTGATCTCTTATGATTGTATTAAAAATATATATTTGGATCAATATACATCCTACATTACACTTCAATCTTGTCAAGGATTTTATCACCATCATTCTACCACTTAATTATGGCATCAAACTGTGAGTTCATGCTTCAATTTGATGATTTATCTTCTATAATAATGTGGACACAATAGGTTTTCACTCACCTTGATATTGGTGACTTATAGCCCTGATATCCTATTTAAATAATATGTAGTTTGATGAGTTTTGTCACTTGGATTTGCACCCTTTGAGGAGATTGAAAAGATCTCCTCATCCAAGTGGCACAATGGAAGCACCTCTAGGCTTGTGGGTAGCCTTAGGATGAGGTGAATCTCTAGATAGAGCTAGCTCCCTTGATGAACTACTTTGGATTACAACTACACTAAACTTGGGGGGTGAAAAGGGAGAAGGATAACTAAAATCAAACTAATCTAAGGGAGGTGATATACCAAATAACATGATGACATCCAACCATATTCATGTTATGCTTAAAATTAAATGACAAATTGAACATACACTTCTCCAATCTTCATCTTCTCACAACAATGTTACATTATGAGGTTATGGATGAATGTGCAAAGCTAGGAGGACTAGACAAGAGGCCTATGAGGGAATAATGAATAGGCTAACTCATTAAATCTTAGACATTTCTTATAATACTTCACATGCCCTATAAGAAGAAGCTTTCCAACTACAAATAGATGATAAAATGAACTAACATGCTAAGGAATCCATAGTCTTCACTTATGTAAAATCAAAAATTCCAAATGAACACACTAAGAATAGTCATCAAGAAGGTAAATATCAGTAGTTTTATTTATCAAAAGGTATACATTTGAGCAGGGCTTCACCATACTCAGGTGGAGCATGGAATACAATGGCCAAAATAGTTAGTTCTTATATAACTTGAGAAAGAGGGAAGAAGAGAGAAGTCCAAGGGTCACAAGGAAACTTTTAAAGCTAATAAAATTAGTTATTTGTGTATGAGAAGAGGAAGTGGGATGAGCCATGCAAGGTTTGGAAGTACAAATTTCAACCCATGTCATAAACCTCATGAAAAGTGGCAAGAAACTCCTCATTTTGGCTCAGAAAAATTGCCTACATGATTAACCCTATTTGAATGCCTTATAACTTATTGGGACAAGGTCTGATGATTGGAATGAAGTGTAAAGACATCCAAAATTCCTTTCCATGCATTGTTTGTAGGCTTGGTCATCTGGAATCACCTAGAAAAGAGCAATCATCATTTTTAGTCCAAAAAACACTCCTTTCATGCACCCTACACACTTGTCATCAAAATTGGCTTCATTTTATCATTAAAATACATGTGAAAAGTGAATGACACCTTTCAAGACCCTCCATGGCCTTATAATCACTAAGGACACCTTAAAAATCCATTCACTATAAGTTTTCACACTTCTCCCTAGCTTGTCTATTATGCTAGATTTGATTAGCTGAGATGAAGTTGTTTGTTCATGAACTCAGGTGTTTCTTTGGAGTATGATATTGATATGAGGGGTTATCCCAAGTCTATATATTCATCCCAAAGTTGGTTTCATGCTCACACTCTTTATAAAACCTGTAAAACATAAAAAATAATAAAAAATACCCTATTTATACCATGTCTGTATAGGTCTATACATACAAAAATAATGTGGAGTATCTTGAGTGAGTAATATACAAGGTCAAATAGGTTTCATAGACATACTGATCAATCTGGATGCATCTCTAACTTTATTTTCTCAAACTTGTCACATGCAAGGGTTTTCAAGGGTCTTAGACCTACTTTTAATCTTAAGCATTGTTCATAAAGTTCCAACATTAAACTTTAAATATAATGACATAAAGTGGTTTATAGGGACCTCTTATCACTCCTCTAATATTCTCTAGTCTCCATGCAAATCATCATGAAATGTGTGAACATTCAAAGTTGTCCTATCAAACTCCTTTCTCTATTCCAACAAGCCTGAATGACCTTAAAGCCCAAAATTGACCCTTTCATGACTTATTATATATTCAAATGGTTCAAAAATGTCTAATATTCTCCCATAAACATGATCCAATAGTTTTATATACTAAATTTATGAAAAATGTGTGATGGACTCTCCATTTGAGCACTAGGCCTAGACCTTATCTACTAGGCTTGACTGCAATGTTTGGTGTTCTAGAATTTATTATTAGTTTGATTGAATTTTTAAGGATTAAACACCTCAATGATGATATAAAAAACATGATTCAACCAATTATATATCATATTCAATTCTAGAAGTGAAAATGATCCTCTACTTGGCTTTTAGACCTTGATGTGTCAAGCAGGCTTAACTGCAACCTTTGGATTTTTCAGCACTCTATTTGGTTTAACCCACCTGTAATTGGTTATACATGTTTTTTATGAATTTTTAAACCTCACACAACTCCATCAAAGTTTCAAAGTTTTTGTGCATGCTATCACCTCTTTTCTTCAACCTACTAGGTTTGTGCATGAGGGAAAGTACCCCCTATCAGAGACAAAATAGGGGGTACTTCCCCTATTATCTCAGTCAAAATAACTATTTGAGATAATTCCTAAAGTCATGGATATTATAAAAAAATTATATCTTGGTTATATCATTTACCCTCTCAAATTTCCAAATTCTAAGACTAGTTTCTTGAAAGCAGACTATGTAGGGTTCCTTAAGAGGACTGTGTTTTGCATCTTTTGGGTCCTCAACTTTGTTCCATATCCATTATAAAATGCTTATTAACATTTTTATTATCATTATATATTGTATTCAATCAATATTATAACATTATTACCTCACAAACACCCTTTATATTCTTCAAATCACAAGGTTGAGGCTCCTTTATGACTATGTTTTCACTCTTTAAGGAAACACATGTAGGTATACTTGTATGTTTTAGCTTGTGAAAAGTGTTTATCAACTTATAATCAATCCATTTAGATAATTATTCACCTGGTTGAAACCATTTGCTTCATGTTTGTGCACTTCCCACACTCACATCATCAAACTTGCTTATTGTTACCACATTCAACACCATCAAATGTGTTGAGATAAGTAGGACTCTGCAAGTGTAGTTTCCACTTGGAAGGTATTTCTTATCATCTTGGGATACTTTGAGGTTTTATTAGGTAATTTTTAAGCTTTAAATTTATTTCATCCATTGATTTTTCACACTTATGCTTGAATCATTACCTATATACCCTACTAGCTTATTGTTACATCATAATCATTTAGTTGGTTGTAGGTGTTGATGTATGGTTAGACCTCAAAAGTTAGTGTTTACAACCTCCTATATCTCACCTAGGTTAATTCGATATTATTGGACTTGTATTCATACCTAGGCTTACCTTAAAACATCCTCAATACATATTTTCAATGACTATCTACCTACAGTAACCTACATGTGACTGTAGAGAACACCATAGATGGCCTCTACTCTCAAAACCCATACTAAAGAATCATTAGAAACCTCATAAGGTTCCTTAGAGTCATCCATTCTTGTTTGAATTAAAATGAACCATTTATAATGTATTTAAAATTCTCAAACAATACTCATTCAAGCTACTGCCTGTTGACTATTTGCAGGTGGACTTTTAAGTCATTTGTACAGATTGGAAATTAGTACAATGTCTGAACATAGTGTACCATCCCTTTAGGTGATAATTGGAACATGAGTGATTATTGAACTATTTGGGAATAATATTCATGATGGTAGGTTTTATAATCATCAACATTGGGTGCAAAGTTATCTTAAAATACAGTCCTATAGACATAACTATTGGAGTTTTAGAGTCTAAATGACAATCTTTAGGATCCCAAATAACCATATTCAACTTGTCATCCTCCTCCCTAACTTGGAATAGTAATTTTAACATGTATGGGATGAAATATTTACTTATATGGCTTAGAAATATTTGTAGACATGTTTCAGGATATACACAAAGTCCTTTGGACCTTTGTTTTACCATTTTAGGGACAAGAGACCAAAACACACTCCATTACCTTTTCCAGTTAATTTCATGCTTCCCTTACTCCTTAGACACTTTGAATGGGTTTGTAAAGGATTTAACCTCACACCAAAACCTTAAATAGGTGTCAAGTGGTTTCATATTTTCCATGAGATCATCTTATTACCCTACTTAGCCACTTGTAGGTGGATGTTTGGTGCACAAACAATGAGTTGAACATGAGCAATATGGAAACCTTCCATGAATATGAATTTTGTATGATCCCATCAAACATACCAATACACATATATCCATACCAAGATGTTTTAACACACATCAACCTTCTCACACCTCAACATGACATCAACAAGGCCCTATAAGTGTGCATTAGTTATGTTATATAGGCATGGTATGGAATTAGGGCAAAACATGTTTGTGAATAGCTTGAAAACACCTCAAATTCATTAACAACTCTAAAGTACATGATATATATCAATAAAAACTTGAAATTATCTCCAATATATATCTCACAACATGGAAATCACTTACATATATGTGGAATAAAGCAAATAGGGGTATTTCATGATTGAGGTAGCATGGTGAAGACATGGGTGTTTGATAAAATTATGGGGGTGTGAGACCAAAACATGTAAGGAGGTGACCCCCATGGAATTGAAACATGTAAGAAACCATTTACAATTCATATTAATCCTTTGTATGTAATTAAAACCTCTACAAGTGGGGAATTGACTGCAACTGCACATGTTGGTACCTTCTTAGAAAGTGAGATATTGGAATATCAAATCAAATTTAAAGATGAAACTAATAATTAAAAACATTAGAGGAATAATCCAATATTATATAGAACCAATATCATTAGCTACATTATATGGAGCTTCTCAAACCAAGGCAAAACCTATAAGGTACATAGATTAACATGCATATTTAAGAGGTTAACTTCATGAGGATGGTTCATAAAACACAAGCCACAAATTTTAAAACTCCCTATATTAAAATGAAGGTATATAAGTTTCAAAGAACATCCCAAAATAATTTTCCATGAAACTTCTTGAGCTATCTGTACCAAGCAAAAACCTACAAGTCACTTTTGTTTGCCAAGAAGGGTGAAAAGGGAGTAGAATGGTTTTAAGAAATAAAAAGGCACTTTCATATCAAACAATACATGTAAATGATCTTGGATAATATAAAGAGGCACTACCTAACCATTTTCCATGTGGAACACTTCCCAAGGGGGTCTTACAAGTGCCAAACTCCTATTTTCCTTCAACTAAGCTGTCCTTTCTTCTGCATAACCTACCATATTTCAGTTATATCAGTTGATTAAGACTTAAATGGAGACATTGGTCATGACATAAGTTTTTTACATCTTTTCATTTTTCAATAAAACTGTACAAAGAATTAAATGTACCCTTTTGACCCCTAAAATGACTCAAAAGGACATGTTGGCTAATGAAATTTATGACCAAGACTAATATATCATTGAATAACATTAAATGACCTATGAAACACCTCAAAAAAGGTATTATTCCCCCAAAACATCTATACAACCAAGTTTTTACTTAGGGGGCCTCAAGTTGACCTAAAAGTCAAATTTGGTCAACAATGAGCACACCAGATCACTCTCCACAAGGTAGGATCTATCTATTTTACACACAATGTACTCACCCTCAACATTTGACATTTAGAACTCAAACCCACACCATCATATTTATATGTCCATGAGTTTCCTGACTGATGATGATGTCCATAGAAGACTTGTGCCTCCATGAGTTGTTTTGACTCAATAATCACTCTTGTCTCAACCACAAACATCTCTCAATGATGGTTCTTCACTCAGGCGATGACATAGAACCAAAATCTAGGGGATGATTTGTAGGGAATGTTTCAAAACCCATTGCCTTTACATCAACATTGCCTTTCATAGAAGGCCCACAATTTTTTCCTTAACATGTGGTTTTATGTTTTCATCTCTCAAGTATAAACTCACAATTTTCTATAAATTTATGGTTTTGTTCTTTTAGTGGTTTTAGGTATCCTTTTAGGTTTTAGTTATACGAACTTAGGTGTTATTTTATCTATTTATGTTGATGTTTATATATTTTTGTCAACTATTTGAATTAATTATGTTTTTAGTGATTAGGGTTTGATAGTTATATGTTTAGTTTTTATAGTTTACATCAGAGTTATATTTTATAGTTAGTAATTTGTTATTAGCTTTGAAATATTTATTTAAGTCGATTGTCATTAAGTTGTTAAATATTGTCATTAGTGATTTTTATTTTTTTTAAAAATAATTTATTTCATGTTTTTTTTTAATTTTAATTTGTGTCATTGTATGCCTAATGTCAATTTTGTGAGTTTTTATTTTTATTTTTTAAAGCTGTTATTTTATGTTTTAGGATATGTTAAGTTGTTCGATTAAGTCTATAGGTGTCAGTTAGTTTTAATAGTTAGTATTTTATCATAGTTGTTTCTATTGTATGTATTTAATCAACTTTTGACATAAATGTTAAATAAGCTTATGTTCAAAAGGGATGTTTAAATATATCTCCTCTCTAATTTAAAAGTTTTATATTATGTAATGGATAAATTTTTGTGCAAACTTGACGTCCCTAAGTTCACACACTAGGGGAGAGAATGTTAGAGATATTTAGTGTGAATGCATTTTATATTGGAAAATATATTTAGATCAATAATATATTTTTTAAGTGATTTGTTAAAACAAATCACATAACAATATTATGAGGAGATATTCTAAGATTGTGTCAAATTTTAGTTGTTATTTGTTAGAACAACTAACTATTATTAGGGAGTATTGTTATTAATTTGTGTAGATATCAATTAGAGGATATGACATTCTACAAAACTATTTTAGGAGTTAAATGACATAATGGATGGTTGTATTACATATAATGAATATTTAGCTAATATTCACTCTGCACAAATTTAGTTAGCTTAGTCTAAAAATCTAATTACAACAAAACATAATTGATAAACTATGCATGTATGAGTGAATGCATAACACCTCAATTATATAAATGTTGAATAATATAAAATATGAGATATGTATGTGAACTAACTTGTAACTTATTACCATATAATGACTATCCTAAGAATTAAATGCACATTTAGTTTAAAAAACCCTCCTAGAGCTACGTTTTTGTCATCTCAGTTCTTGGGCCCTAGGGTCCTTGGGATGATGAGCCACCTGGCTCTAGGATGTTGGGGCCTTGAGATGATGCCACGTGACATCATCCTGGGGACCCGTAAGATGATAGTCACATGTTTTAGGATCCCTGAGCCCTTGAGATTATGGACCATGGCATTTTGGAGCCATGTGGTTGTCATCATGACTCCCAGGGTTCTGACATCTCAGAGCCACATGGTTGTCATCTCAATTCCTAGGGCCCCAAGTAAGGTACCAAGGCAATGATCAATTAATTTTTCACCACTAAAACCACTAATGACTTATCTATGGGGAATATATCCTTCTTTAAGTATCCTAAGTTATGTAAAAGTGTCATGGTGCACATGATTATGCTTGATCCATTGTCAACCATAGCACTGTGAATATGATGGTGGTCTATGTATGCTTGTGCAAAGAGAACATGTAAATATGTGTCATCATCTATGATCTCTTGCTCTAAAAATGTGATAATTGGTCTAGGTGGCATTGTAGTGTGATACATGCCAATAATTTTATGTAGTGGATGTGTCTCTGTTGTAATCATTTGATAGGAATCTTGTGGTGGATGAGCTTGGTATGTATAGTGAACACCAAATGTGCCCCCTACCTCATTAGCTTTATGCTTTGGGAAATGATTTGAAAATATCTTAAGTTCCTTTGTCTCTATTTACCATTTTGGTGCCTCTGTGGGTGTGCCCACATCAATAACGTTAGCCTCAATGATATATTGTATCTTGTGCTTTAGGCTAATACATCTATTTGTCATGTGGTCTGGTGCCCTATGATATTTTCATAATGCATTTGGATCATAAATTTTTGGAAGATGCCATGCCATATCAACCTCTTTAATGGGAGGGAGAGATATGCCATTGCATTCCAATAGGTGTTGTAGAACTCATGTTGGTGACTCTGGAAGATTAGTTAAGACTCTGCACTAAGGAGTTGATAAAACCAATCTAGGAGAAGGCTCTAAAGTTGTGTTGATTATGGATTTTTGATCACTTTTGTTTTTTGTGGCTCTGAACTTATATGTAGGTTTGTTTTTTCTCTTAATAGTTGAATCTATTCCATTTGTGTACTTGAGTTTGCCCATTGCTAAGATCTTAACCTCTCTTTCTTTAATTGTGTGACACATGTTTGTAAATATGGGAAACTTATTGAATAAGATAGTTTCATGCATTGATGGTAATAGAGTCTATTTAAATATGTCTTAAAGTTCTCTATCTACCATGGGGCTAGTCAATTTTGATAATATTATCTTGTATTATAAGACATAATCGACAATATGCTCATTTGACTTTTTCTTTAGCTATGCCACTTATGCATATGATATTTTATCACTGATGTTGATAGATAAGTGTGCTAAGAACATATTAGATACATGGTTGAATGCAATGATATATTGATTTGGCAAATCATAGAACCACTTTAGGGCATAATCCTTGAGATTATGTGAAAAGAGCTTCATAAAAAGTTAGTCATTAGACACATAGTCCAAGCATGCTGTGTGAACAGCTCTGAGGTGATGCTCTAGGTCACCCTTACCATCATATAATGTGAACTTGGGTGTCAAGAAACTGGATGGCAAAGGAATTTTTTCTATGTGATGTGCCAAAGGTGTATGCAAGAGAATGTTGGAATCCAAGGCATGTGATGGCTTAGCTGCTCCCTATTCAAGATGTAGCACCTTAAATTATAAATTAAGAACTTGATGCATAAGGTATTGTACATCTAGAGGAGAAGAATAGCCATAAGTGGTGTGGCTATCACTTATGGTTGAATGACAATCTTGGGTTATTCTATTTGAGTTGGTTGAGTAGGCCTCATTAAAGGTGTAACAACATCATTAACTGGAGGGGTTGAAGATTGACCATTGTTTGTCTTATTCTTGATTTATGATATGGAATATAAAATCTATGCATGATCATGGGGTTATTCCTAAATTATATCTTTAAAGCCCTCCAATAACTTATCCTTGTTCATAATTATGTCATTATCATTTAATGGGGGTAGTGTGTCTTGATCCTCGGTGTTGACCTAGTTTTGTTCTTGGTTATATTGTTCATCCTCAGATACATTGTTACTTAATTCCACATAATTAGGGTGTGAAGGATTCATATATAGATTTGTAATAGGTTCCTTTTCCTTGTAGGTTTAGATAGCTAAAATCTAAATATGACCTATAAGATTACCACCTAGTCTAGCACTTCTTCTTAGGGGAAGAGAGGTAGCTTTTTTATATGGCATATAGAAAATAAATTGAAATAAAGATACTAAAATAGAACATATGAATTATAAATAATTAATAGCATCTAATGAAAATAGGATAAAAAAGGATACAAACCCTAAGAGCATCTAGGTTTAGGGTTTTATAATCCAGGGTTTCTTTTACAACAATTTAAATTATATGTAAAATAAACTGAAACCCTAATGTAAAATTGATTTTAATTAGCTAAGTTCTCTAAATAAAATAAAAATAAATAAAAAATATTCAGCCCTAAATTTATTGAAAAATATATAAATGAATTCAAGCTAGGGTTTGATGTAATATTCGAAGTAAGATGGGTTCGCCAAATGATTTAACCTTTTAGGGTTTTACAATGAAAATCCAATGTATAG
This sequence comes from Torreya grandis, assembly GCA_037957365.1. Taxonomy (NCBI): domain Eukaryota; kingdom Viridiplantae; phylum Streptophyta; class Pinopsida; order Cupressales; family Taxaceae; genus Torreya; species Torreya grandis. The sequence goes on from JARHVA010000146.1 coordinate 5,793,325, forward strand.
ATTAAAGGGTTGAGATACTTAAATTAGTTAAATAAATATGAAATAATTATGTACTTATTTGTTATGAGCTTTGAATTTGTTTAAATTTATAATAATACCAATAAATAGGGATAAATAAAGACTTATCTAAAAATTGACTATCATGGATGATCTGAATTCTAAAAGTTGAGATATGGGTAGTAGTCTATGTCATCGACATGATTCTAGTATTCGTCTACTCATTGGATAGTAGCACCCAAGATGGAAAGTAGTGCAATATATGTGTAGTGTCCTAAATATGGCACTAATGTCCCCTTTGCAGGACTATTCCTATTTTTTTGGAGTACTTGTGCTTGTATTTGTATGTCTTTTTCCTGCATGACCAAAACATAGAGCTCTATGTTGTACCTAGAAAACTGAATTTAATGTGTAAACCCTAGTCCTCAATGTAATTATGGAATGAGAAATAATTTTATGTGTGTTATTAGGATAGAATAGACATCCTCAACACCCCACATGTAGAGAGTTCCCTACATACCAATACTTTGAAGAGGGATCAAGCCTGATATAGTTCTCCCACCTAGTGCTTGATGTATGTGCAAGTGAATGCTAGAATGAGAGTGGCCTTATATGCCTTGAATGTGCTTGAGATTTAAAATGTTTGAAAATTGGGCTTAAGGTTGTTATAGATGGTAGTATGTAGAAAGTAAGTCAAAATAGGGATCAAATACATTGATTTTACTCAACTTTATCCTTGCTTTGAATAAATCTTTTACTTATTTTCCATCTAATGAATAGAAGTAGATTAGACTTGTATTTATAGGGTTGTTTTAATTCTATGAATAAGAAAATGAGATTAGGATAACCTTAAGAGGGGAACATATTTGAAAAACTATCATTTGGGAAGAGCTAGGGATAAGGAAAATAATGCCTAGTTGGGGACACTAGTGCCACGTGGCTATAGTGAAAAACTATCCATTGGGAAGAGCTAGGGATAAGGACCTTTCCGAATGAAACTTATTCTCTAGGGGGTAAGTTTATTTAAATTCACCACTTGTGTACTTTGGTACACCAATTTCATCAAAAATTAATAATAAAAGAATAGTGCCCCAAGTAAATTTATGGTTAGGCAGGCATTGTGCTTTTCACATCTGTAATAATTCTCTAAGAAAAATATTATGACCAATTGTACTTAAATCCAAGGTTAATATGATGGGTGACATAAAAGTGTGCCATGTCCATTTATTTTCACCTATTTTCACCTTTAACCTTGGTCATAACCAAGTGCGTGGCCACTCAAAGGGCTGGATCCTAAAAATTTGTTATATACATTGCGTGGAATTGATTCTTGTATTCAAGCACAATCATAATATTTTCAATTTCCTCCTTATCTTCCAAGTCTACACCAAGGTTAGTGCTTGAGTATTGTAAACATGTAACTTTACTAAATCTTTAGGAATGATCCTCATCCTATGCCCAACAAAATAAAAATGATCCTCATGCATGCATGAGAAAAGAATCTTTACGGCCTCCATAGGTTTTATGAAGTATGGTAGATTAAATAGTTGAGAAGTTCTAGCATCATTGAGTCTATTAAAAATAGTTAGGTCATAAACAAGCTCAATCTAGGTATTCTATCACTCAACCTAGTAATCACACTGTAACTCCACCTCATTCATGACTAGTAATGATTTTAATAAAAAATAAGGTAGGTTGGTACCTTTGACTCCCACTTTTACATGTGTAACATTGCTGTATGATATTACATATCCTCAATCAATACTGGGGATGGAGGTGGTACTGTAACTTTTTTCTTTGCTTGGCGTGCCATCAAAATTTTTGTCTTATCTATTCCTTCAATCTGCTATGGTAAATTTTCCTTGTTCATGTCAAACTCACCAGGTATTTCTCTTATTAATATTGGATATACTCTTGCACTCTCAAATTCTTCTTCTTTGTGAATTATGGATAAGTGCTTGTTGCACTGGGCCTTTTTATTTGGCTACATCACCCTCCAAGGAGCTTGAAGATTGAGGCATGGATGTGTAACCATCTTGAATGAATATGCGATTACTTTTTAAAACTTACTTGACTTTCTTTCTTCAACATCCTCCAATGGAAAACATTGACACTTGCAACTTGTAATTACTTCAATATGCACTTCCTTAATCACTAATTCACCATTTTCCCTATTCACCATGATCGATTCACTCCACAATACTCAAATTGATCACTAATAGTTGATATACACTCCTTTAGCATATTGAAAATGCTCTTCTAGATTTGTAAATATTGGGCTCTTTTCCTTTAATATGGCATGTCTTTCCCCCAAAGATAGCCGTTCGGGCATTTTCCCACCATCATGAAAATAGATGTTATAGGTCCTAATAATAGAACCAAAATGTTGGGATCTTTTCCTTTAAAAAATCATGTATTTCCCCTAGTTTTATGCCTAAGAAAACAAGAGTTCCAACATGCTATCCAATTAAATAATTAAGTTTATGATATTCCATTTCAATGTTGTATTACAAAAATGCTATATATAGAAATTACAATGCTAAACAATATTCTGATTGCACAATCACAAAGAAGAAATAATACTTAACTTATGCATTGATTCACAAAAGGATCTTACTTAAAAGGATTGATGATGTTGTTTAGGATCACCCTTGACATCATAAAGTGTGAACTTGAGTGCAATAAAACTAGTTAGAAAAGGGTACAAAGATATCTCAGGTATAAAGGGGTTATGCAATACATCTTGGGAATCAATAACATGAAGTGATTTCATAGAAGTTTGCTCAAGGTTAGTGATGTTAGGTTTCAAAATTTTTATAGTTTGAACAAAATATTGTACATTTTGACCACTAAGATTTGAATTTTGAAAAGTCACCATGGGTGATGCAAATGCTTATGTTTGAATAAGTATTGAAACTAGTAATTTGGTTGAAGTGTTAATGGTTCCCATAGAGGATGTAGAAATAGTAGGATCATCTAAGGGTTAATTATTAGATGTGGAGGTAGTAGCCTTAGCATGTTTACCAATTTATTCTCTTGTAACATGAAAAAATTCATCAAGGAACTATTTTACATTCAAATGATTGATTAATACTTTTTTTATTTCATTTAAAAATGATATTTGTTATTAATATTTTCCATTGTTTATAAATGAAGACAAAGATGTGAATGAGTGAATCAAATCAAATCTAAAAATAAACATAGAAATCTAAACCCCTAGGAGGTTGGAAACCCTATAATAAGCTAGGTTTACAAAGGAAGACTTAGAAGTCAGGTTCACCGAATGTTTAACCCTTTTTGAGAATTCAAGGGTTATTAGGGAATAAGCTATTCAAGCGAGGTATAACCTATTCCTTGAAGCAATCCAATTAAATAATTAAATTTATAACATTTTATTTCAATGTTGAATTATGAAAATGGTATATATAGAAAGTATAATGATAAATAATATTTTGATTGCACAATCACAAAGAATAAATGATACTTAGTTTATGCAATGATGCACATACAGATCTGAGATGGACATGTATATAAATAGGTTGTCTTATGTTTAGAAAAAAGTTATCATATTCTAGATATATTATTTTTGAATACCTAGACACTTACGTCACCCTATGGATATTTGCATTGATGTTACTATCTGTAATGCATGCTTGGAACATACTTCAAGCACGACTGCCCTCTCCCCCTACCCTTCTCCCCACCCCTCTCCCCACCCCTTTTTTTTGTGAATCTCATTTTTAAAAAAGTCAACAAATTTAAGTAAATAATTACCATTATCATAGGATAGTAACTCCCCTAACTCTTAATTAGGTTTCATTTGATAGAAGGATCTTCTAGAAGTTCATTATATCATGAAACACAAAATAGGCATAAGTTCATTTATAATATCCTATAAGATTAAGATAAAGGATTTATATCACATTAGAATCCCTCATTATTAGGCAAGTTTTTAATGTTATTCATTATAGTTTTCTCCCAAGCAATGAGAAATTAGGAAGGTCCATATTGTGTTATTAATTAAGTCCTTAGATTATTTGAGATCAAAACAAATAATTAGATCATGTAAGTTAATGTTTTTAAGTTCTCATAAAAATTACAAAAAATTAATAGCCTTGTCATGACAGCCCTATCTCTATCCATTCATTCTATTGTTCTAATAGACAAATCAAGGTGCCTATTTTTGAATCCTTTCCACCATGACTTACTGGGGATAACATCATTGAAAGGGTTGGACCTACTTTTGCATATATGGGTAACATGTGCCTTAAATGTGATATGTCCAACATATGCCCTGTGTTGGCTAAGTCTTTACACCATTGTACTATATCACTTTATTTTTTATTGATAGAATAGTTGGTGGGCCCTTCTTGTTGGTAGATGTGATTCCTTTCAACCAATTCATCAAAGTACTTTTTTTGATGCCCCACTTAATCATTGTGGCACTTACAAATTAAATTTTATGGTCCACATCTCTCATTGCACATTCCATATCTTCCACTGTCCACTTGGATTACAATGATACACATGCATTGGCGGTAACATTTATGTTTGCTTCCTTCTTTATGTGGTTGGACGAGGGGTATATAGTCTACTTTGAAGTGGGTTGAATTTTTTTGTTAATTTATTCATCAACATATTTATTAATTTTAACTCTTTTATTTTTCATAGTTGCATGTGGCCATTTTTAGACATACTTCATCCTCTTCTTTGCATTCCTCATGCTAAACAACAATAGTGAATAAAATGTATAAGTAACTGAAAATAGAATGTAAAACATAAGAACAACAACTATGGGAAAAAATGTTTCCATAATTTAAACTATGAATGGATAACATAACTAAAATAAATCATAGGAACATATGACAAACATAGTAATATGAGTTGAAAGAAGGAATTTGTTTGATACATTTGACTGAACATTTACTAGTATGTTAATGACATTCTTAATATTGATTTAATTGACATGAACATATGAAAAACATTGGAACATATTATTTTTCACTACTATAAGTATTGAAATGCACCCTAAAAAGGAGTCTTTAACGATATCCACTATTATACGGTGACATTCAATGCTTCATGAAGTGAAACACCTTCAAGGCTTCCATAAATATTAGAATATTAGCAACTTATAAATTTAAATAAATAACATAGCTATATTAATTGATAGGTATGTTAATGAAATTAGTATTCAATATGGATAGACAAAAGCATTTACTGGTATGTTAATGAAATTATTATTTTAGATGGAACCACATAAACATTTACTGGTATGTGAATGAAAACCCTTATAGATTCCATACACATACTAGTAAGTGTTACGTCTTGCATACACACTTGTATTTCAACATGGAACAATGTTTTATATGAATGGCCCATATTAATTTATAATAACATATAAACAAATTCTAGGGTTTCCATCCACATAGCAAAAAATGTTGAGTGATTTTTCAACAATAATGATAATAAATAAAAGTTGTAACTTATACGATGTGAATGAACAACACATCAATATTAATTGACAGGAACATATGAATGGAAACTAGAAAATTTAGAGAAAGATGTGAATGAAAACATGCAGACAATGTAGGTTCATAATTGGGCATGAAAACCTTCAAGTCTTACATCCACACATTAGTGAATGTTGTGTATTCCAACCCATGTCGTGTAGGGAAATAGAAATATGACACATAAATGAAACACACAGTGACATGAATTCATAAAACATCTAGGTCTTCCATTAAAATACAAGGGAAATTGTACCAAGATGCGAATGAAAACATGAAGATGATGTGGGTTCAGAAGTGTGTAATGTTTCATCCCTCTAACAAGCATCTTCTAGTAAAGGAATTGAAGGCACAATAATAGTCATAGGCACGAGAAAAAAAAAACACAGTTATGGGTTCATTAATAAGTGACATACATCTATGTAATGTTTCATCAATCCATTAATATATCATTAAGTGTTTATTAAGATATGAAGGCATGCTAAAAAAATTAACATAGAAATCAAAACAATAATAGTTTTCATCCCTCCATTCTATCGACTTAAATTACTCTCTGAAACATTGCATGGTTGAGAAATTTTAGGTAGATTCCATGGTTGTTTATGGGGAGGAGGTCCAAAAAAAAGGTAGGGAGAGATGTTTGTTAGTGTAATTTTATATCACTCCTTTAACATAACAATAAAAAATTATTCAAATGTGAAGGCACACAAAAAAACATGAACAAAGAAAGCATGCCAAGAAACCCAAGAACGTAAAAAGACACACAACAGAAAATATGAACATGTAAGGCAAAATAACCATAATAGCCATGAAAAATATAAATAACCAAGAATTTTTGTTTGCATTGCACACACTAGCATTAAATTTTCATATTAATGGAGAAAACCCTATCAAGACATGTGGGAAATGGTGGTGGATTCCACAGTAATGAAACTCACATCTTCCATCCCAAGCTCAACCTAAAATAAATGTGTCACATATATAAATAACAAAGCAAAGTGAATGGAAAACATGTGAAAAAACTATGCTAGTCTACATTTAAAATGTTTATAATTTTGAATTAATAACACGTGAACTTAAATGTAAATAATGTTTTGGTTTAATATAAAAATAATTAAAATTTACTGGTGTGTCAATCTACAAACTCTAGACTTCTAACCTGTAATGTGATCCTCTAAATATGTTGGTGGTTGAATGTTGAATTATATTTGTATTTTAATTTGAATATGACACTTTGTAAATGAAACTCTCTTTGCAAACAAAAAATTGGCATTCATATGTTTTTTTTAATTTATATAAGATAATTTCAATTTTAAAATTTGAATTGTTAATTATTTGTGAATGGTGAGGCTTAAATGTGTATTTGCATTCAATTTTATAGGTGACACTAATAAATGGAGGTTGATGGAGTCATATGTTGGATCCAAATGTTTGAATTTTGAATTTTATAAGATGTAATTAAAATTAAGTGGACCAGATGTTGTGACTTTTCTCTCATGTACCTTACAGTCAGAGATATAAAAGTGCAATTGAGGGGCTCAAAACATTTATTGGGTTTTATTTTTCAAATGTTTACACCCTTAAATTATAAGTAAATGATGTAATTTTTTGAAAATTGTTTGGACTTGATATTTGTATTAATGAAATTGATATTTGTATCAATGAAAATGATATTCATTTTATTGAAAATGACACACGTGTATTAGCAACAACATTTATGTTGTATTATTTCTTTGTGTGATTGGCCAAGAGGTTTATAGTCTGCTTTGAAGTGGGCTGTGAAAATTTGTTAACGTCTTCATCAACATATTCATGAATTTTGAATCCTTTGTTCTTTAACTAAAACAAATTGCATTCTCTTTTTCACATTTCTCATGCTGAATAATAATACTAAATAAACCATATATGTAACTAAGTTTAAAATGGAAAACATAAGAACAACTATGGGAAAGAATGCTTGAATAATTTAAACTATGAATGAATAACATAGTTACAAGAAATCACAAGAATATATGGCAAACATAGTAGTATGAGTTGAAATAAGGATTTTATTTGATACATATGATTGGACATTTACTGGTATCTTGATGACATTCTTAATTTTGATATAAAGACAAACATTTATTAGTATGCGAATGTAAACCTACATGGCTTCCATGCACATACTAGTAGATGTTAATTTTTGGGGACAAACTCATCCTCCAACATGGCACTTCATTTCATATTAATGACCCATAGTAATTTAAGACATAACTAAAATAATGTGTTCATTTGAAAATTATTAGTGATCATAATTTCAAACATGGTGGTTTAAGTCTTCTTCCTCAGGTGAGCCCACTAGATAGGCTAAGAGAGGGAGTGAAAAATAATAACATTAATTGACATGAACATATGAAAATCAAAAAATGTGATTATTTACTAATAGGAGTAATGAAATACACCCTATAAATAAGGATTCTTTAATGTTACCCACTATTATATGGTAAATTTAAATGCTTCATTTAGTGAAGCACCTTCAGGGATTTCATCAACATTAGAATATTAGCAACTTATAAAATTTGAATGAATAACACAATAACATTAATTGATAGGTATGTTAATGAAATTCTTGTTTAATATGGATAGACAAAAATATTTACTGGTATGTTAATGAAATTATTATTTTATATGAAACCATATAAACATTTATTGATATGTGAATGAAAACCCTTATGGCTTCCACCCACATACTAGTAAGTGTTACGTCTTGCATGCACACTCATCTTTCAACATGGAACATTGTTTTATATGAATGACCCATATTAATTCAGAATAACATATCAACAAATTCTAGGGTTTTCATTCACACATCAAAATAATTGGAGTAATTTATCAACAAAAATGATTATAAAGAAAATTTGTAACTTATAAAATGTGAATGAATAACACAAGAACATTAATTGACAGGAACATATAAATGAAAACCAAAAAAATTGGAGCAATATGTGAATGAAAACGTGCAGATGATGTGGGTTAAGAATTGGGCTTGAAAACCTTTAGGGATTACATCCACACATCAGTGAATGTTGCATATTCTAACCCATGTCATACAAGGAAATAGAAATGCGACACAAAAATGAAGCACAAAATGACATGAATTCAAAAAGCATCTAAGGCTTCTATTAAAATACCACAAAATTTTGAGATAGAAGTGAATTAAAACATGTAGATGATGTGGGTTTGGAATTGGGTAATGTTTCATCCCTATAACAAGTTTCTTACAACAAGGGCACTGAAGGCGCAATAATAATAACATGCACATGAAAATAAAAAGAACACATTTTTTGGGTTCATTAAAAGGAAACATAACTCCATGTAATGTTTCATCACTCTATTAACATACCAATAAATGTTTAGTTAGATATTAATTCATGATTAAAAAATAATTAACATAGAAGACATAATAACAATAGTTTTCATGCATCCATTCTACCAACTAAAATTCCTTTGCAAAATGTTTCATGGTTGAGAACTTTTAGGTAGGTTCCATGGTTATTTAGGGGAGGAGGTCCACATAAAAGGTAGGTAGACATGTTTGATGGTGTAATTTTACATCAATACAATAACATACTAGTAAAAAATTACGCATATGTTAAGGCACACAAAAAAACATGATCAAAGATAACACACCAAGAAACCTAGGAACGTAAAAGGCACACAACAAAAAATAAGAACATACAAGGCATAATAACTATAACATCCATGAAAAATATAAATAACCAGAAGCATTTGTTTGTGGCATGTGGGTGGCATTAACTTTCCATAGTAATGGATAAAATATCATCAAGCCATGTGGAAAATGGTGGTGGTTTTCACGGTAATGACCCACATGTCTTCCATCCCGATCTCAACCCAAAAGAAATGTGTCACAATATATAAATAATAGAGAAGAGTAAATGGAAAAAATGTGAAAAAAACTACTTAAGTCTACATTTAAAATGTTTATAATTTTGAATTAATAACATGTGAACTTGAATGAAAAAAATGTTCTGGTTCGATAGAAAAATAATTAAAATTCAGTGGTGTCTCAGTCTACAAACTGTAGACTTATAACCTATAACATGATCCTTTGAATATGTTGGTGCTTGAGTTTTGAATTATGCTTGCAGTTTAATTTTAATATGACACTTTGCAAATAAAACTCTTTATATAAACAAAAAATTGGCTTTTCTACAGTTTTTTTTATTTATATAAGAAAAATTGAATTTTAAATTTGAATTATGAATTATTTGTGAATGGTGAGGCTTAAATGTATATTTGCATTCAATTTTTTAGGTGATGCCAATGGAAAAAGGTTAGTAGAGTCATATTTTGGAGCCAAATGTTTAAATTTTAAATTTTATAGGATGTAACTAAAATTAAGTGGACTAGATGTTGTGACTTTTCTCTCATGTACCTTAAAGTCAGAGGTACAAAAATGAAATTGAGGGGATCAAAAATTTTCTTGGGTTTGATGTTTTTCAAATGTTTACACATTTAAAATATAAGTAAAAGATTTAATTATTTGAAAGTTCTACTTTAGTTTGGACTTGATATTTTTATTAATGAAATTGATATTTGTATTAATGAAAATGATATTCTTTTTTTTGGAAAATGATACTTATTTTATTGAATATGATGTACATTTTATTTTTAATTGGAGTGTGCATATATTTTGGAAGGAGACCAATAATTATATAGAAAGGTTCATATTTTTAATATTAATTATTCAAAAAATGGATGGTCTAACACTAAAATATTTAATTAACTTTTACAACAACCAAGTAACCCATGATACATAATCAAACAAGTCTTAATAACTCATGACCAAGGAAAGGGTCACAAATACAATCACAACCATTGGACCCCCATCAACTACTGGTCCCCTTCCCCTAACACATTTCTTGATTTACAATGCTTCACACTACGAAAAAACTTTATGAAAAATTTATGCCTCCAAGTTTTCTCTTCTAAAACTTTATATGGGTTAAATGATTTGAACTCTCGATATAAATGATCCCAACACCTTAGGCATGTAATTGAGCTAACTTATAACTTTATATTTAAAATTTAGAGGTCTTTAATCATAAACTAGAAAATATTCATTTGGAACCATAATATATAAATTATAAAACCATAAAAATTTAACTTTTGTATTAAGAAATTTCTCATAAATTAAGAATTCCTATTTTGTTAAACTTTTAAGTTATGAATCAACTTGTTATATCTTATAAATTAAAAAATATTAGATTAGCTTATAAATTAAAAAATCTTATATTGTCTGGGAAGCTTGCTTGGAGCCTAAGCTAGCTCATTTCACTTGGTTTATATTATATTAGGGTCTGCCTATAGGAAGAAGGCTTGTGTTTTTAGGAAGTTACCTTCCCACATACCCTTTCTGTAGCCATTTAGAAATGCTCCCTCATCCTTTTTGGCACTGCTCCAAAGCTCAAAGGGTATGGACATGGATTCATGACCTTTTCAAGCCTTTCTAGCCTAAATTTTTCCTATGGAAGCATATCCTTCTTAGAGATAAACCCACATTGAACTTTAAATATACCCAAGTCTGGCATACTTTTAGAGTGAAGATTCTATTTTGGTTATATAAAGAAAGAAATAATGCAGTATTTAACAATGTTTCTTTAGATTATATTTTTTTGATCTCAACAAGTCCTCTATTATTTCCAATGTTATTTTGTAGATATAAGTGAAGGAAAATAAAGTTACCATTGAGCTTGGCCATCTTCAGGACCTTCTCAATCATTGGGGAGATGCTCCTTGTGATATGTTATAGATTGCTTCTAGGGATAACAAAATTTATGAAAGAATTGCCATTCTGCCTCAAGGTGGGCATCAATGTAGCTGCTATAGGTGCCACTCTAATAATGGCACCCCATATCATTGGAAGACCCCTATTGGGTAGAAATAAGGGTAGAAACCCCCACCTCATTTCCTTTTTATGTATGATGGTTGGGATGCTTCTCATCTTCCTTCACATCCAGATGTTTGGGGGGCACCACCTAGAGGTTGGGAAAACATGTTGGACAAGTTCTTTAGAGACTCTCTAGCCATTTATCCTACTCACACACAATAATATGATAAGGACACTACTCAGGCTTCTAATTAAGAGGCAATTCCATATGGCAATGACTTACCAAGCTTGGATTGGGGTCCAGATGACTTATGTTGATGCCTGAAAATGTATCATATATGGTTTATAGTGTTTGAAAAACACTACTCATTTATAGATTCAAATAATCTAATGCATGAGTTGTAGGTTATGATATTCTTGATATCTTTATTGGAATAGAGGCATAACACATGAACTATCTCACAAATTGATAGTGTAACTATTTGGTTGCTGGGAGCAACTTTGGCCTAATAGTTAACTTATGAAAATGAAAGTGATCTAAATTAAGTGAAGTGAATTATGCTCAAAGAACTAAGTCTAAAATCTAAGATAAGATGAACACTTACAATGGAAGCTAATCTAAAGTGAAATGATAAAAAAATAAGCAAAAATGAGGGTAGGGTAGAGAAGAAATATGTTTTTGATCTTTATCACAGACATTATGACAAAGTTTAAATTTCATCTAAACATGCACTTGAAACCAATGTATGATATGAAATAGCTTAAGCTCAAATCCTATCACACATCAGAAAAATGTCTAAAGAATGTGGAAATAATGCAAATAAGAACTAGAATCTCTTTAAAGATTTACCCCTACAAGCAAATAACATAAGCACATCTACTAGACGAACAAAGAAAATGAAATGAACCTAAGAAATTTCAATCAATCTAGCATTAGCACAAATTGACAACTCTATATTTAAAAGTGCAAATCTAGAATTCATAAGAACCATTCAAATCTAAATATTAGACTAGATAAGTGAGAGAGAAGCCATGATAACAAAATACACAAACAAATATGGGCAAAATTTATACAACTCCTTGATTATATTAATTGTTCAAAAGTTTACATCAGTTTTTTAGCTCAAAACTCCCTATTGATTACAAATGACAATACCCATCTTATAGAATCTTAGGGAGGTATGTTAGTCAGTCAGGTCAAATTACAATAGTACAAGTGTCATGGACAACTACCCTTTTTACAATGTTCTAGAATACTCTAGACACTTCCTAATAGATTGACCTATAGGTGATGCTCTTTACAAGTTGCACATGCCTTTACAAAATAATATTCTCTTTTCAAAATAATATACATATCTCTATACAAAAAGAATATATTTATAGTCAACAAATTTGGCTCTAGGACTCCCATGTTATTGTAACCTTTTGAATTTACTACAGGATGTTTATTATGTAGTGTTGCTTGCCAATAAGCTTGAGGTTGACAATAGGTCTCATGAAAAGCTCCCTTTCTTGATCCTCAAATCCCTTGAGATTCTTTTCAGCTTTTCTAAAGCTTTCTTGATGCTCCTTGCATCTCCTATCTTATCCTCAACTGATAAAATCAAGCCCATGATCTTCCTGTTATCTTCCCCTATTTTTCCTTGGCCTTGATTTCTCACCTCCTACATAGATTGAGTAGTTCTATGTTTGAATTCCTCATAAGTGATTAGATCTAATAGGTTGCACGTGGTGGGATCTTTGATTAGGATGTCTAATATGTGCATCATCTTGTATTCTAACAGTTTTAGATCCTTAAAAATGTCTCCCAAATTTTCTCAAGGCCTTGATATTATCTACTAATATAGAGAAGAAATATGTTTTTGATCTTTATCACAGACATTATGACAAAGTTTAAATTTCATCTAAACATGCACTTGAAACCAATGTATGATATGAAATAGCTTAAGCTCAAATCCTATCACACATCAGAAAAACATCTAAAGAATGTGGAAATAATGCAAATAAGAACTAGATTCTCTTTAAAGATTTACCCCTACAAGCAAATAACATAAGCACATCTACTAGACGAACAAAGAAAATGAAATGAACCTAAGAAATTTCAATCAATCTAGCATTAGCACAAATTGACAACTCTATACTTAAAAGTGCAAATCTAGAATTCATAAGAACCATTCAAATCTAAATATTAGACTAGATAAGTGAGAGAGAAGCCATGACAACAAAATACACAAACAAATATGGGAAAAATTTATACAACTCCTTGATTATATTAATTGTTCAAAAGTTTACATCAGTTTTTTAGCTCAAAACTCCCTATTGATTACAAATCACAATACCCATCTTATAGAATCTTAGGGAGGTATGTCAGTCAGTCATGTCGAATTACAATAGTACAAGTGTCATGGACAACTACCCTTTTTATAATGTTCTAGAATACTCTAGACACTTCCTAATAGATTGACCTATAGGTGATGTTCTTTACAAGTTGCACATGCCTTTACAAAATAATATTCTCTTTTCAAAATGATATACATATCTCTATACAAAAAGAATATATTTAAAGTCAACAAATTTGGCTCTAGGACTCCCATGTTATTGTAACCTTTGGAATTTACTATAGGATGTTTATTATGTAGTGTTGCTTGCCAATAAGCTTGAGGTTGACAATAGGTCTCATGAAAAGCTCCCTTTCTTGATCCTCCAATCCCTTGAGATCCTTTTCAGCTTTTCTAAAGCTTTCTTGATGCTCCTATCTTATCCTCAAATGATAAAATCAAGCCCATGATCTTCTTGTTATCTTCCCCTATTTTTCCTTGGCCTTGATTTCTCGCCTCCTACATAAATTGAGTAGTTCCATGTTTGAATTCCTCATAAGTGATTAGATCTAACAGGTTGCACGTGGTGGGATCTTTGATTAGGATGTCTAATATGTGCATCATCTTGTATTCTAACAGTTTTAGATCCTTAAAAATGTCTCCCAAATTTGCTTAAGGCCTTGATATTATCTACTAATATAGAGAAGAAATATGTTTTTGATCTTTATCACATACATTATGACAAAGTTTAAATTTCATCTAAACATGCACTTGAAACCAATGTATGATATGAAATAGCTTAAGCTCAAATCCTATCACACATCAGAAAAACATCTAAAGAATGTGGAAATAATGCAAATAAGAACTAGATTCTCTTTAAAGATTTACCCCTACAAGCAAATAACATAAGCACATCTACTAGACGAACAAAGAAAATGAAATGAACCTAAGAAATTTCAATCAATCTAGCATTAGCACAAATTGACAACTCTATATTTAAAAATGCAAATCTAGAATTCATAAGAACCATTCAAATCTAAATATTAGACTAGATAAGTGAGAGAGAAGCCATGACAACAAAATACACAAACAAACATGGGCAAAATTTATACAACTCCTTGATTATATTAATTGTTCAAAAGTTTACATCAGTTTTTTAGCTCAAAACTCCCTATTGATTACAAATGACAATACCCATCTTATAGAATCTTAGGGAGGTATGTCAGTCAGTCATGTCAAATTACAATAGTATAAGTGTCATGGACAACTACCCTTTTTATAATGTTCTAGAATACTCTAGACACTTCCTAATAGATTGACCTATAGGTGATGTTCTTTACAAGTTGCACATGCCTTTACAAAATAATATTCTCTTTTCAAAATGATATACATATCTCTATACAAAAAGATTATATTTAAAGTCAACAAATTTGGCTCTAGGACTCCCATGTTATTGTAACCTTTTGAATTTACTACAGGATGTTTATTATGTAGTGTTGCTTGCCAATAAGCTTGAGGTTGACAATAGGTCTCATGAAAAGCTCCCTTTCTTGATCCTCCAATCCCTTGAGATCCTTTTCAGCTTTTCTAAAGCTTTCTTGATGCTCCTATCTTATCCTCAACTGATAAAATCTATCCCATGATCTTCTTGTTATCTTCCCCTATTTTTCCTTGGCCTTGATTTCTCACCTCCTACATAAATTGAGTAGTTCTATGTTTGAATTCCTCATAAGTGATTGGATCTAACAGGTTGCACATGGTGGGATCTTTGATTAGGATGTCTAATATGTGCATCATCTTGTATTCTAACAGTTTTAGATCCTTAAAAATGTCTCCCAAATTTGCTTAAGGCCTTGATATTATCTACTAATATAGAGAAGAAATATGTTTTTGATCTTTATCACAGACATTATGACAAAGTTTAAATTTCATCTAAACATGCACTTGAAACCAATGTATGATATGAAATAGCTTAAGCTCAAATCCTATCACACATCAGAAAAACATCTAAAGAATGTGGAAATAATGCAAATAAGAACTAGATTCTCTTTAAAGATTTACCCCTACAAGCAAATAACATAAGCACATCTACTAGACGAACAAAGAAAATGAAATGAACCTAAGAAATTTCAATCAATCTAGCATTAGCACAAATTGACAACTCTATATTTAACAGTGCAAATTTAGAATTCATAAGAACCATTCAAATCTAAATATTAGACTAGATAAGTGAGAGAGAAGCCATGACAACAAAATACACAAACAAACATGGGCAAAATTTATACAACTCCTTGATTATATTAATTGTTCAAAAGTTTACATTAGTTTTTTAGCTCAAAAATCCCTATTGATTACAAATGACAATACCCATCTTATAGAATCTTAGGGAGGTATGTCAGTCAGTCATGTCGAATTACAATAGTACAAGTGTCATGGACAACTACCCTTTTTATAATGTTCTAGAATACTCTAGACACTTCCTAATAGATTGACCTATAGGTGATGTTCTTTACAAGTTGCACATGCCTTTACAAAATAATATTCTCTTTTTAAAATGATATACATATCTCTATACAAAAAGATTATATTTAAAGTCAACAAATTTGGCTCTAGGACTCCCATGTTATTGTAACCTTTTGAATTTACTACAGGATGTTTATTATGTAGTGTTGCTTGCCAATAAGCTTGAGGTTGACAATAGGTCTCATGAAAAGCTCCCTTTCTTGATCCTCCAATCCCTTGAGATCCTTTTCAGCTTTTCTAAAGCTTTCTTGATGCTCCTATCTTATCCTCAAATGATAAAATCAAGCCCATGATCTTCTTGTTATCTTCCCCTATTTTTCCTTGGCCTTGATTTCTCGCCTCCTACATAAATTGAGTAGTTCTATGTTTGAATTCCTCATAAGTGATTGGATCTAACAGGTTGCACGTGGTGGGATCTTTGATTAGGATGTCTAATATGTGCATCATCTTGTATTCTAACAGTTTTAGATCCTTAAAAATGTCTCCCAAATTTTCTTAAGGCCTTGATATTATCTACTAATATAGAGAAGAAATATGTTTTTGATCTTTATCATAGACATTATGACAAAGTTTAAATTTCATCTAAACGTGCACTTGAAACCAATGTATGATATGAAATAGCTTAAGCTCAAATCCTATCACACATCAGAGAAACATCTAAAGAATGTGGAAATAATGCAAATAAGAACTAGATTCTCTTTAAAGTTTTACCCCTACAAGCAAATAACATAAGCACATCTACTAGACGAACAAAGAAAATGAAATGAACCTAAGAAATTTCAATCAATCTAGCATTAGCACAAATTGACAACTCTATATTTAAAAGTGCAAATCTAGAATTCATAAGAACCATTCAAATCTAAATATTAGACTAGATAAGTGAGAGAGAAGCCATGACAACAAAATACACAAACAAACATGGGCAAAATTTATACAACTCCTTGATTATATTAATTGTTCAAAAGTTTACATCAGTTTTTTAGCTCAAAAATCCCTATTGATTACAAATGACAATACCCATCTTATAGTATCTTAGGGAGGTATGTCAGTCAGTCATGTCGAATTACAATAGTACAAGTGTCATGGACAACTACCCTTTTTATAATGTTCTAGAATACTCTAGACACTTCCTAATAGATTGACCTATAGGTGATGTTCTTTACAAGTTGCACATGCCTTTACAAAATAATATTCTCTTTTCAAAATGATATACATATCTCTATACAAAAAGATTATATTTAAAGTCAACAAATTTGGCTCTAGGACTCCCATGTTATTGTAACCTTTTGAATTTACTACAGGATGTTTATTATGTAGTGTTGCTTGCCAATAAGCTTGAGGTTGACAATAGGTCTCATGAAAAGCTCCCTTTCTTGATCCTCCAATCCCTTGAGATCCTTTTCAACTTTTATAAAGCTTTCTTGATGCTCCTATCTTATCCTCAACTGATAAAATCAAGCCCATGATCTTCTTGTTATCTTCCCCTATTTTTCCTTGGCCTTGATTTCTCACCTCCTACATAAATTGAGTAGTTCTATGTTTGAATTCCTCATAAGTGATTAGATCTAACAGGTTACACATGGTGGGATCTTTGATTAGGATGTCTAATATGTGCATCATCTTGTATTCTAACAGTTTTAGATCCTTAAAAATGTCTCCCAAATTTTCTTAAGGCCTTGTGTTTCCACTCAAAATTCGCTTTTAGATCTAAGAGAAAGAAGAAACTAAAAAAGTAATGGACGAGGCATGGGAAGTACCTGGATGTAGACTGCGCACCGTAATCCAGACGCTTGTGAGCACTCCTCTTTGGCTGTGGAGGAATGACACCTGCAAGAAAAAAGGAAACTTGGACAAGAGGATGTTAGATAGATAGACAGTGGGTTGCCAAGCGAAAGCTTGTTCCCGGAAGTGTAAAAACTTCCTCAAGGGAGGTCAACCCACAGATAACAGATAGATAAAGACTAAGAAAATACAGAATGCCAGAATACAGAAATGATAAATAGATTGAAAAGGAAAGAAGAAACCAATGGTTACCTGAAAGGAGTAGTCGAGCTGATGACAGTCGCCGAGGTCAGAAATTCTGTTGGCATCGGTTAAGAGGTCTGCCGACTTCGATTATCCTGCCGACGTCGGTTGGGGAAGTGACCGGCGTCGGTCGGGGTAATGGCCTGTGGTTGGGTCTGGGATGTGTTCTAGGCTATGGACAGGGCCGAGGTGCTAAGAGGGTCGAGATAGAGTCTGGGGACGGAGTTGGATGGATTGAGGAGTAGTCTTGCCCTGTACAGGGTCTTTTGTGGACAAAAGGGGAGTGAGGGAGTTGTCTGGAACTGGTATGAAGAGTGGGACAATGTGAGAGGGGGATGGATAGAAGACAGGGCCTGAGAAGGCTTTACAGCCTCTCAGGGGGAAGAACAGAGGGAGTAGAAGACAATAGATAGGGTATATAACTGAAAACTAAAGAAATGAAATAAAATAAAACACCAGATTGTGCTTACCTTTGGCTTGCTGACTGAAGAATGGAGGAGCTGTTGTTGGAGCCACGGAAGACTTGTCAAGAAGAAATCCCTGATCCAGAGCCTTTGCACCTGTTGCTGCTGTTGCACGAGGTCCAGACGGAGGAGAGACAAATGCCAAAACACCAAGAGAGATCTGTTTGCGAGCTCAAGGGTCCAGGGGTGTAACGGATGCAGAAAGGGGTAATGAAGGATGCCGATGCCAGCAGTTTTGCCGACGTCGGCCGAAGGGTCGCCGACGTCGGCGGTCGCAGAATGGGGACAGAGGCTAAAAATAGCCTCTGCCCATTCTTGCACGCCGCCGAGCGAGGGGGTGTGGGAAGAACGGTCACGAGGATGCCAAAATGGGCGTGGGGGGAAGATAATGAAGAGATTTGGCCTAATAAATGCTAGGGGGAAGGTGGAGGGATTCAAGGGAGGATCCAAGGTGGCAAGGGTAGGGTGGAAAGGGGGCCAAGGCCAAGGGTTAGGATAGGGGTTTAAGGCCAAGGGTTAGGATAGGGGTTTAAGGCCAAGGGGGAGGACCAAGGTGCAGACACGTTTGCGGTGTCTACACCTTGATATTATCTACTAATATAGAGAAGAAATATGTTTTTGATCTTTATCACAGACATTATGACAAAGTTTAAATTTCATCTAAACATGCACTTGAAACTAATGTATGCTATGAAATATTAAGCTCAAATCCTATCACACATCAGAAAAACATCCAAAGAATGTGGAAATAATGCAAATAAGAACTAGATTCTCTTTAAAGATTTACCCCTACAAGCAAATAACATAAGCACATCTACTAGATGAACAAAGAAAATGAAATGAACCTAAGAAATTTCAATCAATCTAACATTAACACAAATGACAACTCTATATTTAAAAGTGCAAATCTAGAATTCATAAGAACCATTCAAATCTAAATATTAGACTAGATAAGTGAGAGAGAAGCCATGACAACAAAATACACAAACAAATATGGGAAAAATTTATACAACTCCTTGATTATATTAATTGTTCAAAAGTTTACATCAATTTTTTAGCTCAAAACTCCCTATTGATTACAAATGACAATACCCATCTTATAGAATCTTAGGGAGGTATGTCAGTCAGTCATGTCGAATTACAATAGTACAAGTGTCATGGACAACTACCCTTTTTATAATGTTCTAGAATACTCTAGACACTTCCTAATAGATTGACCTATAGGTGATGCTCTTTACAAGTTGCACATGCCTTTAAAAAATAATATTCTCTTTTCAAAATGATATACATATCTCTATACAAAAAGAATATATTTAAAGTCAACAAATTTGGCTCTAGGACTCCCATGTTACTGTAACCTTTTGAATTTACTACAGGATGTTTATTATGTAGTGTTGCTTGCCAATAAGCTTGAGGTTGACAATAGGTCTCATGAAAAGCTCCCTTTCTTGATCCTCTAATCCCTTGAGATCCTTTTCAGCTTTTCTAAAACTTTCTTGATGCTCCTTGCATCTCCTATCTTATCCTCAACTGATAAAATCAAGCCCATGATCTTCTTGTTATCTTCCCCTATTTTTCCTTGGCCTTGATTTCTCACCTCCTACATAAATTGATTAGTTATATGTTTGAATTCCTCATAAGTGATTAGATCTAACAGGTTGCACGTGGTGGGATCTTTGATTAGCATGTCTAATATGTGCATCATCTTGTATTCTAACAGTTTTAGACCCTTAAAAATGTCTCCCAAATTTGCTTAAGGCCTTGATATTATCTAATAATATAGCCATAGACATATTCAGGTGGGATAGTTTAACTGGTCTAAATTTAGGTATTTGATCCATACTCAAGGCTTTGATCAAATCCTTCACTTGGTAGCTTGAAACTTGTCATTAGCCAACTTGGCTTATAACCATGGTAATTTGTCTGTTCACCACATCTTTCCTAGTCTTGATTGACTTTAAGGAGATGAATAAACCATTCATGGTAGCCTCAAATTATTTGAGCATATCCTCTAGAATTGGCAAGATAGCTTGTCCTTTTAAATTCTTTTTTTATTGCCTCAAGCACTTGATAACTATTTATAACTACTCTAACTGTGCTTGAGACAATCCAAGAACATTTTCCTCAAATATTGGGTCCTCCTTAGGTATTTGTCCTTCTATTAGAGTTAAACTAGTAAATGGATCTACTTTTTGGTAGGTGAACTCTTCTCCTCCTACCATGACTTTCTTTATTATGACTCTCTACAAACTAGAAGCACTAGTAGAATTTGGAAAATATGTGACTACATAACTAAAAATTTTAGTCACGACAGCTAAAAATGACTAAATTCTTCTAATTTTTTATAGCACAGCTATAAATGACTAAATAAATGACTAATTTGATCATCGAGTAAAAAACACAACTAAATAATTAGTTACACAAATAAAAATTAGACAATATGATATTAAAGTGGGTAATTAAAAAAAAAAATTTTGAATTGGAAAATTATTAGCAGGAGTGGGTTGTATTGCACACAAGGTTAATAGTAAATTAGGAAATTATTGGCAGGAGTAGGGAGTATAGTAGAATGTAGAATTTAGCAGAGGTAATTTGATGGGGGAGTGGGGAATACAATTGGCATTATTTGTTCAATGCACCTCTACAAATAGGAGGGTTTATTAATTATTAATGGAGCCAGAGCTAATCAGAGAGGGTTTATGTGCCAATTTGATGACATGAGGCATTTTGGGTTTTAGAATATAAGTATAATAGCTACTTACATGGGTGATAAATCTTGTCTGGAGAGGACCTAGACACTTCTAAAAAAGTAGGCAAGGAATTCAGAGTTTGTTGCAATGAATTTGAAGTCAGTGAGGTCCTCTACAATGAATTTGAATTTGTGGATGCCCTCTATAGTGGATTCAAATTTGGGGATGCCCTCTATAGTGAATTCAAAGGTAATTCAAAACCCTCATTACATTAAATACAAAATCTATAGCTTTCTGATTGGTAACTGCATCTAGCTAGGAGAATAAAATTAGTGTGTTATAAGAGATGAGTTACATAAATAGGAGGGTATCTTGTCATAAGACATTGAATACAATGTAAAAATTTTGAGTTATTGAGATTTTGAAAGAATTGGATGCTTTTATTCATTGTATGATCAATAAAATGTAGTGACCATATCTTGAAGTTGTCTATTTATGTTTCATGTTATTATGCATGGGTATGGTATTAATTTTTAATTTTGTAACCAATTCACCAACCTAATCCTTGAGGCTTCTTTTCACTAAGGAGGATTTGTTAATTATTAATGGAGCTAGAGCTGACTAGAGAGGGTTTGTGTGCTAATTTGATGGCATGAGGTGTTTTGGCTTTTAGCATATAAGTATAACAACTAATTTCATGGGCGATAAAGATTATTTGGAGAGGACCTAGAAACTTATGAAAAGGAGGGCAAGGAATTCAAAATTTTCTACAATGAATTTGAATTTGGTGAGGCCCTCTGTAGTGAAGTTGAATTTGGGGATGCCCTCTATAGTGAATTCAGAGGTAATTCAAAACCCTCATTACATTAAACACAAAATTTATAGCTTTCTAATTGGCAACTGTATCTAGATAGGAGAATAAAATTAGTGTATTATAAGAGATGAGTTACATAAATAGGAGGGTATATTGTCATAAGACATTGACTACCATGTAACAATTTGGAGTTCTTGAGATTGTGAAAGAATTGGATGCTTTTATTCATTGTATAATTAATATAATGTAGTGACCATATTTGGAAGTTGTCTTTTTGTGTTCCATGTTATCATGCATGGGTATGGTATTAATTTATAATTTTGTAACCAGTTCACTAGCCTAATCCCTAAGGCTCTTTTTCACTAAGGAGGGTTTATTAATTATTAATGGAGCTAGAGCTAACCAAAAAGGGTTTGTGTGCCAATTTGATGGCATGAGGCATTTTGGGTTTTAGCATATAAGTATAACAAATACTTGCATGGATGATAAAGCTTGTTTGGAGAGGACTTGGATACTTTTGAAAATGTGGGCAAGAAATTTAGAGTTTGCTGCAACAAATTTGAAGTTGATGAGGTCATTTGTAGTGAAGTCAAATTTGGGATGCCCTCTACAATGAATTCAAAGGTAATTTGAAACCCTCATTACATTAAACACAAAATCTATAGCTTTTTGATTGACATCTGTAGCTAGCTAGGAGAATAAAATTGGTGTATTATAAGAGATGAGTTACATAAATAGGAGGGTATCTTGTCATAAGACATTGAATACCATGTAAGAATTTGGAGTTCTTGAGATTGTGAAAGAATTGGATGCTTTTATTCATTGTATAATCAATACAATGTAGTGACCATATTTGGAAGTTGTCTATTTATGTTTCATGTTATCATGCATGGGTATGGTATTAATTTCTAATTTTGTAACCAATTCACCAAGCTAATCCCTAAATCTTCTTTTAAATAAGGAGGGTTTGTTAATTATTAATGGAGCTAGAGCCAACTAGATAGGGTTTGTGTGCCAATTTGATGGCATGAGGCATTTTGGGTTTTAGCATATAAGTATAACAACTACTTACATGGGTGATAAAGCTTGTTCGGAGAGGACTTGGACACTTTTGAAAAGGCAGGTAAGGAATTCAAAGTTTTATACAATTAATTTGAAGTTGATGAGGCCCTTTACAATGAAGTCAAATTTTGGGATGCCCTCTACAGTGAATTCAGAGGTAATTCAAAACCCTCATTACATTAAACACAAAATTTATAGCTTTTTGATAGGAAATTATATCTAGATAGGAGAATAAAATCTATGTATTATAAGAGATGAATTACATAAATAAGAGGATATCTTGTCATAAGACATTGAATAGCATGTAACAATTTAGAGTTCTTGAGATTATGAAAGAATTAGATGCTTTTATTCATTGTATAATAAATAAAATGTAGTGACCATATCTTGAAGTTGTCTATCTGTGTTTCATGTTATCATGCATGGGTATGATATTAATTTATAATTTTGTAACCAATTTACCAACCTAATCCCTGAGGCTCCTTTTCACTAAGGAGGGTTTGTTAATTATTAATGGAGCTAGAGCCAATTAGAGAGGGTTTGTGTGCCAATTTGATGGCATGAGGTGTTTTGGGTTTTAGCATATAAGTGTAGTAGCTACTTGCATGGGTGATTAAGATTGTTTGGAGAGGACTTGG
The DNA here is from genome assembly GCA_037957365.1 of Torreya grandis. Taxonomy (NCBI): domain Eukaryota; kingdom Viridiplantae; phylum Streptophyta; class Pinopsida; order Cupressales; family Taxaceae; genus Torreya; species Torreya grandis. Next base: position 5,817,256 of record JARHVA010000146.1, read on the forward strand.
AGACTTATGAAAAGGTAGGCAAGGAATTCAGAGTTTTATATAATGAATTTGAAGTCGGTGAGGCCCTCTATAGTGAAGTCAAATTTGGGGATGCCCTCTATAGTGAATTCAAAGGTAATTCATAACCCTCATTATATTAAACATAAAATCTATAGCTTTTTGATTGGAAATTATATCTATCTAGCAGAACAAAATTGGTGTATTATTGTTAGGATCCTATTGCCCACTAAGGGCACACTTGATTACCTTTGTATTAGCAACTAAACACGAAATTTAACCAGAATGATAAGTAACTAGAAATATGAAACAACACGGAATATGAGAGACAATACCCAATTATATTAATACTCATTCAGAAGAAAATACAATAAAGAAGATGCCACACTTCTTCTTCCCACACCTCTAGAGCTCCCACACTTCTAGGGTTTACCAGTAATTCTCCTTCAACACTTCACTCTCTCAATTACAATCACAACAATCAACTCAAACATAGAGTTGTTGTTCACCTCCACTAGTCAGTAACAATGCTGCTAGTACACCAAGTACACAACCATACTCTAAGTAGATCTTCCTGCTCTTGCAACAACCTGCAAATCACTAGACCTTACTTACCACGTAGATGTCTCTACACCCTGAAGAACCCTTGTCCTTGCCTCACCAAATCCTTATGATTCTTCAACCAGTACCCTGGTGGATCTTCTACTAGAACTTGCACACCCTGCAACTCTCCCTGATCATACACACTCAGCACCCCTTTGGAACTAGGAGGAGCTACTCTTGCTCTCTCTATAAGCACAATGGCTATCTAGCACACTTTTACAATATAGTGCATGAGTCTATTATATAGATCTCATGCATAAAATAATTAGACATTCTTAATTACAATAATTAGACTCGCAACTCAAGACCAAAAATAGTCTTTACATGCACACTGACTGTCCAAAAATAGACCAGTTCTTGACCCGCATGCAAACCCATGCACACACAGGTTGCCGATGTCAGTTCCTTCTTGATTGATGTTAGCTGACTAATAACTGACATCGGTTGCTTCTGCACTATAATATGATCGACGTTGGTTGGCAACTCAGCAACCTAGCAACTTCCTCCATGTTTGCATCAGTAAAGCTTTTAGCTCCACAACCTAACAATTATAAGAGATGAGTTACATATATAAGAGGGTATCTTATCATAAGAAATTGACTACCATGTAACAATTTGGAGTTCTTGAGATTGTGAAAGAATTGGATGCTTTAATTTATTGTATAATCAATACAATATAGTGACCATATCTGGAAGTTGTTTATTTTTTTCCATGTTATCATGCATGGGTATGGTATAAATTTATAATTTTTTAACTAATTCACCAACCTAATCCTTAAGGATCCTTTTCACTAAAGTGGGTTTGTTAATTATTACTAGAGCTGGAGCTGACCAGAGAGGGTTTATGTGCCAATTTGATGGCATGAGGCATTTTGGGTTTTAGCATATAAGTATAGCATCTATTTGAATGGGAGATAGATATTTTTTGGAGAGGACCTGAAGACTTATGAAAAGGTGGGCAAGGAGTTCAAAGTTTGCTGTAAAAAATTTGAAGTTGGTGAGGCCCTTTGTAGTAAAGTCAAATTTGGGGATTCCCTCTATAGTGAATTCCAAAGTAATTCAAAACCTCATTACATTAAACATAAAATCTATAGATTTCTAATTGACAACTATATATATCTAGGAGAACAAAATCAGTGTGTTATAAGAGATGAGTTACATAAATAGGAGGGTATCTTGTCATAAGACATTGACTACCATGTAACAATTTGGAGTTCTTGAGATTGTGAAAGAATTGGATGTTTTTATTCATTGTATAATCAATACAATGTAGTGACCATATCTTGAAGTTTTATATTTGTGTTTCATATTATCATGCATGGGTATGGTATTAATTTATAATTTTGTAACCAATTCACTAACCTAATCCCTGAGGCTCTTTTTCAAAGAGGGTTTGTTTATTATTAATTATTACAGGTTGCTTTGTATTTTGTAGAGTGCTCTAATTCTAATTCTGTAGAGTGTTTTGTATCCCAATTCTGTGAAGTGCTCTAAATTTTGGGAAAGTGATGAAGAGAATGAGTCACTATCTTATTTTGCTTCTTTTTCTCATTTCCATTGTCCTTATCTTATTCATCTTTTAGTAGCACATCTAGGTTTCTATGCATGTGAGGGATTCATACAACTACTATAGAGGATCCTATTCAATCATTTACTTTGTTTCTAAGACAATTGGATATGTCCTTAATAACCAATTACTTATTATCACAATAATAGTTGGTTCTGTGTAGTGGTTGTGAGCTCTTGTAGGTGAAAGTTTGTAGTTTTTATGGGAAACATATAGGTGGAAATCCTATAGCTTGGCAGTTGCTATGGGAAACCTATAAATGAAAGCCTATAGTCGCTACGAGAAAACTATAGGTGAAAGCCTACATTTTCTATGGGCAACCTATAGGTGGAAACCTGTAGGTTGGCAGCTGCTATGGGTTGGAAGACCCTTTAGTTGTGGGATTCTCTATAAGTGTTGTGACCAAGTAAGATTCTTACAATCTTATTTTACCCTTCAAAAATATATTAAATAAGGTTACACAAATATAATATAATAAAAAAAACCATCATTAATCCATAACATGACATGTATATATTAATACATAAATATAATCATTAATTCATTCATTCATTTACATGAGTCATGGATAGTTCTAAGGATTCACATAGGAAAAAGATATACAACTGGGTATGGATGAGGCTATAAATATAACAATTAGTGGCCTCATCACACCCCCTACTTAATATCTTGCTTGTCCTTGAGCAATCATTCTTTGCATTTTAAATCCATAATATTTATTAAAATCTAAGGGCTCAGTACAAACCATCCCTTTGAAGATATAAAAACCTTTAGCATCATCTATTATTTTCCACATTTGCTTTTCTACCTCTCTATTAGTTGGCACATTCCCTTATCATAATTAGACTTGAGCGCAATGATTAAAGCCTTGATTATTATGCTAAAAGTCTCTTTACCTAACTAAGCCTCCTCATTACAATCAAAGAAATGATCTCTTAGGTCTGACTGACACTGAAAACTAAAACTAAAAGCCTAAAAAATTAGAAAATTGTTTAATATTTTTAATAAAATGATATCTAAAATACTAAATTCATAATATAACCTTATATTCCCACCTAAAATACATAAAAAAATCCAATACTGCAAAACTGTGGTAGTCAACAGATGTATGTATAGGATGGTGGGACATATAGGTCAATCTATAAATGTTTACTACAATACCATGGTAACCAAATATGAATAGTGTGGGGTAGCAGTGAGAACATGATAAAAAGTAAAGTAAATTGCATCCCCATAAGGGATAAACAGTGACACTATAGTATGGTGGTGAATAATCACTCAATCATTATAATTAACATGTCATCCTACGAGAGTCCAAAGGGGTGTGTGTAGGGTAACAATATGAGACTATCTAACCTGCTATCTTATAACAAGAAAAGTGAAGGTGTGCATTATAATGGGGAGAGTAAAATGCTAACTCTACCATATCGTTACCATGAAATAGTATTGATATGATAGTTTGGTACTATGGTACAATTTGTGAAAGCATTTAAATCATTAGTGGAAATGATTACACCTCTAAACATGAACTATTCAATTTCCCAAGATTAAAGGCATGTCTTCAAACTTGAAATATGGATAGATTATGAAATATTTTGCATGAATTGACATTAATAGTGAATCTCCTGATGATGCCTCCTCTCATGGGAAATCTTTACAAGCTTCCTTGCATGTGAAATCATTACTTGATTAACTTTCAAAATATGAAAAAATAGGTTGGGGATTCGAGTGAAATTAAAGGATGGTTATCTAATGATAGCCTTTTCAGTACTTCTAAACTATTTGACACTATATTGTATAAACATCAGTGGCTGATTTTAACCTTGGTCTCATTCGAGTCTATTAGCAATTCAGAGAAGCTTTTAGTCATGAGAGGTGATAAGGTCAGAATGGAGCCATTATTTTGTGATGAGACCAAATCAAATGCCATGCTTTGGAGTATTTGTTACGAAGGAGACATTTTCCTATTCTTGGAATGCCTTAATGGATATGATGAGAATATCTCTACCCAGTTTGCCTTGAGCTGGGATGGGGACCACAAAGTCCAAGTTAGTGGCATTCAATTTGAAATTAGTGAAGAATCTATATTGAAGGCCATGAGATTGCACTGCAAGGGTAGAATATTGAAGAGACTCGACAAAGTCTAAGACTTGGTGGGGATGAAAATATTCTTCAGAGAAGGGGAGTCTTTGATGAAATTGTAGGGATGTTTTGATAGGTAAAGTCTAATTTAACCCTGGGATAAGGTATGCTTTACTATCATGAAATATTTCACCCTTGAGGTTCATTTTAAATGTTTCTATCATTACCATTTTTCTCTTCTTAACCATTTTTGTCACAAGTTATTGGTCAACTTTCCTTTCTTCCTATTGTCATCCTTGGAGACTTCTGTCAAATTTGTCAAAAATGTTGTTGCTATCAACCCTATAGTTTCTGTCATTCTGCTTCACCAAGGTCTTATTTTTAGAATTTGTCACTTTCACTTGACATTATGTCATTCTAAGCCTTTAAAGGCCCTTGTGATTGATGATTCTCATGAAAGTGACGTGGATGACCATATTCCCCCGAGTGTCAGATTTGGCTCTCTAGGCCCCCACGGGTCCCTTCCTAAGTCCAAGGACTTTATCACTTTGAGATCCCCCCTTAAGAAAGGTGTCCATTCCCCTCTTCTATTGGGGTCTGGTTGTCCATCCCAGCTTTGGCTAAACATAGATCCCTCAATCCATCTCAATCTATGGCTATGAAAGGGCTGTGTGAGATAAAGACCAATCCTTCTATTTTTGGTAACAAAAGGAGGAAAGTTATCCCTCGAGAAGACGTCATAGAGAAAAATATGGGCAAGAAAAAGACTAAAAAAGTGGTGGGTGAAGAAATCCTAGAACTACATATGGACAAAGAACACCTAGGGGAAGAAGTGGGTATTTCTAAAGTTAAGCCCATCCTAGATCAACCGATTGACTTGGAGGGAGCCAACCATTTTTAGGAGTTGAATGACTCTACTTATGACTTGAATAGGGAGGAATTTGAGGACACTAGTGATGAAAATAATCAAATTAAAAGGGATCTGAAGAAATTTAAAAATGGATTGCACTCACTCAATAAAAAAATGAAAGTGTTGACTATTGTTTGCCTAAAGGTTGTTCATCATGTCGCTTCTTCTCTGATGATTGTGTAGGAGGCCCCAAACGAAGATAAGGACATTGAAGAAAAAATTTCTAACAAGTAGGAGCTTCTCAATTTTGTTAAGGATGACTGGAAAGACTATTTCAACAAATAAAGGTCTTCTAGTCTATCTCTAGTTTTTGGTCAACTTTTGTTTGTTTGCTATTAGTCTTCGATTTGTGGCCTTTGGTCTATCCTACTGCCCTTTGGGCTTTTTGTTATGGGATCTATACCCTTTTTATAGACTTATTAAAAACATCTTACAATTCATCAAAATTGCATTATATTTTTTTATTGCATATTACATTTCTCTTTGTCATGATGTTGAATCAATCTTTTAACTTCTAACATGTTGTAGCTTGTTCATATATGTAATATTTTTATTTACTTTTATGTTTTAATTGAAGATTAATAATATGTTTATTTCTATATTTTTATTTGCTTTTATGTTTTAATTCAAGTTTAATAATATGTTTATTTATGCATTATATAATTTGTGGTATTTAATAAATTATTCATATCATATAAATGAAAATTTACTACTACAATAGTAGTAAATATAATGATTATGTAATTAATAAACAATGTATCAATATACTACTAGTTGACAAAAATCAGTGAACAAAAACAATTAAATAAACTACCAAATGATGGCAATTAAAAATTAAAATGACTAAATTTAATTACTACCAATTAATAAAAATCAGTCAATTAAAATGACTATATGTATATTACTAATTGATGCCAATTAATAATTAAATTGACTAAATATACTACCAATTGAGAGAAATCGGTGAATAAATATGACTAAATATATGACCAGTTGATGGCAAAATAATGATTAAAATGACTAAATATACTACCAATGGATGAAAATCAGTTAATACAAATGACTAAATATACTACCAATGGATGGAAAAAAATGAATAAAAATGACTAAATTTACTACAATTGACGGCAATTAATGATTACAATGACTACCATGACTAAATACACTAACAAATTGATCAATCAAAACAACCAATAAATGACTAAAAATGGTTTAGTCATAAATTTGGTCGCATTATAAATGATCGGCAATAAACTACTAATGGTCACGTGACCAAGCTTAGTCATTTATATGTAATTTTTAGTAGTTTTTTTAGTCATTTATTTTTATTTTTCTACTATTGTAGTAATTGGATCAAACTTGATTTCAACCATGGATTGAGTCACTTGTGGAGTAGGGATGTCCATTTGTGTTTGAGCTCTTGAACCACTTGGTGTAGACAACCTTCTTGCATCTTCCTCTTCCTATAGAACAACTATCTATTTCTTTAATTCTTCATATATAGGGATGTTAATGGCCCTCATCATGGCCCAAGGATGATGTATAGTAGGTACTTTTTGTAGTTTGGGTTCATACAAGAACCATTATAGAATTTGTGGTCCATATAGCAAATTATCTTCACTAAAAAAGTTAATGTTACTTAGAGGAGTGGTGAAAGTCATTTTAGGCTTCTTGAACTTTGTACTTAGGATGATGGCCAACTCAACCTTTCTCTTTGGGATATCAATAGGAGCTAATTCCAATGTCACTTCTTTCCCCTTTGATTCTTGAATTTGGGCTTCTTCATCATCTAAAATTTTTAATACATCCTCAACAGTCTCATTAGGGTCAACAGATATCATGCGTACCTCTTCTCAAGGTAATTCTTGTTCCTCTACCTGTGATGAGGAGGAAGTAATCTCATCTAGTCTTCTTTCCTCTGGTTTTTGCTCACTTTGATTTTCAAGTCTGTGCTTTGCTTGTGTACTAATTAATGAAGGCTTGGAAGGTTCAACATTGATCAAGTGGTACTACCTTGTCCCTAATTTCCATATGTCATGAACTTTTTATTCGTTCAACAGTCTGGATTTAGGTGTTAAGTTTCACTCCATCCTTCTAGTGAGCTCAGAGTAAGTGGGTGATTTGGTGTAAATGGAGTCAAAAGGTCCAGGTGCATGTTCATAGGACACAATCAACATCCCTTTAACTTTTAAATGCTTTTTAACCCTTACATAAGGGTCTTACTACCTTACTTCATCTATTTTTAGATTGAAAGATGATCTATGTTTTGAAGTTGCCTCAATATTGTCCCACTATGAAAAAATGGTTCTACCAATTGTTATGTGGAGGCTATGAAGTAGTCCCTTTCTTTTGGTCTTGAAAATATCATCTACTCCATTGTAGATCTGGTAAACCACCTCTTTATCTACTAGATTATTTAGCACATCGATAGGTATCCTACGATGAATGCATTGAGTTGCCTCAATCTTGATGACTGTATAATTTAGATATAACTAGATATCTCCCATAGTTTTAACATACTTCTTGATTAGTGGTCTGCTTCTCTCCATGGGATGACTAGTTATGGCTTCACTAATGGCTAGATAGACACAATCATAGATGAATTGAATGTGTTCCCTATAATTGAATAAGTGATGCTTGGAAGAATATTGTGAAATTTTTTGTGTTCCACTAGGTGACCATTCCCTTAGGTTGGGAATTTTTATTTTTGCATAAAGGGCATCCAAAATGTATGACATCATATAAAACTATGTTTTCTTCTTCTTCTTAATTGAATAGATTTGTCTACTCTTTGATATGCTTATTATCTCACCCAAAGGAGGGGTCATTATCTTTTTAACCATAAAGTATACTATGGGTACCCAGACTGGGTCTACATAATTAGTGGTTGCATTCCCACACAACCTATTCAACATTGTCATAATCATCCTAACCCCTGTTCTAAACTGGATGATAAGGATCTTATTATTGAAGTCTAAATAGACTTGGTTCTCAGAATATATCCATATAGCAAGGTTGCCATTGAAATCCTTATCTTTGGCCCAGTCATTGATAGAAGGTAGGTCAATTTGGGGTTTAGGTAGTTTATAACAGTTTTCAAAAGCTACAACATAGATATAGGATACCTTATTTTGAGTATGTCCATTAATTAACATTCCTTTATCTATTTTAGCATCATTAAAAAGGGAAGCAAGGATATCAATATAGTGGAGCACCTCAAGTTTTATCGCTACATAGTGTAGACTAATCATTTGAGTTACAATTATGTCATAGTATATCCTCTTGGTAGACACATTCTTCTCCTCCTCTCTAGTGATGGTGGGTTTCTCTTCAATGGTCCAGAACAACTTAAACCAATTGCTACCTCTTGTATTCAAATCAATGGCATCTAACTCAATTTATTGAATACTCTCCCTTCCATGTTTGAGGTCAAATACAACTCCACATCCTCTTTTGAGACACCATTCTAAGCTACCATGGCTGTGAATTTATCAAATTGCTCACTAGTGGATTGCAATTCAGCTCTGGATTGAATTATCCTTACACAGATGATAATTCAGTTCTCTTTGGTTTGATTATAATGAACATGGTCAAATTAGGGATTTCATACATGTTAAGGCTTTCTAGAGGTTTTCACAGAGCTTTAATGGTAGCAAGCTATTTGAACTATGTGAGCTTTGTGACTTAGATTGTATCTAGATCTTGTATTTATACTTTTTACCTCTCGTGTCCACAAGATCTCCAAATATATCATGTCTTACTTATGTGGTACCAATGTGTCACCTTGCTCATTAAGTTTTGTACTATGACTATTTGTTGCTTTTGGACATGTGTAATCTTAAAGTGTAATAGCTCTTTGGACTTGGATTCATCATGATCCATTGATTTTCCTTCAAACTCCTAAGATTCAGCCACTTGGTAGTTCTACAGGTTATCCTATGTTTCTTAAAAATACACACCATTACTCAATGCCTTAGCACCATATGGTAGATTATAATTCATCTAAGACCTTTGAAAGGTCTTCCTTGATTTATACCATCGATCATGATTTGGGAGGTTAAATGATATTGGTAGATCTTTATTCCATTCACTACGGTTGTGACACACATCCCCACTACATTTATTCTATATTTATTAAATTATCAACTACATCTCACATTATTGGATCTATTTTCACAAATCAACATGCTTCATCGATCATAATTCAAAGGATTGAATGCCATTGGTTGATCACTATTTTTTTACTAAAATTATGACACATTTCAACCTCTCACTCCTTCTGGGGTTTCTTTGAAGTCTTAACTTAACACTCATTGTTGATCAAAATGTGCATGCATAGCCATGTACCATCAATGTTTGGGAAGATGCTTGAGCTTTAACCATGAGCTATGGTTGTGATACTTATCATCTCTACACTTACTCATAGGGATTTTAAATTTTTAAATTTCATCTCACACCATTAGATCTTCTTTACCTTATCAAATGTGCTTCATTGATTTGGGTGCTTAACCTTTTGACTTGGGCAAGGGCCCATGGATAGTTGATCTTCCATCCAATCTCCTAAGAGGTTTCCACTAGTCATCTTTACATTAATTTTCCCTATGGGTAATAAAATAAGCTAGGTAACTCTTTGGAAACATAAAAAACTTAGGATAAAGTTTTAGCCTATGGTTTTATTAGTGTTAATAAACACATTTAGAACTTAGGGTAAAAATTTAGACCTAAGCATAAAATATAAAGATGCTCACACATTTAATTAGTCCACACGAATAATAAAAGGACTAAGGGGTCTCAGGATATAAGAGATTTAGCATAAAATTTTTAGACTAAGGTTTTATTCATGTTGATAAACGTGATAAATAATTTAGGATAAAAATTTTAAGCTAAGTTTAAAATGTAATAAATTTCCCCCATATTTGGTTAGCCCACACGAATAATAAAAGGAATTAAGGTGTCTCAGGACATAAAAAACTTAGGATAAATATTTTAGACTAAGGTTTTGGTCATGTTAATAAAAATGACTAGAACCTAAGGATAAAATATAAACTAAGTCAAGATTAACAAATGTTATTGTGTAGTTTTGATACTGCACAATTTTGAATAAGATGAACCTTTGTAAATTTGAATTTATTTAAAAAATACCTAGGCTAAAGTAAATTAGACTAAGGTTTGAGCATGATTTAAACATAGATTCAACTAGTTAACTAGAGATCAAAAACTAGTAAAAGGATCAATTTAGCATCAAAAACACAAAACCTTGAGCATTGCCCATTCTAATTGAGGTTCCATTAAACCTACAACCTGGAAATACAAAGATCCAATGTTATAAATTTTAGACAAGGTCAAACAAGAATCATATGAAAATATGCTAGTCTAACCATGGTGTGGATGATCTTCAAATAAATATAATGTGCTAACATGTTGATGGCAATCTGATCAAGTGAATTTTTAATTTAAGACACAAATTTGCAAAATTTGAAACAAGGTTCCAGATTTTGTAGAAATAAGGGTATGTTAACCTCAAAAAATGGTGACTTCTAGGGGAAACATAGCAATATGTTATCATTTAAAGGCTCTGGTTCAGAATAATAACTAGGTTACTTATTCCACTTGATCAAGTATCATTATTAAGATCAATTCATGGTTAAAACAAGTCTTACTCATGCAGGATTAGGATTAAACATCAAAACTTAGTCATGTTATGTGTGTGTGATTTGGTTCCACTTACTTTTTACAATTGGTATTTAGAGAACAACTTATAGATTTCATGACTTTAACCATTAACATTAACTTATAACATATTTGGATGTTCATTAAGAATCATGATTTATCTTAGCAAAGGCTTGGGCATTAATCTACTACTAGCAGACATCCATATACTGAACAAATATTCTTATAGATCCATTCTAAGCCTTGCGCCATTGGCATCTAGGCATCCATAGACTCAATGGAGATTAATAGAATCACCTTTACTTAGAAAGTTCTTGGATTTTGCAATAAGCTCTTATTTTTGTATTTTTTAGACCATTTTCAACTTTCCAACAAAGGTTGGGAACTCAATTAGCCAGGTTTTGGGATCTGGTCAAGTGTTTGATCTTTAGACAAACATCTTTGGTTACAAACTTCATCCTAAGAAATAATTTTCTTTAAGTGCAAACATGACTATGCTTAAATGATTCAAGCTTTCATCCTACATGTGCAATCCTTACTAGAATCAGGCCTAGATCAGAACAAGGCTTAAGATATCAAGAAAACATTAACCTACATATTAGTCTTCACCAATTTCTCTAAAATATAAAATAAATCTCACATTTCAACAATCCATGATCAACCAATGTTGAGAATTCATACCTACATTAATTATTGGTGAATCTCTTGAGCAATTAAGTGAATTTTGAGATGAAGGATATCTTAAAAAGACTTATTGAAATCAAAAACAAAATTAGAGAAAGGGAAACCAACCAACCAAGCAAACCAAAAAGGAAGAAAACAAGCACAAATAAAAAAAATGTATACAAACATTATGTAAAAATAAGGAGCAATAAAGAAAATAAACAATAAAGAAACTAATCTAAATCCTACCTACACTAACTCTAGCTAGTCTTACAGTTTACTCCATGAATACTTCATGTGGGACAACAAAGAAATAGTGCTTGTGGTATTTCCTATTGGTTGGTAATGCAAACTCTGCTCCTTACAAGTATTTGAGTTTGAAGGTGTTATCTCTTAGGGTCTCAAAAATATGATATTGAACAATCCATAGAGGGGTGAACTTCCCATGATTTCATTTTGGTTTTGAGGATTTATCCCAAAGATGAACCAGGTCTCCTTGTCTAAACACCTTTATCTTTGAAAGTTTGTAAAACCACCTCTTGACTGTAGTTTGATGTCTGCTAAATTTGGTAAAATCCCCTTATCTTACATCTTCCATTTGTATGATGTCAATTAAATTTGAAGTTACAAATTCTTCATCTTTTTCTATATACTCTTTCATGAACCTGTATGTTGGTAGCTTGAGTGTAATGAGGAATATAGGTTCTTGACCATGTACTAATAGAAATATTGATGCCTTAAGAGCCTAGTTGACTCTATTTCTATCTACCAAAAGGAAATACTTGAGTAATTTGTGCCATGTCCTTGGTTTGTTAGTTGTAGACTTTTTGATAGCCTTCATCAAGTTCTTATTTTTTGATTCTGACACTCCATTGCCTTGGAGGTAATGGTTTGATGAGAAATTTAAAACAATGTTGTTATCATATACCCACTCAATCATCTCAATGGATATAAAATCAGATCCATTATCATAAAATAAAGATACTGGTGTGCCAAACCTTGTGTATATGTTTTCTTCCAAGAACTTGATCACTTCTTCAGTCTTGCATTGCTTGGTTGTTACTGCTTCGGTTCACCTTGTGAAATAATCATTAATAATGAGGACATACTTATGAGCATCTAAGTAATTAGGGTTAATGACCCTCACAAAGTCTAATCCCCATTGAGAAAAAGTTTTATCAATCATTACTGGCTTTAATGGCATGGGTGCCTTTGGCTCTTTAGTGTTGAAGATCTGACATGAATGACATTGCCTCACATGTATATGAGCATCCTTGAATATAGTAGGAAAATAATACCCATCCCTAAGGATCTTATGGGTTGTTTTAATTCCATGAGGATGTCCACTTCCAAGCTTTTCATGAAAAGTGATCAAGATCTCAACTGCTTCTTCCTTAGATACATAACTTAGGTAGATTTTTTCATAGTTTTTTCTATAGAACACTCCATCTTTGATTAAGAAATGGGTTCCATTGAGCCTCAAATATATCCTTTGATCTCTACTCAATATTTTAGGACAATAAACATTGATTATCAAATGAACAATAGGATCAAACAAATTATTAGGTTGAAAACCTTGCTGCTCTACCTACATGACACTCAGCTTGGGATTAATATTAACAATTAACTAAATTAAAGCTTCAAATCTTACCAACTTGGTAGTCTTCATATCAAGATAATATTATTGAAGTACATACACCCACTTACCTCTTCTCTCTCCAATTTTACATTGAATAAGAATAAGTTTAGTGGCAGGGTCAGGTAAGATTACATGCACTTTATTCCTAAGAATATAGTGTCTAAATTTATTTACTACCTTCACTAAAGCACATGCCTGATTGTTGATTAAAGAATATTTTAACTCAAATTTCTTAGGATTAGTGATCATGAATGCAATGAGATGATCACATCCATTTATTTTTTAAGTCAAAATAACAACTATTATGTGATCAGAGGTAAAAGAATAAGGTAGAAATCTTTTGAGAAATTTAGACTTATCAGTATTGGAACTTGTCCAATTACTTCTTTAATCTCCTTGAAGGCTTTTTTTTTTCTCTTCATTACACATGATCTTGGAATCTTTATTCAACATTTCATTCAATGGATTTATAATTTCTATAAAACCATAGATGAACTTTTTCACAAAGTTGATTTTACCAAAGAAATATTTTAATTCCGTCCTATTATTAGGGGATTTTTTCTTTGATATTGAATTTACTCTATCAGGGTCTATAGAGATCCCTTCCTTGGTTATAACATGTCCTAATAACTTTCTCTTAGTAACATGAAAAAAATACTTTTCTTAGGATTAAGAGAAATTCCATACCTTATGCAATTTTCAAATACATGTTATAAGTGCATAAAGTGATCCTCTCTATTTTTAGAAAACATAGTTAGGTCATCCATATATATAATAATGCATTTACTTATGAGACATTAGAATTCATGGTCTATAGCTATTTGAAACATTTCTCCTGCATTAATAAGCTCAAAGGGTATCCTCTTGTAGGCAAAAGTCCCTAACTTAGTTGAAAATGTAGTCTTTAATTTTTCCTCCTTATTCATAAGCACTTAATGATATCCTTAAAAACCATCAAGAAAAGACATCATAGCAGAGTTACAAATAATCTGGATAACTTGGTCAAGAGAAGGTAGAGGATAATTATCCTTTTTAGATTCTCTATTCAAATTTTTAAAGTCAATACATAATCTGATTTCACCATTCTTCTTCCTGAATGGAACTAGGTTGGCAACCTAGGTAGAGTGTCTAATGGGAAACATTATCTTAAAATCTAATAACTTCTTGACCTCTTTGTATATTAATGGTTCTAGGACAAGGTTGACTAGCCTTTATTTTTGCCTAAAATATTTATAGGCCTATTTCAATGGTATGGTGTGAGTGATGAATCTAGGATCAAATATTTTTAAGTCCTCATAAGACCATGGTATAACATCTTTGTATTTAGAAAACAACTCTTTAGCTTGTGTAGACTCAATATTTTTACATGTTATACCAATATTCACTAACTGTGGCTGATATTGGGATCCAATGTTAACTATATTATAATATTTTACATCCACTTTGGGAATCTTGATAGTGTCAATTAGTTTATCTTAATCAACCAATATTTCTAAGGCAATCATGCCTTTGGGAATTTTATTATCATTCAACTGAATGAATTTGTCATCAAGTTTGTCATATTCAAGAGTATTTTCATTGATCTCATCTATGATATGAGACTCAAATACTCGTGTTGTTCATGAAGTCTAGAATTTGTTGGCCATCACGTAACACTTGTAAATGATTCACATTGTCAAGGATTGAAGGAAATGGGATCAACTCAATGTTAAGTCTTTGATAACTTTGATCTAGCATCAAGTTGGTCACAGATGAGGCTAGCTCATCAACAAACTTGTTCTCTTCTCTAGGGATAGACATAATGTAAAAAACATCAAAATATTCAATTAGATCCCAAAATCTAGACTTATATTTCTTGAAATAGGATAATTTTCACTGATATTTAATTCTAACTTGATTAACTACTAGTTTTTAATCATCATAAATTATAAGTTATTTGACCTTATGCTTGATTGCAACTTGTAATCCTAAAATAAGTGCTTCATATTCATCCAAGTTATTAGTGTATTGAAACTGGAGATTGTAAGAGGCATTGTATTCTTTTTCAATGGGATTGATTAACACTACTCCTACTCTAGATCCTCATTTACATCTAGCATCATCAAATATAATTTCCATAATCCAAGCATAGCATGATAAATCTTAGAGTTACATACCCTAGCAATATTGAGAGTATAAACTCCTAAATCAAAGTTGACCAAGTTGACCTTCTCAATTATAGCATTATATTTAGTAATCATGTGTTTCATCTTGGGATCTCTTTCACTATGTATCTGATTAGGAACTCCTTTCTATGGAAGCCACATATGTGAATAGTCTATGGTGTTAGAAATATTGTCATTGATGTCAAAGGTCTATCATTATTGGTGATAAAAGCCCCATTACATTTAATAGTGTTTTTAATATTATCTTGGCTAATGTATGTTAATATTTATTTAATATTAATGAATATATTTTTGGTTGCATATAAGTCAAAAGAGGGGCCATGGAGAAGTCAAAGAGTCATGGGGTAAAAGACGAAAGAGGAATGAGACACATTTTATCATGAAGAGTCACCTTGAGGAATGTCAAGAGTCACCATGTGAAGACAAAAGAGGGATGGTGAATTTTTTCATGAAGGGACACTTTGAGGAATATGAAAATTTACCAAGATAAAGATAAAAGAGGAAAGGATGCTTTTGCTTATGAAGGGTCACCATATGACTTTTCAAATATAAGGATACGAAGGGTCATGCAAGTTTGGTGCCATTTTCCATGAGGATTGAAGGGTCACAAAGGATGAATGCCAAAAATCATTTGAAAAGATATAAATAAAGGCTTGAGAAGCCATTTGTAATATGCAAGAGAGTGCATGGTTTGTATTTGTTTTCAAAGAGAGAAAAGTAGAAGATATTGTAGAGTTCTATCATTTGTTGAGTAAGCAACATTGAGAGATAGTTGTGTTTTATACACAAGAGGGGTTGGTGCTCCTATGGGTTGGTGCTCACAAATTTTTTAAGGGGTTGGTGCTCCTGTGGGATGGTGCTCATTAATTTTGTAAGCGATTGGTACTCCTGTGGGTTGGTGCTCACAAATAGTTGCTGTGTTGGTGCTTGACAAAGGGGTTGGTGCTTAAAAAATTTGTATTTTGAGTTGGTGCTCATTCATATACTTGAGATTTTTCTCCATGGTTTTTTCCACTTTGGGTTTCCACGTAAAAATTTGGTGTCTCTCTCCTTCTATCTTGTGTGGTGCAAATTATTATTTCAGTTTTATTACATATCTTGAATGTATGATTGAGTGGTTAAAGAAAATAAATTAGATTAAGTAAAAGATATATAATATACTAATTCACCACCCCTCTCAGTATATTTTGTGCTTAATAATTGGTATCAGAGCAAGTTCCTTTTGAAAAAGTTTTACAGCTTGAAGGAAGATCAGGAAAGCACGATGGCTAGAGCACATGAAGGATTTTATACAAATAAGGCACCTTTGTTTGATGGGGTGAATTATGTTATTTAGAGCATAAGTATGAATACTTATTTGGTGGTCCTTAGATTCAACATATGGCAAGTAGTGGTGGAGGAATATGAAGAGCCACATACACTTGTAACTACTCTAACATAAAAGAAGGCAAGTGAAAATAATGCTAAAGATTTAAATGCTATATTATATAGTTTATGTGAATCAAAATTTGATAAAGTTATGAAATGTAAATCTGCTCATGGAATTTGGGTAAAACTTGAGAATATTTATAAAAGTGATGGAAAGGTTCAACAAGCTAAGCTTTAGACTTTCAGAAGATAGTTTGAGAGTTTGAAGATGGAAGAAGAAGAAAATATAGCAAGTTATCTCTTGTGGATTGATCAAATAATCAATTAGATTCAAGGTCTTGGATAAAATTTAGAAGATTCGACTATGGTTCAAAAGGTTTTGAGATCTCTACCATTGAGATATGATGCAAAAGTTTCAACAATTGAAGAGATGAAGAATTTAGCCAAGCTTAAGATGGATGAGTTTCATGGTATTTTTATGGCATATGAGATGGAAATTGAACAAGATAAACCTTCAAAGAGAGAAGCGGCTTTCAAGACATCAAAGAAAGAGAAGGCTAAAATTTAAGAATCAACTGATAATTTTAGCGATGATGAAGATGATAATGGAGCTCTATTCATTTGTAAGCCAAAAAAGGGCACAGGTAAATATCAAGGAAAATTACCTTTTAAATTTTTGAATTGTGGAAAGATTAAAATTTTTGTAGCTAAATGCCCAAATAAGGGTAATGATGACAATGAAAAAGGAAAATCTAAATACAAGAAGAATTTTAAAGGCAAATTCAAGAAATGATTCGAGAAGAAGAGTTTGTATTCTAAAGATCCTAGCTCAGCCGAAGATAGTGGAGTCAGTGACTTAGAAGATGAAGAGATTATATTCATGGCTAAACATGAAGATGCCTCCACAAGCAAAAGTATAGATGATCAAGAAGAAGAATAGGATGAAGCTGAAGTGAATCTCGAAGGAGAATTCATTTGTGCCTTAGAAGAGTTAAAAGCTCTTGAAAAGACGAATCAAAGATTAAAGCTCCAGATCAAGAAAAATGAAAAGGAGTTAAAGGAAATAATTGAAGATCTATAAGCACACTTTAAAGAAGCCAATAATAATAAAGAAGATCTAATGACACAATTGAAAATAGTAAGTAAAGAATGTGAAAGGTATATTATTGAAATTACTTCTTTAAAAGCAAATCTTGAGAAAACAAATAAAGTAATCAATGATAGAGCAACCAATGATTCAAATTTTGAGAATAACACTAATATGTTGAATAAGATATTAGAAATTAAAGATCAATGTCAGATAAGACATGCATTGGATTTTAAAAAGAGAAAGAGGAGGTCACTACTTTCACAGACAAGCAAAAAGGAAAGAGCTATGTTGAAGCTCTTACAAAAGAAGAAATAAAAAGGGAAGAAGTTAAGAATACAAAGGACATCTCAAACAAAAAAGGTTGGAGGGAAAAGAGCTATAAAAAACAATCAGGTCATAGATACACAAATAGATCCTATTTTTATGGTTACTATTTTTATTATAATGGATATGGTCATAAAAAAATAGAATGTCAAAAAAGAGCTAACTGTTTCAGAAATAAGGAGAAGAAAAGTCATATAGAGTCAAGCAGAAGCCACAACTCTTTTTCTCCTCTATCAGGCTATAATGAAAAGGCCATAATATGTTACAAGTGTAACAACTTTAGACACATAACTCGGTATTGTAGAAGTGTGTTCAAGTCAGTCAAGAAAGACTAGAGTTTCAAGGCTCCATTCATCAAGAAGAAAGTTTAGATAAGTTCATGGCAAAAGAAACAACCTAAAAAATCTATGTTGGTACAGACTGCTTTGCATGCAAGTAATGAAGAAAATTCATGGTTCATTGATAGTGGATGTTTGAGACACATGATAGGAGATAAGAGAAAGTTCATAACCTTGAAGAAGATCAATGGTGGCACAACGAAATTTAGAGATAATACTACTACCAGAATTACTAAAAAAGGTACACTAAGTTTGGATAATGGGGGAACTAAAACTAAATATATTTTAATGTAGAAGTTCTTAAGCATAATATTTTGAGTGTAAGTCAAATGTGTGATCTAGTACACACACTAAAGTTTTATGTATAAGGTTGTGAAATTAGAATAAAATATTCAGATATGTTGGTTGCAAATGCTCAAAAAATAGGCAATAATTTGTATATGCTATCAGACATCAAAGGTCAAAGATGTTTGATTTAGATTGAATAAATTTGGATATGGCACAGGAGAATGGGGCACATAAATTTTAACAATCTTGTCAACATAAGCAAGAAGTATGAATCAAGCAGTTAGAAATCTTCCAAAGATTAAAAAGCCATCTAACATGCTTTGTGAACCTTGTTAGAATGGGAAGCAGGCTAGAAGGTGGTTCAAAACAAAATAGTACTCGAATACTCAAATGCTAGAGCTTGTTCACACTGATCTATGTGGACCTATGAGAACTCAACGTACTCAAGGTGAGAAGTATTTCATATTGCTTATTGATGAGTTTTCACGTATGACTTGGGTAATGTTTTAAAAAAAAAATTAAAAGCTTTTAGATATTTCAAAGCATTCAAAGCATTAGTTGAGAATGAAACCAGTTTGAAGATTAATTGTCTAAGATCAGATCGAGGAGGAGAATTCATGTTAGATCAATTTATTGAGTTTTGTGAAGACCATGGAATAAAGAGACATTATTTAGTAGCTAGAATTCCACAACAAAATAGAGTAGTTAAATGGAAAAATAGAACAGTTCAGGAGATGGTGAGGACAATGCTAAATGAATCCAAGATATTAAATAAATATTGGAGAGAGGAAGTTGATAAAATAGTGCATATTTAGAATAGAGCATTATTGAGAGTTAATAGTGAAAAGACTTCTTATGAGCTATGGAAAGACAAACCAACAACAATTAATTATTTCAAAATTTTCAGCAGTAGATGCTTCATAAAGAGAACAAATGAAAAAAATAGTAAGTTTGAATCTAGATTAGATGAAGGTATATTTCTTGGTTATTATTGAAAAAGTAAAGTTTATAAATTTTATACCAAAAAAACCAAGAAAATTGTTGAAAGTGCAAGTATCAGGATAGAAGAAGATGGAACACAAAGAATTAGTGATCCAATAGACATTCTTGAAATCATTGAAGAGGAAGGTTTTGAAGAATTAGATGAAGATGAGAATAAGGAGAAAAAGGGAACCAAAACTCCATCCAAATATGTTCAAATAAACCATAATGAAAGTGACATCATCGGGGACATAAATGAAAGAATTCACACTAGAAGAATAATGGTAAGTGAATTTGAGCAAGTTAATTTTTCTTTGGTATCCAAAATTTAGCCTAGAACTTTTTCAGAAGCTAGACATGATAAGCATTGGGTTAAGGCTATGGATAACGAATTAAATCAGATAGAAAAGAGTGATACTTGGGAATTAGTGCCTAGACCAAAAGATCACAATGTGATAGGGACCAAATGGGTTTATAGAAATAAGTTGAATGAAAATAGAGAAGTAACCAAAAATAAAACAAGATTAGTATGTAAAGGATATGCTCAGATTGAGGGAATAGAATTTGAAAAAACTTTTGCTTTAGTGGCAAGGTTAGAGGCTATTAGAATGTTTCTTGCATATGTAGTGTTTAAAAATTTCAAAGTGTTTCAGATGGATGTCAAATCTACCTTCCTAAACAGGAATATAGAAGAAGAGGTATACATTGAGCAGCATGAGGGATTTATTGTCTCAAATATTAGTAGCCATGTATGCATATTGGAGAAAGCATTGTATGGATTGAAACAAGCTCCCAAAGCTTGGTATGCAAGACTTGATAAGTACCTATAGGATCAAGGTTTCAAGAGAGGATTTGTTGATAGTAATCTCTACATCAAAATAGAAGGTGAGCATCAATTGATTATTGTGGCATATGTTGATGATATCATTTTTGGAGGAAATATTGAAAAAATGACAAAAGAATTTTTTGATAATATGCAAAAAGAATTTGAGATATCTATGCTTAGAGAATTGTCATTTTTCTTAGGATTGCAAATATTTCAGTTAGATAAAGGAATTTTCATATCTTAAAGTAAATATGCCAAGAAAATGTTGAAGAAACTTGGTTTTGAAGATTGTGCACTAGTTGGCACACCGATGTGTATAGGAAATAAGGTGAGTAAGGATGAAGATTCATCTGTTACAGATCAATCTTTGTATAGATCTATGATTGGTAGTATTTTATATTTGACAACATGAAGGCCATACATCATGCATATAGTAGGTATGGTTGTAAGATATCAATCATCTCCAAAAGATAGTCATGTTTAGTTGGTGAAGAGAATATTCAAATATATTAAGGTGACATTAGATTATGGATTATGGTATCTCACAGGTAGAGATTTCACTTTGGTTGCTTATACAGATTTAGATTGGGCAGGGTGCTTGGATGACAGAAAGAGTATAAGTGGAGGAGCTTTTTTCCTTGGTGATAACTTAGTATCATGGCTAAGCAAGAAGCATAATTCAGTATCACTTTCTACAACTGAAGTAGAATATATTGTAGTAGTATTGTGTTATACTCAAGTGTTTTGGATGAAGCAAACTTTGGAAGATATAAAGGTAAAGTATGATGAATCTATTTATGTTTATTGTGATAACACAAGTGTTATAAATATTTTGAATAATCCAGTGATGCATTCAAGAACAAAACATATTCCCATTAGATATCATGTCTTGAGAGAGCAGGTTGCATATCAATAGGTTAAGATGTAATATATCAGTATTAAAGAGTAGATTATAGATATTTTCACAAAGGCACTATCAAAAGACACATTTGAGTATCTACGAGAGAAGTTAGGAGTAAATTTTTTTAATTTCTACCATTGAGGTTTAGCATCAGTTGAAGGGGAGCTAAGTGTTAGCTCTAGGTAGGCCCTTTTCCATTGATGTGAAAGGGGGAGAATAATAGGTATAGGTATAGGTGTAGAAATAGGTATAGGGAATAGATACAAGTTGCTATAGTAAGGGGGAGTTACTATATGTTTTTTAGATGGTAGTATGTATAGGTTTTAGGATGTGGTGGTTTCAGTTTGAGGTTTCCATTAATGACAAAGGGGGAGATTGTTGGAAATATTATCATTGATATCAAAGGTTTAGCATTATTGGTGATAAAGGCCCCATTACATTTAATGGTGTTTTTAATATTATCTTGGCTAATGTGTGCTGATATTTATTTAATATTAATGAATATATTTTTGGTTGCATATAAGTTAAAAGAGGGGCCATGGAGAAGTCAAAGAGTCATGGGGTGAAAGATGAAAGAGAAATGGGATGCATTTTCTCATGAAGAGTCACGTTGAGGAATTCTAAGAGTCACCATGTGAAGACAAAAGAGGTATGGCACATTTTTCCATGAAGGGACACTTTGAGGAATGTGAAAAGTCACCAAGATAAAGACAAAAGAGGAAAGGATGATTTTGCTTGTGAAGGGTCACCATATGACTTTTCAAATGCAAGGATACAAAGGGTCATGCATGTTTGGCACCATTTTCCATGAGGATTGAAGGGTCACAAAGGGTGAATGTCAAAGGTCATTTGAAAAGCTATAAATAAAGGCTTGAGAAGCCATTTGTAATATGCAAGAGAGTGCATGGTTTGTATTTTTTTTCAAAGAGAGAAAAGTAAGAGATATTGTAGAGTTCTATCATTTGTTGAGTAAGCAACATTGAGAGATAGTTGTGTTTTATACACAAGAGGGGTTGGTGCTCCTGTGGGTTGGTGCTCACAAATAGTTGCTATGTTGGTGCTCGAAAAAGGGGTTGGTGCTCCTGCAAGTTGGTGCTTGCAAACTTTGTTTTTGAGTTGGTGTTAATTCATATACTTGAGATTGTTCTCCATGGTTTTTTCCACTTTGGGTTTCCATGTAAAAATTTGGTCTCTCTCTCTCTCTCTCTCTCTCTCTCTCTCTCTCTCTCTCGTGTGGTGCAAATTATTATTTTAGTTTTATTGCATATCTTGAATGTATGATTGAGTGGTTAAAGAAAATAAATCAAATTAAGTAAAAGATATATAATATACTGATTCAACCCCCCTCTCAGTATATTTCATGCTTAACATATGGACATGTAACCATTAAAAGACTTGGTCTAGTCTCTACTCAACAACATTCTATAAGCATTAAGAATATCCACAACTTGGATGTCTATACTATCTCTGACTAAATGACAACTATATCCACCACTTGGATGTCTATTCTGTAAGCATTAAGAACAACTATCTCTGACTAAATGAGCTCAAAGATATATCTATACTTGAGAATTAAATGATCTTTACACATCTAAGTTTAAATAAACCTAAATTTTCAAAGAACCAATCAATATTTACACAAATTTACTGCCACTAATTTCAAACATGGAAGATTTATCAAACTTAAGATACATTTACAAATATTTACCGTGAATCTCCAAAAGACAAACATATTCAGCTAAATGAGCCTAAAGATTGGTCTAAAACCACAAATGTCATTGATATTTACAAAAATATGCTAAAAGAGACATAAATATGCAAAGATTTCACTGATCTTTGAACAAAATTGAATAAAATTAGCAAAGACACAATAAATTCATGAAGATTTAACTAGGCCCTCCTTCTAGTGCTAGTAGAACATGTTGTTAATGTCTGAAAGTGTATCATAGGTGGTTTAGAGTGTTTAAGAAACACTACTCATTTATGAATTCAAAGAATCTAATGTATTATTTTTAGGTTGTGATATTTTTGATATCCTTGGTGGAATAGAGGTAGAACACATGAACAATTTCATAAATTTATAATGTAACTATTTTGTTGTTGGGAAGAACCGTGGCCTAATAGTTAACCTATGAAATTGAAAGTGATCTAAACTAAGTAAAGTTAATTATGCTCAAATAACTAAGTCTAAAATCTAA
This sequence comes from Torreya grandis, assembly GCA_037957365.1. Taxonomy (NCBI): domain Eukaryota; kingdom Viridiplantae; phylum Streptophyta; class Pinopsida; order Cupressales; family Taxaceae; genus Torreya; species Torreya grandis. The sequence goes on from JARHVA010000146.1 coordinate 5,840,866, forward strand.
GTTAAGATGAACATTTACAATGAAATCTAATCTAAAGTGAAATGATAAAGAAAAAAGCAAATGGAAGGGTAGGGCAGAGAAGAAAGATATTGTCGATCTTTATCATAGACATATGACAAAGTCCAAATTTCATCTAAACATGCACTTAAAACTAGTGTATGACATGAAAAAAATTAAGTTCAAATCCTATCACACATCAAGCAAACATCTAAGGAATGTGAAAATAATGTAAATCAGAACTAGATTCTCTTTAAGGATTTACCCCTACAAGCAAATAACACAAGCACATCTACCAGAAGAGTAAATAAAATGAAATGAACTTAAGAACTTTCAATAAATACAACATTAGCATAGATTTATAGCTTTGAATTTAAAATTGCACATCTGAAATTCATGAGAACCATTCAAATCTGAATATTAGACCAAACAAGTGAGAGACAAGCCATGATAATAAAATACACAAGCAAATATGGAGAAACTTTGTAGAACTCCTTGATTATATTAATTGCTTAAAAGTTTACACCAATTTTTTAGCCCAAAAATCCCTACTGATTATAAATGAAAATACCTCTTTTATAAAATGTTAGGGAGGTATGTTGGTCAGTCATGTCAGATTATAATAGTACAAGTGTCATGGATAACTGCTTACAATGTTCTAGAATACTCTAGACATTTCTTAATGGATTGACCTATATGTGATGTGCTTTAAAAGTTACACATACCTTTATAAATGAATATTCTATTTTCAAAATGATATATGTCTCTATACAAAAATAATATATTTAAAGTCAATAAATTTGGCTCTAGGACTCCCCTGTTGCTGTAGCATTTTGCCTTTACTGTAGGATCTTCATTATGTAGTGTTTCTCACCAATAATCTTGAGATCAACAATAGGTCTCATGAAAATCTCCCTTTCTTGATCCTCCAAGCCCTTGAGATCATTTTTAGCCCTTTATAAAGATTCCTTGATGCTCCTTGCATCTCCTATCTTCTCCTTATCTAATAAAATCAAGCCCATGTTCCTCTTGTTATCTATCCCTATCTTTCCTTGGCCTTGATTTCTCACTTCCTACATAAACTGAGTAGTTTTATGTTGAATTCCTCACCAGTGATTAGAATTATTGGGCCACATGTGGTAGGATGTTTAATTAGTTTGTCCAATATGTGCATCATTTTATCTTCTATCTATTTGAAATCCTTAGAAATGTCTCCCATTTCTTTAGACCATTTGCTTAGGGCCTTGATCTTATCTACTAATATAGCTATAGCCATATTCAGGTGAGATAGGTTGACTATTTTGAATTTAGGTATTTGATCCTTGGTTAATACTTTGATAAAATCCTTCACTTGGTAGGTTGATGCTTGCCATTAGCCAACTTGGCCAGTAGTCATGGTACTTTATCTATTCACTACATCTTGCCTAGTCTTGATTGACTTCTAGGAGCTAAATAAATAATTTATGGGCACCTCAAATTGTTTGAACTTGTCCTCTAGAATGTACAAGATAACATGTCCTCTATAATGTATAAGATAACTTGTCATTATAAATTCTTCTTTTGTTGCATCAAGCCCTTAATAACCATTTTTAGTTATTATGACTATGCTTGAGCTAATTCAAGAACATTTCCTCAAATATTGGGTCCTCCCCAGGTCTCTATTCTTCTGTTGGAGTTAAACTAATGAATGGCTCTACTTTATGGTAGGTGATCTCTTCTCCTCCTACCATGACTTTATTTTCTATGACTCTTTGCAAACTGGTAGTTGTTAGATCAAAATTGAATCCAACGATGGATTGAGTCACTTATAGAGTAAATATCTCCACTTGTGTTTAAGCTACTAAATCACTTGGTGTAACCAACCTTTGTGCATCTTCCTCTTCCTATAGAATAACTATCCATGGCTTTAATTATTAATGTACATGGATGTTAATTGCCCTCATCATGGCCCAAGTATGATGCATAGTAGGTACTTTCTACAGTCTGGGTTCATAGAAGATCCATTCTAGAATTCATGGTCCATATAGCAAATTTTCTTCACTAAATAAGTTGACTTTACTTAGAGGAGTGGTGAAAGTCACTTTAGGCTTCTTAAAATTTGTGATTAGGATGATGTCTAGGTCAACCTTTCTTTTTAGGGTGTCAACAGGAACTAATTCTAATGCCACTTCTTTCACCTTCTCTTCCTTTGATTTTTGAATCTAGGATTCTTCATCATCTGACTCATACGCACTAGATAGCATTTTTAATGCATCCTCAATAGTCTCATTAGGTTCAGTAGTTATCATGCATACCTCTTCTTGAGGTAATTCTTGTTCCTCTACCTATGATGAGGAGGAAACAATCTCATCTAATCTTCTTTCCTCTGGTTTTTGCTCACTTTATGTTTCAAGCCTATGTTCTTCTTGTGTATTGACTGATGAAGGCCTAAAAGGTTCACCACTGATCAAGTGGCACTACCTTGGCCCAAATTTACATATTTCATCAAATTTTTGTTTTCTCAGCAATCTAGATTCAAGTTTTAGGTTTTGCTCCTTCATCTTTCTAGTGACCTCAGAGTAACTAGGTGCTTTGGTGTAAATGGAGTTAAAATCTCTAGGTGCATGTTCATATGACACATTTAGCATCCTTTTAACTTTCAAATGCTCCTTAACCCTTCCATAAGCATCCCATTACCTTAGTTAATTTATTTTTAGATTGAAGGATGATTTATGTTTTGAAACTGCCTCAATATTGTCCCATTGTGAAAAAATAGCTCTACCAATAGTTATGGCGAGGTTGTGAAGTAGTCCATTTCTTTTGGTCTTGTAAAGGCTATCTATTCCATTTTAGGTATAATAAGCCACCTCTTGTTATGCTTTATTATTTTGTACATAGATAGGTAGCCTAAGAGGAGTGCACTGGGTTCCCTTAATCCTAGTGATTGTGTGATTTGGATATAACCAAAAATATCCCATAGTTTCAACATACTACCTAATTAGTGGGTTGATTCTCTCCATGGGATGACTAGTTATGGCTTTACTAATGCTTGGATAGACACAATCATAGATGAATTGAATGTGATCCATATACTTGAATATGTGTATCTTGGAATATTATTGTGAAACTATTTGTGTTCCACTAGGTGACCATTCCCTCAGGTTAGGAATCTTTGTTGTTGCACAAAGGGCATCTAAAAAGTATGACATCATATAAAACTAGGTTTTATTCTTATGCTTGATTGCATAGATTTATCTACTCGATGATATGATTATTATCTCACCCAAAGGAGGGTTCATTATATTTTAAACCATAAAGTAAACTATGGGTACCCATATTGGGTCTACATAAGTAGTGGTTGCATTCCCACATAACCTATTCAACATTGTCATAATCATCCTAACCCCTGGTCTAAACTAGCTGATAGGGATCTTATTATTAAAGTTTGAAAAGTCTTGGTTCCCATAATATAATCACATGGTAAGGATGTCCTTTAAATCACTCTCTTTGGCCCAAGAATTGATAGAAGGTAAGGTCAATTTGGGGTTTGGGCAGTTTATAATAGTTTTCAAAAGCTACAATAGAGATATAGGCTACCTTATTTTTAGTATGTCCATTAATTAACATGCCTTTATCTATTTTAGCATCCTTAAAAATGGGAGCAAGGATATCAATGTAGTAGAGTAACTCAAGTTTCACTATTTCATAGTGTAGACTAGTCATTTGAATTGCAACTATGTCATAGTATAGCCTTTTGGTAGACACATTCTTCTCTTCCTTTTTGGTGATGGTGGGTTGGAATTCAATGGTTCATAATAGCTTAGACTAGTTATTATCTCATATATTTAGAGAAGTGGCATCAAACATGATGTCCTTGAATATTTTCCCTTCTACATCTGAGGTCAAATACAACTCCACATCTTATTTTGAGACAACCTTCTGAGATGCCATGACTGTGATTTTATCAAATTGCTCACTAGTGGATTACAATTCAGATCTCGATTAAATTATCCTTGCATAGATGATAATTCATTTCTCTTTAGGTTGATTATAATGAACCAAGGATCAAATTAGGGCTTCCATATATACTAGGACTTTATGGAGGTTTGCACAGAGCTTTAATGGAGGTAAGCTATTAAAAATATGTGAGCTTTGTGACTTAGATTATATCTCAATCTTGTATTTATACTTTTGCCCTCTTGGGTCCATAATATCTCAAAACTATCATCTCTTACTTATGTGGTGTTATCATGTCAGCTAACTCATTAAGTTTTGTAATATAACCATTTATCGCTTTTGGACACATGTCATCTTAGTGTGCAATAGCTCTTTGGCCTTGGATTAATCATGGGATGTTGATTTTCCTTCAAGCTCTATAGATTTGGCCACTTGGCAGTTCTGTGAAATCTCTTGTGCTTCTTGCAAACACATGCAATTACTCAATTCCTTAGTTCCACATGTAGTCTTCTCATTCATCTAGGCCCTTCAAAAGGTCTTCCTTGATTTGCATCATCGATCATGATCCAGAAGGTTGAATGTTGTTGGTATATCTTTGTTCCATTCACCATAGTTATGACACACATCACCATCATATTTATTCAACATTTGTTGAATTGTCAACTACATCTCATGCCATTAGATATCTTTTCATAGATCCATGTGCTATATTGATCACAATCCAAATGATTAAACGATATTGGTTATTTACTATTATTTTTTCTAAAATTATGACACCTATCAACATCTCTCTCCCTCTCAGGTTCTTATGAAGTTTTGACTTAATGCTCACCATTGATCAGAATGTGTATGCTCAACCATGTACCATCAATATTTAGAAAGATGCTCGAGATTTAACCATGAGCTATGATTGTGCCACTTATCATAATCACACTTACTCATATGTCTTTTAACTTTTCAAAAATTTTCTCACACTGTTAGATCTTCTTTGCATGATCAAATGCACTCCATCGATCTGGGTGCTTGAACTTTTGACTTGGGGAAGGGCCTGTGGACCGTTGATCTTCCATCCAAGCTATTGAGATGTTACCACTTGTCATATTTGTGTTAATTTGCCCTGTAGGCAATAAAATAAGATAGGTAAGGCTTGGGAAACATAAAGAACTTAGGATAAAGTTTTAGCCTAAGGTTTTATTCATGTTAATAAATACATTTAGAACTTAGGGTAAAAATTTAGACCTAAGCATAAAATATAAAGATGCTCACACATTCAATTAGTTCAAATGAATAATAAAAAGACTAAGGGGTCTTGGGATATAAGAGACTTAACCTAAAATTTTAAGACTAAGGTTTTATTCATGTTGATAAACACGATCAAGACTTTAGGATAAAAATTTTAAGCTAAGTTTAAAATGTAATAAAGTGCCTCTATATTCGGTTAGCCCATGTGAATAATAAAAGGAACTAAGGGGTCTAATGACATAAAGAACTCAGGATAAAGATGTTAAACTAAGGTTTTGGTCATGTTAATAAACATGACTAGAACCTTAGGATAAAATATAAACTAAGTCGAGATTAATAAATGTTACTACATAATTTTGATCCCATGAAAATTTGAATAAGATGAACCTTTGTAAATTTGAATTTATTTTAAAAATACCTAGGCTAAAGTAAATTAGACTATGGTTTTAGCATGATTTAAACATATATACAACTAGTCAACTACATATCAAAAACTAGTAAAAGGATAAATTTAGCATAAAAAACATAAAATCCTGAGCATTGCCCATTATAATTGAGGTTCCATTAAACTTATAATCCAGAAACACGAAGATCTAATGTTAGAAATTTTAGACAGGGTGAAACAAGAATCATATGCAAATATGCCAATCCAACCATGGTGTGGATGATCTTCAAAAAAAGATAATGTGATAACATGTTGATGGTAATATGATCAAGTGAATTTTCAATTTAAGGCACAAAATTTCAAAATTTAAAACAAGGTCCCCATTTTTTATAAATGGGGGTATGCTGACTTCAACACCTTGTTCTGGCAGTTTAATGTTATTTTTTATGATTTTTTGATGACTTGTTCCTAGACAGGGCCTAGTGTTATTTTTTTTCTTTTGTTGTATCTTGTTCCTAGGCTTGGCCTAGTCTGACTTTGAGGCATGCTTCCATACCAACTTTTTTTTTTGTGAATTATTTATATATTATATACTTTGTTAATATATAGATATATTTCATCAAAAAAATAATAAAATAATAACTATTGATTTGTAAATTAGTAAACACAAATTTAAAATTTAGGAAAGTATAACACCTTATTTAGAATAAGGAATGATAATTAGATATTTTAGAAAAATAATATTAATTTTTTTAATCATTTTTTAGAAATAAATAGCAATCCTAACTTTTAACATACATTAATTTAAATATTAATACCTTAATTAAATATTATAATTTTAATCATATCTTAACTTAAAATTTATTAAATTTTAATTTAGAATTTAACAAACCCTAATTTAAAAATTAACAAAACTAAATTTATAAATTATTTTACCTTAAATTTTAAATTAAAAACCTTAATTTATAAACAAAATTCAATAAAACCTATCTTTTTTTAATAGCCTAAAAAATAAAAATAAAAACCTATATCCACTTTTAATTAATTTATTTATTTGGACCTATAATTATTTAATAACATGACAGGTGAATTATAGTTTTGTTGTGGTAATTTTATTTACTTCAAAATAAAATAATTTAATTATGTATTTACCATGCTTGGGTGAATTGTATTTATTGTTGTGATAATTTTATTTACCTCAAAATAGAATAATTTATTTATTTGGGCCCATATTTATTTAATAACATGATGGGTGAATTATAATTTTATTATGATAATTTTATCTATTTTAAATAAAAAGAATTTATTTGTTTATTTATTTGTTCAAAATAAGATAACCCCACATTTGACAACTAGTGTCAAAACCAACCCCAGACACAGCAGGAGGTCTAAGTCTCCCCCTAGTCAGAAGTCTCCCCCTAGTTAGAAATAGCTGACCAAGATTACAGACAATACCCAAAAAAAGACACCATGAGAGGACCAGGTCTCTTAGCAAGGAACAACTAACCAGGAGTATAACAACAACACAACATAAAGAAGTAACCCCTAATTTTAATTAGATCGAGAACCAGTAGAGGAAGGGCCAATATTGCATTTGATTGGTATGGTATCCAGTCAATTTTTCCTAGACTAGAAACTATCCTAGGTTATAAAGAGGCCTAGGTCTTGATATACCTTTAGGATATCCAAGGGACCAATAGATCAATTTTTGATGGATTAAGAACCATCCTGGACATAAAAGGAGTTCCACGTCTCCACTCCAAATCCAAATGTAGAGAAAGAAGCCCTTTGAAGTCCCCTTCCAGACCTAACATTAGAAAATAACCATCATTTTTACATGGGCTAAAAACCATCCTAGACTAAAGAAGCACGAGGCCTAGGTCTCTAAAAGATTTGATTTTTACTAGATTGAAAACTAGTCTGGGTTAATAAGGTAAGATGACCAAGGCTAAAAAAAGTCTCAATTTTGACTGGATCGATAACTAGTCTAGATATAAATGGAGGTCTATATCTCCACCAGAATGACTATCACAAGATTACAGAGGATTAACATATCAAATTGACTGGCTTAGATGCTAGCCTGGACAAAAGAGGTGGAGGCCCAAGTCTCAAAAATGATTTTTGCTAGATCACAAACTAGCTTGGACATAAAATGAGGTCTAGGTCTCCACTCTAGCACCAAATGCTGAAGAAGGAACCCTAAGAAGTCCCCATTGGGACCTAATATTAACATATCATCCATCAGTTTTAAATGGGATTCCAACCATCTTGGACTGGAGAAGCGCAAGGCCTAGGTTTCTAAACAACCTTTTTTGACCCCTTAGGGGACCCAACATAATAAAAACCAACATACCATAATTTTGATTTGAACCAGTTTTGGCTAGACCAAAAATTGGCATGGATTAATGGAGTAATATGCCTAGGGCTCAAGAAGACCAATATTTTTGGCCCCCAAAATAGAATGACTGAATTGGTAATTGACCTAAACATAACTAGAGGTATAGCTCTCTAAAAATAATAACTAGAGGAGTAACCTTTCAAGGTCCCCAACAAGATATGATATAAATAGTGCATAGTCTACTTGTAATGGTAAAAAATAGGATTTTAAAACCAAAACCAGAGAATGGTTTGGAAAAACAATACCAATTATTTTCAACCATCCAAATAAAGTCCAACAAGGAAAAATCTAGGAAAAAACATTAATGGGTCCAAAACCTTAAAAAGACTAAAACAAACCATAAATCAAGGCATAACCGTTATCTCCCAGAACTGTGAGAGACACAAGCTTAAAGATAACATTTCTAGTACTGGAAAAAGCTTTCTATTGAAGTTTAAAACCTTCAAACCTTTCCCTATCAAGGAACCATTTTAGCAGATTCTAACTAAACTAAAATAGAGTCCTCTTCAAATTAAGGAACTTAAATAAATTAACATTCCTTTTCTTACTAGTGTTATTCCTTAATTCGTGAGTTGTAATTATTTAATAACATAATGGGTGAAGTATAATTTTATTGGCAAAATAAAATAATTTATTTATTTATTTACCTTGTTGGAATATTTGATGGGTGCTTATAACTATAATATAATTATAAGATAATTATAGAATAATACTAGCATACATATATTAGATAAATCTACATAAAATATATCGAGATGGATATCATTTTTGAGGCACCTTTTGATACCTATCAGTGTATTTTACATAGATTTATCTAAGATATGCATACTTTATATCATAACTTTAGATGTTTAAACCTATAGTACAAAATTATCTTTGAAAAATATATGCCTATGACCAGTTTAACCCCTGACGATCTGTATGATTGTATTTTGGAGCTATGAATGAAAACTAATATAAATAAAAAATTTTACCCAAAAGCAAAATAACATAAAAAAGAGAGAAATGTAGGAAAAATCATTAATTTAGGAATAAATCCTTACCATCATCTTTCTCCTAGTAGCTTCCCTCCAATATTTTCCAACTAATTCCAATGCTATTTGATTTGTATGTGGATTGATTGATATGGCTTCAAGATGGATAGGATAATAGATGCAAGCAAGGTTTATGAGCTTTTCTAATTATCTTAGCCATGCTCTAAGTATGGCTATTTGTAGGTTGATGGAGGGAGTTTTAGGGGAATTTTAAATTGTTTTAGAAGCGTCTAGTTTAGAGAGTTCTAGAATTTTATGGAGATCTATCTAGATTTAGAGACTTCTAAATTACATTGTAGACACCAAAATCGTGTCTACCCATTTGGTTGTCCTCCCCCTTGGTCCTCTTTGTCCATTCCTAACCCTCATCCCCTCCATTATTAAATAAAATAATTAATTTAATTTAATTACCCCCTTTTGCCACCTCACCCCTTGTTAAAACCCTAATTACCTAAACACACCCCTAACACTTCCTCCCGCACCCATAAACACTCCCTTCAACCGTTTTTCTCCCTAACACTTTAACCCGGCAGTTGGGAAAATGGATAAAAGGCTATTTTTAGCCTTTTTCCTACCTTCCAGCCGTCAACATCGGTCACCTATCGACCGACGTCGGCGATATTTCCAGCATCGGTTCCCTTCATAATAGTATTCTGTTTGTTATTGGGTCCTCTCTCTTAGCTAGCCTGGCATCATCAATCATCAATCAATCTTTCAAACCAACAACCTGAATGTGAATCAGACCTCTATGATATTCTCTCTCTGGCACCCACATCAATCTATAATAGCAGCAAGGATTCTACATCGGTCTTCTACACCAACAACAGGTACAAACATCAGTAGGCACTCCTTCAGTAAGACACGGGTATGTATTTTCTCTGTGTTTTCATTATGTTCTCAGTTATTTGCTTCTGAATAATATCTCCCCTAGACCAGACTATCAACTAGACCACAAACCCGACCTGCCCTTCCCAGATCCTAGACTAGACTATCAACTAGACCATAGACCCGACCTACTCTTCCCAGAGAGGCTGGAAGACCTCCTCTACCCTTCTGTCAATTTCATATTCTGTCCATTTAACTCCCCTGCATCTCTACATAGACTCTTAGACTACCCCCAACCAGACCTAGACCCCTTTTAGAGCACTCTGTATGAATCAAGACCTGTCCACAGACCACAGACTCATCCTGACTCTGTCTAAGACTACTGCCCCGACCGACGATGGCCACAAAGACTATTGCCCCCACCGATGTCGGCAGACTAACTGACGTCGGCATACATTAACAACCGATGCCGGTAAGACCACCAACCAGACCGCCAGCAGCATTCAGGTAAGCATTTGCTTCTATTTCTGTTTCAGTTTTTAATCATTTCAGTCTTTTATCATTCTGCCTTTTATTAGACATTATTTTTATCAATTAGTGGGTTGACATCCCTTAAGGAAGTCTTTGTACTTCTGGGATCAAGATTGCTTGACAACCCACCATCTCCTCATCTAATGCCTTCTTTGTCTTAGTTTGTTTCTCTTGCAGGTGTCATCCTCCACAACCAAAGAGGAGTTCTCACGACGTCTGGATAACGGTGCACACGACTTCATCTAGGTACATACAAGCCTTAGACCATATATCGCAGTTTCTTACTTCTATCTTTTGAATGTAAAAAGTGAATATCGTATAGAAACATTTTGGCACACCCGGTGGGACACTAGGGCCTTCCTTGGGTTCTTTCTTTCTTTCTTTTCATATAGGTGCATTAGGTTTCTCCCTTTTCACCTCTTTCATCTCTTCTAAATGACACCATCAGCAGGACTAAAAAGAACTTTTCTTTCTTTTCTTGCACTTCTAGATTAGTCAAAAATCATATTCTTCAACCCTTTCTCAACTTGTTTTCATTCCAACTTCACATTTCGACTTGGGCTTAAAACACATTGCATTTCACTTCTGCTTGCCTGCATTTCTTAGACCACACCTAGTAATTAATAACTGCATCATGAATTAATCTAGTCCACTTTATGTTACACGACCAAACCACTTGCACAAAACAAACATCTTAACTTACCTGAGACAAGGCCCGACTGGGATTTCATCACCCAGCAGATACCTTACCCATCCTGGCGATCTTACTTGGATTTCATCACCAAGGAGAAAGCCCACTCTGTTCTCTGGCAGAGCCTAATCTCTAGGGGAAGTATATTTTGGCTAAGCGAGACCAGCTTATCACTGGACTCGTGAAGTGAGGGGAGCTTGCTCCTTAGCACTAGGCCTAGTACGGAACCTAACACAGAATTTTGAGCACCATAACTAACCCGAAACCATCCATAGACTACTTCTTCTAGGACCCGACTCAAAAGCCAATATTCCTTTACACATATTCTAAGGCATAAGCCACTATAATCCTAATAATTTACTCCTAGGGTTTTTTTTAGGATCTGCTTGTGTTCTTCATCTTTTTTGTTCTTATCTGCTTGTTTGAGCTTATGAGAACATTCTTTCTTGCCTTGAATGGTTCTGACTCGTAGCCAAGCCAAGGCTCTAGTCGATCACGCGAGGCATCACCCGCTTCCGTCTACCCCGTCGATAACCAGTCCTATAATGGAGTTTCACTTAGAGACTGAAAGAACTCCTACTAGACCATCCCCGACCCATACTCCTATTATCCCAGAAGGGGACCAAGATTTTGCATGATTCTTGGACCTCAACATCAAAGCCTTGTAGCACTATCTCGCGAATAGCCGAACGTGAGACTCCTTAGGCAATCCAATTTACGGAATGTCGACCTCTCTTCTCGAGACTGTAGCCATATCAACAGCGTCTGTAGTTCAACCTTTAGACACCCAGGCTATTGCCTCGACCAATGACCAGCCTTTGACCAACCATCCAAGTGTGGCCTCTCCCTCCATCTTTGGGCCCACTTCCACCAGGGTTTCGGCCCCCTATCAACCTCAGCCCACTCAACCACTCTCTACCCCCTTTCAAAATCTAGTCGTCTCTATTCCACCTACCCTTGCTCCTATCAACACTAGGGTGGCTACCTATCCATTGGCCCATGTTACCACTAACAAACCTCCCGTGGCAACATCGAGCCTAGCCATGCCTTCTACCCAACCATCCTTAGTCTCCTCTTCTATCCCTATGACTAGTCATCCGTACGTTGCGCCCTTACTGGTACAACCGACTATGTCGTATGCCTCTTCTAGCCTCTTTCAAGCGCCTTACAATCTAGGGGCAATCCACCCGCCAATCCGTTAGTAGATATCATCAAAATGCTGATGAAAAATATGTCTAGCCTAGAGACCTCCGTTTCGGGCTCACGTAATACTCTCTCATACGAACAAATTTGCAATGAGCCCATTCATCCTTCTGTCCCGATCAGGCCATATCCCAGCCAGTGGGAACTTCCTAAGTTTTCTCATTTTCAAAGCAAGGAAGACCCAAAACAACACTTACATGCATTCAGACATGCCTATTACCTTATCGCCCACGACGATGCATTGCTTTTATGCACATTTCCTATGTCTCTCTCAGGTGCTGCGCTTGACTGGTACAGCTCCCTTGCCAGCCATTCCCTCTTCACATTCACTTAGCTGGCCCAGCTCTTCCTTGATCATTTCTCTATCAGCATCACTAAGAAGGTCTCAATCATAGACCTCTATTCTATTTGCCAATTTGAGGATGAATCCATTGCTGATTTCGTTGCTCGATGGAGGGGCCTCATCAATCAACTCTCCTTTTCTTTACCCCAACCTGAACTTATTGAACTTTTCTCCCAAGCCTGTGCCAAACATATTTCTTCCACCTTAAGGGTTCAAACCTTCCACACTTTTGACAAAGCCTTCACGATGGCTCGCAAACTTGATTTACGTGCCATCGAGGAGAATAAAGTCAAGTTACGGGGCAAGAATCCCAACTCCAAGAGCAATGACCCCTCTTCTAAGCCTTCCTCATCCAATCCTAAATCTAAAGCTTCAGCAAATGCTATGGTCGTTAGATCTTCTTCCTCTTCCCCTTCAACTAACCATCCTGAGCCATCCACGTCCTAGAGTGCCACCCGCCAATTCCAGCAGAGATACGTACAATGACAATATACTCCACTCAGAGAATCATACGCGTCTGTGCTGGAAAAACTCATCAAATAGGGGGTCCTTAATCTCCCCCAGATCCGACCACCTCCAAAATTTGATCCCTCACGCGCCATCCTTGCGTGGTATAGGGAAATTGACTTCTACAAATACCACCGTGTTAAGGGACATGACACGGGAAACTGTAAAACCCTTAAAAACATAATCCAAGACATGCTTGAAAAGGGTGACCTCATGCTAGACAATCCCAATGCACCACCTAATCAGGGTATTGACATCTTCAAGCAACCATTCCCCAATCATCCACCAACTCAAAACAATGTCCAAACCTTAATTGACGACACTCATGAACACAACATTCAAACAATCAATACGGTCTCGCCCTTCATTTTTGACCAACCTCAAGAGGTGAGTCCATCCATCAGTCCATCACATGTAGACGAACCTCTTTCTCCGGTTAGTTCTCCATCAACCTCTCTCATCTTGGAGGACGCCTCGACCTTACCAGCACCGCCGGTTTCACCATCCTCCTTCTTGCTGCCCATGGAGGACCCAACCCTTCCTACTCCTCGACTGCAAGTGGAGGGCACAATCATCCCTACCCTTTACCCACTTGAGGAGCCTCATTCTCTGGTTTCTTCTCCACCTAGGGAAGAACCTGCCTCTCTTTCGTTCCAACCAAGGATGAACCTGTCATGACTTCATCATGCCTTGGGACCGAGACTACCACACCTTCAGTCCCATAACCATCAACATCTTCTCAAGAACCCAAACCCCATTCAACATCTTCTCAGCCATTTTCCCGACTAGTGGAGAAAATCGAACTTCTCCCTTCAAGGAAAGTGGAACATCAGGTATTGTGGGAGTGTCTCAAAGCTCTTCAGCATGCCCGTGCCCTCTCGTCTCATGCAACTAATCCTCCCATGGTGAAATCTCCCAAGACCCTTAACAAAAACCAGACTCCTATTTCTAAACCTCAACCAACCCCATCAAAACCAAAACCCGCATCTACCCCATCTAAACCTATCAAGTCACTTGGCATTCGCCCTGTCTCTACCCTCACTCATCTGCAAGTGAAGGTGGACCTAGACCAGACCTCGACCAATAGTAGTCTTCAACCCAAGTCACAGAAGACTGCTAAACCATAGAGGCAAATGCCTCCTCCTCCGTCACCATTTCCCTCCATTTTGGGCCCCCATCCTTCGACCCTGACCAGAGTCCTTCCCACTCTGACCTTTAATCAAAACCAGTTGCCTCCTTTGCTTCCTTTGCCTACCTCCAGTTTACCCTCTCTCAAAAAGGCAGTACCTCCCACGAACAAAGTGCCATCTCCACCTGTTGCTGCACCGTCAACCCAAAAGGTGGTACAGAAGCCTCCTCCGACTCTGCCCAAGCAAAAGTCACCAGTATCGCACACATCACTGAGCACAGACCCTTTAGTGGGCTCATACTCTCTGATATTACACCAACTTTTGTAGACTTCCAGCATAACCCTTCCACCCATCAAGCCTTTCCAACCCCTCGGGTCTAAGCCCTCCTGGTTCGATGACACGAAGATTTGCTTATACCATCGTACACCAGAACACAATACTGAGACTTGTTGTGCTCTCAAGGCCGTCATTCACCGCTATCTGGAGAAAAACACTCTTCTCTTTGAGAACACTCTCGACCGACCCCTAACTCCTTCTCATAACCCTCCAACCTCTTCAAACCCATCAACATCTCATCAACAGGTTACGACCCCTTTATCTCCTTCACCTCCTATCTTTGAAATCAATGCCATTCACATAACCACTAGGTCATAAAAGGACAAGGTGAAAGAAAAAGCCGCCATTCCTTGGACCTACCCTTTCGTCAATCCACCTCTAGCGCCAAAGCCTAAAATTTCTATCTTTGGCGCGTCTCAACCCTCCTCTTCTTCTTCTTCTTCCAGACCAATCCAAGACTCCATGTTGAAACAGCTTCACCAGACGCCTGTGAAGATGTCTCTCTATGACCTCATCCAAACCTCACCTCAACATCGTCAAGCCCTCATCAGAGCCCTGTAGGCAGTGGAGGTCCAACCCGAGGACCCCCAACCACTTGCTTCCCTTGTCCACTCTTTAGCCCCTGTTGCCTCCATCACATACAGTGATTCTGAGATTCCCACATCCAACACGAAAGATCAGGATGCTGCCCTCTTCATCACTGCCTATGTTGATCAAACATGCATTAAATGCGTTATGATCAATGGAGGTGCTAGCATCAACATTATCTCCACCCATGCCTTTGATTAGTTGGTTCTTCCCAAGAATTGCGTCTCCAAAACTGATGTAATCTTGTGTTTCTTTAATGACACCACTGCCACGACCATTGGCACAGTCATCCTTCACATCCACATTGGTCCACGCACAGTCCCAAAGCTCTTCTATATCATTGAAGGAGAGTTTCAATACAACATGTTGCTGGGCCGATCCTGGATCCGCGCCATGGCTTGTGTCCCCTCCACCCTACACCGTTGTGTGAAATTTGAGCACGATGGGCAAGTCCACACAATTCCCACTGACCCTTCACCCTTTAAAACTTGTAACACCACCTATCATCCAAATGACATCCTCATTCCTATCAAGCCATCAATCTCGGCACCACCTCCATCTGTAGAAGCTTCAACCAGTTTGCAACAAGCGGTCACCCTCACACCTCCCCTTCAAGAGATGACCACATACCCCATGGAAGACATATTACAAAGACTTTCATTGGGGGAGTATCACTTGCTGGCATTAGACATGTTCCAAACTCCACAAGAGTATGGACGCCTTCATCACAACCCTAGTTATGACCATCGAATCGAGATGATCGTGCCTTATGGTCCTCCTCAGCTCCGAACCAACCTTGTCTATGGGGGGCTTGATCAAGATCCTACTGATGGCAATCCTCTTTCTTCACCTCAACCTTTCACATTAGACTTCTCGTTTCTTGGCAACCCCGCCTTTGCACACACTTACCTTTATAGGTGTGCATGGAAGGGTTTTGGTTTCAGACGCTATGAGTAGGGCTCCCATCAGCGTATTGAGCTGCTCAACGATGACGATGCCGAGAAATGATATGGCCTGGGATATCACGACCCCACTCAGGACCCTGTAGACCTTTGTCCCGAACCAACCATTGATCAATCTCCTCCACGCTCGCCCATTCTTCCTCCTTCACCTATGGAGTCAGTGGTTTCCATTCCTCCTAGGTTTTTTTTACATAAACACCATCTGCCTAGAACCCCTGACTTATCAACTCAATGGAGTGTCTAGGTCTCTCCCTCTCATTTTTACCAGCATGATAGAAGATGAGTCAGCGACCATTCACACTGTCCACTACGTTGACGATGACGTCATTCTTTCTTACATGGGTGCCGACGACTCTTTCATCCAGCGCTCCCTCCCTTCTGAGACCCAAGTTATGTTAAATGAATCAACCATTGACATCAACCTTCCTTCTTTTGATGTTCTTTATGTCTTAAAGATTGGCCAATCTTTAGACGCTCAGGAGCAGCTTGACTATACCCAGTTCCTCTCTGACCATAGCAAGGCCTTTGCCTAGACTTACAGTGACATGCCTGGCATCGACCCCACCATCGCTACCCATAACATTGTCACCAAACCAGAGGCTAAGCCTGTCAGGCAAAAGCTTTGAAAGATGCATCCTCGCGTTGCCCTCTTTGTCAAAGAGGAGCTTTAGCGCCTCCTTTCTATCTCCTTCATCCAGCCCATCGATTATCCATAGTGGGTCTCTAACATTGTCCTAGTCACCAAGGTGACTGGGGGGATCTAGATCTGCATAGACTATCACAACCTTAACTTAGCCTATCCCAAAGATGACTTTCCTCTTCCTAACATTAACCAGCTTGTTGATCTCACGGCCAACCATGAGATGCTATCTCTCATGGACGAGTTTTCAGGATACAATCAAATCTTGATTGCTCTAGAAGATCAGCACAAGACCACTTTCATTACCCCATGGGGGAATTTTTGCTATCGAGTCATGCCTTTCAGCTTGAAGAATGCAGGTGTTACTTATCAGCATGCCATGACCTACATTTTCCACAATCTCCTCCACAAAATCATGGAGGACTATGTGGATGACCTACTAGGCAAGTCCAAGCTTCACTGTGACCATTTGACCATTCTCAAGATCATCTTCTCTCATCTTCTAAAATACAATGTTTGCCTTAACCCCAAGAAATGTGTCTTTGGGGTCTCTCTGGTAAGCTTCTCGGCTTCATCATTTCTTTTCATGGCATCGAGATAGATCCCGCCAAGATTTGCGCTATCCTTGAAATGCCACCCCCAACCAATCTCAAGCAGCTTCACAGTTTGCAAGGGAAGCTCCAGTCCATTCGCCGTTTCATCTCGTAGCTTTCTGACCGCAGCCAACCTTTTCATCATCTCCTTAAGAAGGATGTCTCCTTTATATGGGATAAGGACTGTCAAGAGGATTTTGAAGCCCTTAAACGCTATCTGGTCTCTCCACCAGTCCTCATTCCACCTAAAGATGACCAACCCTTCTACCTTTATATCTCAGCCACTAATCATTCATTAGGTGCCATGATCGCACATCGAGATGAGCATCACTGTGAACAAGCAATCTATTATATCAGTTGAACACTAGTCAACTATGAAACTCGGTACACCCATATCGAGAAACTCTATTTGGCGTTAGTCTTTGCCACTACCAAGCTCTGCCATTATCTTCTTAACCACAAGACCTTTGTCATCACCCACACCGACCCTCTCAAGTATATGCACTCCAAGCCATATCAGAATCAACGTATGGCTTGGTGGCTCATGCTGCTTGCTGAGTTCGACCTCGAATTCATCCAGCAAAAATCTATCAAGGGGTAAACCATCGCTAACCAACTGGCAGATGCCCCTCTTCCTGACAATCAACCTCCACAGTGTGAGTTTCCTGATGAATCTATCACCCATGCTTTCCACTGATGACACCGTCTATCAGATGACCATGTTCTTCAACGGCTCCAAATGTCAACTCGGTGGGGGTACCGGGGTCATTCTCATCCCACTCGAAGGGGAGCCCATGCCTCTATCTTTTAAGCTCGACTTTGATTGTACCAATAATATGGCCAAGTATGAGGCCTTAATTTTAGGACTTCAGATTGCCCTCTCTCTCAGCATCAAGTCCATCAACATCTTCGGCGACTCGCAGCCATCGTCAATCAGGTCAACGGTTCATACCTCTATAAAAATGAAATTTTGCAAAGGTACCAAAACCGTACTGACATTCTCCTTGCATCTTTCAACCATTACCTCCTGCAGACTGTTCCTCAATCCACGAATAAGTTTGTTGACACCATGGCTTCTCTCGCTTCGCATATCCCATCGTCCTCATCTGCATCCAAACTTTTTGTCACGATGCATCGTGTGTCGTTGCCTTCCTATATCTCTCCTAACATTAATCATGTCAACACTATAGACTCTAGCCCACGAGATGATTGGTATAAGCAACTTGTGGACTTCTTATCTTTTTCTGTCATTCTTCCCAACCTCTCTAGCAATGTGCGATGAGCTTTTATTAAGTGTACCGCTCGCTATACCATGCTAGGGGGTCTTCTCTATAAGCGAGGCTTTGATAGCCTCCTTCTTCGCTATCTCACCTCCACTGAAGCATCTCAGGCCATTAAGCAAGTCCGCAATGGGATTTGTGGCATACTATTTCTATGCAAAATTGCTTTCTACATTCAAAGAAGAAATAAGAAACTGAAATAAATGGTTAAGGCTAGAAGTACCTGATAAAGTCGAGCGCACCGAAATCAGACGTTGGAAGATTCTCCTCTTTGGCTGTGGAGGAATGACCCCTGTGAAAAAGAGACTAAAACACGGAAAGATGTTGGTCAAAGATATGGTGGGTTGTCAGGCGAACGCCCGATCCTGGAAGTACGAAGACTCCCTAGAAGGATATCAACCCACTGATAAAAAGCGTAATATTGGATGAAAGTAGATAATAAAAGATGAAATGATAGAAATAAATGACATAAAAAAATTAAAATGTGTACCTGATAAGTGGCACTATTTTGCATAGTCGTCGGCGTCGGTCTCTGTGGTGCCGGCGTCGGTCTGGGAAGGTGCCGACGTCGGTTGAAGTACCGTCGTCGGTCGGGGCAGTGACCGGCATCGATCGGGGCAGGTTCTGGACAGAGTTTGGGCGAGTTGCAGAAGGTCTTGATAGGTTCGGGATAAGGTTTTAGACAGAGTCAGGACGGGGTTTTTGGTCGAGTCTGGGGGTTTGAAGCTTCGGGATGGCAGAAATAGCGCACGAAGAATAATCAAGAAGAAAATGAAAATAAACACAAAAAATACTTACCTGTCAGAAGCCGTGATGAAAGCCATAGTCGAAGTTGCCTGTGCAGTGCTGGAAAAATGAACGCTGGAGTTGGTGGATGCTGGAGTTGATGGATGCTGGAGTTCAGACGCTGGAGTTCGGAGATCAGAGAGCCTGTAGATGTCGGAAATGGGAGAGAGGAGATTGAATGAAGGCCCTGGGGACGGTTTCGAGAGATGGTTCGATAACCGTTTCGGAAAACCAATCGGGAACCGAATGGTAATTGATAACGAATAACGGGATGGTGATCGACGTCGGCAAGATTGCCGACATCGGCCGATAAGTGACCGACGTCGGCGACATCAGTCGGGTAAAGACCGTCGTCGGCAGATGCACAATGAGGACAGAGTCTAGCTTTTAGTTCTCTGCTCATTTTTACATGCTGCCAGGGTCAAGGTTGGTGGAACAAGTGATCGACAATGGTTAAATAGGCGAAGAAGAATAAGACGGGGAATGACCAGGGGAGTCAACACGATTTCGGTGTCTACATTTGCCCCTTTTTGTCTTGTTGGTTGTTCTGACGAACTGCAAGACAAAAATAGGAGTGAGTGCCCCAGGTGAGGGATAAGGTTGATTTCGTCTTGTTGGTTGTTCGAATGAACTGCAAGACAAAATAGGAAAAAGATAGGTTGCCCCGATTATGGATGAGGTATTCCCCCTCAAAGCAGGAGTCGAGGGAAGGGAACCGAGAATTGGGTGCTGATTTGACAAAGAGTGGATGAAAAAGGGGTGAGGGTGAACGCTGCAAAAGTCGTGATTGCACGCATACCACTGCACGAGATTGTCAGGTCAAAAGTGTCACAGGTCAAGGGTCGAGGAGTGCCAAAATTGAAATAACCGGGCCCCAGCATTTAGTCGTCTGCTGATCGAGTCACTCAATCTAAGCTGAAGCTCCAAATGGTCGTCGTGTTCCAGGTATCCCAGGCTCAGGAAGTGCTCCTAGAAACACGAAAAAGCCACAAGTAGGGCGGATCAACCGGTTTGCGATCCTATACTTGTGAGGGTCCAAAAAGGTCTGTGCATAATTCTGCTAACCAGTCATGAGGTAGCATACATGCAAAAACAACCAAGGCAACAGTGTCTTGGAAGTAGTCGAGGTCAGAGGAGATAGGCATGATCTCCAATGGTTGGTGGTCGAGGGGAGGAATGGACGAAAGGATATGGCCGAGCTAACCCCAGAAGACCCCATGTCAACTGAGTGCTGTCTACATAGCCCTGGTGATAGGGCCTCAGGCCAATGTAGTTCTCCCTAGAAGGGAGGGAGGGTCAAAGGGATAAAATGGGTCGTGGTCAAGGACAAGGTTATGGTTAAAATAAGGAAAGAAGGTTTGTCCATCAGAGAGACGAACAAACGAGAATGGTCGAGCTAACCTCAGAAGACCCCATGTCAACTGAGTGCTGCCTACATAGCCCTGGTGATAGGGCCTCAGACCAATGTAGTTCAAACAAAGGGTCCGAGTGGTAGACAGGTGGTTAAAATGGTTGATAGATTGGTCGATGATTGGATGTGGTCAAGTGTCGAAATGATGAGGGGAAGAGATGTTGCAGCCTTTTCTAAATGGTGTATTCTGCAACATTGGTTGAAGGGTTTTTCATCCCTAGCAATATTCCATATTCGTGATGGATGTATGCTAAAAATGAATGGAGGTTTATTTATGCTTCAGCAAGTATTGGTTTATGCTGAACATAAATTGTGGCGGGTTGATAGTTTCTATGTGTATTGGTGTCCATAGAAACTAGGATGAATAGGCTAGGTCATGTTGATGGTCTGAAAAGAGAGTTGAGTTGAGTCGATTGACAAGTGATGAAGGTGAATGTGACCAAAGTGTAGAAGAAGTGAAAAGCATATTGCTCTTTCATTGACAAGGACCAAAAGATAGCATAGATAGGGGTTATGAGAACCAAGAGCCCCATTCATGCGTGACGTCGTTGACCATGGATATGTTAGAGCGGTAATCGAATCACTTCGACATTAAAGTGAGCTCGAAGTCCCTTGAGCGGGTGATAGGAGGAGGAAGAAGGGTAACCCATTTTAAGAGCAAAGATAATGATGCCCCTTTTTATAGGAGACCCTGAGACAACTATAAGTCAAGTCCATGACTCATACAATTTTTTTTTTTTTGGCGTAGACTGATCAATGCGGGAAGCCTGCATAGAGATGTCGTTTGTTTGGTGGTCAGGTTGTGAAGCTGATCAATGCGAGAAGCTTCTAAAATAGTGCTATTTATTGCCAGATTTAGTCATAGCCATCCTTCAAGGGAGTGGTCTAGATTTTTGTTTAATAAAAGGGCTTTTGAATAGCTGTCCTTTGAGGGAGCAGTCTATTAATTACAGCAATGATAGTACAGCTGTCCTTCGAGGGAGCAGTCTGCTTTTTGATTTTGATATTGATATAGTGACCATGGATATTGTGACATCTTGATTTGTTTTGATAGAAATGTGAGTCATGGACAAGATTATAGAAGGTCAAGGGCTCCCTTTTATGAGGACAAAGCATCCATACATCATAAAAGGGATATAGGAATTGTTAAGAGGAATAGGGTTGAAGGGAGGTAGGATTAAGAGGACGGGGATTGCTCAAGGGACGAGCTCAAGTTAAGTGTCAAGTGGACGAGTACTCGACTAGCAATAGAACGGTCGTAGATGCAACTCATTAAGAGGCTCAGGTTCTGGGCGTCCATCAAGAGAAGACAGACGGTAAGTCCCTGATCCATACTTGTGCGTGATAATAAAATGTCCGAGCCAATTAGGAGCAAACTTGCCTCGTTTACTTCGCTCCATATTGGTCACGTGTTGATTCTCTTTGAGGACGAGGTCTCTGATGTTGAAATCTCGTTCTCGCAGATTTTTGTCATAGGTGCGTTTGATGCGATGTTGATAGACATGGAGATGATTAAGGGCAGCAAGACGGCGTTCGTCAAGTAACTCAAGTTGAGCTAAGCGATCTTGACGAAAGTCATCGTTGGAAAGGATATCATGTAGAGAAATGCGAAGAGACGTGATCTGTACTTCGAGAGGTAAGACAGCCTCAGTTCCGTACATGAGAGAAAAAGGAGTAGCACCCGTAGAGGTTCGGATGCTAGTGCGGTAGGCCCACAAAGCGAAGGGAATGTGAATGTGCCAATCCCTGCCTGTGTCACTGACCACTTTCATGAGAATTTTGGTGAGAATTTTGTTGGAAGCCTCGGCCTGCCCATTTGCTTGTGGGTAGTAAGGCGAAGAGAAACTGAGTTTGATACCGAAGGAGTCGCATAGCTTTTGGACAGTTTTGTTTTTAAAGGACTTGCCATTATCGGTGATGATTTTATGAGGGACACCGAAACAACAGATGATGTGGGTGTTGATGAAGTCGACGATCTTGTTGGCTTTTGTGGAGATGAGAGGAATGGCTTCCACCCACTTGGTGAAATATTCAGTGGCTGTGATGATGGATTGATGACGAAGAGACGAATGAGGATTAATCTCACCGATGAGATCTAAACCCCATTGAGAAAAAGGCCAGAAATCTTGAGCAATTTGTAAGGCATGACTGGGGAGATGAAGCAAGTTAGAGTGCTGCTGACACTTGATGCAACGCCGAACATAGTCGCTACAGTCTTGATGAAGGGTAGGCCAATAATAGCCCAGACGAAGGATGCGCTTGGCAATCGAATTCCCACTGAAATGTCTGCCACAAATCCCGTCGTGGACTTGTTGAATGGCTTGAGATGCTTCAGTGGAGGTGAGACAGCGAAGAAGGAGGCCGTCGAAGCCTCGCTTATAGAGAAGACCCCCTAGCATGGTATAGCGAGCAGTACGCTTGATAAAAGCTCATCGTGCATTACTAGAGAGGTTGGGAGGAATGACAGAGAAAGATAAGAAGTCTACAAGTTGCTTATACCAAGCATCTTGTGGACTAGGGTCTATAGTGTTGACATGATGAATGTGAGGAGAGATATATGAAGGCAACGACACACGACGCACCGTGACAAAAAGTCTGGATGCAGATGAGGAAGATGGGATATGTATAGCAAACTTATTCATGGATCGAGGAACAGTCTGCAGGAGGAAATGGTCGAAAGATGCAAGGAGAATGTCAGCACGGTTTTTGTACCTTTGTAAAATTTCATTTTTACAGAGGTATGAACCGTTGACCTGATTGACGACGAGCTGCGAGTCGCCGAAGATGTTGATGGACTTGATGCTGAGAGAGAGGGCGGTCTGAAGTCCCAGAATTAAGGCCTCGTATTCGGCCATATTATTGGTACAATCAAAGTTGAGTTTAAAAGACAGAGGTATGGGCTCTCCTTCGAATGGAATGAGAATAACCCCAGCACCCCCACCTAGTTGACATTTGGAACCGTCAAAGAACATAGTCATCTGATAGGTGGTGTCATCGGAGGAAAGCGCAGCGATAGATTCGTCAGGGAACTCACACTGCGAAGGTTGATTGTCAAGAAGAGGGGCATCTGCTAGTTGATCAGCGATGGTTTGCCCCTTGATAGATTTCTGCTAGATGAATTCGAGATCAAACTCAGCAAGCAGCATGAGCCACCGAGCCATACGTTGATTCTGATATGGCTTGGAGTGCATATACTTGAGAGGGTCGGTGTGGGTGATGACAAAGGTTTTGTGACTAAGAAGATAGTGGCGAAGCTTAGTAGCAGCAAAGACTAACGCCAAACAGAGTTTCTCGATATGGGTATACTGAGTTTCATAGTTGACCAGTGTTTGGCTGATGTAATAAATGGCTTGCTCACGGTGACGCTCGTCTCGGTGCGCGATCATGGCACCTAACGAATGGTGAGTGGCTGAGATATAAAGGTAGAAGGTTTGGTCATCTTTAGGTGGAATGAGGACTGGTGGAGAGACTAGATAGCGTTTTAAGGCTTCAAAAGCCTCTTGACAGTTCTTATCCCATGTAAAAATGACGTCTTTCTTAAGGAGATGATGAAAAGGTTGACAGCGGTCTGAAAGCTGCGAGATGAAGTGACGAATGGACTAGAGCTTGCCTTGCAAACTGCGAAGCTGCTTGAGATTAGTCGGGGGAGGCATTTCGAGGATAGCGCGGATCTTGGCGGGATCTATCTTGATGCCACAGAAGGAAACGATGAAGCCGAGAAGCTTGCCAGAGAGGACCCCAAAAACACATTTCTTGGGGTTAAGACGAACATGGTACTGAAGAAGATGAGAAAAGATGATTCTGAGAATGGTCAGATGGTCATGGCGAAGCTTGGACTTGCCGAGCAGGTCATCCACATAGTCCTCCATGATTTTGTGGAGGAGATCGTGGAAAATGTAGGTCATGGCGCGCTGATAAGTGGCGCCTACGTTTTTCAAGCCGAAAGGCATGACTGGATAGCAGAAAGTCCCCCGTGGGGTGATGAAAGTAGTCTTGTGCTGATCTTTCAGAGTGATCAGGATTTGATTGTATCCTGAAAACCCGTCCATAAGAGATAGCATCTCATGGCCGGCCGTAAGATCAACAAGCTGGTCGATGTTAGGAAGAGGAAAGTCGTCTTTGGGACAGGCTAGGTTGAGGTCGCGATAGTTCGTGTAGATCCGAATCCCCCCAGTTGCCTTGGTGACTGGGACGATGTTAGAGACCCACTGTGGATAGTCGATGGGCTGGATGAAGGAGACAGAAAGGAGGCGCTGAAGCTCCTCTTTAATAAAGAGGGCAACGCGAGGATGCATCTTTCGAAGCTTTTGCCTGATAGGCTTAGCCTCTGGTTTGGTGACAATGTTATGGGTAATGATGGTGGGGTCGATGCCAGGCATATCACTGTAAGTCCAGGCAAAGGCCTTGCTATGGTCGGAGAGGAAATGGGTATAGTCAAGCTGCTCCTAAGCGTCTAAAGATTAGCTAATCTTTAAGACATGAGGAACATCAGAAGAAGGAAGGTTGATGTTAATGGTTGATTCATTTAACATAACCTGGGTCTCAGAAGGGAGGGAGCGCTGGATGAAAGAATCGTCAGCGCCCATGTAAGAAAGAATGGCGTCATCGTCAACGCAATGAACAGTGTGGATGGTTGCCGACTCATCTTCGATCATGCTGGGAAGAATGAGAGGGAGAGATTTGGACACCCCATTGAGCTGATAAGTCAAGGGGTCCAGGCGGATGGTGTTTATGGAAGAAAAAAACTAGGAGGAATGGAAACCACTGATTCCATAGGTGAAGGTGGCGAAACAGGCGAGTGTGGAGGAAATTGGTCAAGGATTGGTTCAGGACAAAGGTCTAAAGGGTCTTGAGTGGGGTCGTGATATCCCAGACCATATCGTTTCTTGGCGTCATCATCATTGAGCGGTTGGATAGGCTGATGGGAGCCCTGCTCATAGCGTCCAAAACCAAAACCCTTCCATGCACACCTGTAAAGGTAAGTGTGTGCAAAGGCGGGGTTGCCAAGAAATAAAAAGTTTGATGTGAAAGGTTGAGGTGAAGAAAGAGGATTACCGTCAATAGGAGCTTGATTAAGCCCCCCATAGATGAGGTTGGTGCAAAGGTGAGGGGGACCATAAGGTATTATCATCCCTATTCGATGGTCGTAGCTGAGGTTGTGATGAAGGCGTCCATACTCTTATGGAGTTTGGAACATGTCTAAAGCCAACAAGCGATATTCTCCCAATGAAAGTCTTTGGAAGATGTCTTCCATGGGGTCTGTGGTTGTCGCTTGAAGGGGAGGTGTAAGGAAGACCGCCTGTTGCGAACTGGTTGAAGCTTCCGCAGATGGAGGTAGTGCCGGGGTTGACGGCTTGATAGGAATGAGGACATCGTTTGGATGGTAGGTGGTGTTGCATGTTTTGAAGGGCGAAGGGTCAGCAGGAATGGTGTGGACTTGTCCGTCATGCTCAAACTTCACACAACGGTGCAGGGTGGAGGGGACACAGGACATGGCACGGATCCAGGGTCGGCCCAGCAAGATGTTGTATTGGAACTCTCCTTTGATGATGTAGAAGAGCTCCGGGACTGTGCATGGACCTACGCGAATATGAAGGATGACTGTGCCAATGGTCGTGGCAGTAGTGTCATTGAAAGAGCGCAAGATCGTGTCAGTTTTGGAGACGCATTTCTTGGGAAGAGCCAACTGATCAAAGGCATAGGTGGAGATGATATTGATGCTAACGCCTCTGTCAATCATAACGCGTTTAATGCGTGTCCGATCGATATAGGTAGTGATGAAGAGGGTGGCATCCTAATCTTCCATGTTGGATGTGGGAATCTCAGAATCGCTGAATGTAATGGAGGTGATAGGGGCTAAGGAGTGGACAAGGGCAGCAAGTGGCTGGGGATCCTCGGGTTGGACCTCTGCTGCCTGTAGGGCTTAGATGAGGGCCTGACGATGTTGGGGCGAGGTTTGGATGAGATCGTAGAGGGACATCTTCACAGGCGTCTGGTGAAGCTGTTTCAACATGGAGTCATGGATTGGTCCAGAAGAAGAAGAAGAAGAGGAGGGTTGAGGCGCGCCAAGGATAGAAATCTTAGGCTTAGGCGGTTGAGGTGGATTGACAAAAGGGTAGGTCCAAGGAATGGCGGCTTTTTCTTTCACCTTGTCCTTCTGTGACCTAGTTGTGATGTGAATGGCATTGATTTCAAAGATGGGAGGTGAAGATGATGAAGGGGTTGTAACTGGTTGATGAGATGTGGATGGATTTGAAGAGGTAGAAGGTTTATGAGAAGGAGTCAGGGGGCGGTCGAAAGTGTCCTCAAAGAGAAGAGTGTCTTTCTCCAGATAACGGTGAATGACAGCCTTGAGGGCACAGCAAGTCTCGGTGTCATGTCCTGGTGTACGATGATATAAACAAATCTTCGTGTCGTCGAACCAGGAGGGTTTAGACCCGAGAGGTTGGAAAGGCTTGATGGGTGGAAGAGTTATGCTAGAATTTTGCAAAAGTCGTTGCAAGATTAAAGAGTATGAACCCACTAAAGGATCTGTGCTCATTGATGTATGCGATGTCGGTGACTTTTGCTTGGGCAAAGTTGGAGGGGGTTTTCGTACCACCTTCTGGGTTGATGGTGCGATGACAGGCTGAGACGGTACACTCTTCATGAGAGGTATCGCCCTTTTGGGAGAGGGTAGGCTAGTGGTCGGCAAAGGAAGCAAAGGAGGCAATCGATTTTGATTAGAGGTTGGAGTGGAAAGGATTCTGGTTAGGGTTGAAGGATGCGGGCCCAAAATGGAGGGCAATGGTGATGGAAGAGGAGGCGTTCGCCTCTGTGGTTTGGCAGTCTTTTGTGATTTAGGTTGAAGACTACTATTAGTTGAAGTTTGGTTTAAGTCCACCTTCACTTGTGGATGAGTGAGGTTGGAGACGGGGTGAACGCCAAGCGATTTGATAGGTTTAGGCAGAGTAGATGAGGGTTTTGGTTTTGATGAGGTTGATGGAGATGTAGATGGTCTAGAGGCAGAAATCTGATTTTTGTTGATAGTCTTAGGAGGTTCTGCTATGGGAGGATTAGCAGCATGAGATGAGAGGGCTCGGGCTTGTTGAAGGGCTGTGAGACGGTCCCACAATCCCTGATGTTCCACTTTCCTAGAAGGGAGAAGTTCAAGTCTCTCCACTAGTCGGGAAAATGGCTGAGAAGATGCAGGATGAAGTTTGGTCTCTTGAGAAGACGTCGACGGTTGTGGGACTGAAGGTGAGACGGGTGTAGTAGTCTCGGGCCCAAAGCATGGTGAAGTCGTAACAGGTTCATGTTTGGTTGGAGACGAAGGAGAGATAGGTTCTTCCCTGGGTGAAGAAGAAACTGGAGAATGAAGCTCCTCAAGCGGGTAAAGGGCAAGGATGATAGTGCCCTCCACCTGTGGTCGAGGAGTAGGAAAGGTTGGGTCCTCCATGGGCAGCAAGAAGGAAGATGGTGAAACTGGCGGTGCTGGTAAGGTCGAGGCGTCCTCTAAAATGAGAGAAGTTGAGGGAGAACTAGCCGGTGAAAGAGGTTCATCCATATGTGATGGACTGATGGATGAACTCACCTCTTGGGGTTGGTTAGAAATGAGGGGCGAGACCGTATTGACTGTTCGAATATTATGTTCATGGGTATTGTCAGTCAAGGTCTGGACGTTGTTTTGGGTTGGTGGATGATTAGGGAACGGTTGTTTGAAAATATCGATACCCTGATTAGGAGGGGCGTTAGGATTGTCGAGGATGAGGTCACCCTTTTCCAACATGTCTTGGACTATGTTTTTAAGGGTTTTACAGTTGTCCGTGTCATGACCTTTAACATGGTGGTAGTTACAGAAGTCATTTTCCCTATACCACGCAGGGATGGCGCGTGAGGGATCAAATTGTGGTGGAGGTCAGATCTGAGGGAGATTGATGGCCCCTTGTTTGATGAGTTTTTCCAGCACAGACGCGTATGATTCTCCAAGTGGAGTAAACTATTGCTGTATGTATCTCTGCTGAAATTGACGAGTGGCGCTCATAGATGTGGATGGTTCAGGTTGATTAGTTGAAGGTGAAGAGGAAGAAGATCTAACAACCACAACATTTGCTAAAGCTTTAGATTTAGGATTGGACGAGGAAGGCTTAGAAGAGGGGTCATTGGTTTTGGAGTTGGGATTCTTACTCCGCAACTTGACTTTATTCTCCTCAACGGCACGTAACTCAAGTTTACGAGCCATCGTGAAGGCTTCGTCAAAAGTGCGGAAGGTTTGAACCCTCAAGGTAGAAGAAATATGTTTAGCGCAGGCTTGAGAGAAAAGTTCAATAAGCTCAGGCTGGGGTAAGGAAAATGAAAGTTGATTGATAAGGCCCCTCCACCGAGCGACGAAATCAGCAATGGATTCATCCTCGAACTGGCGGATAGAATAGAGGTCTGTGATGGAGACCTTTTTGGTGATATTGATGGAGAAATGATCGAGGAAGAGTTGGGCCAGTTGAGTGAACATGAAGATGGAATGGCTGGGAAGAGAGATGTACCAGTCAAGTGCAGCACCCGAGAGAGACATGGGAAATGTGCGTAAGAGTAACGCATCGTCGTGGGCGATAAGGTAACAGGCGTGTCTGAATGCCCGTAAATGTTGTTGTGGGTCTTCCTTGCTCTGAAAACGAGAAAACTTAGGAAGTTCCCACTGGCTGGGATATGGTCTGATGGGGACAGAAGGATGGATGGGCTCGTTGCAGATTTGTTCATACGAGAGAGTATTGTGCGAGCCGGTAACGGAGGTCTCTAGGTTGGACATTTTATCCATCAGCATCTTGATAATATCTACTGACGGATTGGCGGGTGGAGCGCCTCCTAGATTGTAAGGCGCTTGAAAGAGGCTGGAAGAGGTATACGACATAGTCGGTTGTACCAATAAGGGCGCAACGTACGGATGACTAGTCGTAGGGATAGAAGAAGTGACTAAGGATGGTTGGATGGAAGATATGGCTAGGTTTGATGTGGTCATGGGAGGTTGACTAGAGGTAACATGGGCCAATGGATGGGTAGCCACCCTAGTGTTGATAGGAGTAAGGGTAGGCGGAATGGAGACGACCAAGTTTTGAAAAGGGGTAGAAAGTGGTTGAGTGGGTTGAGATTGATTGGGGGCCAAAACCCCGGTGAAAGTGGGCCCAACGATGGAAGGAGAAGCCACACTTGGATGGTTGGTAAAAGGTTGGTCATTGTTTGAGGTAACAGCTTGGGTATCTAAGGGTTGGACTACGGACGCCGTTGATACGGCCTCAGTTTCGAGGAGAGAAGTCGGCATTCCATAGATTGGATTTCCCGAGGAGTCTCGCGTTTGGCTATTCGCGAGATAGTATTGCAAGGCTGCGGTATTGAGGTCCAAGAATCATGCGAAATCTTGGTCCCCTTCTGGAATAATAGGCGTTTGGGTCGGAGATGGTCTGGTAGGAGTTCTTTCAGTTTTCGAGTTGAACTCCATTATAGGGTTGGTTGTAGGCGGGGTAGATGGAAGAGGATGATGCCTCGCGTGATCGACTAGAGCCTTGGCTTGGCTACGAGTCAGAACCATTCAAGGCAAGGAAGAACCTCCTCACAAGCTCAAACAAGCAGATAAGAACCAAAAAGATGAAGACACAAGCAAATCCTAAAACCCTAGAAATAAATTATTAGGATTATAGTGGCTTATGCCTTAGAATGTGTGTAGAGGAAGATTGGCTTTGTGAGTCGGGTCCTAGAAGAAGCAGTCTATGGAAGGTTTCGGGTTTTGTTATGGTGCTCAAGAAGTCTGTGTTAGGGTCTGGTACGTGGCCTAGTGCTAAGGATCAAGCTCCCCTCACTTCACGATTCCAGTGGTTAGCTGGTTTCGCTTAGCCAAGATATACCTCGCCTAGAGATTATACTCCGCCAGAGAACGGAGTGGGCTTCCCCCTTGGTGATGAAATCCAAGTAGGGTCACCGGGACGGGTAAGGTATCCGCTGGGGGATGAAATCCCAGTCGGGCCTTGTCTCAGGTAAGTTAAAATGTTTATTTTGTGCAGGTGGTTTGGTCGTGTAACATCAAGTGATCTAGATTAATTCAATATGCGGTTTAATTACTATGTGTGGTCTAAGAGATGCAGGCAAACAGAAATGAATGCAAAGTGTTTTAATGTCCAAGTCGAAATGTTTGTTCGTATGAAGACGAATGGAGAAAGAGTCGAAGAATATGAGTTTTAGCTAGTCTAGAAGTGCAAGAAAGAAATGTTCGTTTTAGTTCTGCTTATGATGTCGTTTAAGAAGAGACGAAAGGAGGCGAAAAGGAAGAAACCTAATGCGCCTAAATGAACGAAAGAAAGAGAGAACCCAAGGAGGACCTAGGGTCCCACCGGGCGTGCCAGAATGTTTCTATGCAAAATTGCTTTCTACATTCAAAGAAGAAATAAGAAACTGAAATAAATGGTTAAGGCTAGAAGTACCTGATAAAGTCGAGCGCACCGAAATCAGACATTGGAAGATTCTCCTCTTTGGCTGTGGAGGAATGACACCTGCGAAAAAGAGACTAAAACACGAAAAGATGTTAGTCAAAGATATGGTGGGTTGTCAGGCGAACGCCCGATCCCGAAAGTATGAAGACTCCCTAGAAGGATATCAACCCACTGATAAAAAGCATAATATTGGACGAAAGTAGATAATAAAAGATGAAATGATAGAAATAAATGACACAAAAAAATTAAAATGTGTACCTGATAAGCGGCACTGTTCTGCACAGTCGCCGGCGTCGGTCTCTGTGGTGCCGGCATCGGTCTGGGAAGGTGCCGACGTCGGTTGAAGTACCGTCGTCGGTCGGGGCAGTGACCGGCGTCGGTCGGGGCAGGTTCTGGACAGAGTCTGGGCGAGTTACAGAAGGTCTTGACAGGTTCGGGATAAGGTTTTAGACAGAGTCGGGACGGGGTTTTTGGTCGAGTCTGGGGGTTTGAAGCTTCGGGATGGCAGAAATAGCGCACGAAGAATAATGAAGAAGAAAATGAAAATAAACACAGAAAATACTTACCTGTCAGAAGCCGTGATGAAAGCCATAGTCGAAGTTGCCTGTGCAGTGCCAGAAAAATGAACGCTGGAGTTGGTGGATGCTGGAGTTGATGGATGCTGGAGTTCAGACGTTGGAGTTCGGAGATCGGAGAGCCTGTAGATGTCGGAAATGGGAGAGAGGAGATTGAATGAAGGCCCCAGGGACGGTTTTGAGAGACGGTTCGATAACCGTTTCGGAAAATCGATCGGGAACCGAATGGTAACTGATAACGGATAACGGGATGGTGACCGACGTCGGCAGGATTGCCGACGTCGGCCGATAAGTGACCGACGTCGGCGACATCAGCCGGGTAAAGACCGTCGTCGGTAGATGCACAATGAGGACAGAGTCTAGCTTTTAGTTCTCTGCTCATTGTTACATGCTGCCAGGGTCAAGGTTGGTGGAACAAGTGATCGACAAGGGTTAAATAGGCGAAGAAGAATAAGACGGGGAATGACCAGGGGAGTCGACACGATTTTGGTGTCTACACATACATTTCAGTGGGAATTCGGTTGCCAAGTGCATCCTTCGTTTGGGCTATTATTGGCCTACCCTTCATCAAGACTGTAGCGACTATGTTCGACATTGCATCAAGTGTCAACATCACTCTAACTTGCTTCATCTCCCCAGCCATGCCTTACAAATCGCTTAGGATTTTTGGCCCTTTTCTCAGTGGGGTTTAAATCTCATCGGTGAGATTAACCCCCACTCATCTCTTCATCATCAATCCATCATCATAGCCACTGAATATTTCACCAAGTGGGTGGAAGCCATTCCTCTCATCTCCACAAAAGCAGACAAGATCGTTGACTTCATCATCACCCACATCATCTGTCATTTCGATGTCCCTCATAAGATCATCACCGACAATGGCAAGTCCTTCAAAAACAAAACTATCTAAAAGCTATGCGACTCA
Organism: Torreya grandis; assembly: GCA_037957365.1. NCBI lineage: Eukaryota > Viridiplantae > Streptophyta > Pinopsida > Cupressales > Taxaceae > Torreya > Torreya grandis. The sequence continues at coordinate 5,873,638 of JARHVA010000146.1, forward strand.
TTTGGCATCAAGCTCAGTTTCTCTTCGCCTTACTACCCACAAGCAAATGGGCAGGCCGAGGCTTCCAATAAAATTCTCACTAAAATTCTCATGAAGGTGGTCAATGACACAGGAAGGGACTGGCACATTCACATTCCCTTCGCTTTGTGGGCCTACCGCACTAGCATCTGAACCTCTACGGGTGCTACCCCTTTCTCTCTCATGTACGGAACAGAGGTTGTCCTACCTCTCGAAGTACAGATCCCGTCTCTCCACATTTATCTACATGACATCCTTTCCAATGATGACTTTCATCAAGATCACTTAGCTCAACTTGAGTTACTTGATGAGCGCCGTCTTGCTACCCTTAATCATCTCCATGTCTATGAAAATCGCATCAAGCGAGCCTATGACAAAAATCAGTGAGAACGAGATTTCAATATCAGAGACCTCATCCTCAAAGAGAATCAGCATGTGACTAATATGGATCAAAGTAAATGAGGCAAGTTTGCCCCTAATTGGCTCAGACCTTTCATCATCACACACAAGTATGGATCAGGGACTTATCGTCTGTCCTCTCTTGATGGACGACCAGAACCTGATCCTCTTAATGCATTGCATCTACGACCGGTCTACTTCTAGTCGAGTACTCATTCACTTGACATTTAACTTGAGCTCATCCCTTGAGCAATCCCCATCCTCTTAGTCCTAATTCCTTTCATCCCTATTCCTCTTAACAATTCCTCTATAACCCTTTTATAAAGTACAGATGCTTTGTCCTAATAAAAGGGGGCCTTTGAACTTCCATAGTCTTGTCCATGACTCAAATTTCTGTCAAAAATAAATCAAGATGTCAAATATCCATGGTCACCATATCAATATCAAATTAAAAAGGCAGACTGCTCCCTCAAAGGACATATGTACTATCATTGTTGTAGCTATTAGACTGCTCCCTCAAAGGACAGCTATTCAAAAGCCCTTATATTAAGCAAAAATGTAGACCACTCCCTCGAAGGATGGCTATGACTAATCTGGCAATAAACAACACTATCTTAGAAGCTTCCTACATCGATCAGCTTCACAACTGACCACCAAACACAATGACATCTCTATACAAGCTTCCCGCATTGATCAGTTTGCGCCAAAAAAAAAAAAAAATGAGTCATGGCCTTGACTTATAGTTGTCTCAGGGTCTCCCATAAAAAGGGGCAAGGTTATCTCTGCTCTTAAAATGGGTTACCCTATTTCCTCCTATCCTAACACCTGCTCAAGGGACTTCGAGCTCACTTTAATGTCAAAGTGATTCGATTACCGTTCTAACACAGCATCTGGTCAATGACGTAATGCATGAATGGGGCTCTTAGTTCTAACAACCCCTATCTATGCTGCCATTCTGGTCCTTGTCAATGAAAGGGCGATTATGATTTTTACCTTTTTTCACACTTTTGTCATATTATATCATTTGTCACACTCAGCTCAAACCACTCACCTAACCTATTCACACTAGTTTCTATGGAAACCAATGTACATGGAAACTCTCGACTACTCAATTTATGTTCATCATAAACCATTACTTGCTGACACATAAATAGACTCACTTCATTTTTAGTATATGTCCATCACTTAATGTGGACAATTGCTAAGGGTGAACAACCTTTGCCTTCTTTTCATCATTTCAAGCATGTTCCCTCAAACATATGGACGTGCTAGACTATTCTCCTAACCAAGACCAACTCTCGACCTCTTTGTCTCCTAGCTTGAACTACATTGGTCTGAGGCCCCTTTCAATCAGGGCTATGTAGGCAGCACTCAGATGACACGACTGTCTTCTGGGGTTAGCTCGACCACCCTCGTTTGTTTGTCTACCTGATGGACAAACCCTATCCTCTTCTAACCTGTGACTTGACCTAGACCACAAGCAATCAACCACTTTGACTCTTCCTCCCTCTTTGGGAGAACTACATTGGCCTGAGGCCCTTAGGACAAGGGCTATGTAGGCAGCACCTAGTTGACATGGGGTCTTCTGGGGTTAGCTCGGCCATCCTCTTTGTCACTTTCTCTAGTCTCATTTGCTTGTCACCTGTCAATCACAACACAGTCAATCACCAACTCTCATAATCATTAGCATACTCTCATTTTCATCATAACATCATAAGTCATTAGTCATAAATATCATCCATCATAACTCATCAAACATTCACATTTCCTAATCTGCAAGTTAAATATTAAATATCACATCCATCATCATCTAATCTAAAGTCATCCTCATATAATCTATCATCAACAATTAATAAACATCATCATATAACCATTTCATAAACATATTCATCATCACATACACATCATAAACATACAACATAATATCCACATCCATCAAATCAAAATGCCAATAAATACATCCATACATTTTCTCATTACTCATGTCCATGGTCAAAACTCTCATCATATATATATCAAGAATAGTTTTTATACAATCAGACACAATATGTGTCTGTCTCTCTCTCTCTCTCTCATAATACATCTCTCGTCTTCGATTTGCAGGCCAGTATATACATAAAAAATAGATAATAACTCAAAATCATCTTAAAATTGGGCCTCATGGCTGTGGCTATGGCAGTGGAAGTGGCAGCCTAGACAATGTTGTATCGTCTCTGCTCTCAGATCTGCACTGTCTGTGGGTGCCCAAAGTCATCGCTCGCGACGCAGACCTCTACCGGCTCAACTCAGCTCTCATCTCTAAGAATCGCTGTATTTGAGGGTAGTCTAAGATGACACCCTCATAATATGCGATCTCCTCCACCACAGTCCTGTACCTAAAATACAGCACAGTCTACAGTGGCCCCATCAGACCTGTTTCCATGCCCTACCCTATCCCCTGCAACTGTGACAATGTTGACTGTATGGATGCCAACAATCTTGCCCCTTGTGAAAATGCCAGCTGCTACTAAGCTGGCTGCTATAGTGGGCCCTGCCCCCCAAAAACCTATCCTATCACTGCTTGTGTCTGGGTTGTGGCCAACTATCCCTGTAGCACTGTGACCTACCCTGTCAGTGTTGCCACCCAGCCTGTCATCTCTGTGACCTGACTTGTCGCCCCTGCCAATTTCCCCTACAAAACTGTGACCTAGCTCTATAAAATGGTCACTTGGGCCTGTGCCACGTCTCTCTCCTGCCGTGCAGTGTCCCTCTCCTTGCAGGCTGTATCTCACTCTCTGGTAACAACCTATAGATCTGGCTATACCCCTGCCTATACATCCACCTAAACTCCTGTGTATATCCCTACCCACCATGCCGTGTAGGCCTCTGTATAAACTAGGTCAGCCACCTTAGGTCCTGCCAACTCCTCAAAATCTGGGCCCTCTGTCTCCTCTGCCAGTGGGAGCGGCGCCTCAATATCATCCTACCTGTACTGTGGGAATGTGGGAGGTACATCCTATAACAGCCCATACTGGCCCTGCACTCACTCTGCTGGTATCCTCTCGAGCTCGCTGACTCATCTACCTCAAACCCATTTAAAGCTCTGAGCCTCGACCATCTGCTCTGCCTGGTCTTGGAATGCTGGATAGACTAGGTAGGGTCTCCAGACGATGTCCACTGGGATAAGGGCCTCCAGTACCCCTCTGTAATGGTCAATGTCTCTGACCACCCCATCTACTCACGTCTACGCCATGACCTCTTGACATCACCTGAATCTGACCCTAAAACCAACCTGGATAGCTACTAGAAGGCCGAGAGGATGCGTGACCACGATGTGCTCATAAGCCTAGCAGTGTAGTAGGTGGCTAATGCACAGACTATACCACCCCCACTGGCTGATCCCCCATAGCTCCCTGTAAAACTAGGCCAAAAATACAGGTGCCCAGGTGAACACCGTCTCCCACTCTAGCATCTCCGTCAAAACTCTAGTCATGGTGATCGAGAACCTGCCTCCCTCAGCATCCAGTAGTGCGTATACATCAATCTCATTTTTTGTCCAACATATTTAACCTGCTACTCCTACCCCGATCCTTGGAAATCCCTTGGCGTGGCTTTGACCCCTTGACTGGACCCTTTTTCTCACCTCTTTTGATCAGGCAGCCACCGACATTAGTTTTTGTGCCAGCGATGACACTCACCTAACCAACGTCAGTCATTTAGTGACCGATGTCAGCGGTTGAGTGACTAACGTCGGCCACTGGTTGGCCGATGCCGATGACAATCGCCGACATTAGGGACTGGTTCAGACCAAGGGCCGAACGGGGCGTGCCCTAAATTTAGGGCTTCCCCTTTGTGGCCTCCCCAACCCCCCATTTTCCTCTTAAAACCCTCCTAACCTCTCTTAGACCTATCACCCTCCCCCTAGCTACCCTCCCCGCTCTATTTTTGCCTCTAATAATAAAAATTCAAAAAACAAAACCAAATTCAAAACCAATCCAAATGAGTTCAATGCATCTCCTACCTCATCTCGTCATCGCCGCCATGGTGGCACGATGGGTGCCACTGGTGGTGGACCTCCCACGGGTCCTCTACTGTCCTCTGCCATCTCCTCTATGTCACTTTCTCTCAACACCCCTGTTGGCCCACAACAGCTTTTGCAACCTCCAATTCGACTTTAACTCACTCCCTTTCTCACCCAATCTCGCCCTGCCACCTCACACTGCTGTACGTCAACTTCAAGACTTATTCACCCAATCACTCTAGAGCTCCTTTTTTCACTTTAGCACAATCACAAATGACTTTTTGTGGGCCACCAATCCAGTTTTGTCAGATGTGGTAGGCCACCAATGTCGGCATCGGCATGCCCTAGGGAGACAATGTCGATCGATTTCTGCCACTGTTGGTCCATTTTGGCCATCGACGTTAATTTTCTAGCCGACGTCGGCAGCCCTCAAACCTCTTTTTTCATCCCATTGCCCCCCAATCATGCCCCCCATCAGTCAGTTTTCCTGACCAGTTGATCTTCGCCCCCTGGGGCACCCTTGTGTTCACTTTTGCCTTCGTCCATCGACCGCCTGACCTTGGAAATCGTGACTATCTCCTCTGACCCCTTTTGAGACAACTTTGCCTTGGTTGTTTTGATTGCCTTTGCTGCCTCACACCTAGTTGGCCAATTGTCACCCGACCCTCATGAGTATCGGATTACGAGCACGTTGATCTCTCATGCTTGTGCTTTTTTCATGTTTTTTAGGAGCACTTCCTACACCTGAGATACCTGGAACATGACGACCCATTAGAGCTACAGCTTGGACCAAATGACCCAATTAGCTAAAACTACATGTTGGGGCTTGATTATTTTTATTTTAGCACTCCTCGACCCATTGACCATGACAATTTGACCTGCCTACCGCGTGGTGTGGTATACGTGCAATCTTGCCCTTTGTCGCATTCACACTCGTTCTTGACCCTCTCTTCTCTCTGTTAAATCGACACTCGATCTCCAGTTCCCTTCCCTCGACTCCCGCTTTGAGGGGGGAACACCTCATCCCATACCTGGGGCAACCAACTCCTGTTTTTGTCTTGCAGTTGATCAAGAACAACCAACAAGATAAAAAGGGGCAAATGTAGACACCAAAATCGTGTCTACCCATTTGGTTGTCCTCCCCCTTGGTCCTCTTTGTCCATTCCTAACCCTTGTCCCCTCCATTATTAAATAAAACAATTAATTTAATTTAATTACCCCCTTTTGCCACCTCACCCCTTGTTTAAACCCTAATTACCTAAACACACCCCTAACACTTCCTCTCGCGCCCATAAACACTCCCTTCAACTATTTTTCTCCCTGACACTTTAACCCGACAGTTGGGAAAATGGATAAAAGGCTATTTTCAGCCTTTTTCCTACCTTCCAGCCACCGACATCGGTCACCTATCGACCGACGTCGGTGATATTGCCAGCATCGATTCCTTTTATAATTGTATTCCGCCTGTTATTGGGTCCTCTCTCTTAGCTAGCCCGACATCATCAATCATCAATCAATCTTTCAAACCAACAACCCGAATGTGAATCAGACCTCTTTGATATTCTCTCTCTGGCACCCACATCAAGCTATAATAGCAGCAAGGATTCTGCATCGGTCTTCTACACCAACAACAGGTACAAACATCAGTAGGCACTCCTTCAATAAGACATGGGTATGTATTTTCTCTGTGTTTTCATTATGTTCTCAGTTATTTGCTTTTGAATAATATCTCCCCCAGACCAGACTATCAACTAGACCACAGACCTGACCTTCCCTTCCCAGACCCTAGACCAGACTATCAACTAGACCACAGACCCAACCTGCTCTTCTCAGAGAGGCTGGAAGACCTCCTCTACCCTTTTGTCAATTTCATATTCTGTCCATTTAACTCCCCTGCATCTCTACATAAACTCTTAGACTACCCCCAACCAGACCCAGACCCCTTTCAGAGCACTCTGCATGACTCAAGACCTATCCACAAAGCACAGACTCATCCTGACTCTATCTAAGACTACTGCCCCGATCGACGACGGCCACAGAGACTATTGCCCCCACCGACGTCGGCAGACTAATCGACATCGGCATACATTAACAACCGACGCCGGTAAGACCACCGATGCCGAAGACTGTGATCAGACCACCAGCAGCATTCAGGTAAGCATTTGTTTCTATTTTTGTTTTAGTTTTTAATCATTTCAGTCTTTTTTCATTCTGCCATTTATTAGACATTATTTTTATCAATTAGTGGGTTGACATCCCTTAAGGATGTCTTTATACTTCTAGGATCAAGCTTTTGCTTGACAACCCACCATCTCCTCATCTAACGCCTTCTTTGTCTTAGTTTCTTTCTCTTGTAGGTGTCATCCTCCACAACCAAAGAGGAGTTCTCACAACGTCTAGATAACGGTGCACACGACTTCATCCAGTTACATACAAGCCTTAGACCATATCTCTCAGTTTCTTACTTATATCTTTTGAATGTAAAAAGTGAATATCGTATAGAAACATACATTAAGGGATAATGGGGATTAAATGAGGTTTAAGGCTCATAGGGATGTAGGAAAGGCTAGGGGGTGGGTTGGATAGGGTAGTAGTTGGAATAACTATGAATTTTTAATTTTCAAGTGGGATAATGGCTAGTTAATGTGGTAGGATTAAAAGTTAAGTGGGATGCTAGTAAGATAAAGAAATGATTAATTGGCATGGGGGTATATAAAGGTTTTTTGGATGAAGAAAATGTTTAATAGGAAATAGGATTTTAATTAATTGACTAGGATTGGGATTATAGTTTAAATTAGTGAGATTAGAATAGTAAGTAGAGTGAGAAAATTTATATGCATATATTTTACCCCTATTTGAAAGGACATTTTGAATGGGAAAAGTGGAAGGAGTAATGGTATTTTAAATAAGAGCCATTTTATGAATACATTAAGAAAAGATATTATTAGACATGATGCCCCCTTGAGGGGACATGTAGGGAGGAAGGAGTCAAATGTGATAGAGGTATAATCATTGAGAGGCAGATTGAATAAGTGAGCCTAGATAATCTAACTTCAGTTCTAATTCTTTCAAGTTGTTTAAGAAATCAACATCTATCAACTTAATTAAAAAACATAAACAAGAAAACTCATTCATTCAATGCATTCACAAGATCAAACATACAACACATAGTTCTTATGGGAAACCCTCATGGGGAATTAAACCCATTCTCAAGCTTCAAACACATGGACTACTTGTCTTATAAGAGATTACAAATAAGAGACTGATTAAGTCCTTCTGATCAAGATTTAGTGAAACAACAATTTCACAATAAGTACCCACCCCTAAGATGATCAAATCCTTCTGACGACTTTTTGGTCAAGTCCTGACTAAAAACCTTGGTCAAGTCATTCTGACCTAAGGCCTTTACTGAAACACCTATTTCACAAGGATCACCTACCACTAAGGAAGATCAATTCTTTCTAACATCCTATGAAAAGAATACCTACACCTTTAAACTGATGTCTTCAATCACCTGATAATGGACCTTTATTAACACAACCTCTTTAACATGACCAAATTGTCATAAAAATAGACCACACTCTGATCTGCCTCAATTTATTCACCAGTCTCACACTCAAACATCTAAAAAAACCTTTTGGATCAAGCTATATCTCTTCACTCATCCTCAATCAACAAACCTACAAGAGCACTCTTTTTCCAATAGAATTATGTCCTATAGGTCATACACATAGTCATTAACCTGCTATGCACATCCTCTGGGCACCCATCCTTTCATTCACTCCTCAAAGATTAAAAACCACCTCTTCACATAGGTCACACTTCTATATCACAAGCACTTAGAAATTAACACATTTGGTTTCACCATTTATAGAGATATCATGATTATCAAGATCAAAATCTATCCTACTAGCTAAAACACATGCCTTCACCCTTAAGGCATATAACATAGGTCACACTTAAGGACAACTCACTTTCAAATAGGCCCAAGTCATTATTTAGGTCTTATGAAGACCCATTCAACTCTTTCACACATCTTTGAGAAAACTAAGAACACATGAACACTTTACAAAATATGGAACCATGGAACATGATCTATAGGTCCTCCTTAAATGCCAACATCCATCATATCACCCTTATACTAAATCCAAATTATCTCAAATACCTCTTTAGTCACAAAGTCACCATGAATGAAAACACAATCGACTTCTAACCCTTTGTTTATATTGCATATGATTGGTTAAACCTTCATAATGCACACAAATCATCCTTATGGATTATATAAAATGATATGATCAATAATGCATCTTAAAACATTGAGATATCATCAAGCACAACTTAATTACACTTCTTAATTTACTTGCAAAGCATTTATGAAAACATAGTCAACTTTGAACCTTCATAACTTTGAATGTAAACACTTTCAAATCTTAAAATTTATATTTCTAGATGCACCTTGGAGTTATCTCCATCTTCTCTTTTTATAGCATGAACAAGTTATGATTGGATCAATGGTATTTTCCTTTATTAAATTTGAATTTTAAATTCAAATGATCATAGTTAAACCTCAAACACTTGTCCTCATCTCGTTGCTTCCTGACAGTTTGAAACCAACTCACTTTGTTGATCTCCTTTAAAATAGCTCAATATTTAACCCATAAAAATATGATTTCCATTCATCATTAAAAATAAGTAATTTTGACCTCATCTTGTGTAATATTAAAATATTGACCACATACGCACCATCGATCTTCGTGGATTAGCCTAGTCCTTATCATGTAGTGCTTACCATTAGATATTGCTCAGACCTCCTGAGATCATGACACTTGGAAGCCTCACATGCCTTTTGATAAATTTACTATTATTTCATGTGATTTTGATTCTTGTCACCTACATGAGAATTATTTAATTTTAACTTATTATTCACCACAAATCTTTGTCAATATGAACCTCCACTCATTATTGATCTACTATCAGACTAGCGAGCTTGTGACACTTATCACCTACATGTGTACCCTTTGACATGTTGACTTCATACACCATTAAATTAAGATCTATGATTTAATGCACACCATTAGATCTTTTGAACAATATAACTTAGACTTTTCATGGTTAAAATTTATGGTCTTTGACCCTTCACTCTTTATAATTGCATCTTTGAGGATTTATATCTTGAGTTGGACACTACTTCAGGATCCCAAATTTTTAGGGTAGCTTCTTGACATAATGAACAAAATATTCATGATATCCTTTGATCATTATTGAAATTGCATGTACCTAAAATAAACTCACCTAAAACATCTAAGAGGGACTCCCCCTAAGATCTCTAAGCCATTACACCTCTTGAGCATCTTTAGATCTTCACACACCATTAAGAACCTTCATACTTACCTTCAAATTTTCTCTTATAAGCCAATCCCATGATCACCAAAAAAAAAATCAAACCATAATAAAAAAATGAAATATGTTAAAAAAAAGCCAAGAAATTAATATGATAACAACCATGCCTTGGTCTTTTGGAGAAAAATACCAAAAATATCAAATATTCACACTAGGCCAATCTAAACTCCTTGTAACCCTACCTATAACTTGAATAGCCCACAACTTTCAATAGACACATCTTTAAGATCTCAAACTTTATATATATATAAATCTCCTATTCCCCTTCAAACACACCAATTTGCATCACCTAGCTCATCATTTGAACCATACTTCTTTCACAAACCTACTAGCCAATTAGGCCTCTATTTTGACAAAAAAATTGAATAACTTGAAAAACACAAACCTTTAAAATCTCTATAAATATTTATTTGAATACCCATTTGTCCCTTTCAACCTATTAATAATCCTCAAACCTCAATTCATAAGACAAACCACTTTTCTAGCATAGCCCAAAACTCTAGAGTCTCAAAATAAACAAGGTCAACAAACCTCCTTCTAGTGAATGCCTACCTCTGAAACTTCTCTCACACTTGGAGACAACCATCACATACCTCTAGACCAAGATTTGATAATTTAAACCTTTGGGAACCTTGACTTATTATAACCCATTTTAGTCCTACTTGCCCTTACGCTAGAATTGATAAAATTGAGAGCACTCAAAAATATCCAATTTGACTTCAACATACCTTCAGACCACAAAAATACCTAGAGTATGCTAAAATAATGTCAACAAACCTTTTTATACAAAAATATCATCTTGACAACTCACAAATCCTCCTTTACTACCTTGAAACCTATAATCTAACCTTGGAGACTGATCATACATAATAATCAACATGATAAAATGATAAAAACATACCATGACATCACTTTGACATCACACATCATATCTTCCATTTGGACAAACTTGATTCAACTAAAACACACTCATCTCTTGCCTTCTAGGATCTTCTAAAGAATATCACAACACTTGCTTCTCCATTGAAAGGAGTCTCTTAATAAGCATAGATAGATACCTCCTCTAAACCATAATTCTCTTTAAAAAAAGTGAATCTATGAGTATCCCACATCTCCTCAGTAACCACTATAATCCTTTTATAACTATAGGAATTCTTGATCTTGTTTACCTTAGTTTGATCTTTGATAACTTGTTCCTTTTCTATAGTACTTACTTTCTCAACATATGGAGCAATAATGAAATCTTGACATACCTTGATCTCTGAGGTAACATATTTGCATTGTAGAACATCACCTTCAAACCTCATCAACATAATAACCATGATTGAAGGCAATGCGACGTCTCTATCAATAATTGAAGCATACTATACATTTTACAAGAAACGTATCTTATCTTACCTTATTTGGATAATGCTTAGTATAATGTCCCTCATTTAGATAGTTTAAGCACTTAACATTGTTTCCACCTTTTTATTGATGACCCCCCATCATAGTTTCATGTAAAATCATTTCTAGCAGGTCTCTTGCATTATCTAGCCTTATGACCAAATTTATTACATGTGTAATAGTGACCATTAAATCTTGTATGTCTCATGGCATTAGGTTTTATGATTTGATTTATCTTCAACCTATTTGCACCATCATTTATTGATTAATTGGTGACTTTAAAGGTCTAAACCACCTTGCTTTCATTGACCTTCATGTCAACTAGAGAAGCAACTTTAGACTCTTCATTAAAACCCAATCTAGATTTGTCACTAGAAAACTTTTGACTATTTATGTGATCATCTAGATCATTAAAACTCTTATCAAACTTGACAAATGATTTCACCTTTCTTGAAGACTTCTCTAACTCATCTTTCAAAGACTCACTTTTAGAAACATACCTTCAACATTCATCTTCTTTAGATTTTAGGCTTGTAGAAAGGATTTCCAATTGGCAACTAAGATGTTTGACTACATATTCTTGCTCCTTTGTGTCTTCATGTATTCTTTCCTCATACACACTAAATTTCTCCTCATAGTCCTTGAGTTGAGACTTCATCTTCCTATTAATCTTCTTCTCAATACTAAGTTCTTCAAAAACATTTATCAATACAATCTCATAGCCCACCTCTTTTTCATCATCTGAACCACTCTAAGTAGACTCCTTTTGATGTGAGCAACTTCCTTCCTTCAACCATGAAGAGGGATTCATCTTCAACAAGACAAAAATCTTCATGATCACACTCTGAGTCACTATCTTCACTCTCATTTGATGAGCTAAAATCTTCTTTAGTGTAGAGACTCTTCTTGTCCTTGAAGTACTTCTTGTTGTCAGAACTTCTAAATCTCTTTTTACTTTTATCAGACTTGAATTATCTCTTGCCATTATCATGACCTTGACCATGATCTTCATCATCGATCTTATTATGATTATGAGGGCACCTGTTAGCAAAATGTCCAATCTCACCATAATTGAATCATTTGAAGGGTAGCTTACCCTTATACTTTCCTGATCTTATTTTCAATTTCCTTATAAATAAATAAATTAGTTCATCTTCATCAATATCAGATGTGTCATCCTCCTTGATTTTATTACCTTGGGATTTCTTCTTTGGCTTCATTTTTGATTTGAATGTTTCTTCCTTCTTTGGTGGTTTATCATCATCTAGTCTCATCTCATAGGCAGTAAGGATGCCATGAAATTGATCCATCTTAAACTGAGTAATAACATGAATTTATTCTAAAATAGATACTTTTGGATCAAAATTGAGGGATAAATACCTTATAACCTTTTACACTATAGTATCCTCTTCATGGTTCTCCAAGACCTCTGATGATGTTCACAATCTCATTAACTCTCTATAGAAAGGATGCCACATAATATTTTTACTTCATATGTATATTCTCAAAATGTCTTCAATGAGTATTTAAATTTTCCAACTTGACCTTTGAATCTCCTTCATAAATAGTCTTTAATTTATCCACATTTCTTTAGCATATGTGAAATGGATTACCTTGGTGCATTCAGTCTATGAAATACCACATGTTATAACATTTATTGCCTTAGAATTTTTCTCAAACAACTTCTTATCTACAACACTGGATGGAGGAATAGTAGGTTCAAAATAACCATCCACAATAGATTGCCATGTGTTAACCCTAGGGACATGATGTAGGTCCTCATCTTTGCACTCCAAAAATCATAATTGGATTTATTAAACATTGATGATTGATTAGTAGAGAAGCCTCCTTGCATTTGATGACTACCCATATTATACCTTAGATCACCTTCAAGTTGTCAAGAATTTACCAAAGGACCTGATCTAATACGAAATGATAGAGGTACAATCACTAAGGTGGGGGTGAATTAGTGAGACCAAATAATCTAACTTCAATTCCAATATTTTCAAGCTATTTAAGCAATTGACATATATCAACATGATTAAGAAACATAAACTAGAAATATCATTCATTCAATGCATTCACAAGATCAAACATACAACACATAGTTCCTATGAGAAACCTTCATGGTGAATAAAATCCACTCTCAAGCCTGTAACACATGGACTACTTATCCTATAAGAGATTACAAACAAGAGACTGATCAAGTCCTTTTGATCAAGATTTAGTGAAATATAAATTTCACAAGGAGCACCCACCCTTAAGATGATCAAATAAATCTAACCCTTGGTCAAGTCCTTCTGACTTGAGGCCTTTAGTGAAAAACCTATTTCAAAAGGAACACCTGCCCCTAAGGAAGATCAAGTCCTTCTGACCTCTTATGAAAAGAATACCTCCAATTTTGAACTGGTGTCTTTAATCACCTGATGCTGGACCTTTATTAACACAACCTCCTCAACATGACCAAATGGTCATACACACAAACCATAGTCTAATCTGCCTCAATCTATTCACCAAGCTCACACTTAAACATCTAGAACATCCTTTTAGATCAACCTAGATCTCTTCACTCATCCTCAATCACCAAACCTACAAGAACACTATTATGCCAATAGAATTATGTCTTATAGGTCATACATATAGTCATTACTCTACTCTGCACATCCTTTGGTCACCCACCCTTTCCTTCACTCTTCAAAGATTAAAAAACACCTTCTCACTTAGGTCACACTTCTATATCATAAGCCCCTAGAAACCAACACATTTGGTTTCACCATTTATAGAGCTATCATGATTATCCAGATCAAAATATTTCATATCAGCCACAACATATGCATTCACCCTTAAGGTATTTAACATAGTTCACACTTAAGCCCAAATCACTTTCAAATAGGCCTAAGCCACCATGTAGGTCTTATAAAGACCCATTTAGTTATTTCACACATTAGAACATCAAAACACTTCTAAACACATGGAACCATGCCACATGATTTATATGTCCTCCTTAATTTCCAAATCCATCATAACACCCTTATTCTAACTCCTAATTATCTCAAACACCTCTTTGGAAAGATAATCATCATGAATGAAAATACAGTCAACTTATAACACTTAATTCATACTACATATGATTGGTCAAACATTCATAATGCATGTATATCATCCTTTTGGAGTCTAAAACATGCTTTGATCAATAGTCCATCTTAAAACATTGATATATCAACAAGCACATCTTAATTACCCTTCTCAGGTTACTTGTAGAGCATCTAAAAAAACATAATCAACTTTGAACATTTATAACTTTGACTGTACACACTTTCAAATATTTAAATTCATATTACCAGCCGTTCCTTGGAATCCTCTCCATATTTTATTTTTACAACATGAAAAAATTCTACCTGGATCAAAAGTTATGTCCCAAAAAATAGACACTAGTATTTTCCTTTATTAAATTTGAATTTTAAATTCAAACAGTCATAGTTAAACCTCATACACTTGTCTTCATCTCATTGCTTCTTGACAGTTTAGAACCAACTCAATACATTAATATACTTAAAAAGAGATATATATTTAACCCATATAACTATGCTATCCATTCATTATATATCAATCACTTTGACATCATCTGATCAATCTTTAAATATTGACCACATACGCATCATCGATCTTAGCAGATCATCTTAGTCCTTATCGTGTAACACTCACCATTAGATCTCACTCAGACCTCCCAAGATCATGAATCTTGGCACCCTCTCATACCTTTCGATAAATTTACTATTATTTCATTTTATTATGCCACTTGGAAGCTACATGAGTATTGTTGAATTTTGACTTATTACCCACCGTAGATATTTATCAGTATGAACCTCTACTCACCATTGATCTACTGTCAGACTAATGAGTTTGTGACACTTGTCACCTGGTGTGCACCCTTTGACATGTTAACTTCATACGCAATGTTAGATTAAGATATATGATTTATTGTGCACCATTATATCTTTTAGACAAAATACTTTAGACTTTTTTGTGGTTGAACTTTATGATCTCTGACCCTTCACTGTCTGTAAATTCACCTTTAAGGATTTATATCTCGAGCTGGACAACACATTAGGATCCCAAATTTTTAGTGTAGCTTCTTGACATAATGAAAAACATATTCATGATATCCATTGACCATTATTTACCTTTCACACACCTCAAATAAATGCATAAACATACTGGTTCATCCATGTCTGCATGATATTTTTTGATGGCTTGGAAAACATTGTAAAATACCCGAGAAGCCAACTTTGCACCTATATATCTTTTTTTGAGATTAATTGCATGATCTAAAAATTGAACCATGTAATCAAATTACATAGTATAATCAATCCATATATCAAGATGCTCTTGGAACCTTCTTGTGTATGAGGTATAATGCCATAAATATTCCTACTCAGATTTCTACCATAAACCCAATTATGTCTAGATGAACAAAATGAAGAACTAGATGAATTCCACTCATGCACATAAACATTCCAATCATCATGGAACTATTATAAGATACATCACACATGATAAATACATCAAACTCATACCTAAACAATTATAATTAGTCAAACTCTTAAGATCAACCAAGCCTTCTTCAAGCATAGTAGGATAAGCACTTTGTACACTTTGTCATTGATACATAGACTATCAAAAAACTTCATCCACTTAACTAGACAAGTCCATGACATAACCCAGACATAATTTAAAATTATCCAATAGTCTCCCCCTTTTTCATTGAGGTTAACACTCTTCATGAAATAATATACAACTCACCTTCCTTCTCTCTCTTCAAGCTCTCTCATAATAGGAATCTTCTCCCCCTTTGACATAATGACAAAGGGAGCACCAATTGATCCCAAGGAAATAAAAATGATACCAATAGGAGTGGACCACCTTAAAAATATGATACAAACTCCACCTCACCTTGAGCCTACCTTTTCTTGTCTTGACAACATCCTGTTGCTACATGCCAACACTCTCTTCAACTGAACACAGTAACCAATAAATAAAGAACACACAAGAATACCAAAAACTAATTTAAATCACCAAAAAAATCTTAGAGGGACTCCTCCTAAGATATTTGATCCATTTCACTGATTGATCATCTTTAGATCTTCACACACCATTAAGAACCTTCATACTTGCCTTCAAATTTTTTCTCACAAGCCAATCCCATGATCACCAAAAAATGTTTCAAGCCATGATAAAAACATGAAAGATGTTAAAAAACCAAAAAACTCATATGAGAACAACCATACTTTGGTATTTTGGAGACAAACACCAAAAATATTAAATCTTCACACTAGGCCAGTCTAAACTCCTTATAGCTCTACCTAAAACTTATAGATCCCACAAATTTTAGTAGACACATCTTTAGGATATAAAACTTCATATATGGAGCACTCTCATATTCCCCTTCAAACACACCAATTTTCATCACCTAGATCATCATCTGTAATATACTTCCTTTACAAACCTATTAGCCAATTAGGCCTCTATTTTGACAAAAACTTGAATAAATTGAAAAACACAAACCTTAAAATATTTGTGAATACTAATTTTAATACCCATTTGACCCTTTCAACCTATTAATAAGACTCATACCCCAAATCATAAGGCAAACCACTTTTCTAGCATAGCCCAAAACTCTAGAGTTTCAAAATAAATAAGGCCAACAAACCTCCTTCTAATCAACGCCTACCTCTAAAAATTATTCCACACCTGGTTACAACTATAAAAAACTTCTAGACCAATATTTGAGCATTAAAACCTTTGGGAAACTTGAATTCTTAAAACCCATTTTAGGCCTGCTTGCCATTAAGCCAAAATTGAGAAAATCACGAGCACTCAAAAACCTCCAATTTGAATTCAACATACCTTCAAACCACAAAAATACATGGATCATGTTAGAATAAGGTCAACATACCTTTTTATTCCAAAATATCATCTTGATAACTCACAAATCCTCCTTTTCTACCTTGAAACCTTTTCTTTGACCCTGTAGACTGAGCATACTTAGCAATCAACATGACAAAATGACAAAAACATACCATGACATCACTCTGACATCACCACATCATATCTTCCATTTAGTATAGACACCCAAAATACACACACCTATGATTTTTAATGTCAAAAATCCCCCTTGGGACCAACCTACACCTATCAGGCCTAACCCAACCATCTGCACCCAGTTTCACCAAGCTGAGTGAACCTGACCTTCAAGATCCTTTTTTTATGGACCCTGACCATTGATGGTCAAGGTGACTGATGATGATTATCCTTGGGAACCCGTGAATGTTGATGGTTAGGATCCACCTCTTAACAAACAAAATGCAAACCACCCATGTTGCTTTTCTAAAAATAACTTGTCTAATTTCGGTTATGAGCTTTTGCATAGATGAATTATATTTAGATGGCCTAATTAAACCTTCACTTCCACCTCTTACTTGTGCCTATAAGAGAGATAGCTAGAAGGCTAAATCCATCTACAATAATTATCAAGAGCTCAGGCATTCAAGATTTTTCTTTTGTAGTTTAATCAAGTCAATCAACATCATCTATATTATCAAGTGTCATCATCCATCTTATTGAGAGATAACTTATCATCACCTCTAAACTAAGCTCTCAGGTACTATTACTCTAATATAATCAAGTTATATTCCACCAATAGGCTAAATTATTTAGCCACTCACCTAATTGACTTTTGGTAAGACAAGTACTTTTTTGTCAATAGTCACATGCTTTAAATATATTTTGTAATCAACCCAACCCTTGACCAACTATTATAATCCATCTATGGGATCCTATCATTCATCTATTTTTAAAACCTAGAATTCCATAGTCAACCACTAATTATTAGACCCCAACCATCGATGATCAGGCATAATCACCGATGGTCACCCTAACCGTCGATGGTCACCTATGACACAAAAAACTAGAAACTTATTTTCACCCACCTACACCCAATCAAATCCAATTTTTAATGTTTCTAACCACTCACAGACCTATTTAATATTTTATAAAGCATACCATAACCCCTTAGTACTAATATTAATTAGTTTATCACTAATTTGATCATTTATAGTCTATTTTCTTAACAAGCATTCATGTGTTCAATTTTAGTAATATTATTTAATTGATGGAAGTAACTTGTTTCCATTTTTATCAACTTGATTTTTTAAAATGTTTGGATTTATAACCCATAAGGATGCTCTCACTTCCAAGATCTAGCTATCACTAGGAAATCCACCTGACTATCTATCTAATAAACAAGTTTGCTTTAATGCTTTTTTATCTACAGGTCTTCCTCCCAAGCCAAAGAGGAGCTCTTCATAATCTTTTGATTCAATGCATGCACAACCAAATAAGTTTTTCAACCATACCCATATCAAGTTTCTTTTCTCTCTTCTTTAGAACTTAATTTAAAATTTACATGAAACATTTTGGCATGCCCGATGGAACCTAGAGTCTTTAATCACATTTTCTTTGCATTTGTAGGCTCTTTTCTCTATCTATGCTCATAATTGAAACTGAAATTTATTTTGGGTTTAAAATAAACTACATCCATCACTTGATTTTAACACTAGTTCACTTTGAATTGAAGTACAATAATCTTATTTTAGCTTCACTTTTATTGCACATACTATTTAGACCAATTCATCAATCAAACATCAAAATAATTTGAGGCAAGGCCCAATTCGGATTTCATCACCTAGTGGTCACCTTACCCATTCCTGATAATCCTACTTAGAGGTCATTACCAAGGAGAGAACCAACTTAGCTCTCTAGTTGAATATAAACTTTGGGTATCAATATATATTAGTTAAGCACCTGACACCCTTATTGCTATGGGACTGGTAAGTGAGGGGGTAGGCCCCAATACCAAGCCACATATTAATTCCAAGACAGATTCTTATGAGCACCTAAACAACCCAAAACCAACCATAGACTAGTTATATAGTACCTAATCTACAAGCCAACTTCTATCATACAAACTAAGACATAAGCAAAAAGCGAGATTAAAACTAACCTCTAAACTTAACATACTTCATAGTGTGTGTCTTGATTGCCTTGATCATTCTCTTGTCTTCTTCTTGTTTGAGTCATGAGTTTGTTCTTATTTTCTCTCCCCTTTTTCTTGTATGGTTCTCACTTGCCAACATTGAAGAGACCTAGTAGAGTAGAACCCATCACTTAAATGAACCTCTTCTACCTCCTCATATATGGAGTACATCTCCAAGGTAGAAGATTCACCTCATCCATGGGGAAGCCCTAATTTTCCTCAGGTATTTCCCCAAGGAGACATGAATTTTACCACTTTTTTAGACAATAATCCATTTGCCCTGCAGCACTATCTTAATACCTCCCCTGACCATATCCTAGTTTTAACTCCACCTTAGGATCCTCCTTATGGCATGCTATACCACCTTATGAAGGGTATCCCTGTTGCCATGATCACCACCTAGCCTTTGACCACCTAATAATCTTCATCTATTAACCCCTTTGATACCACAACTGAAAACCAACCTATCTAACCAATTACTGCCCTTACACCTTCCACCCCTACCAGTGACTCCTCTACCTTAGGGACAACCCAAAAATTAACCCATCATACTTCACTTGTTGATGGAGTACCCACCATTGACACTACCAACCTCCCCTCTATCAAACCTAACCCATCAGTTAATAAGCCTTTACAAAGCTTAGGGTTATCTTTCCCTTCTACTTTACCACCCATTAGCACAAAGTTCACTACCTCTCCTCTTATCACTGACCCAACTACCACCCATGCCCAATCTATAACAACTCCTTAGTTTTTACCCATTGCAACCAATATAGGATACATCCCTAACCCACAAGGATATGTACCCATTACCCAACCACTATCATCCACCTACCCTACCCAACCTCTACCATCCACATTCCAATATGTGGTAGCCTCTCAACCACCAAACAATTATCAATATGTTGCCCAACTTCAACCATAATATCATCCTTAAAATCCTTTTTGTGTGCCACCTCAAACCTACCTTGAAAATTTTCATGGACAAGATGGCTAACCTTGAGTCATCCATTCTAGGGGCTCTTAACATCCTATCCTATGATCATATTTGTAAGGAACCTATTCATCCTTCTGTCCCCATCATACCTTTCCCTCCTCAATGGGAGTTCCAAAAATTAAAAAAATTTAGAGCAAGGAAGAACCCCAACAACATCTTAGGTATTTCAGGCATGCATGTTACATCATTGCTTACGATGATGCTCTTATCCTTTGAAACTTCCTCATGTCTTTATCTAACCTAGATCTTGACTGGTATAGTGCCCTCACCAAGTCCATCTTTTCTTTCACCTAACTAGCACAAATCTTCTTAAATCACTTTTCCATTAACATTTCTAGGAAGGTCTCTATCACCGACCTCTATTCTATCAGGCAATTTGATGATGAGTCCATTGTTGATTTTATCACCCATTGGAGAAGCTTGATTAATCAAATTTCATTCTCCTTGCCTCAACTTGGAACTTATAGAGATTTTCACTCTAGCTTACACCAAACATATATCTTCTACACTATGTGTATAAAGCTTCAAAACTTTTGATGAAGCTTTTACCATGGCATATAAGCTAGAAAATAGGGCCATTAAAGTTACAAAAAAAGAACTCTACCTTCAAGACCAATGAATCCTCTTCCTCCAAACTAGACAACCAAGCCAATACTAGAACCAAGACCAGGGGAACCATGACCTTAAAACCACCCCTCCACCCAATATAAATCAACAAAATTATCCCATTACCTCTAACCAAAACATAAGGAACCCAAACCAAAACAACCAAAAATAATTCACTTCACTTGGAGAATCTTATACCTCAGTTCTGGAGAAACTAGTAAAAACTAACCTTATACAACTTCCACCCATCAAACCTCCCCAAAAGTTTGATTCTTCTCATCTAGCACCTACTTGGTACAATGACAATGACCTCTATGCTTTTTATTGGGTAATTGGAAATGACATCAGCCGATGTAATACTTTCAAGAATGTTGTTCAGAGTCTTATCAACAAAGGGAAGCTCATGTTAGATAATCACAATATCCCTCGAAATCAAGATCTTGACATCTTCAAGAAACATTTTCCTAACCATCCCCTTATCAAAGCTAAGGACACACAAGCTAAATATTCTCATGATGCCCATATGATCAATATGGTCCTTGATATGCCCATCATCTAACCTACCTACTTTTCCCCCACTTTGTCTACTAAGTTGGTAGAGTCACTTTCCATTCCTTCAGAGACCCAAATAAAGGAGTTTCCTTTTTCCTTAGATTCATTCATAAATTATTTGGAATCATCAAGCACTAATTTGGATATCGCACCCAAACAAACAACTATTCTTAACCCACCATCTCCCCTAACTACATACCAAGCCACAACTATGGACATCGTGCCCAGGGGAGCTAATTTTTCAAAAGCACCCCCCCACAGTAGCCACCTAGCCCCAAACCACCTCTCTTGCTTGAGGAAATGGATGAGGCTATTAAACCTCCTCCTCAACCCATAGGTGTATCCTTGACACCTTCTACCTAGAGGGCCAGATTTGTATATAGACCTTTTTAAAACTTGCTCAAAGGTTAGGTATCGCTAAAAAAATACACATGGATCAAACCACTTTCTAGTAAGAGTTAGGGATTCCCTACATTAACAAAACTTAACCTTATATCAAGTCTCTAACCAACTAATCCATCAATTCCCCACCACTTCTTAAACCAATCAAAACTTATACCAATCCTCCACCTTCTCAGTTAACCGACACAACCACCTCTCCAATGACCACACCACCAAACAAACCTTTCATAAATCTTGGTGCCTTCCCTTCTTAGAGTTTGGTCCACCCATCCTTGAAGGTATAATTAACCTCACCCAAGCCTATACCTAGGTCTCAACCCACACCAACCAAGGGGACAAAAACATTAAAGCACCACATGACTAAGACTCTACTTCCCTATACCTTTCCCTCTATCTTAAGGCCTCACCCTTCTACTTTGCTTAAAAGGCAACCCCCTTTTAACATATGTCACCCATTATTGTTGATTACACCAGCACACTTATTATTTGATGCATCATCCTTCTCAGTTACCAATAGTCAGACCATCAAACTTGACCACCCCAAATACCAATATACCTAGACCAAAGCCATCAACTAGAAATACCACCTTACCCAAACCATCTCTCACCAAACCTATTGCCACTAACATGCCCATCTTACCAACCCAAACCATGATCCATAAACCTTTATTAATTCTAGATTAATCCTATATGAACCTTATTCAAATATTATTGTAGACCTCATGCCTCACATTATCTCTTATCCAACCTTTCAATCCTCTTGGTTCGAAGCTAGCTTGGTACAATGACCATCAAATTTGATCCTATCATAAGACACCTAGGCATGACACAAAGAATATTAAAAATCTCCAAGCCATTATCCAAATAATATATGATGAGGATGATCTTTTATTAGACAAACCTCCATCCATTCCTCCACCAATACACCCAACAGCTAGTCATTAATATATTCCTAATCCCCCACTCTCACCTCTGAGTGACAAAGAATCTACCCAATCCCCCATCACACCTTGCCCCCTATTTATACCATTAATGTGGGCATATCATAAGAAAAAAATATAAAGGGAAAGATAAAGTGTCCATTCCATGGACATACCCACTAACTCACCCTAAAATAAACTAGATCCAAACATCCACATCTGTAGCTAGGCCCAATGTTACCATCTTAGGCACCTTAGAGGCTAACCCCTCTAAATCCATTAGGAGGGTCATTCTTAAGCAACTTAACTAAACCCTAGCTAAGATGAGCCTTTAAAAGCTCATTTCTACCTCATCTCAACATCATCAAGCCATGATTGAGGCTATGCAAGATATTAAAGTTGGACCAGGGGATTCCTGACCTATAGAGGCCTTTGTAGGTGCTCTCCAACTCTCCACCTTTGTTACCTTCAAGGACTCAGAGATACCCTAAATTCATCTTGAGGATCTAGATACCCCTATTTTTATTACATCATCTTTATATCCTTTAATAACACTATGACCACTACCTTGGGAAACATCATCCTTCACATTAGGCTAGGACCTCGCATGCTCCTCAAACTCTTTTATGTGGTTAAAGGTGAATTTAAATACAATGTTTTACTAGGGAGTCCTTGGATTGGGCCATGGGTTATGTACTTTCTACCCTCCATCATTGTGTAAATTTTAAACATGAAGGTCAAGTTGTTATAATACAAGCTAACCCTAACCCTTTTGTAACATGCAATATGACCTATCAACCTAATGACATTCTCCTACCTCCATCTAAAGCACTACAAACAACCACCACCAAGCCATCACCCATGGAAGTTGAAGCCATTGATTCATGTTTCACTAAGGCATCTACTACTTTATCTATCCATGTGGACCAAATACCCATCACTGATCCTTTGGAACCCACCTTTTAATTCCTTAACCTTTAAGAATACTTCCTCCTCACCCTTGATGCCTTCCAAACTCCCCAAGAATATGGAAGGCTTAACCACCAACTAGGTTGTATCCTAACATTAGATCTATTACCCCCTTGGGGCCTTCAAGTTATCAAACCCACTTTATTTATGGGGGAATTGACAAGCCCCTTAGTGATGTTACTATCCCCTCTTCACCTCAAGCATTCACCTCCACATTCTCTTACTTGGACAACCCAAACTTTACCAAATTATACCTCCATAGGTGTGCCTAGAAAGGATTTGGCTTAGGATGGTATGAGCATGGCCCACACACATTGATCTTGATTGAGACCCAAAAGCCTCATGAGAAGCACGGCCTTGGATTCATTCTACCCAATAAGAAGAAATCCAAACAAAATACCCCTACCATTATTGAAGAAGATACCCCTTCCTCACCAACACCACCTCTACCTATGGGTGAGGATGAGGACATCATCCCACCTAACATTTTTTTCATCAACATGATTACCCTCAACCCCCTAACTTATCAAAATGAAGGGGCACCTATATCCATCCCTTTAGTCCATCTTGAACTAGTAGAATAAGACTCTCTTACCATTTAGACTATCTAGTACTAGGATGATGATTCCATTCTCACCTACTTTGGTGCACCTGATTCCTCCATCCATAAATCCTTACCTTTGAAGACCTCAACCATGTTGAGTGAACCCACCACGAATATTGACATAGGAACTCTATACAACCCACATGTTGTGAAACTAGGCTAAACTCTCACCCTTGAGGAATTATAGGACTTATCTACCTTCCTCTAAGATCATAGTATTACATTTTCTTGGTCATATACTGACATTCTTGGTATTGACCCAGCCATTACCACCCATAACATTGTGACTAATTATAATGCCAAGCCTATCAGATAAAAAATCCAATGAATGCATCCTCACATAACTCTTCTTGTCAAAAAGAGCTCTAACACCTTTTTGTCAACTTCATTCAACCCTTTGATTATTCTCAATGGGTTTTAAACATCATGCCTATCATTAAAGCCATAGGGGGACTATGTATCTATGTGGACTTTCATGACCTCAACCTCACTTGCCCAAAGGATGACTTTCCTTTACCTAGCATTGACCAACTTGTTAATCTTATGGTAGGGTAGGTAGATCAAGCTATCTATTACATTGGCCACACACTTTTCAAGTACGAGACTCAGTACACATATATCGATAAACTATGTTTGGCTCTAGTCTTTATGGCTACCAAACTTCACCACTACCTTCTTAACCATAAAATTTTTGTCATAACCAATATTGACCCACTCAAGTACATGCGCTATAGGCCATAACAAAACTAGTGTATGGTCAATTGTCTAATGCTTTTAGCTAAGTTTGAACTTGAGTTCCTCTAGTAAAAATCAATCAATGGGAAATTTATTTCTAAATAATTGGCCAATGCACCCCTAATAGACACCCAACCTCCTCCTTTTGAATTTCTAGACAAGTCAATCGTAAGTCTTTCTCAAGTAGATTTTAACAATCATGTAACCATTTTTTTTATGGTTCTAAATGTCAAGAGGGTGGGGGAGCTATTATCATCCTTATTTCCCTTGTCGATGAACCACTTCATTTGTCTTTTAAACTTGACTTTGAATGTACCAATAATGTGGTTGAATATGAAGCCCTAGTAATAAGTCTCCAAACTGCCTTAGCCTTGGGAGTTAGAATAATCAATATCTTTAGTGACTCCCAACTTATGATCAACCAAGTCAACAAAATTTACCAGTGTAAGAATGAAATGATGCAATCGTATAGATAAATAATTACAAAACTCCTAGCATCATTTGAACACTACAATATTATAACCACCTTATGATCTATAAATAAGTTTGGTAAAACCATGGCTTTTATTACCTCATAGATCCCATCAATACCCTCAAACTGCAAACTTTTAGTCATTATCCATCACTTCATTGAACCTTCTTACACCAAATCAGACACTCCAACCATCTTTAGTGTGGAAAAAGTTATGCTTGACCTCTGGTATCAACAAACCTTCAACTAACTTCACCTTGGCATGATTCCCTGTAGCCTCTCTAGGAATGCCCATCAAGTATTTGTTTAAACCACCTCTCATTATACCGTTATGGGAGGAATCCTCTACAAACATAGTTTTGATGACCTCCTATTACATTGCCTCTATAGTCTTGAAGCCCTTCACACTATCAAAGAAATGCATGATGGTATCTATAAGTGTCACTTTAGTGGACTCATTGTGGCCAAACACATCCTCTACCTAGGCTATTACTAGCCTACCCTTAACCAAGGCTATTTTGATTATGTGAAAAAGTGTGTCAAGTGTCAATAACATGCTAATTTACATCATGAACCTAGCAATATCCTTCATGTTTCTATAGATTTTTGGCCCTTTTCACAATGGGGTCTCAACCTTATTGGTGAAATCAACCCCCACTCTTCATATTGAAATCATTCTATCATTATTGTGACTAAATATTTTATCAAATTTGTGGAGGCTATTCCTCTTGTCTTGACAAAAGCTAAAAAGATTGTTGAATTTATCACCCACCATATCATCTGTCATTTTGGTGTTCCCTATAAAATCATCACTAATAATGGAAAATCCTTCAAAAATAAATAAGTTGAGGGCCTTTGTGATGTATTTGGTATTAAAATTATCTTTTCATCACCTTATCACACATAAGCAAATGTATAAGTAGAAGCCTCTAACAAAACCCTTAAAAACATGCTTACCAAAATGGTCAATGCCTCAGGCAGGATTGGCACTTGCACATCCCTTTCACCTTATGGGCATATCATACTATCTCTGAACCCAGATAGGTGATACATATTTTTCTCTTGTGTTTGGAGCTTAGGCTATATTACTTCTTGAGATCCAAATACCTTCTTTTTGCATATCTTTATGTGACCTTACTTCAAAAAATGACTATCATCAGGAACGTTTAACTCAACTTGAGCTACTTGATGAGCATTGTTTGGTTGCCCTTTCACATCTCCATGTATATCAAGAACAAATAAATCATGCCTATAAAAAACACCCAAAAATTAGAGAATTTAGTATTGAAGATCTTATTCTCAAGGAAAATCCACATGTAACTAATATGGAGATAAGCAAAAGGGGAAAAGTTACTTTCAATTGGCTTGGACCCTACATCATAACCCATAAGTATGGATCATGAGCTTATCATTTATCCTCTATAAAAGGAAAACTAGAACTTTATCCTCTCAATGCTTTGCATCTGTGTCCCTTTTATTGTTAAATAGGGATAACAATCATCATTTGTCTAACTTAATCTCATCCCCTACAATCACATTCACTTCCCTCTTTGTATGGGTAACTGACTGAAACTAAATCATATGATTATCTATCACAATTATAGCCTAATATTTAACTATGGGTACCATGGATCTATCCATGGCATGATTATCATAGTAATTCCCATCTCTTTGAGATTGGTTCCTATGTTCATTATCACCTATACCCCTTTTTCACTGACTAGACCTT
Source organism: Torreya grandis (assembly GCA_037957365.1). Classification (NCBI taxonomy): domain Eukaryota; kingdom Viridiplantae; phylum Streptophyta; class Pinopsida; order Cupressales; family Taxaceae; genus Torreya; species Torreya grandis. The sequence goes on from JARHVA010000146.1 coordinate 5,900,922, forward strand.
CGTGTCAACCTATTTTTACTTTCATAAAGGTAATCCCTTAAGTATGTATAAGTAAGTATAAATCAATAAAAATCAATATCAATAGTCAAAAAAAAATCATGGGTCATCCTTGACATTCATATACTGCTCCCTTAAAGGACAACTGTTAAAACCTCATCTAAAATTGTAAAACATAAGGTGGATTACTCCCTTGAAGGATAGCTATCAAAAGCATTTGAACTGAGCACATAAAATTAGACCACTCTCTTGAAGGATGGATAAGTAAAGCATTTGTCAAAGATAGTAATTTATTAGAAGCTTCTCGTATCGATTAGCTTTGCCAACCCTAAAGCAAATTTAAAATAGGAAAAACCCCCAAGTAAAAATAAAATAATTTTTGAAAGCTACAATTGGCTCTCATAATAACAATAATCTTAGAAAGACAATTGAATCTCCTCAATAGACTTCCCACATTTATTAGTCTACACTTTAGCTATGAACATAGACTTGATTATACTACCTCTTTGAAAACCTATAGAAAAGGCATGGTATTCTCACTAATGGTTCCAGTTTCATCCATTCTCCCTCCACATATCATATGCACGGGACTATGAGCTTACTTGACACAATGTGATCAAGATATGAATTTATCAAACTAAGCATGCTAATGCAAAGAATCTAAAAAATTTATCTTCACTAAGCCAATCCAACTTTGGGTTTTATGTTGATCCTTACCAATGAAAAGGCATCGTGTTCCTTTTTCTTATCTTTTATTAATTTATGTGGATCTACCTCTCATGATTCTTATTGCTTTCCTACATATCTATTATGTTACCTAATTACTTCATGTATTTTCATCTTTAACCATATTCACCTTCTACCTCTATGATCATGAAAAATAAACATCACATCAAAAGCATGAACATATTGTGTCAATAGGCAACACCATCTATCTCTTTATGTGCCAAACACAATCTAAACATATCATAATAGACCATAAACATCAACCTATCCATTTACAATTATCACATCATATGAGCCTATAAACATATCATTACAATAATATAAGCATAAACCAAATCAAGGAGCAAGACATCATAACATATACCATTTACCATTCTATCTATATGAACATAAACAAAGACAATATGTTATCATATAACATACATTCATCAATAACACATCCTATCATATCCATGAACAAAATCACAACATCATAAGTATCTTTCTAGCATCACATGCCTAAGCAACTAACTAGAACACTAACATCATAAACCATAAGTTAGGAACCATAAGCCATAACCATAATCATAAGCATGAGCACCACATGAACCATAAGCATCCATCATATATAACATTGAAAACTATACATATATACATCGAATCATCAAAAAATAATACATGTAACATTGTATCAATTATCTCAAAAAAAATATACATCTCTCTACATCAACATGTAGGCCAGTATTAGAATAGCATACATCTATCAAAACATGTCTGAACATGGTCATAGTGTACCACTACCATAGGCCCCACCTGTACCTATACCTAGTCTTTTTCTACTACCACCAACCCTACCTATACCTACACTTGTACTTTGTGGGAGTCCCCTTAGGATCTATACCTGACCCACTGTAGTAGCCCATTGACCTGGACTAGCTATCGAGGGCCCACTAGCCAAACTAGCTCTATACTCTACATATCTCATGTCTTGGGGCAACTATTTTAGCACCATCACCTCACAGTATCTAAGTTTCTTGATAGTGGCTAGGTACCATGATCATGGAACTATCCTTGATGGCCCTCTTATCATTGTACCTACTCCAACCCTTTATCTCAGTAGGTCCCTCTCTTGCATAATTATACCTAAAGATGCCTATACTTGGTCTCTCTCACTTATAATGGTGGCATACTGACCCTAAAATATGGTGATTTGGCCTTATAGTGTGGCAACCTATCCCTAAAACACCTATATCTAAGCTTAAGCCACAACCAACACCGCCCCTACCTATCCATCCTAGCCAAATAGATTTACAATGATCGACCCTACCCCTCCATCATCTCCACCCACATTTACCATTGCATAGATCAGTTGGTACCAAACCATATAACCATATATTTACCCTACATCATCCATAGGCTCCCTAACAAGAATCTCCTCAAAATCACCATTCATAACTTTCAGGGTGGGTTGAGGCATTGGCAATTGAACCTCTAAGTCTTGCCTCTTATACTGGGGATGTGAAACCAGTATACCCTTTATCAATCCAAACTAACACTATACCCAATTGAATAGAATCAACTCAACCTTTCCCTCTTAATGGCCCACTATACACTTATAACTATGCATAGAAAGGGTCTACCTCCTATAGCCTATCCAAATCAAGAACTATAGGTATGGTCTCCAAGTAATATCCCTAACAACTAATACACCTAGGGCACCCCTAAACCAATCAACATCATGTGCTCCACCTCCTACCCCTGATGTAGCATAGTCATCTCTCCATCTCATAAAACCAATAGGGAACTCTAACTATGTGTACCCTACCCATAACAATCCCATTAGCCTCAAAACTTGGATGTGCTCATAAGCCTAGTAATGAAGAGTTAGGCCCATGTTGATACCATATCTTTGGTGGTGTCTAAATCCCCACAACTCCCTATAAATCTAAACCAGTAAAACTGGGACCCAACTAAACACTATCCTCTCAAGTAATAAATCCACCAATACAGCTAATAATACATAAAGAAACCTCTTTCTACTTGAATATGAGAGCCTAAAGCATGTAACTACAATCATTAACATCATCATCAATCTCCTCTCCTCTAGAGCTCTCTCATATAACCCTATATAGATGAACCCTCTAGAATATCACTAAACCTAGTCACTATCATCTCCATATAGATACTCAACATACTCATCCTACTCCTCCTGCTCTATCTAATATATTTACTCACCACATAGTGGGATTCAAGTGATTCTATGTACATCCTCTGGGAGAATAGTCATCTCCCTAGTTAGTAATAAGAAGGTATTAATATCAAGATCTCATCTCTCGATGAGTGCTAATATTATCGATGCATCTCTATGCACATGATATTAGTGCCTCATCACTCCTAGCCCTACCTCCTCAATGTGTGCTTAATCATCTATGATCATCTCCTCAAGAAGTATAGGGAATATACATGGCACATGGTCATCCATCTAGATCTACTCCCAAGCTTGTACCAAACTAAATGTTATACTTAGTTATTATTAATAGGCCTATCTACTTTACATTTTTTATACTTGACCTATTCCCCTATCATGTTAAGGTGTGGAGCCAAAAGCTTCACCAAATGAGCAAGTTGCAGGTTGCAAGAATTACACAGTCACTGGTATCGGTCAAGAGTGACCGACATCAGTCAGGAGTCAACTAGGAGATACCAGTGTCGGTCATGGATCGACTGACGTCGGTCACAGGTAGGGAACGATGTCAGTCACCTGTGCGTCCAAAATGCTATTTCTGTGGACAGAACAAAATGTTTGCATGATAAGATTAAGTGTTAGTCTTAAGTCCGCATCTCTATCTTTAGTAAGACTGTTTTGAGCCCTTGATTAGGAGGTGCATCTAATGGTTGTGATTGTATGCTCATATTTCCTAATATTATATATAGGATTAGATCTTCATAGCTTAATCAGACAGTACTGTATAATACATGTATATGTGAATCAATCCAGGTTGTTGGAGTTGATTGTAATTGAGAGAGAGAGAGCTCTTGAAGGAAAGAGATTTGGAAAGAGATCTGTACATCTGAGAGGTGTGTGGAAGAAAAGAAGTTTCTTCAATTGTATTCCTTCTGTAAAGAGTTTAATACAAGTTTTCAGGGTGGTTTCTTGTATCTCTTATTCTTTGCTATTTTTGATTCTAGTTACTTATCATTCTAGTTTAATTCCGTATTTAATTGCTTTCATATAGTAATCAACTTTGTTGGTTGATCCCCAACAAGTGGTATCAGAGCTCAGGTTGACTAACAGGTGTTTCAAATCTGGTTAGTGTGTATTGATTACAGGTTACACACAGGGATTTCTGTTTGAGTGGGAGAAGCAATGGCAGAAGAAAGTAAAATAAGAATGGAAAAGTTTAATGGCAAGAATTACCAATTATGGAAAATGCAGATAGAGGATTATCTATATCAGAAAGATCTATACTTACCGTTAGGTAGAGTTTCAAGGAAGCCCACAGACATGGAAGATGAAGAATGGGGAGTTCTTGATAGAAAGGCTCTTGGATCTATAAGATTGAGTCTAACATCTACTGTGATATCTAATTTATCACAGGCAAAGTCAACGGTAGAGTTAATGACTACTTTAGCAAATTTATATGAAAAACCCTCAACTTCAAATAAGGTATATCTTATGAAGCAGTTATTTAATTTGCAAATGCAGGAAGGTGGATCTGTATCTAATCATCTAAATGATTTCCATGGAATTGTAAATCAATTAAATTCAATCAAAATAGTGTTTGATGATGAAATTAAAGCTCTATTAATATTATATTCTTTGCCTGAAAGCTGGCATAGCTTGGTAATGGTAGTTAGTAATACTGCATCTGCTTCAAATATTTTAAAAGTAGATGATGTTGTTAGTGTAATCTTGAATGAAGAAATTCATAGGAAAAGCATAGAGGAAACATCAGGGAATGCTTTAAGTTTTGAGAGCAGGGGAAGGTAAAAAGAGAAGAGCAAGAAAGGGAGATCAAGGTCTAAGTCAAAGATGAGAGGTAGATCCAAATCCAGAAATGGCAGGAGGATAGCCTGCTAGAATTGTAGAAAGATAGGGCACATAAGCAAAGATTGCTGGTCAAAACCTAAAGAGGACAATTAGCATGAAGGTAAAGAAGAAGCAAAAGTTGCAGGTATTGCACAAGATGCTCTTATATTCTCTTTGCATAATAATATAGAATCTTGGGTTTTAGATTCTGGTGCCTCTTTTCATGCTACCCCTAATAGAGAATATTTAGTGACTATGTCCATAGAGATTTTGGAATAGTTTATTTAGGGGATGATGAGCCTTGTAAAATTGTTGGTAAAGGAAAATTGTAGCTGAAAATGCAGAATGGCAACACATGGGTGTTGAGAGATGTCATTCATGTTCCCAGCCTGAAGAGGAATCTGATTTCTACAGGAAAGTTGGGTGATGAGGGTTGTATAGTAACTCTCACAGCTGAATCTTGGAAGGTTACCAAGGGTGCACTTGTATTGGCCAGAGGTAAGAGAGCAGGTACTCTCTATTTATGTAATTGTATTACTGATAACTCTCCTTCTGTATTATCTACTTCAGATGTGGATGCAAAGTTGTGGCACTCTAGGCTCAGCCACATGAGTGAGAAGGGAATGACTATTCTTAAGTCAAAAGGTAAGATTTCAGATTTGAAAAGCATAGATCTAGATTTTTGTGAGCACTGTATTTTTGGGAAACAGAAGAGAGTAAGTTTTCTCAAGACTGGGTCAACAAAGAAGAAACACAAATTGGAGCTTATTCACACAGACATGTGGGGATCGGCTCAGGTTGCTTCTATTGGAGGATCATAGTACTATGTCTCTTTCATAGATGATGCTACAAGAAAGGTATGGGTATATTGTATAAAGAAGAAATCTAATGTTTTTGACACTTTTAAGATTTGGAAAGCTATGGTTGAGAATGAAATAGGTAGGACATTGACGTGCCTGAGATCTGACAATGGTGGTGAGTTCTACAGCCACAAGTTCAACTGGTATTGTTATATGCATGGAATACATAGGCAAAGGATGGCTCCAAGGACACCTCAGCAAAATGGAGTTGCTAAAAGGATGAACAAAATAGTAATGGAGTGTGTAAGGTGTATGAGATTGCATGCTGGTTTGCCCTTAGAGTTTTGGGCAGAAGTTGTGGATACTGCAGTGTACCTGATTAATAGAGGACCCTCTATAGCTCTAGATGGTGGAATTCTAGAAGAGGCATGGATAGGTAAAAAGGTAGATCTCTCATTTCTCAAAGTTTTTGGTTATGAAGCTTTTGTGCATGTTGATAAGGAAAATAGAAAGAAGCTGGATGCTAAGTCTATGAGGTGCACATTTATTGGTTATGGCTCTCAAGATTTCAGATTTAGGTTTTGGTATCTAGGAACTAACAAAATAATTAGGAGCTGTGATGTTGTTTTCAATGAAAAAGTGATGTATAGTGATCAGCTCAAGAAGCTAAATCAATCTAGGCAGAGCAATGGAGAATTAGACGAGGTGACGGTCCAAAATGAGCTCGCGAGAAAGAATAATCACAGACAGGAAAACACAGAGACTGATGTCAGTCATTCAGGAATTGACATCAGCAATATAGGAACCGATGTTGGTCATATAGTGATCGACGTCAGCTAGGAAGGAACTGAGGTTGGTCATGTGGAACTGACATCGGCCAGTAACAGGCCTAGAGGTGACTGAGGTCGATCACTGTCAGAGAATTTGGGTGGACAGTGTGTTGTGAATGAGGCTCAGATGCCCATCAGGAGGTCAGAAAGGGTAAGTAAACCTCCAATTTCATATTCCCCTTCATTATTCTATTTATTGCTTACTGATAATGGAGAACCAAAGAGTTTTGATGAAGCAATACAGGTGGAATCCAAGAATCAGTGGGAGCTAGGCATGAATGAGGAGATTGATTCCTTGAAAGAGAACCAAACATGGGATTTGGTTGAGTTACTAACAGGAAAGAAGACATTGAAGAACAAATGGATCTATAGGTTGAAGGAAGGAGAGAATGGACAGATGAGATATAAGGCCAGGTTGGTCGTGAAAGGATTTGCATAGAAACCAGGTATTGATTTTGGTGAGATTTTTTCTCCTGTAGTTAAAATGACTTATACGGACTGTATTGTCTTTAGTTGCTATTAAGGATTTGCATCTTGAGTAGCTTGATGTTAAGACAACGTTTCTTCATGGATATTTGGATGAATAAATATATATGGATCAGCTAGAAGGATTTGAGGTCAAAGGTAAGGAGAAGTTAGTGTGCAGATTGAAGAAAAGCTTGTATGGCCTCAAGCAAGCTCCTAGACAATGGTATCTGAGATTTGACAGGTTTATGACTGAGCATGGCTACAGTAGATGTCAATTTGACCATTGTGTGTATTTTAAGAGATTGGATAATGGTAGATATATTATTATGTTGTTGTATGTAGATGATATGCTAGTTGCAGGATCACACATGCAAGATATCTCTAAGCTTAAGGTGAAATTAGATCACACATTTGCCATGAAGAATTTGGGAGCAACAAAAAAAATCCTTGGCATGAGTATTAAGAGAGATAGGAAAAATCACAGGTTGATTTTGTCTCAAGAAGATTATGTGAACAAGGTGTTGAAACGGTTCAATATGCAGGATGCAAAACCAGTAAGCACACCTTTGGCTGGACATTTAAAATTGAGTAAAGAACAATGTCCTAATTCACATAATGAGGTAGAGTACATGAGTAGAGTTCCATATGCTTCTACAGTTGGGAGTTTAATGTATGTAATGGTATGTACTAGACCATATATTGCCCAAGTAGTGGGAGTTGTTAGTAAGTATACGGCCAATGCAGGGAAGGAGCACTGGAAAGCAGTTTAGTGGATCCTTATATATCTGAGAGGGACTAGTAGTAGGCATTTGTGCTATGGTGGGTCAAACACTTATCTACATGGTTATGTAGATTCAGATATGGCAGGTGATTTGGATTGCAGAAGGAGCACCACAAGATATGTTTTCACTATTGGTGGAATGGCGGTTAGCTGGATATCAAAGTTGTAGAAGGTTGTTGCCTTGTCAACTATAGAAGCAAAATATATTGCAGTCACAGAGGCTAGCAAAGAAATGATATGGATGACACGGTTCATGGAAGAGCTAGGAAAGGAGCAAGCGAGTTGTAGACTATACAATGATAGTCAGAGTGCAATTCATTTAGCTAAGAATTTAGCCTTTCATTCAAGAACCAAACATATATAGCTAAGGTACAACTTTATTAGACAGGTATTGGAGGATGGTGAGTTGAAGCTGGAGAAGATCCATACAGATAAGAACCCTGCTGATATGTTAACCAAGCCAGTAACAAAAGAGAAGTTGAATCTTCATTCAAATTTTGTAGGTCTTCATGATTGAGTTTGAAGATGGAGAAGCTAGAAGATGTTGTTGTACATGTATTGGTGCAGCTGTTTATCTCCAAGTGAGAGATTGTTAAGGTGTGGAGCTAAAAGCTTCACCAAATGAGCAAGTTGCAGGTTGCAAGAATTACACAGTCACCGACATTGGTCAAGAGCGACTGACGTCGGTCAGGAGTTGACTAAGAGATATCAGCGTCGGTCATGGATCGGCCTATGTTGGTCACAGGCAGACAGGTAGGGACCGATGTCGGTCACCTATGCATCTAGAATGCTATTTTCGTGGACAGAACAAAATGTTTGCATGATAGGATTAAGTGTTAGTCTTAAGTTCGCATCTCTATCTTTAGTAAGACTATTTTGAGCCCTTGATTAGGAGGTGCATCTAATGGTTGTGATTGTATGCTCATGTTTCCTAATATTATATATAGGATTAGATCTTCATAGCTTAATCAGACAGTACTGTATAATACATGTATATGTGAATCAATCCAGGTTGTTGGAGTTGATTGTAATTGAGAGAGAGAGAGCTCTTGAAGGAAAGAGATCTATACATCTAAGAGAGGTGTGAAAGAAAAGAAGTTTCTTCAATTGTATTCCTTCTGTAAAGAGTTTAATACAAGTTTTTAGGGCGGTTTCTTGTATCTCTTATTCTTTTCTATTTTTGATTCTAATTACTTATCATTCTAGTTTAATTCCATATTTAATTACTTTCATATAGTAATCAACTTTTTTGGTTGATCCCCAACATATCACTCATACCCACCTATCTCACCTTAGCTACATTACTCCCCCAACAATTTAGATTAGCTTATCAATCTATAACCTTTACCTAACCATTAACCAAAACCCTAACCTTACCCTTAATATAACCTCAACCTACTTGACCTAACCCTTACCCTTAACACACTTTGAAAAACACCTTACCCTAATAACCTAATCAAACCCCCACCCATTACCCTTAATCCATTTCCTAACCACACCCTAAGTAGCTTACCAAAACCTAACCATAAAAAACCTATCCTAAATGCTTAGCCAAAATCCCTACCCTATCCTACCCAACCATCGATGGTCATGTTGACCACCAAAGGTTGTAGACCCTTACTTCTTAAGGTGTCAACCATCGATGATCACCTATGGGCATCCATGGCCTGAATGCCCAAACCTTCCATAGGCACAATCAATTAACAAACCTTCAAAAACCTAGCCTAAACACCCTAAACACCTAGCATATTACCTAATTCACCCACCCACCCTATCAATCTACCATTTTTCCCACCAATTTACCCAAAAACCTTAAAAACCTTACCTAGGGCATACATGCAAAATTACACATTTCTAGACCTACCCACCCAAGTAAATTCAATAATGCAATAATAAGCCTACTCTAGTAATTTTAATATACCCTTTACCTCATTATATAACCTCCTCTATGGTTTGGGCCTATGAGTAGGTGCCTAGCCATGTCCTCATGCTCCCTACATCATAGATGCATGCAATCACCCACACACCTCTGGCTAATGAGGATTACCCACCTCAACAAAAACCTTCCTTGAAAAACACTAAAATCACCCACACCAAAGTCAACATAGCAAAATAGTAACTATATTAAAAATGAGTCTTGTTTTTACTTTTTACCTATCTATGCTATTAGGGTTTTCCCTGACCATCAATGGTCAGGGTGATCGTCGATGGTCACCTTCTGGGGACCTTGATTGTCGATGGCTAGGAAACCCTGAAAAATCCCCATTTTACTTTTTACTTGAATCTTACCAATTCCTAGCACACCAAACCAAGGTTTTGAACACTTTTGGAGATGTCTTTCTCCCACCAACCTGACCACCTTGTCACCTTACCATCAGTCTCTTTTGGCCCATCTGGTATGTAATTTTGTGACACTTATTACCTAGTCCTTTAACTGCATTGATAACATTGCCATGTTGACCCCTTTATTATTTTGTGCCACCTTGTGCATACTGACCTGCTTGTGTCTCACCGAGAGCACTTCCTACCTCGAATACTTATCACACTTGACCCATTTGTGTTTTCCCCTAGGAGCACTTCCTACCTTGGATACCCACCAAAAACACAAAAAATGCTTAAAAGACTTGCATTTACGAGTATTCCCACCCACCATGCCTACAAGAAGTCATGAGGTTCACTTGTCTCCTTATCCTTCTTTGTATTGACCCTTATTTTTACCAACATTGGTAATTTTAGTCTATGTGCAATCTTGGCTATCACACTATTTTATCGCATTTTATGTGCATGTTTACATCTCAAATGTCTAACTTCATGTCACTACCTTATGACTCACCATCTACCACTTATCAAACCCATACCCACTTTAGCTTAACCTCATCGACTCCCAATTTGAGGGGGACCACCTCCTCTTACTCTCAGGGAAACCATGCCCTTGACCCATACTCCATTTTTGTTTTATAGCTCATTCATGCAAGATGCACAATAAAAAGGGGAAAAATGTAGACACACAAAATTTTCACACCTATGATTCTAAATATCAAAAATCCCCCTTGGGACCAACCTACACCTATCAGGCCTAACCCAACCCATCTATATCCAATTTCACTAAGTTAAGTGAACTTGACCTTCAGGACACTTTTCCTCTAGACTCTGACCATTGATAGTTAAGGTGACCATCGAGGGTCAGCATTGGGAACTCCTAACCATCGATTATTAGAGTGATCATTAATGGTCAACCTTGGAAACCCTTGACTATCAATGGTTGAGATCTACCTCTTAATAAATAACATGTAAAATACCCACATTGCTTTTCTAAAAATAACTTATCTAATTTTGGTTATGAGCCTTTACATGGATAAATTATATTTAGATGGCCTAATTACACCTTCACTTCCACCTCTTGCTTATGCCTATAAGAGATAGAGGCTTGGGAGGACAAATCCATCTATAATAATTATTAGGAGCTTAGGCATTTAGTAGTTTTATTTTATAGGTCAATCAAGTCAATCAACATCATCAACATTAACAAGCATCATCAACCATATTATTGAGAGATGACTTATCATCACCTCTCAACCAAGCTCTTAGGTACCATTACTCTACCAAAATCAATCTAGATTCCATCAAATGGCTAAATACTTCAACCACTCACCCAATCAACTTCTTGTAAGATAATTACTTATTTGTCAATAGTCACATGCTTTAAATCCATTTTGTAATCAATCTAGCCCTTACCCAAATCTTAAAATCCATCTATGGGATCCTATCATTCATCTATTTGTCAAACCTAGAATTCTATAGTCAACCATTGATGGTCAGACCCCAACTACTGATGGTCAGACATAACCATTGATGGTCACTCCAACTGTTGACAACCACCTATGACACCAAAAACCAACAACCTATTTTCACCCATCTACACCCAATAAAATATAGTTTTCTATGTTTTTGACCATTCACAGACCTCTTTCAATTTTTTTGAAGCATACTTTGACCCTTAGTACTAGTATTAATTATTTTATCACTAATTTGATCATTTTTAATCTATTTTCTTAACAATCATTCTTTTGTTCAGCTTTAGTAATCTTATTTAATTGATGTAAGTACCTTCTTTCCATTTTTATTGACTTGATTATTTAAAACATGTTGGCAATCCACCCAACTATTTGTCTAACAATCAAGTTTTATTTAGTGCTTTCTTATCTATAGGTCTTCCTCCCAATCCAAATAAAATCTCTTCAAAATCTAATAATTCAATGTGCACACAAACAAATAGGTTTTTTAACCATACCCATATCAAGTTTATTTTCTCTCTTCTTTAGAACTTAAGTGAAAATTTACATGAAACATCTAGACAAACCTGTTTCAACTAAAACACACTCATCTCTTACCTTCTAGGATATTCTAAAGAATATCATAGCAACACTTGCTTCTCCATTGAAAGGAGTCTCTTAAGAAGCATAGATTGAGACCTCCTCTAAAACATAATGCTCTTTAAAACAAAGTGAAGCCATGAGGGGCCCACATCTCCTCATTAACCACTAGAATCCTTTTATAGCTATAAGACTTCTTACTATTGTTCACTTAATCTGATCTTTGATAACTTGTTCCTTTTCTATGGTACTTATTTTATCAACATATGGAGAAAAAATAGAATCTTGACATACCTTGATCTCTGAAGTAATATCTTTGCATTGTATAACATCACCTTCAAACCTTGTCAACATAAGAACCATGCTTGAAGCTTGTTCACAAATAATAGGTTTCTCATTAGAATCCAAACACACCTAAGAACTATCCTCAACCAGAACCTTGGTCTTCTCTTTGAGCTTGGTCTCTTTTTTCTCAACATGAGCAAATATTGAGAGATCTTGGCACTCTCTAGCTTCTGTAGCATTCTCCACCATAGTAAATAGATTAATTGGATCTACAAACTCATCATACAAACCCTTTGACATGTTAACTTCATATGCACCATTAAATCAATATCTATGATTTAATGTGCATCATTGGATCTTATAAACAAAAAACCTTAGAATTTGTCATGGTTAAACTTGATAGTCTTTGACCCTTCACTATCTACAAGTGCATCTTTGAGGATTTATATATTGAGTTGGACAACACTTTAGGATCCCAAAGTTTTAGGGTAGATTTTTGACATAATTAAAAACATATTCATGATATCCTTTGACCATTATTGACCATTTATATACCTAAAATAAATTCACAAACATATTGGTTCATCTAGTATTGCATGATGGTTTATGATGGGTTTGGAAAACATTGTAAACTAGTTGGGAATCCAAATTTACACCCACATATCTTTTATTGATATTCATTGCATGATCTAAAAATTAAACCATGTGATCACCTTATATAGGAGAATCCATCCATATATCAAGATGCTGCTAGAACCTTTTCATGCATGAGATATAATGCCATAAATATTCCTACTCAGATTTCTGCCATAGAGCCAATTATGTCTAGATGAATAAAATAAAGAACTGAATAAATTACACTCATGCACATAAGCATTCCAATCATCATGGACCTATAATAGGAACCCTCATAGATGATCAATACATTAGAATCATCCCTAAACAACTGTAAATAGTCAAACTCTAAAGCTCAACTAAGCCTTCTTCAAGCATACTAGGATAAGCACTTTACACACTTTGTCATTTATACATAGACTATGAAGACACTTAATCCACTTACCTATCCACCTTCATGACATCACCATGACATCATTGACAATATTATAATAGGATGGACACTTAAAAAAGAAATCTTTGGGGTAGGATGAGACCAAGACAATGAGGGGTTGGGATGTCCTGAGTGCTTGTTGAGCTATGGTAAGTTGCCCCAAGTAGAATTATAATGGGATAAGGTTAATCAAACTTATAATATAAGTATTAGGAAATGACCAATGTTAAGGAGAGAAGCAATCCAATTGAGATGATAAGATGTAAATTACCAAGATGTTGACAAAGGTTTGTGAGATGAATAGATTGAATAGAACACAAGCTAGTGATAATTCCCTAGCAAGGATACATGCAAGGGACATTTATAGGCCAATAAAATATATAAGGAAAGTGATTAGTGATAATAGAATTTTTTTATATAAATATCATAGGTCAACATGATTTAATATATTTGAGTGACCCATAGGTGTTAGGATAGGATTAGACATTAGTAGTAGTCGAGCTATCCTTGGGCATTGAAAAAGTGGCCAAGTGCTACCTACATAGTCTTAAGAGACCTCAGAATAATGTAGTTATAACTCAAGATGTTGGATGTGGAGTGGGGAATAGAAGGCCATGCCATAGAAAATGAGTTAGAGTGACTTGGGGATAGAGAATAATGATTACAATGTGATTAAATGGGATAAAAAGATGTATAAAGGGGTTTGAGGGTCAAAAGTGGTTGATTGGATAGGAAAGTAGAATTAGCAAGGGTTAAATGGGGTCAAGGGGGTAAAATAATAGGATATTTAGGGGTAAAATAAAAAAAGGGGGTAAAAGGAGTCATTTTGAATCTTGGTAATTGGTGATTGGTGCTTTGGAGATAAAGCCATGGACCACCTTCCTCACTCACCACACTGTAGAGAAAGAGTCTAGGAGTTATAGAAGGTAGCCAATGTAGGACCACCGATGAGTACCCAAACCCTATCTATTAATTTTTGTCCTTTCCTCATTTATTTCATTTATTTATTACATGTATGACTAGGTAAGGCAATACCACCTCTAGGGGCATTTCCCCTTGTTACAATATTTCCACCACAACATGTAGTATTTCAAGCACAAGCTATGGTCTTGAAAAAACATAGGTAGTGATATATGATTTTGCAATATGATGTCAAGCAATATGATAAATTTTAGTACCATAGGAGTGTGGAAGTGGTTTTGCAAAATCGTAAGTGGTGACTTATGATTCTTCAAAACCATGATTTGTGATCTATGTTATTGTCAATAAAGTCATGATGTAGGGTTAAAAAAAGTGTGTTATTGAAGAAAATGGGAAGGGGATGGGGTGGTTTAAGATAAATGAAGGTATTAAATGGATAAGTGGGGTGAATAATGGGTTATTAGGTTAGTTAAGTAGACTTATAGATATGAAAGGTTAAGTGGTTAGTTGTAGTGATATTAGGTAAATAAGACAGATGGTGTAGTTAGGGAGAGTAGAGTTGGCTGGTTAGATGGGTACAAGTTAGATAGGATAAATGGTGATTATGGATTGATAGGTTATTTATTGGTGTAGGAGGACTTACGAGTATTTGTGTCCAAACTACATCATCTTTTAGTGTTTCATAAGATGCACAATCTAATTCCCATAAACTATGTGGTTTTAGAGATAACTGGCCTCTATTTCATTGTGATGATGCCAATGATCCATATAGATAGAGCATTGATTATAACACTAATAGAGTGATGACATTCAGAGAATAGTACATTTAATTTTGTGACTAGAGAGATGGTGGTGACTTTAGAGGACATGCTATAGATATATTGGATACCTATGAGAGGTGATCAAATCTACTAGTGATCTCGATCCCTTAGTATGACTATGCAAAGACTATGTGGGTGGATAAAAATTAGAGTACGAGACACACAAATAGATATTGATATAGTATTTAGAGAGGATATGATAGATAGAATGACTCTAGTTGTGATGTCTCTTATTATCTCCATACTTTTGCTAGACAAGAGTGGATAGTGGTTTCACCTAGGATTGGGGGATGTAGTGGCTCACATGGTGTAAGGCTATCGTACTAGGCCATTTTTATAGGGAGTTACACATGGGTGTATATAGAGGGCCATCCAAATTCGGACCATCATTACTATTAAAATTTTGGATCTGGGAGCATATAGATATAGAGATACCACTAAGTACTCATGGGGATAGGGAGCCTGACTAACCTCTATTTTTTGGCTGGTACATCATTCTAGGAGTTCATAGAGCCTATGTTAGACACATTCAATTTTATATGCAAGAATTTGATAGTTTTAGGGCTAACTAGATTATATGGATGCCTTATTGGTAGATGTATTGGGGATAAATCGAGGATGCATATGTGACATGCTTTATGCTGACATAGTGTTACTTTAATGGCCAACATGATTATATAATCAAGAGATATAGGCCAAATTGAGTTCAATGATTGTTTATATGGCAACAGGATATCACAAGAGAGGATCACCTATTTTCACATAGTGACATAGAGAGACCTCAATGAGGACAGATAGTGGATAGGTTATTGGTTAAGGTAGATTATTCTAGCATTGCCCCAATTTTATTGGTAGATGTATTGGGGATAAATCGAGGATGCATATGTGACATGCTTTATGCTGACATAGTGTTACTTTAATGGCCAACATGATTATATAATCAAGTGATATAGGCCAAATTGAGTTCAATGATAGTTTAGATGGCAATAGGATATCACAAGAGAGGATCACCTATTTTCACATAGTGACATAGAGAGACCTCAATGAGGATAGATAGTGGATAGGTTATTGGTTAAGGTAGATTATTCTAGCATTACCCCAATTTTATGGGACTATTAAACACCTATGGGAGATCTAAAAGTTATGGCTACATATGCAAGATAGTGGGTATAGAGATGGCCCCAGAGATTGTTGAAATGGTCAGTAAGAGTGAGGGGGAGAGTGGTGATACAAAGGTTATTATAGGAATGAGCCCCAAGCTCAGGATGGGCATGATGGTTAGGATGGATATGAAGGGCCTAATGGGTAGGATGGGGATCGTTTAGTATTGAAGGTAATTGATGGTGTAAATTAGGGGGTTGGGAAAGGAAACAAAAGTATAAGTGGAGATCAGGTAATGAGGAAAGTGGGTTCAAATGATGTAAGGCCATTCAAGCCACCTCTTAGTGTAGATGACTAGGCACTAATAGATAGAATAAGGCAAGAGGTGCATGCTTAAAATATAGAAATAGTGTGGATTACTATCAAGTGGGACTAGATGGTGACATACCTACAACACCAGATTATACATTAGGATAGTCAGATGGGGGCTATACCATGTTAGCTTATATTTTTATAGGGATAGGTTGGAGCTAGGGATGCACATATTTCATTCTTGTAGGGATATGTTACATCATTACATGGACAAATAAGTTAAATATATGATTAAGATGGTCATATTTCTAAATTACAAAGGTAGATCCAATCACGAGATGTGTAAATATTGACTCTTTAGGGGTAGATAGTATAGATTCAGGTGAGACTGAGGTAGAGAGAGTCAAAGCTATAGATGGTTGAGAAGGCTAAGGAGGATGATTATGTCCCATTATAGACGAAGTGTATGGGGTATATTATGAGGAATATATCCTGATTGGCATTTGAAGCCTAGTATTATAGGGATTTATATGAGGGAGTAATGCCGTTGGATGAACTTGACCCATCCTTTAGATCAAAGACATCCTCTTAGTCTGTGTATCAACCAGCTAGGATGCCTCCTAGATAACATTGATTTGGAATTTTATTGTGAGGCGTGTTTTATTTTGTGGACATGTGTTATTCTAGCATATGGATAACCATGGGGCCCATTTTTTACTTATCATTTTTGACTAGACTGTTATGGACATTTATGTGATTATGGGACTAGTTATATGTTATTATGATTATGTTTTGTATGATGATGTATGTATTAGTTTATTTATATGTGATTATTTTTTATGGGTACATGGATTAGATACTTGGTTTATATGATGTCAATGTATGGATTTATATTATATGGTTTTTTTATTATTGCTAATGATATGATGTAATTATGGATGTGTTAGCAACCCAAGTTATACCCTATGAAGGAGAGTGTTCAATTTTGATTCAAACTTGGACTAACATGGGAATGGCCTAAAGGCTGTGGGTGATCTATAGCTAGACCAAACCTATAGATTATGGGGATAGCTCCCCTAGTACATCAATTTAGATCAATTCACGAAGACCTATTACTATTGGTATCAAAAGGGATAGAAATTACAAAAAATAAACCTACTCTAAGTGGTGGTGATGTACCAATGTAAACATTCATCCACTCAGTTTGAACTCCTAACAACATTAGTAGACTAAAAATCATCTTCATGGGTTCCTATGCAAAAATATTTCATGTGGAGGTTGTATTAGGTAACTATAATGCAAAGGTCATGATAATAAGGTCTTATATGATACTCTTACCAATCATTTCACACTTCAAACTACATCACCAACACTTACACAGACCACATAACTTACATAAGACACCTTATTTTTATCTAGGTGAATAAGGACTACAAAGGAGGGAAAACCATCACATTGAAACATAAAAATAAGTATAAACACACTAAATATCATCATGAAAGAGTTGAAATAGTTTATTAATTAGTCTAAAAGGTTTATCAAGTATAAAACCTGGTAAAGTTTCTTCATACCTAGGTGAGGGATACAAATCAAGGCCTTAAGGCCTAAATATATAACACAAAAAGGAAGATAAAAATGGGGATAATGGCATTCATATGTGAATTAAGGGTCATCAAAGACCTTAATTAACTCATATATTAGTTACATTAGCTATAAATAATGATGCCATATACCCCTTATGTGTTGATCACTTGAGAGGCCTTTGAATGATCCCTTAGGCATTAAAATGGGGTTGTGGTTAACTTTTTCAACCTCATATTGAACTATGTTATTCCCCTATTTAGTCAAATAACTCTTGATCTTGGTAGTTACAACTTGAATGAGATGCAATTAAGACATCATTAAGCATGAAATAGTCCATACTCCTTTTAAGCATATTGACTAGGTCAAAAAACTACCTTTTATTTCCACTATGACCATTAAATTTGGACTTACCTCATTATATGAATTAGTTACTAGGTGTAATAACCCTACATTAAATCACTTCATCAGCCTTCTATGCTAATCTTTAACTTTCTTGTTGACCAAGTAGCCTAAAGAGGCTCATTAGGCCTAATAGCTTAAATGTTTACATTTTATGGTAATGAAATTGTATTAAACCATGAAAACCTATGTGTATTATATTTTTAGGCCTAAATCTATCTCCCATATCATAACATGATCCATTTTGAGCAAGAGACACCTGCAATTTTGCTAAACTAGTTGACTAGGTCACCCTATCCTTCATTTTACAGACTGGCTATATAGAGGAAGATTATAGAGGCATTTATAGGCATATTTTTAAGAATCTAGTGTCATAATAAGGTGAAATAAGTGTCAAAACTCCTCCTTCAATGATTGTAATCATCCCAAATAGTTCTTTACCTTGTTCTTTACCCAAATCTTTAAAAATGTATAGTTTTTCACCAAATCTATATAGTTTTCATACAACATAATACTATTTTTAGGGCCTCCTCTGAGTGATATTTGTGTTTCATGTGTTTAATAGGTCATTTAGGAGTGCTTGGTTTCCAAAATCTTCACTTTTTCCAAGATTGGTCTACAACAGGGTTTAAGGAGGGTTTTGGAGGTCCACCATCATAACGATGGTTCATAAAGTACATACATCCAAAACAAAACGTAGTGTTATGGATATTATTTCCATATACCCCTTAATATTTCTTGAGCATATTGAGTTCCCATGCAAAAGGTATACTAAGATATGATCTTAGGGAAGTGTGATTATAGTCTTTTACAGATAATTTGGACATGCTTATAGTCTTAGTAATGGTTCATAAAATTGCCCCTAAATCTAAATATTTATATCATGGATTTAAATTAAATATGGGTACTCAATTCTCACTAAGATAATTTTACTTGAGTCCTTTTTTGATGAAAGATCTAAGCATTGAAATAGGCAACTCGAGTTGGTTGTGTACACTATGGAATTCAAGATGGTCATAAGACTAAGTTTGGTCATTATCATTCATTTTTATACTTGAAATTACCTAATTAATACATAAAATAACCTCTTATACCTTATCATGATGTCATTTTTCTTAGGAGAGTCTGAGATTACTCCCATGGTGGTGTGGGCCTTCTAGGTCTTAAGGCAGGCTTTTAGGCCTAATTAGACTTGACTATGTTTTGGGAGTCTGAATGACCTATGGTTACTTATAATTATTAATTATAATTATAATATATTATTTCCCACCTATCTCCAACATTTTAAAACTACCTCTAATCATCAAAACTCTACTCTAATCCTCTTTCTTAAGTGACTGGTTGTAGGTGACGCTACCAAGACTGTTAAATTTGAGTGTTTGACAGCAGTAGGGGAGTTGTGAGTAGTATTTCCTTACCATTACATATGATGATGGATTTTTAACTCTAATTCACATGATCTCAAGGCCTAACAACTTACCTAGGGTCTTTTATAATTTTTTACCTTGTGCATTTCATCCTTTAGGCTAGGGTTTACACACAATCAAGTTTATGAAACCCTTGAGCTTGAGTTTAGTTCTCTAACTATATATATGAGACTCTTAGTCATTTTTGAAACATGATATAGCCATCATAATTTATTCCATGGGAGTTCCAAATCCAATCAAGCACCAAAATGTGTAAGTGACCTCAACTCTAATAAATGTTTCTTGATGTTAGTTTTTGGCCTAAGAGGCCATTAGCTTCTCTTTATTGTTATAAGCTTGAGCCACTTGGGAATTTTTTTTATATGTTCAAAATATATTTGATAAAATGTTATCAATTCATAACCAATCATCATACAAGCATAGGGTCTATAAAATGCATGTACAAACCTATTGAGGCCCTTTTAGGCTTAAAAGGTTTAAAGGTCTTTTATCTTATCTTAAGGACTTAACTATTGTAATGAAAACATAATGAATATTATGAAAATCCTATTTTCATCCAACTTATCTTCACATATTTTCATTTCCATTATCAGGCATATCCATCATATTCTACTTTCTAAACCAAGATCTTGCCTTAGACTGAGTTTGATCTTTATTGGTTCTTTAACGAACCTTATTCTATTAATTATTATATTTCTTAATGTGTCCTATTAAGTCTTTATGTATCTCTACTATTAGTTCCATGTCCAAATACCTTACTTTTCAATATTTATCTTATAGGTATGTATATAAGCCTTTTTAATGTGTATAAACTCAAGAAAGTGAGAATTATCCACCATTTTTGTCCTTGCGTATCATCACTATACTGATGGCCTTTTCACCATTTCTTCATAACCCTCTAAGCATTCTAAAACCTCATTCCATAATCAATCCTCCATATTATTAATTTGTATAGTAGGCCTATTGGTGATGAATGACGATTTACTTGATTGTGTGTAGGATAGGTATATTTTCATGAAAACCTTAATCTCCATGTATCTCTTAGACATCCTATCTTCATTAGATCTCTATCAATCCCTATGACTATGTAGATTCCCTAGGCCATGTACATAGGCATGTAGCTACCTAGTTTAGGTATTAAGAGAGCTAAACTATGAGGGGCCCTATTTTATATAATGGATCAAACAACCATAGGAGATTTTAATTATGAGATAAAAGTTAATAAAAAATCTCCTTATCTCCTTTTCACCTTATTTACCCTCAAATTAGGGTTTCTAGCTCAAATCTTGCCTCACTTGCAGTCAACTTGTGGATTGGTTTTCTAGGCCTAGATTGTATGGTTTCTCTTTATGTAGACACCGAAATCATGTCTACTCCCTTGGTCATCCTCCTCGTCCTCTCCCCCCTTGGTCCCCTTTGTCCCATTTCACTTAACCACTCCTAACCCTTACACCCTTATTAATTTAAAATAATTAGCTATTTTAAATTAATAAAATCCCTTTTCTCTCCCCCCTTTGCCACTTCTCCTCTCCTTGGATTCCTTTCCCTTGGATACCCTCATTTATCACCCTATGACCTATTCCAACTTCCCCTCTACTACCCCTTGCCAAGTCTTAAATGATTCAAGACCCCATTTCCCTTATCCCACTCATTTCCCATGCCTATTAATCACCTTCGACCATTTCTTCCCCCGACCCGCTGACTCGGCAGTTGGGAAAATGGATAAAAGGCTATTTTTAGCCTTTTTCCTGCCTTCTAGCCACCGACGTCAATCAACTGTCGACCAACATCAGTGGTATTTCTGGCGTCAGTTTCCTTCATAACTACATTCCACCTCCAGAGTGTGGACCCACTTTTCCAATCTTTCCATCTGACCTTTTGGACCTTCAACCATCTGATCTTTCACTCCTCAATCTGTCAATCATTCCAATCATCAGACCTCTCACTGTCTCTCTCAGGTACACACAGCAAGCTACAACAAAAACAAGTCTTCTGCACTACCAAGCATCAACAACAGGTACATTAGTAGCAATAGGTCTTCTTCATTCCATTCTCTAGCAGGAATGAGGTAAGTATTTCTACTGTTTTCATTTTAGTATTTCTTTTAATTCATCTGTCATTCAACCTACTGCCCATTTTCAACCTCTCCTGCCCAGACCCCTTCTAGACCACTCTTTCTTCCCTATTGCCTCTGTCTTCTATTTGGTCCCTCTTTCAGACCATTCTTTCTGCCTACAAAGACCTTGTATAAATCATTCAACTAGACTCTTAGACCCTCCAACCAGACCTAGAGCCCTTCTCAGACCTGTCCACAGACCATAAAACCCATCTAGACCTCGTCCAATGACCACAGACCCGACCAGAGCTCGTCTAAAGACTACTACCCTGACTGATGCCGGTCTCAGAGACCATTGTCTTTATTGACATTGGCAGACTAACCAATGTCAGCAGACTAATCGACGTCGGTGACTGTGACCAGGCCGATAGCGGCATTCAAGTAAGCATTTGCTTCTATTTCTGTTTCAGTCTTTAATCATTTTAGTCTTTTATCATTCTACTTTTTATCAGACATTCTTTTATCAATCAGTGGGTTGTCATCCCTCAAAGAAGTCTTTGCACTTCTGGGATCAAGCTTTTGCTTGGCAACCCACCATCTAGCTATCTAACGCCTTCTTTGTCTTAGTCTCTTTCTTCTGCAGGTGTCATCCTCCATAACCAAAGAGGAGTTCCTTCCATCGCCTAGATAACAGTGCACAGACCTCATCCGGGTATCTTCTAACCCTAGACCATATCTCTTAGTTTCTTACTTCTTCTTTTGAATGTAGAAAGCGAAAATCGTATAGAAACATTCTGGCATGTGCGGTGGGACCCTAGGGTCTTCCTTGGGTTCTTTTCTTTCTATTCATATAGGTGCATTAGGTTTCTCCTTTTCACCTCTTTCTTCTATCTCTTCTAAAAGACACCATTAGCAGGATTAAAAAGAACTCTTCTTTCTTTTCTTGCATCTTAGACTAGTCAAAAGTCATACTCTTCAACCCTTTCTCAACTTGTTTTCATCCGAACTCATATTTCATTTTGGGCTTAAAATACATTGCATTTCATTTCTTCTTGACTGCATACTTAGTCCACATCTAGTAATTAACAACCGCATCATGAATTAATCATAGGCCACTTATGTTACATAACCAAATCACTTGTACAAATCAAACATCAAAACTCACCTAAGACAAGGCCCGACTAGGATTTCATCACCCAATGGATACCTTACCCGTCCCGGCAATCCCACTTGGATTTCATCACCAAGGGGAAAGCCCACTCTGTTCTCTGGCAGAAGATAATCTCTAGGGAAAGTATATTTTGGCTAAGCGAGACCAGCTTATCACTGGGCTGGTGAAGTGAGGGGAGCTTGCTCCTTAGCACCAGGCCAACTACGAAACCTAACACAGACTCTTGAGCGCTAAACAACCTTGAAACCAGCTCTAGACTACTTCTTCTAGGACCCTTCTACAAGCCAACCTCCCAAACACATTCTAAGGAATAAGCCAACATGATTCTAAAAGTTGATTCTTAAGATTTAACGCTTAGGGTCTGCCTGTCTCTATCTATTTTTCTGTTCCCATCTGTTTTTTTTGAGCTAGTGAGGACATTTTCTTCTTTCCAAAAACTTTCAAATTTTCTGAGTTTTTGGAAAACACAGTCACTGGCATCGGTTTTACCACCGATGTCGACAACCTTTCCTCGCCGGCATCGGTTATCTGACCGACATCGGTAGCCTGCTCCACCGACATCGGTTTTTCAACCGACGTTGGTCACTGTCCAAACTTTTTTCCCAAAATAGCAAGAACTAAAACCCGACCCCTTTTTCTGCCAAAAAACCACATTCTGAGTTTTTAAAACTTTAAAAAAAAACACACACAGTTTCTGGAACTTGACCCCTCTTGCCTTGAATGGTTTTGACATGCAGTCAAACCAAGGCTCTTCTTGACCAAGCAAGGCATCAACCGCTTCCGCTTTCACCGTCCATAACCAATCCCCTAATGGAGTTTCATTTAGAGGCCAAACAAACTCCTACTCGACCAACCCCAACTCAGTCTCCCATTGTCCCTGAAGGGGACCAAGATTTCAAAAGATTCTTGGACCTCAATGTCAAAGCCCTCCAAAATTATCTCGCAAGAAACCAAACATGGGACCTTTCAGGTGAAGCGGCGATGACATTAACACCATCTGCTACCTAGCCTTTTATGACTCAGACTATTGCCTCAACCATTAACTCGACCATGGCTAATACGCAAAGTTTGGCCTCCCCATCTATTTTTAGACCGACCTCCATCGGGGTTTCATTACCCCCTCAACCACATGCAATTCAACCAAGTTCTACATCATACCAGAACTTGATTGTCTCGACTCCACACACTCTTGTGCCCATAAATGCAAGAGTGTCTACCTCACCTTTTGCCAATGCCACCATGAAACCACATTTAGTGGTATCCAGTCAACTTATGCCTTCTACCTTCATGACACAACCACCCTTGGCCTCCACTTCTGTCCCAACGACTAGTTATCAATATGTTGTGCCCATACAAGCGCAACCAACTATGTCGTATGCCCCCTCTAGCACCTTTAAAGTGCCCTACAACCTAGGGGGTGCTCCACCCGCAAATCTGTTAGTAGATATAATCAAAATGCTAATGGACAAAATGTCTAGTCTCGAGACCTCTATTTCTGGTTCACGCAATGCCCTCTCATATGAGCAAATTTGCAATGAACCCATTCATCCCTCCATCTCGATCCGACCATACCCCAACCAGTGGGAGCTTCCTAAATTTACTCATTTTCAGAGTAAGGAAGACCCACAACAACACCTACGAGCATTCAGACATGCTTGTTATCTTATAACCCATGATGATGCGTTACTTTTACGCACGTTCCCCATGTTGCTTTCTAGCCTCGCCCTTGACTGGTATAGCTCTCTTACCAAA
Source organism: Torreya grandis (assembly GCA_037957365.1). Lineage (NCBI taxonomy): Eukaryota > Viridiplantae > Streptophyta > Pinopsida > Cupressales > Taxaceae > Torreya > Torreya grandis. The sequence continues at coordinate 5,925,783 of JARHVA010000146.1, forward strand.
CATTCTATCTTTTCATTCACTCAACTCACCCAATTATTCCTTGACCACTTCTCAATCAATATCACCAATAAAGTCTCAATCACAGACCTCTACTCCATCAGGCAATTTGACGACGAATCTATAGTCGATTTTGTTGCCCATTGGAGAGGCTTGATTAACTAGCTCTCCTTCTCTTTGCCTCAACCCGAGCTCATCGAGCTCTTTTCTCAAGCATGTGCCAGGCACATCTCTTCCACCTTGCAGGTTCAAACATTTTGCACTTTCGATGAGGTTTTCACCATGGCCTAAAAGCTTGAACTCTGCACCATTAAAGAAGATAAGGTCAAATTGCGTAATACCAACGCAAAATCCGATGACCCTTCTTCTTCTAGACCTTCTTCTTTTGCCAACTGCAAGTCTAAAGGAGTGGCCAACATTGTGGTCATTAGATCACCATCTTCGACAAAAACTAATCAATCTCAACCTTCAACATCTCAAAGCATCACCAAACAATTCCAACAACGGTACATCCAGCATTTATACACTCCACTTGGAGAATCATACGCTTCCATTTTGGAAAAAATCGTCAAGCAGGGGGTCCTCAATCTCCCTCCAATATAACCACCTCAATTCAACCCTTCAAAATACCTCCCTACATGGTATAGGGAGGCCGACATCTGTCACTTTCACCGTGTCCAAGGCCATGACATCAACAACTACCGAACCTTTAAAAACATCATTCAAGACATGATAGATAAAGGTGATCTCGTCTTGGACAACCCGAATGCACCGCCAAATCAAAACATCGACATCTTCAAAAAACATTCCCAAACCATCCTCCTAATCAAAATAATGTCCAGACAATGGCCGATAGCTCCCAAGAGCATGGCATACACAGGGTTAACACTGTCTCGCCTCTTGTCCCTTACCAACCTCCTCCACAGGATGAAGAACTTTCTTCTCCTATTAGTCCTCCATCCACCTCTCCTACATTGGAGGATGCCTTGACCATACCTATGTCATTAGCCCCACCTTCATCTTTCCTCTTACCAAAGGAGGACCCTACCTTACCTACTCCTCAACCACAAGTCGAAGGCACAATCATCCCTGCCCTCTACCCTCTTGAGGAGCCACACTCTCCTATTTCTTCTCCACCAAGAGAAGAACCAGTCTCTTCACCCATTTCAACTGAGGAAGACCCAATCACGGTTTCCTCTTGCCTTTTGCCTGAGATTGCTACATCTCACTCACCTCTATCTACATCTGAACCCAAACCCGTATCTAACCTCGCCTCGCACAATGGTGGCCCTCAACCCAAACCAAAGAAGGCCACTAAACCACACCAAAAAATTCCTCCCCCACCTTCATCATTACCTTCAATTTTGGGCCCACACCCATCCACCCTAATAGGAGTGATTCCCACTCCCACATCTCACAGAGGCAACTTGCCTCCATTACTCTCTCAACCCATCAGACATATATTTCCTCCCAAGCATCCAACGCCTATCACCACCAAAGTGCCATCTACACGTGTGGCTACACCACCCACAAAAATGATGGTACAACCAATACCTCTTATGCCTCTCAAACTAAAGTCATCAACCCCCACTGCAACAAGATGCACAGACCCATTAGCAGGTTCTTATGCCTTGCTGTTACGGCAATTGTTGTAGTCCTCTCGCATCAATCTCCCACCTCTTAAACCATATCAATCTCTCAGACCAAAACCACCCTGGTTTGATGACACTCAGATATGTGCATATCATCGCATGCCTGGGCATGACATTGAGCATTGTTGTGCCCTCAAGGTTGTCATTCGCCAATGCTTGGAGAAAGACACCCTTCTTCTTGACCACATTATCAACAAACCTTCAACACCGTCCCTTACCTCTCAGACCTTCACATCTTCCTCACCTTCATCAACCCTTGGATCAGGACCATCTTGTTTGAAAACTCTAAATTTTTCCACTATCATCACACTCCGAGACATGACACTGAGCATTTTTGCACTGTTAAAGTCGTCATTCGTCAACACCGAAAAAGGGATACCCTTCTCATCAAGGATCCTCTTGACCACCCCTTCGACAAATCATCAACACCGACCCATGCTTCTCAAACCTCATCACCAAAATTGAGATCTCCACACTGGACTATGGTCCCTTTAACCCCCTTATTTGACATCAACACAGTCAATCTGACCACCAAACCTCAACCGACCTTAACCAATCTGTCAAACATTCTCCCTAGCCACTGGGGGAATTCAACATTCATCCAAACCTTGACCAATCATTGACCAGTCTCGACCAATCAGCAACCAAATATCAATCAACTAAACCTCGACCAGACATCAACAACCAATCATTCAACTGACCATCGACCAAAGCATTGACCAAACATTGACCAGACATTGCCCAAGCATCGACCAAACAATCTGACAATATATCAATCATCTTCACATCTAGCGTCAACCATCATCATGACCAATTTGGAAAGAGGCAAATGGGGCAAATTTGCTCCTAATTGACTTAGACCTTATCATAATGCACAAGCATGGCCCATGGACTTATTAGAACCTGAGCCCCTTTTATGCCTTGCATCTGCGACCATTCTAATGTTAGTCGAGCACTCATCCACTTGACATTTTACTTGAGCTTGTCCTTTGAGCAATCCCTGTCATTGTCATTCCTATTCTTTTCAACCCTTTTCTCCCAACATTCGTTAACCCTTTTTGTCAAGTATGAATGCTTTGTCCTAATAAAAGGGAACCCTTAAACCTCTAGAGGCTCGTCCATGGCTAAAAACTTCAGTCAACAAAACATGTCAAAAATGGGATACCTATCATATCAAAGGTCATAAAAATTTAAATGTAGATTGCTCCCTCGAAGGATAGCTACATAATTGTTGTATTACTAGACTGCTCTCTTGAAGGACAGCTAGACCAAGTCATATCAAAAACATATAAAGCAAAAATATAGAACACGCCATCGAAGGATGGCTATGACTAAATCTTGCTACACACAGCATTCTTTTAGAAGCTTCTCGCATTGATCAGCTTCATAAATGAACACCAAGCAAAACATCCCTATGCAGACTTCCTGCATCGATCAATCTGCGCAAAAAAAAAAAAGACTGACAAGCTATCGAGTCATGGACATGCCTATAGTCATTCTTGGGTCACCTATAAAAGGGGCAAGGTTATTCCTACCACAAAGGGTTACCCCATCCTCTCATATCACATAATCCTCACCTATCACATCACCTACTCAAGGGACTTTGAGCTCACTTTAATGTCAAAGTGATTCGATTACCGCTCTAACACAACCATGGTCAATGATGTAACACATGAATGGGGCTCTTTATTCTAACAACCCCTGTCTATGTTGTCATTATGGTCCTTGTCAATGAAAGGGAGAATAGGCTTTTCACTTCCTTTACATTTTGGTCACATTCAACCACATCATCAACCTAAACCTTTTTAGACCATCGTCATAGTCCATTTCACATAGTTTCTATGGAAACCAATACACATGGAAACTATCGACCCGACACAATTTATATTAAGCATAAACCAATACTTGCTGAAGCATAAATAGACTCATTTCATTTTTAGCAAACATCCATCACCTAATATGGACAATTGCTAGGGATGAAAAGCCACGATTAATGTTACAGAATACACCATTTGGAAAAGGCTGTAACATCTTTTTCTCCTCATCATTTCAACACATGACCAAACCAATCATCGACCACTTTGACTCTTCATCTGAACTACATTGGTTTGAGGCCCTAAGATCGGGGCTATGTAGGCAGCACTCAGATGACACGACGTCTTCTGGGGTTAGCTCGACCACCCTCATTTGTTCATCTACTTGATGGACAAACCTTCTTTCCTCCCTTTTACCATGACTTGACCTCATCCAAAACCATCGACCACTTCAACCCTCTTCCTCCCTTTTAGGGAGAACTACATTGGCCTGAGGCCCTAACAACAGGGGCTATGTAGGTAGCACTTAGTCTTCTGAGGTTAGCTTGGCCACATTCCTTCATTCGTCTATCCACCTTGACTAATGACCATGGAGATCGCAATTATCTCCTTCGACTACAACCACTTCCAAGACAAACGTTGCCTTGGTTGTTTTTGCATGTATGCTACCTCACAAATGGTTAGCAAAATTATCTGCAGACCACATTTCGACCCTCACAAGTATAGGATCACAAGCCGGTTAATCCCCACTACTTGTGACATTTTTGTGTTTTTAGGAGCACTTCTTGAGCCTGGGATACCTAAAACACGACGACCATTGGAGCTTCAGCTTCGATTAAATGACTCGATCAACTAAAACCAAATGCTGGGGCCCGGTTATTTCAATTTTGGCACTCTTCGACCCTTGACCTGTGACAATTTGACTTGACCATCTCGTGAAGTGGTATGCGCACAATCACAACTTTTGCAGCGTTCACACTCCATCTTCACCATTTCCATCCACTCTCTATCAAATCAGCACCTGATTCTAGGTTCCCTTCTCTCGACTCCTGCTTTGAGGGGGAATACCTTATCCCACACCTAGGGCAATCAACCTCCTATTTTTGTCTTGCAGTTCACTTGAACAACCAACAAGACAAAATCAACCTTATCCTACACCTGGGGCAATCAACTCCTATTTTTGTCTTGCAGTTCATCCAAAACAACCAACAAGACAAAAAGGGGCAAAAATACCTTATCCCACACCTGGGGAAATCAACCTTCTATTTTTGTCTTGTAGTTCACTTGAACAACCAACAAGATGAAATCAACCTTATCCTACACCTGGGGCAATCAACTCTTGTTTTTGTCTTGCAGTTCATCCAGAACAACCAACAAGACAAAAAGGGGCAAATGTAGACACCAAAATCGTGTCTACTCCCTTGGTCATCCTCCTCATCCTCTCCCCCCTTGGTCCCCTTCGTCCCATTTCACTTAACCACTTCTAACCCCTACACCCTTATTATTTTAAAATAATTAGCTATTTTAAATTAATAAAATCCCTTTTCTTTCCCCCCTTTGCCACCTCTCCTCTCCTTGGATTCCTTTCCCTTGGATACCCTCATTTATCACCCTATGACCTATTCCAACTTCCCCTCCACTGCCCCTTGCCAAGTCTTAAATGATTCAAGACCCCATTTCCCTTATTCCACTCATTTCCCATGCCTATTAATCACCTTTGACTATTTCTTCCCCCAACCCACTGACCCGATAGTTGGGAAAATGGATAAAAGGCTATTTTAGCCTTTTTCCTGCCTTCTAACCACTGACGTCGGTCAACTATCGACCGATGTCAGCGGTATTTCTAGCATTGGTTTCCTTCATAACTGCATTCCACCTTTGGAGTGCGGACCCACTTTTCTAATCTTTCCATCTGACCTTTTGGACCTTCAACCATCTGATCTTTCACTCCTCAATCCGTCAATCATTCCAATCATCAGAACTCTCACTCTCTCTCTCTCAGGTACACACAGCAAGCTACAACAACAACAGGTCTTTTGCACTACCAAGCATCAACAATAGGTACATCAGCAACAACAGGTCTTCTTCATTCCATTCTCTAGCAGGAATGAGGTAAGTATTTCTACTATTTTCATTTCAGTATTTCTTTTAATTCATCTGTCATTCAGCCTACTGCCCATTTTCAACCTCTCTTGCCTAGACCCCTTCTAGACCACTCTTTCTTCCCTATTGCCTCTATCTTCTGTTTGGTCCCTCTTTCAGACCATTCTTTCTACCTACAAAGACCCTATACAAAGCATTGAACCAGACTCTTAGACCCTCCAACCAGACCTAGAGCCCTTCTCAGACCTGTCCACAGACCATAAAACCCGTCCAGACCTCGTCCAACGACCACAGACCTGACCAGAGCTCATCTAAAGACTACTGCCCCAACTGATGCCAGTCTTAGAGACCACTACCTTTACCGACGTCGGTAGACTAACTGACGTTGACAGACTTGACCAACCGACGTCGGTAGACTAACCGACGTCAGCGACTGTGACCAGGCCGACATCAGCATTTAGGTAAGCATTTGCTTCTATTTTTGTTTTAGTCTTTAATCATTTTAGTCTTTTATCATTCTGCTTTTTATCAGACATTCTTTTATCAATCAGTGGGTTGTCATCCCTCAAGGAAGTCTTTGCACTTTTGGGATCAAGCTTTCACTTGGCAACCCACCATCTAGCTATCTAACGCCTTCTTTGTCTTAGTGTCTTTCTTCTGCAGGTGTCATCCTCCACAATCAAAGAGGAGTTCCTTCTGTCATCTAGATAATGGTGCGCAGACCTCATCCGGGTATCTTCTAACCCTAGATCATATCTCTTAGTTTCTTACTTCTTCTTTTGAATGTACAAAGCGAAAATCGTATAGAAACACTTTGAGGAAGGATTGGTGTGTCATGTTTATTTAATGGGATCATATATAATTCTAATACTTATTGATATTTTATCCTTCATAAATACCTTAATCCTCACAAAAATTCATCAGCATCTTATCAACATTCCTTGAGTCTACATTCACAGTCTTGAGCATATTCATTTGTCTGAGGTTGGAATTTCTGAGGTCATTTTTCAAATGAACATGTTCATTTGAGAATTTTAATTTGAATAAGTTTTTAATTTTTAATTTTTTAATTTTTGAGTCTATTATTTACATGAATTCTTATATTTCTTCAATTTCTCTAAAACTCTCATTCGATAGTGACCACCATATCTACAGTCTGCTTGAAGGCTTATAATGACTGAGTTAGTCTTACCTTTGCATAGTGGGATGAGGGTGGAAATGGATAGTATGCAAGGTAGATCATGAATATGTAGTAATATATTAGTTAATAAATGAGGACATTTTATATCTTAAATACTACTAAAATATATTCTATAGACACTCTATCCTCTACCTTGCAAAGGAGACCACACCTAATCATGACAATCATCTCAGAGGTAAGACCTTGAAGGATTAATTGAATATATATTTGTTAAATTGAGTTTATAAGGTAGATATGTGTTTAAAATATTTAAGAGACTCACAATAAAATCTAAGTCATTATCCATACTCCCAACTTATGCATAAGGACTCTGCAATGTGAGAAACCCATTTGTAGTCTACCAAGGAAATAAATTAGAAGGTTTTTTATCTTCCACACCATCACACATGTCAAAAATGGGTGAAGGATTATGGAGGTTATTTATTATGATCTCTATAACATAAATAAATTAGTGGTTATTATAAAAACTTCAAATATTCACCAAAATCATGCCATTTCAACTCCTTGCATAGATGAATAAGTTCATTGGAGTGGTAAAATTTTAGATATTATTCATAAAGTATAGAGTATTAAAATATAGAAAAAGTAAATGGATTGGAAGGTCAAGATACCCCCTTATTCTGACCAAGATACCAACTCCTAATTTTTTCTCTCCAATCCATACTATCCACAAACTTGAAAGCTTTCTTGGGTTGCAAAAGAGGCTAGTTTAGGATAAAGGTTAGTTTTGGATTTTTTTTGAGTATTAATGCCATTAAAATTATATAATATGTGATACATGAGACCTCCTTAAACCTTTGATACTCATCTATATGAAAATTCCATACAATTTCATACATCTACAAGAAAAAACATGAAAACAACTTTTTTTTTGTATTTTCTCCATTTTTCAATCTTTGACTCACCATGGAAGGATGAAAATAGAGGGAACATGAGTGAAATAAACTTTTTAAAATAGGTGATATGAAAATGGGAAGTGGGAGAGACACAATTTGGCACATGTGGGGTCTACTTGGCTAGTGGGGAGATGTGTAAGTGATTTGAAAGGGACCTTTAAAGATATAAAATGCATAGTGGTGACTATATAATGAGAATAAGACATTTTCAATACATTTTTAATCAATTAAACACTATAATATTCTCTTTATCTAAGGATTTATAAGGCACATTGACCCATATGAAGTGTTTGAGGAGTATTTGATGGCTTTTAAGGGTGATTTGAGATTGGAATTACTCTTGGATAAATATACCATGAATAATGACATTAAAACATCATAGACATTCATATCATGATTGGAAAAAGGTTAGACACCCCTAAAAATGCTTGAGAAAGCCTCTCTCAATAGGAAAATCTTATAAAATGCCCATATACCATGTGAATCTAAAACCTCAAACTTGTCAAGCTACCTTAATTTTATCAAAAGATGCTTAATATCATCAAATAGAGATAAAACCACTCATTGGTCATTACAAGACATCTTGACACTTCCATTCTCACTCCAAGACCACTATAACCATTGTCACCTCACCAAAAATAATGAAGGTAGCCTTGACATAATAAATACATAAGAAAGCTTAAAGTCATACACTGATACTTCTAAAAGTATTAACAAGTCTCAAAATGGGATCAATAATAACATTACCATGTAAGATGTCGCCATGAGTAGGCTAAGATGGTTGTCATATAAACATTTTTCATTTTAGGGATTAGTATTTGGCATTTGAGATCAAATTACCAACATTTTTGGTGAATCATAGGGGTTGACTAATCTACTGGTCAACGTAACCCACATAATTTTCATGGAAATGATAGACTTATACATGACTCATGACTTGGATGACCACCTTTTTGGACTATCAACTATATTTCTTACTTGTGACACCTCTAGGACTGAAACAAATTAATAATACATAACAAAGATAACAAACCAAAACACACCTAAGCCTAAGAAGCAAACAACAAAGACATAGATACAACTAAGGGGATAAACTACAAACATGTGCTAACCACTTATTGAAATAAGACAACAAAACTATAAAAAACTAACCTAAATTTAATTTCTTTCCTTCAAGATCAAATGGAAATCTTCTTTGATCACTATGGCACCATGAGGTCTGGTTTCCATGTCTTGATTTTATTCCCATAAAGTTTGGTTTAATATATGAAAAATCCCATTTACAGCTAAAGGTATTGGCATTTTCATGGCCTCTTGTGGAAGTAACTAAACTTTCTTGTTCTATCCCTAGGTTGATGGGTTAGTTAGGTGAGTTAATCACCAATAATTATTGTTACACACTAATATTCCTTGCATGATCAATGCGATTTTTGATTTAGCCATGAGCTTTACCTGATTCTTCCTATGAGACTTAGAATATTCAGCTGATATAGTGTCCCTTATAATATCTTCATCAATCTTCTCATGGGATAGAGGTGGATTGTCTAAACTTGAACAATTTTTTTTGAAGTCTTCCCAAAAATCCATCTCATCATGATTAATTGAAAAGACATGAGGTTCACTACCATCCTTACCATTTATTTATAAATCATTATGTTGATCACACATCTCCAACTCTTTGAAAAAATCATAACAAGGCTCTTGATCTATTGCAACTTGTTCATCTTCATCTTTAGTGGATAATGGCATATCATCAACCAACTCAAGCTCCATCTCATCTTGTCTTGGTGTTTATAAAATTTCATTGTCTTAATTAAGCTCCAAAACATTTGTGGTATCTTCATGTGAAACTTCAATATATTTTTCTACTCCACCATCCAAAATTTCCATACTAAGTTCTTCAATCTCACTCAATAACTCATGATATATGTTCTGCCAAGGTCATCTAAGTGACTTGAACTACTCTCAACCTCAATAATGGTCCTTTGTAGGTTTTATTCATGACTATCCCCTAGAGAATAAGCTGCATGAGTTTTTGTTTCATTCACTACAGCATCATGCCATTATGGTTGCTCCATGTCATCCTATTTCTTTTCATGCTCTAATTCTGATCTGTTAGGATGAATGGGGGTTCTAACCATGATTTCATCTTCATATATAATTAAGGTGTATTCTTCAAGGTGTTATTTAAATTAATTTATAGATGTAATATGGTCAAGTTCTTGAAGGACTATCATCTCACTAGTTTACCTTGACAAATTATCTCCCACACTTGGATGCTCAAGTTCTGTTCTTAATGCATTTGGTTCCTCTTCAAGAGAAGAGGGGGTGGGAGGGAAATTTACTTCATTATCTTAATTTATAGACGCTAAGGTGTTCTTACAATTTAGAACCTTAGGAGTATCAACCTTAGGAACTAAATTCTCCTTATTTAATTATTTAATTTCCTTTTCAAACTAAAATTTACTTTGATTGTCATGAGTGGCTAAAACATGGAGGATTGATGGGGAATTTGGAAAACATGAGACACCTCCTAAACTAAACTTCATACTTCTCCCCTCTTCATAACTCTATCTTTTAAGTGTAACCATGACATACTCTAGTGTTCTAGCCCATGAAGGCTTCCAAGCTGGAGTTATTGTATATTCATGAGAAGGCATGGATCGATCTTGGAGGGCATCTTGAACACATAGATGTTGATTAGGAGTTGGAGGGTGAAGGCAATCTACACTAGAGGTTTTTGGTGTGTAAGGTTGAATATGAAACACAAAGAGTGATTCATACTTGATTATGACCCCCACACCATACCCAGGTTTGTAGACCATATAAGACAAGTCACTAGACAAGCATCCCCCAATCTTAGCCATAAAGTCACTAAACAAAATAGGGAAAAATAAGGTAATAATTCTTCAACAATGATGTCTTATGAAATTGAAATCTTGGGGTAGGCATGAAGCGTGAGTTTTAGGTTTTTGATAAGGCCAAATACCCTTTTAGTTCACCCATTGCATTACAATTCAAGGTTGAAGGTGGGATCATACACTAAATTCAGATTATCAACCACTAGCTTAGGGATAACTAAATTTCTTTCCCTATCATCAAAAAACAATTGTGAACGAAGAAGTCTCTAATGATTAGAGAAGTAAGAAAAAGAGATGGAGTAATCACCTAGGCTGGTTGTTCTTGGTTTTTAAGGGTAATTTGATTATGGATAAGGGCTTGGGAATCAATATCCTTATATTGTCTAAGACATTCCTTTGACTTATTTATTTCCTCCTTTAGCTTCTCAATCTCTAATCTTAAATCATGATTGTTTGGTGTAGGCTAACTATAAGTAACAAAAGGTTGGTGCCATGATTATCACAATAATACAAGGGTTGCCAAGGAGGTAGAAGAGGTTCAAAATGAGGTTGATAGTCTTGGTAGTAAGTATGCCCATTTTATGATTGATAAGGGTCAACATAAGGTTGATAGGGGTTATGGTAGGGCTAATAGGGAGGTGGATGATTTAAATTTTCCCCATAGACTACCACAACTCCTCATGGAACATATGCACAACAACATGAACTATGAACAAGAACCTTCTTTACCTCTATAATGATGACTTTTTGATGTCTCTTAGCATGAAATCTAACTTTAAATATTATTTCAAGTGATTAAAACTCACTAAGATGGTTGCAAGGTTGCAAGTGAGTCTCTATTGCTTGAATCTAATCCCATCAGGCATGCCAAAATTTTTAGCAACCTAGGTTTCACCCTATGAAGGAGAGTGTTCAATTATGCTTCAAACCTAGACTAACATGGGAATGTCCTAAAGGCTATGGGTGACCTATAGCTAGACGAGACCTCTAGATTATGGGACTAGGTCCCCTATTACATCACTTTAGCTCAATTCACTAAGACCTATTACTATTGGGGTGAAAAGGGATATAAATTATAAAAAAATAAACCTACTCTAAGGGGTGATGATGTACCAATGTAAACATTCATCCAGTCAGTTTTAACTCCTAACAACACTAGTTGACTAACAAGTAAATAAACAATCATCTTCATGAGTTCCTCTGTAAAAATATTTCATATTGAGGATGTATTAGGTAACTAGAATGCAAAGGTAATGACAAGAAGGTATACTATGAGACTCTTACTAGTCATTTCACACTTCAAGCTACACCACCAATACTTATACATGCTACATAACATGCATAAGACACCTTATTTGTATCTAGGTAAAAAAGGACCTAAAAGGGAGGGAAATACATCAAAATTTCAAATATAAAAAAGTATAAACACACTAGATATCACCATGAAAGAGTTGTAATAGTTTCTTAATCATTCCAAAAGGTTTTATGAAGTATAAAACCTGGTAGAGTTTCCTCATACCCAGGTGAGGGATACAAATCAAGGTCTTAAAGGCTAAATATATAGCACAAAAGGAAGATAAAAAGGGGTGGAATAGAATGTAGATTAGAATTAGGGGTCATCAATGACCCTAATTAACTCATACAATAGTTACATTAGTTACAAATAGACATGCCATGTACCTTCTATGCATTGATCTCTTGATTGGCCCTTGAATGATCCATTAGGCATTGAAGTGGGGTATTGGAGGATATGGTTGAATTTTTAAACCTCATATTAAATTATTTTATAACACTATTTGGTTAAATAACTCCTATTTTTGGCATTTAAAACTTGAATGAGATGCAATTAAGCCATTATAAAGCATGAAATAATCTATATTCCTTTTAAGCATATTGACTAGGTCAAGAAAATAACTTATCTTTATATTATGACCATGAAATATGAAATTTAATAACTATATGCATTATTTACTAGGTGTAATAACACTACATTAACTCACTTCATCATCCTTCTATGCTAATCTTCAACTTTCTTGTTGACCAAGTAGGCCAAAGAGGCCAATTAGGCCTAATAGCCTAAGTGTTTGAATTTTATGACCATTAAATCCCATATGAAAGCTTTAGAGCCTATGTATTTGAGTTTTAGGCCTCAATTTTTCTCCCATATCATAACATGATCCTTTTTGGGAAAGAAACACCTGTAATTTTACCAAACTAGTTGACTAGGTCACCCTGTCCTTCATTTATGCAAACTAGTTGTATAGAATAAGATTATAGAGGAATTTACAAACATAGTTTTTAGAATTATGAGTCATAAAAATCTGAAAAAAGTTTCAAACCTCATCCTCAAATTATTGGAATCATCCCAAATAGTTTTGCACCTTGTTCTTTGCCCAAATCTTTGAAAAAGTATAGTTTTTTGCCAAATCCGTATAATGTTCATATCACATAGTACTATGTAAAGGGTCTCCTCTGAATTATATTTTTTTTTTAGGTCTTTATCAGGTATTTTATGAGTGTTTGGTTACAAAAATATTCACTTTTTCCAAGACTAGTCTGTAGTAGGTTTAAAGAAGGTTTTGGAAGTCCACCATCTTAACGATGGTTCATAAAGTACGAACCTACAAACCAAAAATTATTTTTATGAATATTAATTCCAAAAAACCATTTAAATTTCCTCAATATATTTATTTCCCATGCAAAAGGTATACTAAGATATGAATGTAGGGAAGTGTGCTTGTAGTCTTCTGAAGGTAGTTTAGACATGCTTATAGTCTTAGCAATGGTTCATAAAATTGTGCCCCTAAATTTAAATATTTATATAATTTATTTCAAGTACATAGGGGTAATCAAATCAAAATAAGATAATTTTCCTTGAGTGTTCTTGTGATGAAATATCTGAGCATTGAAACATGCACCTTGAACTGGTTGTGTACATTATGAAATTTGAAACGCTGATAAAACTGAGTTTGGTCATTATCTTACATTATTATAATTTATATTACCTAATTAATACCTAAAAAAATCTATTATACCTTCTCATGGTGTCATTTTTCTTAGGAGAGTCTGAGAGCACTCCCATGGTGGTGTGGGCCTTATAGGTCTTAAGACAAGATTTTAGGCTTAATTAGCCTTGATTGTGTTTTAGGAGTTTGAATGACTTGTGGTGACTTGGAAGCATTAAATAAAATTTTAATACATATTTTACCACCTATATATAACCTTATACAACTAATTATAATCACAAAAACTCTACTCTACTCCACTTTCCTAATTGATTGGTTATAGGTGACACTGCCAAGACTGTTAAATCTGAGTGTTTGATAGTAGTAGGGGAGTTATAAGTTGGATTTACCTACCATTACATATGATGATGGATTTTTAAATCTAATTCACATGATATTAAGGCCTAAAACATTTCCTAGGGTCTTTCCCAATTCTGTTCCTTGTGTATTTCATCCTTAGCCTTTGGTTTACACATAGTCAAGTTTATGAAAACCTTGAGCCTGAGTTTAGTGCTCTAACTATATGGATGAAACTCTTAGTCCCTTTTGAAACATGTTATGGCCCTCATACTTTCTTCCATGGGAGTTTCAACTCCAATCAGGAACTAAAGTGTGTAAGTGACCTCAACTCTGGTATAGGTTTCTTCATGTTAATTTTAGGCCTAATGGCCTAATATACCATTAGGTTCTCTTTACAATTCTAAGATTGAGCCACTTTGGAAATTTTTTTATGCCTTCTAACTAGGTTTTATCAAATGTTTTCAATTTATAACCAATATTCAATAAAAAATGCATGCACATGATTTTTGAGGCCCCTTTAGGCCTAAAAGGCTTAAAGCTCTTTTGTCTTATCTTAAGGACTTAACTATTCTAATGAAAACACAATGAATCTTATGAAAATCCTATTTTCATCCAACTTCTCTTCACCTCTTTTCATTTCCATTATCAGGCATATCCATCTCATTCCACTTTCTAAACCAAGACATTGCCTTAGACCGAGTCTTATATTCATTTGAAAAGGATTTAGTGTGTGGTTATTTGATGAACCATGTTATCTTCATTCATATATTTCTTCATGCATCCTAGTAACTCTTTAGGGATATCTACAATTAGTTCCATATCCAAATACCTTACTTTTTAACAATCAGCCTGTAGGTATGTATATATGCCTTTTGATTGTGTACACACCTAAATAAGTGAAAATTATGCTCCATTTTTGTCCTTGGGTATCATCACTATACTAATGGCCTTTTCACAATTTATTCATAACCCTCTAAGCATTCTAAGACCTCATTCCACAATCAATCCTCTATATGATTGGTTTGCATAGTAGGCCTATTGGTGATGAATGAGGACTTACTTGAATGTGTGTAGGATAGGTCTATTTTCATGAAAACCTTCATATCCATGTCTTTATTATACATATTTTCTTAATCATATCTCTATCAACCCTTGTGACTGTGTATATGCCCTAGGCCATGTACATAGGCATGTAGCTGCTTAGTTTAGGTCTTAAGAAATACAAAATGTGAGGGCCTCTATTTTATATAATGGATCAAGAAATTACATGAGATTAAAATTATGAGAGAAAAGTTAAGAAAAACTCTCCTTATCTCCTTCTCACCTTCTTTACCCTAAAATCAAGGTTTCTAGCTCAAATATTGCCTCACTTACAGTCATCCCGTAGATTAGTTTTCTAGGCCTAGACTGTATGGTTTCTATTTGAGGAAGGATTGGTGTGTCATGTTTATTGAAGGGGATCATATATCATTTTAATCCTTATTGATATTTTTCCTTCATAAATCCCTTAATCCTCAAAAATTCATCGACCTATCAATATTCCTTGAGTTTGCATTCACAATCTTGATTATGTTCATTTGACTGAGTTTGGAATTTTTGAGGTGATTAAAGGTGTTAAACCTATCCACTCTATTTTATTAATTTAAAGTCTCCTCCATTGGTGCACATGACTTCTCAGAGGTTTTCAATGTCTCTAAAACTCTCATTCAACAGTGACCACCCTGTCTATAGTCTGCTTGAAAGCTTATGATGACTGAGTTAGTCTTACCTTTGCATAGTGGTCTGAGGGTGGAGATGATAGTGTGTAAGTAAGATCATGAATATGAGGTAACAAATTATGGAATGAATGGGGATTTTTTTTAAATCTCAAACACTACCAAAATATCTTTTGTAGACACTTTTCCCTCTATATTGTAAAAGAGACCACACCTAATCATGGTAGTCATCTTGGAGGTAAGACCTTGAAGGTTTACTTAAATATCTAGTGGTTAATTTGAGTTTAGAGGGTAAAGAGGGATTTAAAATATTTAAAATACTCAAAATAAAATCCAAGACATTATCCATACTTCCAACTTATGCACAAGGACTCTGCAACGTAAAAAACCCATTTGTAGTTTGCCAAGGAAAGAAACCAAAATGTTTGCTTACTTACACACCCTCACACATGTGAAACATGCATAGAGGATGATGGAGGTGAGCCATTAATATCTATATAACATAAATAAACTATTATTTATTACAAAATAACTTCAAATATGCACCAAAACTATTACCATTTTAACTCCCTACATAGATGAACAAGCTCATTGGAGTGGCCAAGATGTTAGCTATTGTTCATAAAGTATAGACTATTAAACTGTAGATAAATTTAATGTATTATAATATCAAGAGATACCCTTCATTTTCACAATAGACCAGCTCTTAATTTTCTCTCTCCAATCCATACTATCCACAAACTTGAAAGCTTTCTTGGGTTGTAAAGGATGCTAGTTGAAGAGAAAGGTTGGTTTTGGATCTGTTTTGAGTTTTCCTACCATGAAACTTATCTGATATATCATAAATGATCCCTCCTTAAAAATTTTATCTCCTCTATATGGGAATTTTGTAAAATTTCATACATCTACAAGAAAACACATGAAAATAACTCTTTCCTTATATTTTCTCCAATTTTCAAGCTTTGACTCTCTATGGAAGGATGAAAAGAGAGGGAACATAAGTGAACTAACCATTTTAAATAAGAGATATAGTAGGGGGAGTGGGAGAGACATGATTTGGCATGTGTGGGGTCTACTTGGCTAGTGGAGAGGTGTGTAAAAGCATTGAAAGGGTCCTTTAAAGATATGAAATGCATAGTGGTGATTATATAATGAGAATAAGACCTTTTCAAGACCATTTTAAGCAATTAAACACTAGAATATTCTCGTTATCTACGGATTTATAAGGGACATTGACCCATATGAAGTGTTTGAGGGGTATTTGATGGCTTTTAAGGGTGATTTGAGATTGGAATTGCTCTTGGATAAATTTACCATGAATAATGACATTAAAACATCATAGACCCTCATATCATGATTGGATAAAGGTTAGACACCCCTCACAATGCTTAAGAAATCCTCTCACTAGGAAAATCTTGCAAAAGGCCCATATGCCATGAGAATCTAAAACCTCAAACTTGTCAAGATACCTCAATTTTATCAAAAGATCCTTAATATCATCAAATAGGGTTAAAACCATTCAATGGACCTTACAAGACATATTTACACTTCCATTATCACCATAAGACCATTATAACCACTATCACCTCACTAAAAAGAATCAAGGCAACCATGACACTATGGATACACATGCAATCCTAAAGTCAAGTAATGACACTTCTAAAAGTACTACCAAGGCTCAAAATTGGATCAATAAAAACATTACCATGTATGAGAAGGCTAGGATGGTTGTCACAGAAACATTTTTGGCTATAGGGGTTAGCATTTGGCCTGAGAGGT
Organism: Torreya grandis; assembly: GCA_037957365.1. NCBI lineage: Eukaryota > Viridiplantae > Streptophyta > Pinopsida > Cupressales > Taxaceae > Torreya > Torreya grandis. Next base: position 5,943,106 of record JARHVA010000146.1, read on the forward strand.
CAAATTATCAATAAGATGTGTATACACATATTATTTTCAATATTTTATCAATTATTGATGCTCTCTATCTTGTAGGAACCCATTGAGTATCAATCACTCTATGCATGCCTTAAGGGGTGCACTGGGAAAGGGGTGGGTAGACCATTTTTTTCTTTGCAAGATTGTTGTCCTTTTTGGTAATTTTTATCTACACACTTGTCTCCTGAAAACCATTCCCCTAAGCTTATTATTCTCTATTGTACACTTCTTAGTCATTTCCTACCTTTTTCCCCCATTTTCCTAACCTTAATCCCCTTTCCACTATTCACTATACTAGGTCTACTAGGTCAACCCGATATTATTTTGGGTAAAATTCATTTAGGTTATAGGTTGGCTCTTGGCTAACCTAGCCCGTGACCTAGTGAATTTTTGTCCATAACTATACTAGGTTGACTGGGTCGACCCTATTGACTAAAACTTTTAGAAGGGATTAGGGTTAAATCCACCTATATATATAAGATCATTTTTCCATTGTTTAAAAAATATAAGAAGAATTAATAGCTATTATGCATTTGATTATCTACCATTCTACTTGATGAACAAGCTTAGGGTTTCATAATTTCTTTGGAGATACTGATCTTGTCTTGTGGAAAAGTCATTTGGATGTATGGATAGGTTGTGTATCCTAAAGCTGATTTATCCTTGTCATCCTTACATACCATATCACTTTCCTCGACATCCTCCAACCCACTAAGGTTCCTTTCTCTCTCTCTTTCATTTTTTATTCATTATAGTTTTATTTTTTTTAAAATTTAGTCTTTAAAACTCCCCCTATACATTAAACTAGGTCCACTTTATCGACCTAATTCTGTATTCTATCTTCTATTTGAAAGACTAGGTCAACATTATCGACGTAGTTCTAAATAAACCCTTGCTATAGCAGTAGAATAACAACCCTATCAAATCTGTTCTATAATCTCTACATACACTATCATATGAATCGACATTGTACTATGTTTGAAAGTTGGAATTAACTTTTATATGATAGTAATTAGCTCACACTTACACTCTTAGTTGCTTACATGCTTAGAATAGATCACATAGTATAATTATGTGGTTTTTAAAATATACCATTTAGTTACACTATTTTATATTTTTTTCACACACTACCAAATCACATAATCTTAAAATAAGTTTAAACAATTGTCTACCCAAGGCCTACTTGCTTGGATTTCATCACAAAGGGGGAAGCCAACTTGGTTTTCTGGCTAGGTATAAACACATGGTTAATAGTATATATACATAAATAAATTGAAACCATTATCATTGTGGTCTGTGAAGTGAGGGGGTAGGCCCCAATACCAAGCTAGGACCTTGCCAATAGAGATCCCTTTTAGCCTAAAATGTCTTGAAACCATCCATAGATTGATTTATAGTTCCTTATTTATAACCAAATTCTTATCAAACTTAAAATCATACTCTAATAATCTAACAACATTCAGGATGACCACTTAACATTTACTTTATAAGTTGATAGCTTACTCTTTGCTCAATTGTATGTTGTATTGAAAAAACTTGCATTAACTAGCATTGGTGCAAGATTTTGTGTTGTGTGTTTCAATTAGATCATCCTCATTTATGAAATTGATTGTGTGTTTCTCTTCACTTATTGATTTGAAAATTACTTACAAATTTTTTATTGTTTTAGTATATAGTCATTCTGTTAGACATAGTCTCTTATAGACTATATGTTTCCCTTGCTTATAGTATTAGGTCAACCCTATCGACATAGTACTCTTTTTTGCTTCCCAAGATATAGTATTAGGTTGACCTTATCAACTCTATATTATTTTTTCCTATCTTTTGCCTAGGTTACAGAACTAGGTCGACCCATTTGACTCTATATCCCTATTTTCTCAAGACCCTATTTATAATACTAGGTCAACCTAGTTGACTCTATATTCTTGTCTCTCCCTTATATTTCCTTGATTTTACATCACCTTTTGTCTAATCTATCCCTTATCCCTCATCATGAACTTCCTATTTGAAGACAACACTTAGTTGAATTAAACGTATATGATGAGTCTTACCAATTCTCATAGAATCTCCCATAAGAAAATTAGGGATACTCTCCTGGATGAGAGTAATGTTCATACACCACTCACATAATGAATTATGGGACCCCTCCTCATTATTATTCACTTTACAATCCTATTTTCTCACTTAAAGATCATCTCAAATTAGAGTATACCCCTAAAATTCTCTTCTTTATCTTTGAATTTCCTCAACATCGAGGAAAGGATATTTCTACCATTTTCCATCTCATGATTAGTGGTCAAGTTGAAGAGCCTCACTCACCTTCTCCCACGTTCTCACACAAACTTGGGGATACAAGCCTCTTTTTTTCTCAACCTATTCCCTCTATTTTGACCTATTATCATACCAAGAATTCTTATTCTTTAACTTATTCTACCTCCATATCTATTATCTCCACTAACATGGTAGGTTCTACATCTAGTGGGCCTCTTCCAAGACCCACTCTCCTTAATTCTTCCACTAATGCATCATTTTCTACCCATGTTAATCATGCCTCTAGTGCTTACTATTCTCTTCCCTTCATTAGTCCATCTTTTTCTACATAATCAAATTTTACCACTAGTGCCTCACGTTATAATAACTCTTTTCAATCTCCTACTAACACACATAGTGGTAGCCAAGCCACTATTTCTAATTCTAATGATTCAAATAATACCAATAATGCAAATCAAACCCATCAATTTTTATTATGAACTCTTAATAAAATTAATGTTTTTAAAGCTAATAATGCAAATACAAAACCACCTAATCCATCTTCAAACCCACCATCAACATATGCCATGGGGAACATATAATCAAAATGTTCCCCCACCTCCTCTTCAGGATCCCCATGGTAATCTTATCCCTCAACCTCCTCTTGTCAATAAAATAATCAAGCATGCTCAAAATGAAACTCTTCAATCTCAAATTGCTAATATCGATATAGGAGGAATCACCCATACCATTTATTACAATGGATCAATTGATCCTAATCTTCTTATAAAAACATTTGGAAATCTATATAAAGACTAGGCCAAATTAAACATCTTTGTCGATACCAATATATTAGCTAAAAATATAACTAATGATGATTTAGATTAGTATAACCAACTTAAAAATCATTATATTACTAGTTTGGAAGATTTAGTAAATGCTCTAGTCCAGTATTTCCAAAACAATGATCTTCTTGAGAATACCTTGGCCTATTTTATAAATTATAAGCAACTTTAAAATGAAACTGACCAAGATTTTGTTAAATGATGGAAAACATTATCCAACAAATGTGAGCATAATAAGGCCAATGATAATATTTTTAATCTCTTTACCAATGCTCTTTTTCCCAAGTTATAATATTGGGTCTGTAATCTCTCTCCACATACTTTGGAGGAGGCTTTTGACCAAGCTAAATGTCAAGTCATTATGCATCAATTTGAGCCATCCCAACCTTCTGTAAGTGCTCATATATTACTCAAGATTAAGAATGATCATCCTACCAATGATCATGTCATAAACTCTTATGATACCATTCACACTATTCAATCTATTGTTCCTAACCAATCTTTAGAACTAGATCCCCTTTCTCAACAATTCACCAATCCTCATTTATCTTCACCTAATAGCATCAATGTTCATAAAACTTTATCCTCAAATAAATTACTAAAATTTCTACCTAAGCCTCTCCCATGAGAAATTGATCCCACTCATCCTATAAAATCTTGGTATGATCCCAATAATTTTTTTGGTTTCATTTTAGTTGGGGTCATTCTCATGTGACTTGTAGGCAAATTTATAATTTAGTTATGGATTTTATTCTTGCTCCCAATTTTAACCATGATTATATCATTAAAAAATGATAATGACCTATGACATTACTTTCAAAGCCCATGAAACAAATACTAAATCTCAATATTTTAATCAAGTTAATGATCATTTGGCCATCTATAAATACCCTCTTCCAAATAACAAAGATAACCAAGACAAGCCCACCCCTTCTACAAATAATGTAGATAGTCTTATTGACCCAAATATAGAAGAGAATGTGGTTAAGATGACCAATAGATGAAGGGTGGTTGCTTTCATTAATCATCAACCCATATACACACCTCCATTGTCTTATACCTTTCATGTTATCCATTATTCTTCTCTAACTCACTTAAATGAGTTTGGGTAAGATGACCTTATAACTTTTGATGAAATAATTCTAACTGTTCCCTTGGATAACACTTCCCATACTATTTCTACCATCCCTTCATCTTATTTATCTAACACCAATGACACTCAAGCTTCTATCAACATTTCTTCTAGCACTTCTCAAAACCAACCTGCATTAACTACCTCATCTTTTCAACATAATATAAAAAATTATCCTCTCACTAAACTTTCTTCGTCTTATCAACATAAATTCTTATGTACTTCAAATCCTCCTTCTGAGGACCTTATTCAACACAATGCACCCATTTATAATAATCTTCTTATGGGTTATGGTGAGTGGGATCCTATCATGTAACCCACTAAAATCCCATCCCAAATCCCATTTCTTGAGCTTATGTAGACTTCTTTGTGACATCACAAATGTCTTATGAAAATTTTATTTGAAATGAACATCCCTCATCCCCCCATATCAGGACACAAAGAAACCCTATCTGGATATGATGATAGTGTATTATAATAATGCAAAGAGATGTCCATCCATGTTGATGAAAAAATGGACACTTCTCTTTCCCTCAAATTTTCCATCACTTTCATGATCCTTGATGAGATTTAACTTTATGTAGATGATCCTCCTTTATTTATTAGTGTCAAAATTGATGATATCTAAGTTAGGCATGCCTTGATTAATGAGGGTTATGACACTTGTGTTGTGTCTCTCAATTTTATCAAAACCCTTAAATATTCTAAATAGAATCTCAAATCCACACACAACATATTTTAAGGATATGTTTGAACTAAAATGCCTCCTTTAAGTTGTGTGTGGTACCCCATTACCATCCCACCTATCACTATTCATGTGAAGGTGATGATATTTAACTTTTCTCTATCTTACCACATATTACTTGGTAGGCCATGGACTCATTGTATGAGATAAATTTCCTCTTCTACTTGCCAACGCATTAAATTCCCTCATAATGGAGACATTTATAGGATTCAAGGTGACACCAATCCTTAAAATTTTGAATAACTCCAAGACCAAGGTGTATTCAAGATTCCTACCCTTGAATCATTGCTTAGTTTTCTATTTCGTGAGTCTCAATAATTTAATTTTCTTGTTAATTCCACTTGAGGTTACAACAGTCATACCAAACTCATTGGTAATATTCTTCCTAACCTCTTAGATTTTGATGATGATGAACCTGATGAGATCAATCTCAATATTAAGACTATCAATCTCTTACCTCATCTCATATCTCAGCTTCTTGCTTATTTACAACCTCATTCTCATCAACCACATTTTGATGACATCCAATTTATATTTACTATGACTTGGCATTCCATTCATCTCACCTCATCAAATGACAATGTCATTCCTAACTGCATCATTGATCTTCATATGACTGATTATAATAATGGTTATACCTTAGATGATCCATTTTTAAGAAGTCTTGTTTAAGCTCGTAATGCTAAGATTATTCATTATCATTCCTCTTTGCTTCAATATTTTAGTATATATTCTCATGTTACATCATATATATTTCCTAATTTTAGCATTTTTCCTCTTTATCATAAGGTAGAGATGTTGTGGACACCTCCAATTTTTGAAGAACCTCATAGGAGAATGCTTATAGATTGTTCTATGATTAGGCCCTATAATTTTGCTAGGTTATATGACCCCTATAGCCTGATTATCCTTGAGATGCATTGAAATCTCTTTCAACCTTATGTAGACCCCACCCATCCCTTATTATAGCCCAATTTGGATCCCATTCCCACACCCACTTTAGCTAATTCTAATCCTGCTTCTAATCCTATCATTCCTTCCATCGAGCCTTACCCTATTTTTACACCACCACAACCACCTTCTCTTAGTGATGGTTTGATTTCTTTACCAAAAATGGATCCATTTCCCACCAAATGGACTGATGATCCTTACAAATATCTTTCCACTCCTATTACACCTCTTCCTATGAGTACCTCTACCAAGCCTACTCACAGGCATATCTGTTGCTTCCACAACATAGATAACCATTCATCCACACATTATCACAAGCTATGATAATATATTGACACTTTGAGTCCTTATAACCCTCACTCCTCAAGTAAGACTATACCTCCCCCAAAAGTACTACATGAGCATATTCCTAAGTATGGATAGGTATATTATCTTTGTCACTAATGTGGCACCCATCATATCAATCATTGTTGCATCCTTCAGTAGCATCTTAAAGATCGCCTTTTAACCATTCTCATACCTTATACCATTCCTCCCATAGGTCATTCCCACAAGAATTCTTCCCCTTCTTATCCCATGGTTCCACCTCCTTCTATGGTCCCTTATTCACCTCTTTTTTCTCCACCTATGAATCCTTCACCCGTGGACCTTCCCTCACTGATAGATCCTTCACCTGTGAGTCCCTCAACTGTGGATCCTTCCCTACCAGTGATACCTTCATTACCTATAGAGTCTATTCCTATAAATTCTCCTAAGCATCCTTTGAATGATATTCCTCCTCAGCATGATCCATCAAGCAATCCTATGTTTTCTATTGAGGAGATTAGACGTGAAGTATTTTCCTAGTTTTCACTAAATATAGATGAGACATTAGTTATAGTTTGTATTCAACTTCATAGATACTTATTAGATGTTTTGGATAATGTGTGTGGACAAATATATCAGTACTTATGAACACATGCATGATGTTCTTACATTTTTATTTTGATTGTATGTGTGCTCCAATGATATCTTCATCTATTTGTTATACCATTTGACATTGTGTCAAATTCTTCTTTTACATAGTGACTTTAATTTTTATTTGGTATTTCTTATAATGCCATTTATGTTTGCTTATGGATTTCTTCTTTATCATTGCCTTATTTTTATTCTTGAATTTATTTCTTATGATTCCCTTGTTCTATTTTCATGATTTTTTACTTTTGTATCTCTATAAACATAGATAATTGTTATTTGACTTATTTATATAAACATTATTCCCTTTAATCATTACTTATCTACCAAGTGATCAATTAACAACCAATTCATCTCATTAAAATATCCTCTTATTGGTCCATTTTGGATATCCTTTTATTCCCTGGTATCCCTTTTTGTAAACTAAGCATATATATGGTTGATACTTGAGATAACATGTTGGTTCATTATCAAGCCTAAGTGTCTTAGTCAGTATTATCTTTTTTTACTTAGATTTTTTTAGCCTAAGCCTAAATCTCATTCATGTGTATCACTCTATCTCTCATAACTGGTCATTCCAAATATGTATGGAGGAAGAATCTTAAAAGTCATAAAAATATTCAAAATCCAAATCATTTAACAAAAGGAAATGATCCAAAAAGGCAACATTTAAAATTATTAAAAGTCAAATCAAACTAAAAGATGTGATTCCAATCACATCTCCTTATTTTAGTCAAAGCTTAAACTCTAAAATTGGCCTCATGATAGAGCTAAGATACATTGGGGTGTAATAGGTTAGTAGATTAAAAAAGGAGAATAAAAAAATCTTTTAGTGCTACTTAATTTCTCACGCAAGTATCCAATCTTCATAGTAGACTAATGACTCTATAAGGGGTCTTGAGGAATGGGGAACAAATTATGGGAAGTTAGGTCCATTTTAGTTTTCTTGTACCAATCTACCATATGAGTTGATCTTAGTAGCATGCTTATTTTCCTACATAACTTTGTGTCTATAGCGAACAAGTTTCCTTTGTACATTAATGGTCACTAGTCACTTAATGTCTTTTCATGTCCTTAGTATGCCTCATGTCTCATAAGGTATTATCATAAGATGAATAAGTTATTATTTTTACACTCCTTTTTTCATTCCCTACAAATCCTCATATTTTCCCTTGAGAAATATTATTTTTCACTGATCACTCCCCAAGGGATTACATTTATGAGTTGTACTATAAGACCATAAATAGGACCTATCCTTCCTCACAAAGTACCAACATTTCACATTCCTATTACCAACATCCCATTTTACCAAAATTTCCCATTATTCAATATCATTGGTGTTCCCTTTGTGAGCTATAGTGTAATACCATAGATAGGACCTATACTTCCTCACAAATTTTTTCAATAACCCAAGTCACAAAAAAAATTTGCACATGTCAAATATGAGATAAGATTTGATTGATCATAGAGTTACACATCATTGAAATGATTCACATATTGATTTAGTATGTTTTATTCTTAATTCATTACTCTTTAAATTATATCTTCTTATTTTCCAATCACATGTAAGAATCCAACCATTTCTTGAGTTTTTCATACTTCCTGGCTTGAATTAGTGTGACAAATTTAAGACCCATTTTGCCAATTTTGTTTCTCTTTTATACTTCCCAACATGATTTAATATGATTTATTGACTCAATTTATTTATTTTTATACCATTTTATCTTTCAAATGTTTTCCACTTTATTACATTATTTTCATACTTCCCAACATGATTTAGTGTGATTTTACTTGTTTAAATTTGGTGCCAATATTTTTCATGGTTTAAAAATCAAAATTTTCCCCTTTTGTTTACCATCCTTTGGTTTTTTATACTTAGTCATTTTCTTGATATTACACATTTCCCTTCATGAAATAGTGTGTAGTACATTTAGTTTTTATTGATTATACTTAGTTAAATCTTTTTCCCTTGTTTTTTTAACCATGAATGTGTCCTACATAATGATAGAAAAGAAACCAAAACTCGTATAATATATATATATATATATATATATATATATATATATATATATATATAAATATAAATACATGTGATAGAAAGAAATATATCCATGAATCCACAACCAAAACCGTAATACAAACACATAAGATCAATATTCAACTATCAAAATAAGATATTTATATATATTATGTGTTTTTGATACAAAATACATCACTCCATCTCTACGGTTGGGATCTATCTTGTTTATCTTGTGGCCTAGCCATGCTACCCATAAATTCTTTAGATATTAACCTATGAATATTATGCTATAAAGAGCTTGTCTAAGATCTCAAACTGGTCACCTATCCCTATAGGTTGGAAACCTAGGCATGTACCTATGCTAGCTAAATTAAGGTAGCCATATGCATAACTTTTTCCTGAGCCAAAGCCTACCATGCCTAAGACTCTCCTACTCCCATCCCCGATGGTAGATATCTCTCATCCTTGTGTGCCTATACTCACCTTGTAGCCTCTCCTACTAGTCTAAACTTGCTTGTATGAGCTAGGGAAAATAATATCATAGGATCTTCCAATGTAACAATATTATATGGAGTCAGTGCCTCATCAAAGATCTCATGGAGTACTCCCCTTAGTATGGATCCCCATCTGGGTTCCTCCTACACAAGATCTACAAAATTCAAACCAAATAGATATTAGAACATAAATATATCTCAAAAATCTATCTATCTATAATCTATCTCAAAAAATTAAGCACATTTAAAAAAAATTATTTTCTTACCTCTCTAAGTGTCACCTACTACCATCTCCCCATCTATATGACCACCGAGTATGGTCTCTCCATCCACTCATCCTCCAAGCACCTCATCTATGGGACACTACCCAAATACAAATCTATGGGTTATCACTCATGCCCATATTAGGCTATGCTTGAGTGGTACCTTTATTTACCAACTCTATCCTGGGTTGCATAATGGATCATTTGGGATGACCACCCTCTCTATTCTCTCTCATTATTGATGTCTCCATTGATGGTGTAACTAAGGTAGTCATTGTTCTTCTTGATGTGGTGTTGGCTATGATGTTTCTATCACTCCTACATCCACATCTATATCCTCTATATCTTTTAACTATCATGCTCAACCTATCCATGATCTCTCATGCCATGGTTTGATCTCTGATCTAGCAACTAGTGGTCTCGATCCTCCTCCCCCCTCAGATCTCTCACATTTTTGGCCCAAAATGTGGGCACCACTATCAGAGCCACTAAATGAGGGAGTCTCATTTATTCTAGTACACATTCCACTAGATTTGGCTCTATCTACCAAGTATAGTGGCCTATAATCTATGTTCGTATCAATATTGGTGCTACTATCCCCCAAATTGGCAATACTATATCAATGTGCCCATATGAATACCACATGATGTCTACTTACATAACTATCTATAGCATTGGTATGTGGGGTACAACCTGTGATACCTAATCCTATCACCACCCCTACACTCAAAGTAGTTGATCATCAACCACATAGGGTAACCCAACTAGTTGATGTATTGGAAACCTCTCATATATCTTTGAACCCAAAAAAATAATTGACCCCATGGTATTCTGACCTCTGAATAGTATCCCATACATGTCATGCATAAGTTTGACCCAAATGATAAAACCTAAATCATAGTCCTCCTGATCTAAAAGGGACTAGCATAAGGCTATCACATACAATGGTACCTTGTCATTCAACTTTTGACATAGCACCCGTGATATCACAAGTCCTATAACTACCTTATGGATATTTGAAATATGATATGTACACATGTCAATGAGGCTAACTCTTAGCCTAGGATATATCATATTTGAGCCCATCTCTCATATGGCTAAGGCTCACCTCTCTTCCTATCCATCTAGTACTCTTTTGAGCATTAATATACCTCCTATCATAAGTCTAATAATCACATGGACATCCTCTAGGGTGATACCCACCTCAATGGTATCTGAAAGTGTTAGTTAATCATTTATAGGCTCCGAGGAACATGACTATTAGATTAACACTCAACAAGACTCAACACATATCCATAATCCTTCTTAGACCTAGCATAACGAACCTAAATTAGTCTTGTTAATTTCTCTAAGAGTTCTAGGAGCCATGCTGCGTCTACTAATCTCTAAAATCTTGGACATCCCTATAACCATAAAATAATAAAATATGTATTAGATCTTCATGTCAACTATAATTAGAATACATTCATTTTAAATTTGAACAAAAATAAGCCTAATTTACTTTAATCTATCCATTTTGACCTATTTTACCTATTTTTAGTCTACTCAGCCATTTCAATACTTAGTCAAGCATTCTGGGCCTTTCTAAAACTATTTTAGCATATTTCATGTATTTTTGTATTATTTTAGTCACCTAGTCAAACACTAGGTTGACCACATTTTCATCATTTTGATGAGGTTGACTTTAAATCAACCCTTTACTTCCCCCCTTAGTACTAAGTTGGAAAAGTTGATTCCTCTACTAAGTTAGCAGTGAAGTACTAAGTCGACAACATGCAAAACAAACTAAGTCAACACACACAATGTGGATTTCTAATTTTTAGCCTACTAGGTTGACTGGGTTGACCTAGTTGGTTTTGGTTACTGACCCCTTTCCTTGCTTGTAATAAATGCCTTTGATAGTTATTACTTCGATTCCTTTTAACCCATTTTCCATTTTGACCTCTAGTACCCTTAACAACTATCTGAGGTTCATTTCGATCTCTACAATTGGTCTAATTTGAAAATTTATATAAAAAACTTAATTTTAATAAAATATTCAAAAACCAAATTTGAAATTCTCAATTTCCTACCTATACTACACCTATTGTGGCCATTGCGCATCCCTCTCATCTTGACTATCATCTCCTCATTATCTTAGCTTTATTGCCTTTCATTTGGTCTCTTAGAGCTCTATTTTTCTCTCAAAACAAGTCAAACAATAAGAAAATAACTTCCCTTTCACCTCATTTAAACTTAATTTTTAGAATCTTTACCTTTCAATTATTTACTGTCAGATTCCTTGTTTTGATAATATCTTTGTTTTTACTAACCCATTTTTCAAATCATAAAATGTTCTAGAATCATGATGTCATAGAGAATCATTTCCACTACTATATGCCTATATTTCAATGTTTTTGAATTTTGGCTATTTTTTGCACTAATTTAAATAGGTTTACATAATGTTCTTCATATTTAGATGCCTTCACTTCCCTTGCAGTCTACTTATTTATCTACAACACTAAGGTAATTAAAGGTATATGTTTTTCAATTTTGTCCTTTCATTTATCTTATTTACTCCTTACTAAATTTTACTTAGCATCAACATTATTGGTTATCATGTTCTATTCTCGAAGCACCATCCCATGTTGCACTCACATGACACATGATGAGCTTCAAGTGGGGCATATGTATACACATAATATTGTCAAAATTTTATTAATTATTGACTACCCACCCCTTTCCTAGTGTACCTCTTAAGGCATGAACTTAGAGATATTGAGACTTGATGGGTTCTTATAAGATAGAGAGAGTCAATAATTAATAAAATTTTGACAATATTATGTGTATACATATGCCCCACTTGAAGCTCATCATGTGTCATGTGAGTGCAACATGGGATGGTGCTTCGAGAATAGAACATGATAACCAATAATGTTGATGCTAAGTAAAATTTAGTAAGGAGTAAATAAGATAAATGAAAGGACAAAATTGAAAAACATATACCTTTAATTACCTTAGTGTTGTAGATAAATAAGTAGACTGCAAGGAAAGTGAAGGCATCTAAATATGAAGAACATTATGTAAACCTATTTAAATTAGTGCAAAAAATAGCCAAAAGTCAAAAACATTGAAATATAGGCATATAGTAGTGGAAATGATTCTCTATGACATCATGACACTTGTCTCTTAAAAACCATTCCCCTGAGCTTGTTCTTATATATTGTACACTCCTCAATCATTTCCTACCCTTTGTTCCTTTTTATTAACCTTAAGACCCTTTCAACTGTTTACTATACAAGGTCAACTAGGTCGAACCTATACTATTTTAGGTAAAATTCATTTAGGGTCTAGGTTGGCTCTTGGAAAACCTAGCCCATGACCTAGTGAATTTTTGTCCATAACTGTACTAAGTCGACTGGATCAACCCTATTGGCCAAATTTTTTAGAAGGGCTTAGCATTAAATCCACCTATATATACAAGATCATTTTTCCATTATTTAGAAAATAGAAGAAGAATTAAGAGATATTATGTATTTGCTTATCCACCATTCTACTTGAAGAGTAAGCTTAGTGCTTCATACTTTATTTGGAGATATGGATCTTATCTTGTGGATAAGTCTTTTGGATGCATTGATAGGTTATTTAGCCTATAGTTGATTTATTCTCATCATCCTTACATACCACAACAAACTCTTTCAAAGTACCTTGGCCAAGGGAGAGATTGAGGCTTGGTGGGTTCATCTTCAAAGGTAAGTAATCCTAACTTTGTTCCTCATTTATAAGAGTAGATATATATGGATTTGTAATTCTCTTCCATGCATTAGGATTCTTTATACATTTACAAGAGTATATTTCTCTTATGCATGTTTAATTTTATTGTTTCTTATCCTGATTTTGTTCCACAAGCTTTGGTGATCATTGCATTAGACTTTACTTTACTTTTTACTATTTTAGTGAATATGAAAAAAATAGGACCTAGCTAGGCTTATTGCATGATTATGCTTGACTGGAGGCTCTGGAACCCTCCCTACCATTATTTATTATGTTAAGAGATCCCATAATTAGGTCTAACATATCCCCATATTATTCATGTTCTCAATTATCTAAAATATCCCCAATCAGAAGTGTAAGTATGATATATCTTCTCTGAGTTAGGATTGATTTATAAACATGAAGAATTTTTGATTGCATACAATATGTTAATTATGTAAAATGATATGGATGATCTTTGTTATTATGTAGTGTGTATGACATGGTTAAAAGATAGATGATGGATTATTTTTATTTTCATGAGATGAAATGATTTTATAATGAAATGAAAAATCTTAATAACTAATGACGTGCTAGGAGATAGATAGATAGTCCTTTGATGTAATCATATGTCTCAAAAATTAATTTTGGCTAAAATCCTCCTACACCAAGGAGGTTGGGGGGTTAATTAGGAGTCTTGGATGATCATTTTAGGATAGTGGAATGATCAGGGTTAATTGATAGAGACTGTGGGGACTTGAAGCCATTGGAAATATAGGCATTCCTATTTTGCTATATCACTATGAGTGTAGGTATTCCTAAAACATGAGTATATTCAAGGTCACTTTTGACTTACAGTGCATGAGGACATAGAGCAGGAAATCTGTGAATGACATTCCTAATTTCCATATTGGGTAGTAATTTATGGGCATCCTCATTCCCATTGAAAAAGGACAAGATAAAATAAATACTAACACTTAAAGGGATGATAAAGATAATTACAAAATGGAAAATCATATTAATAAGACAAGTGAATGAAAATATTGACATGTAAATATACACATTTAATTTTAACAAGATAAGATATTTACAAGGGTTAATGCTTAAGAATATAATACAAAGGATTAAGACAATGTAAGAAAATATTTACATGACACAAAAACATTAAAAAGACAACTTAATGAACACAACATATATACATTGACTCTAAACAAGAAAATATAATAAAGGAATTAAATTATTTTGAATCATAATCATAAGTAAAAATAAACATTCTAACTAAAAGGGATAATGATGGTATTATTTACAAGATGACCTAAAACCTTAATGGTATATAAATGACTCCTTTGTTTCAACACACAACCTAAAAATAAACTAAGCAATAATAATGATAATTACATAAAGGATGAGTTGAATTATGCTAGGATAAAATGGAATAATTTTAAGGGCATGACTAAATGGACATTTAAAATGGTAAATTGTGCCCAATAATATTTATTATAATGGAGACAAGGATTAAAACTAGTTATAATGACAATCTTAGGATCTAAATTGAATGATCAAGATTCAATTATGTGCAAAACATATTATAGATCCTAGAATATAAATATTGTATGACCCTCCTTTAGTGATGAAGTTAGTGGGGTTATGCAAATTTTGCACAGGGAATGAGTGGTGATGAACAAAGTGGGGTGTAGTTGAGTCTGATAAGAATAAGAGTTGTTTAGTAGGATGAAATTAGGATGTCAAAATGGAATGAGTATGTTTGAAAGTAGATTAGATGTGATATCCTCTTCACACTTACAACGATGATCTTCCCCAATTTGAAACTCATTATCTCCTTATTCTCCCTAAGCATATATCTTATACCCACTATTAGGATCAGGGTCATATGGGAAATGAGTGGATGAGATGGAAAGGTGAGGGAAGTGTAGTGGTCATGGATAGGTATTCCCCCAAGAGTGGGGACTTATAGATGGAGGATATTTGGATCCCTTTAAGTATAAAAATGCTTTAGGTGCATAATATTCATGGGCTCATCAAGCTCATGACCATCTAAAGTAACCAATTTGTATGCTTTTGATGCAATTTTTTTAATAATAACATAAGACCCAAGCTAGTTTGATTGGAATTTACCTTTATTTTCATGTTTTACATTGGTTTTTTTTTCTAATTTTCTTTTAAGACTAGGTCACCAACTTTGATTTCTCGAGATTGGATCCTTTTATGATATTAGCCCTTAAGTTTATTATGCTATGCCCTAAGGTGATCAAGGGCATTTTGATGATTTTCATCTAATAACTCAAGATCCTATATCCTTTATTATATATAATTATTATTTTTTATCATACCCCATAAAGATATTCCTAAGGAGGGGAGCTCAACTTTAATGGGAAAGATTGATTCTACACCATATACTATAGAGTATAGAGTAGCCCTAGTAGGTGTTCTAATGCTAGTTCTATAAGACCAAAGAGCTGGATATAATTATAAGTGCCAATTTCTACCAACATTATTGAGAATTTTGAGAAACGTTTTATTGGTTGTTTCTGCTTATCCATTACCCTGGGGATAATAGGGTGTAGAACAATGTTGCTCAATGTGATAATGATTGTACAAATCTTCTAATTCCTAATTTTTGAAGGATTTGTCATTATCTAATATGATTTTTGTTGGGATTCCAAAGTAGTAATTAATCTGATTCAGAATGAATTTTGAGATTTGCATACCTATGGTATAAATTAGTGGAATTGATTTGACCCATTTATAAAAATAATCCATAGCTAAGATTATGAACTTATATCCTCTAGATGATGTAGGATTAATATTTCCAATAATATCTAGTCCCCATATTGAAAATGATTATGGGCTCATTATAGGCTGTAGTTATTATGTGGGGGCATATATGAGATTGTCATGCTTTTGGCAAGCTACACATTTGCATACATATTGGCAGGCATCATGATCCATTATGGGCCAATAGTATCTAGTTTAGAGTAACCTTTTGG
This sequence comes from Torreya grandis, assembly GCA_037957365.1. Taxonomy (NCBI): domain Eukaryota; kingdom Viridiplantae; phylum Streptophyta; class Pinopsida; order Cupressales; family Taxaceae; genus Torreya; species Torreya grandis. The sequence goes on from JARHVA010000146.1 coordinate 5,959,518, forward strand.
CTAGGTCCATCCCTTTGCCATGGCCTCCATAGATACCATCATGGACCTTATTGATTGCAAGAATAGTCTCCTTTGATGTCAATCATCTTAACAAGGTCTTGTCATAGCCTCACCGATAGAGCATTTTGCTGAAGATGGTATAATGGGATGTGTGATTGATGAAGGATTTACATTGGTTATGATTGAGGTTTGGTGGCATAATATTATCATGAAGGTAGGGATAAATTTCATAGTATAGGGTAGACTAGGATCAGGTATAACAAAAATTTGATAATGAGTCATTTCTTGATGAGCAAGTAATAATAGCTATTCAACTATAAATTTTCCCTCAAGTACATCATCCAGAAGATCTATCAAAAAACCACTAGTGGCCATTGAGTCTATATCTTTATTACTTCTTCTAAGAACTTGATCAAATGTTATGAACTAAAATTTTTGCTTCAATTGATCAACCATTTGTCTATAAGGAAGTAAATTCTCATCTTTTGTTAGGAACTCTTCATTAACCTATTTATAATTAACTAATAATCACCAAAGCCCTGAAGATGCTTGATATTCCATTAGATGGAGAGTTATAGTCTATAAATTAATGCCTCATATTCCATAACATTATTTGTGCATGGGAAAGCAATTTGAAAGGATTTAGGGATTAAGTCACCTTATGGGGTTACCAAAAGAATTACCAATCCTGACCTATGTCTGGTAAAAGACCCATCAAAAATTAATTTATAGCTAGTTGATTCCTTAGTTTTCAGTATATATTCATCTAGGAAGGCCATGATTAATGTTTTTGTGTCTACTATTAGTGGTATTGCTAGTTGATCTGTAATAGCTTTCCCTCTATTGGACTTTTGATTTACATATTTGATATAAAATTATTCTAATAACATGATCCATTTGGATATTATTCTAGTTAGGGATGATTTAGATGACATATATTTCAATGGATCAACTTTTATCATGAGCTTGACTGGTTATTCAACATATAATTCCTAAGTTTTTGTGTAGCAAAGACTACAACCAAGCAAGCTTTCTCAATAGGGGTGTAATTGAGTTCATATGAGATCAAAGTTTTATGTAGATAATAAATATCTCTTTATTTGTCTTCATCATTATGTTGATCTAATAAATACCCAATAACACAAGGTGTAGCATTAATATATAGGAGTAAAGGCCTTTTTGAGATAGGTGGTGATAAAACTTGAGGCTTTACTAGATACTACTTTAAATTATCAAAAGCCTTTTGACATTCCAAGTTCCAGTCAAAGTGAGTTCCCTTATTTAAGATATGGGTGAAAGGATCACATTTATCTACCAATTGTGATATAAATTGATAGATGGCCTGTAACTTCCCTTTAAGGCTTCTTAACTACTTTAGGTTCTTAGGGGGAGGTATTTCAATGGTAGCTTTTACTTTAGCATGGTCTACCTCTGTGCCTATCTTAGAGACTATGAACCCGAAAATGTTTCCTAAGGTGACTCTAAATACACATTTCATAGGGTTCAATTTGACCTTTTATTCCTCGAGCCTCTGAAAAATCCTTCTTAGGACCATTGGATGTTTTGATCAGAGCTTAGACTTTCCAAGGATGTTGTCTACATAATCCTCCACAATATCATGAATCATATCATGGAATATGACTATTATGTCCCTTTGTTAGGTGGATCCTATATTTTTTAGATCAAAGGGCAATACTTGGTAGTAAAAGGTCCCCCATGGAGTGATACATGTAGTTGTATGTTGATCTTTATGGGAAATTTTAATTTGATTATAGCTAGATAAACCATCCATGAGGGAAAGCATCTCATACCTTATAGTTGAGTCCATGATCATGTCGATATTAGGTAAGGGAAAGTCATCTTTAGGACATTCCTTATTTATGTCCTTGAAGTTAGTATAGATTCTTATTCCTCTGTGTGGTTTGGCCATGAAGATAATATAAGATATCCACTCAGAGTAGTTAATTGGTCGAATAAACCTAGCTTTCAAGAATTTTTGAAGTTCTTATTTGACCAATAGTGTTACCTTGGGGTGCATTTTACAGAGTTTCTATTTTATTGGTTTGGAATTTGTATGAACCACTAAGTGATGGACCACCAAGGTAGGGTCTAGCCTAGGCATGCCAGAATAGCTCAATGCAAATGCATATATATATTCCTTAGGAAGCTCAAAGAGGATTTGTTTCTCTTTAAATGTAAGAATTTCCTCCAATTTGATAATTATAATAGTTTCATATGTTCTAATATTTACTTCTATGACATCTTAAATGAGAGAAGTTGGCTAATCCTAAAGATATGTTGGGGGTGGTATAAGTTATCTTGAAGTAAATTATTCTTGAAGCTCTAAATCTAATTCTAGATAAGAACTTTGTTCATCAGGAGTTGACTGGATTTCTTCTATGTTTAGAGAGGGGTAATTTTCTTCATTTTATTCTTCTATTATTTGACTTAGTGACTCTTGTATCTCTCCAAAATATGTGAATTCATTTAGTTTGATACATAATCCTTTCTTGTGGTCTCCTGATGGCATAAAATCTATAGCTCCTAGATATTCAATGATGGCCTCATCATTTTGGAAGACATCAAAAGATGGCTCAATTTTCTTATCCTAGTATATAAGTATGGGGTGATAGAGGGAGATGTTGATGGTGGAGATGGAAATGTTAGAGAAGAGGTTTTTGGCAGCCAAGTCTATGTAGAGACTATAAATAGAACCCATCTCAACTTCTTTGATAGAAATAAAATCTTCAATAATTGAAGAAGTATCCATAATGATAGTGTTTAGGTTAATGCCTAGTGGTTTGTACCCTAATATAATATGTTTTGGATGTTCTTAAACCTAAATAGGATCTATCCTACCTTGTTCTTCATGACCTAGTCCTTTGCCCTTATAGTTCATATTATAAAGCATTTTTGAACCTAGGGATATTTTTGCCCATGAAATTCTAGGGCCTCATTTTCAAGAATGAGCCAAGAATCATCATATTATTCAAAATATTCATTTGATAACATACCTACACTTGTGAAGGCCATGGACCTGAACTGATAGGTAACAAGTTTATCTTGCCTCATAGTTGGGGACTCGTAGCTACATGGGAATAGTGGTAGGTTTCCAATATTGAAAATTTTATATTCATACTCCCCACAACCCTTGGAAATGATTTTGAGATAGGTGATATCTATGGATTCTAATAAAGTGGGTGATTGATTATAAGTGTGGATATATTTAGTATTTTTTGAATCATAAGAGGAACTTTGGGTGATGGGATTGTAATAACTAGGATTGTATTGATCCATTTGGAAACTATGAAAGTGTTTAATTTCCCCTAGGATTATGACCTCCATTTTATAATGTGGGAATTTTAAAAATTGGTAGAGGGTAGATGGCACTACTCTCATCTTGTAGATCCAAGGGCATCCTAAAAGTAGATTATATGGGAGATCTATGTCTACTAAATGAATTAGGGTTTGGTGAAATACAGACCCCACATCTATAAGAAGGTATATTATACATATAAATGGCATCTTATTATCATCATATGGATTAATAATTATCAAAGTGGGCCCTAAAAAAGATTTAGAATACCCTAATTTTCAAAAAAAATTAAGATTACATAATTTTAGGGCTGAAGTTCCCCTACTAATAAAAATCAAAATGTCTCTAGTATAATTATACCAAGGAGAAAAATAAAGCCTAGAATGGGAAAGAGGCATATATATAGTCTTGGTGTACCCATGGAAATAGTCTTGTGATAATTAATTAATGCTAACATGATCACTCTCCTTGATATTCAGCCATTGGATGATAACAATCCATGACCAAACTGGTATCAAGAAGATGAATTTTACCAATATCATAGGGTAAAAGGTCATGACAAGAAATGCATGCAATTAAGGTACTTCATCCAAGATTTAATATAGAAGTGGGAAATATAAGTTGGAGAGTCCCACAAGTCAATCCAAGAATTAGCAGCTGCATATACATCATGAGCCATTACCTAAGAATGATCAAAGGAAGAAGAAACCACCAAAAGATCAGGTTCAAGCCTTCACATCCAATAAAATTGAATATCACTCCATACCATACCATTACATTAATACCATCAAAATATGAGGCCACCAAGAGCCTGCACATCTACGATGCACCATCCTCAAAATCAATAGGGAAATAATTGATTATGTAGTTATTGTATGACATGGCAAGATCACAATTCTTAGAGCACCTCCAAATGACTCATCCACCTTTTCCTCTCATAAAGTTAATATCCCTAATAAAGTCTCAAGTTCTTATGATAAACCATATGATATCATTCAACAGCTTGAGAAGACTCCATCCTAAATCTCTCTTATAGATTTCCTCAAGAAATCATCTGTGCATTGAGAGATACTCAATAAAGTCTTGAATGAATTAAAAGTCCCTAGGGATATTGACATAAGTCAATTTTAGGCCTTGGTGGGTCATTTATCCCCATTAAAAAAAATCACTTTCAGTTCCCATGATATGCTAGCCATTGGCTTTAACCATAATTATCCATTATTAATTGATATTTCCATCTCCAATCGCAAGATCCCATGGGTACTTATAGATGAAGGATCATTCTTATTTAAGACTTTAGGTTTACTCGAGAAAGAGTTATCTTGGTTTTGACCTTCTTCATTTTAGGTATATAATTTTATTGTCCCCTTTTCAATGACTGATTTTTCAATCTAAATACCATTCTCTATAATTTCATCAAAATATTTGGCACACTATAGTTTCAATTGATATTTCAACTTGACATTGAGATTATCAATAAATATTTTAGCCAACTCTTTTTTAGGGACTGTACAATATAATTAGATAGTGAGGTTTCTCCACCATTGTATAAATGATGTTAAGATTTCCCCATTTCTCATTTTGGTGTTGGAAAGATATATAATGGAAATATCTTGTTCAATGTTAAAGGAGAAGTGTCACATGAATTTATCTATTATCTCTCCAAAACTAGAGATGAACCCCTTTGGTACATGTATGAACCATTCTAATGTGGGTCATGTAAGACTTTTGGGGAAGAGTTTAAGTAGCTAAACATCATCATACACAACCTCATAGTATGCCACATATAATTCATGAACATAATCATGTGGGTCCTCTCTTAATTTATATTTATCAAACTTCAGAATCTATAAGTGTGCCAAAAAGGGTATTTGTAAGATAATCATATCCAATGGGGAAGTGTAGAAATCCTCATATATATATCTCAATGGTTGAGTACAAGGGTCAATATATTATAGATTCTCTTTCATTATTTTCCACTCTTGGGTGAATGAGGGGTCCATTAATGTATTAGATGTTTGTGCTTGTATTTTTCTTGGTCTTAATGGATCAGGATGAGTATTTATGGTAGTTCATCTTGGTGAAGTGGTTACTTAGTTTTGAGCATGAAATTATGAGGTGAGGGAATTAAGTTATTGAGTGAACTAGTCTAGGTGATCCTCCAAGGTAGATCTCATTTCAATCTCAACATGGATATTATGTGGGGGTTATTGTTATTCCTTTAATTCTTGTACATGGTCTACAAGGTTGGGTCCCCCTTATTCTTGTTTAGTGTTATCTTGATGAGTTAGAGTATTAGATCTAGATTATGGGTGGATGAGGTATTATAGGATAATTGAATTGAATGTAGGGGTAATTTTCCCTCCATTCCAATGATTTGGGTGAGAATTTGGTCATGGTTATCATATATGTATTGGTCAAACTATGTTCTAACCTCATCACTATTAAATAAGTCATTTTTGAACCATTCCTCTTTTCTAGGAGTGTGCATATCACTTTGTGTTTCTTCATTATCCCTACTTCACTCACCTAGAGTCCTAAGGATATCATTCTCTTGGTTTGATTCTTGTCCCATTCTTAAGATTTGGGCATGGGTTATAATAGGCATGGTGGATAGTGAAGATGGTGTGAGAGTAATTAGGTGTTGTTTTGATGTGGTACAAGAGAAAGAGTAATTTTGGATACTAATTTTGTCTTAAATATTAGAGTAACATGGTCAAGAGATGTGATATGGATGTGATTTATATTTGGACTTGGAGATTAAAGACTAAAGTGAATAAATATTACCAATGTAACAACCCTATAGAGGTTCAATATAGAAAGGAGACTAAGGGATGAGATGAATTAAATGCCCCTTTCACACTATAAAGATGATGATTGGATGGGTGTTAGGTATGAATAGGCAAGATGATGAGATGATGGGGTAATAGATGAGACCTAACAAGGTTATTAGATTTGATAACATTTAATCAAGAATAGGATGGATGAAGTGATGAATAAGATAAGGAGTGATGGGTGACCACTATAGTTTTGGTTCCAAGATAAAATCTAATACTCAAAGGTATAGATGATGGTGAAGATAAAATAGTTCAATTTTGTGCTAAGATGGAGTGTGTCCTAAAATTCCTCTATATGTTTTGGTGATAAAGGGATAGGCTGACTCAGATCACAAATAATACGAGTCTTAGTATGATACACACACAAGCATGCCAAATTAAAATCCCTATTATTAATTGACATAAAGAGTGTGTAACCCAATGACTACACTGTCTAACAACTTTATAGGTGAGGTTATATGCCTGTGACCCATTATGAAATCTAATGAACCCTCTCAACCCCATCTACACTTGATAATCACTTAGGAGTTGATCCTAACTATGATAGAAAGTAACTTGTTATGATTGATACATCTTAAAATAGGCATACACAAAGGTGTCTATGGGTATCCTTAAGATATGTAAGGTACATGGGGCCTAAATCCATATAGGGTGTTATCTAATGCTTGGTTCAAATAATTAACTCTTCCCCTTCACAAATGACTTGTATGGGGTCAATTGATTAGTCTAATGATAGTTATCCCTGATATTTATACTCTATTGAAACACGAAGTATAGTTGAATGCACAGTGATAAAATCCACATCACTAACCCCTAGTGAATAGGCAAATGCATGGGATGAATTCCACATCACATTTCACTCCTAAAAATAAAAAATGGATCGACAAAGAAGCAAGATTTTTTTTTATGTATTTGATTAATTATATATATGGGATAATTAAACAAACAAACAAGCAAATAGAGATATATACAAATTCAAGATTAAAATTCTAGATTATGTCCTGATCCTGTAAGAAAACATATTTGTAAATTGATCTAGAAGTTTTCACTAAGGTTTTTTTCAAGGAAAATGGTTGGTAGTTTAAATATGATTAAAACCACCTCTGAACCTTCAAAACTATACTTTTACAATCAACTTAATTCAAAATTAATTCCAGAATGAACAAAAACCATTCTTACTAGGCAATACCACAACTTGACAATCTACAATTTTGTTTACAATCAGTTATCCTTAACTACATGGTTAAGCAAAATCATATGTTATAAGGGAAATAATTCAAGTTAAATACAATATCACAAATCATGAGATGTAGTTTTACCAATTAGGGAAAACATAACAAATTTTAATGGCATAATACACACACACACACACACACACACACACACACACACACACACACACACACACACACACACACACACACACATGTATGTATGTGTGTGTGTGTATATATATATGTATGATGTATGTATGTATGTATGTATGTATACACACACACACACACACACACACACACATATATATACATATATATATATATATATATATATATATATACATATATATATATGTGTGTGTGTGTGTGTGTGTGTGTGTCTATATATATATATACATACATACATACATACATCATACATACATACATACATATATATATACATATACATATATGTATGTATGTATGTGTATATATATATGTGTGTGTGTGTGTGTGTGTATACATACATACATATACATATATATATATATATATATATATATACATATATATGTATATATACATATATATGTATATGTATATATACATATATATGTATATATACATATATATATATATATGTATATATATACATATATACATATATATACATATATACATATATATACATATATACATATATATACATATATACATATATATACATATATATGTATATATACATATATATGTATATATATATATACATATATATGTATATATATATATATACATATATATGTATATATATATATATATATATACATATATATGTATATATATATATATATATACATATATATGTATATATATATATACATATATATGTATATATATATATATACATATATATGTATATATATATATGTATATATATATATATATATATATATATATATATACATATATGTATGTGTGTGTGTAGACACACACACACATATGTGTGTGTGTGTTTGTGTATAAAGTGATTAACAATATTTATAGTATGTAGATAAATTATTAAAACAAAGCTATATCTATCACTTGACTTTTAAAATATGATTTTTAACTCAAAACTAACCATCAATATTCAAGATTGACTCTAACTGGTAATACCACTCTTTGAGACCTAAAATTTTGTATAAAATAACTTCAATAACATAATAAAACTATTTACAAAATCATTAAGATGCTACAAATATTTACATAATGATTAAAGGCTAATAGAATGATTAAAATGATGATAGAATGATTAAAGATGACCACAACAAGGCTATTTATGATGCCAACTAAGTAAATGTGTTATAATATAAAAACCTACTGTTAATCATCAAAATTAACTCTAGGAGTCAATATCGCTCTTTAAAACTTGTACTTTTGTAGAAAATAACCTTAATAGCATATTAAAAAATATTTATCAGAATGATCAATATGCTATAGATTATTTACAGAATGATATTATTTTTAGAATGATAAAACTAATTTTTAGAATGATATGAATGTTTATGGTTATACTAAATTCTAACTAGATTAATATACTAGTTAAACTATCTAAATAAAAACCACCTATCAATATGAAAAATTGACTATGAACAACAAAACTACCTTTTTCAAAATGTAGTATTACACCAGGTAGTCCAAGGGGTATTTAGGAATATTTAGAGTTAATATGAGTAACAACTCCCTTTCTTGAGAGTACATGCCAATTAAACAAAGACAAAAAAGTTGTTAAAAAGTCAAAGTTAGTAGTTTAAACTAATTATTTTAAAGCTTAAGTCAAAATCACCTCTTATAGAGGCAAAACTACAACCCATAATCAATACCATGATTACAAATATGTAATTTTGATCAGTAATAAAAACCTACTAAAGGTAAGAATGACAAGAGTTTGATTCTATCCCTATAAGACAAGTCAAGTTAGTAAAGAGCTAAATAGAATAAAAAGATGTGTTTAGGGATAAGTTTTGATTCTAACAGTTATATTTCTTCAAAATTGCACTTTGATAGTCAAAACCATAGCTTATCAACAAATTTGCCTTTTGCAATATACGGTATTGAAAAAATGTGAAAAAACTACCAAAAAATCTAGCTATTAGTGCTTAGATGGTATGGTTTATGCAAAACTTCAGCTTCCCACCTATGTAATATCATAGTTTACATAATAAAACCACACTTTTCTTGGATGTAAAATTTTGACAAAATCTAGATCTTTCATTCATCTAACCAATCTTGTTAGCTACCTTAACACATCTAACATTCAAAATAATCAATTTAAATGGTTTTGTCCCACCGTGGTCACCAATGTATGATTGTATTTTTGAGATATGAATTAAAATGACCATAAATAATAAGTTTAACCCAAAATCACAATAACATCAAAATGAGAGAAATGTAAGAACAATCAATAATTTAGGAATAAATCCTTACCATCACCTTGCTCCTAGAAACTTTCCTCCAAGATTTTCCAACTGATTCTAATGCTATTTCATTTGTATGTGGATTTATTGACATGGCTTTAATATGGCTAGGATAATGGATGCAAGAAGGCTTATAATATTTTCTAATTAGCTTATCCATGCTCCAAGCATGGCTATTTATAGGTTGATGGAGGGAGTTTTAGGGTAATTTTTAATTATTTTAGAAGCCTCTAGTTTATAGAGATCTAGAATTAATGGAGAGTTCTCTAGATCTAGAGACTTCTAGATTAGATTAAAGGATAATGAGGATTAGATGGGGATTTAATGAGGTTTAAGTCTCATAGGATGTAGGAAAGGCTAGGGTGGTAGTTGGAATAAATATGATTTTTTAATTTGCAAGTGTGTTAATGGATAGTTAATTTGGTAGGATTAGTAGTTAAGTGGGATGTTAGTAGGATAATGAGATGATTAATTGACATGGGGATGTAGAAAGGTTTGTGAGATGTCAGAAATGTCTAATAGGAAATAGGATTTTAATTAATTGACTTAGATTATGGTTATAGGATAAACTAGTGAGATTAAAATAGTAATTAGAGTCAGTGAATTTAGGTTCATACATGATCTTACTTTATTTTTTTATTAGGCATAGTTTATTTCATCAATAACATGAAACAAGAAATTAGGACATCATTAAAAATAACTTCACATATGAAAGAGGAGAAGGTGGTAGAGGAATTTAAGGTTTGTCTACCAATGACCCTTGAACACAATGAACGTGCACTCATTAAATATAAGTTCTTAACCATATTGTTTATTAATATATTTAACAACTTCTTTTATATTATCATTAGCCTATTTTTAATTTTAAAAAATGCAACCTTTACACTTTTAATATCAAATTTTTAAACTAAACCTTACATTCAAAACCATACATTAAAACTATCAAAACCAAAATATAAGTCAAAGTAATCTAATATTATTATTTATATTAATCCATTTTATGTATTTTCTTCCTAATCAAATTCCACTTCATCAAAGGTAAGGTTCATGAGAAAGGAATTCCTAAGAATTTGGCTAAGATTTTTTGGCAAGTTTGTTGTTACCTTTGATAATCCATCCATATGGAGTTCCACAATCCTTTATAATATTACTTAAATCTCCCTAGTTGTCACAATATCATATACATCCGCTTCCATATAAACTCATGGAATGTTTTAGCTATTTTTTTATAAATTCATTCTGAATCATCTTTGTCACTTTTGTGTGAGAATTATTTAGTGATTTTTTTTTTGAAGTTGGCACTACCTCCCCATCTTTATAGTATCATCTCTAAAAATGTTATATACACCTATTTTACACTCCATTTTCTCTAATTTTTTAAGCATATGGGTTTTCAACATCTTTACTATAGATATTTTTGTTGACTACCTTCGAGAGTTCTATAAAATAAAATTAGAAAACATTTTACAAGAAAGTTAGTGTTAAAAACACTCTTGCATACAATTTTGTAATATAAGAAAGTGTTTTTACATCAAAATACAATACATTTATTTATAAACATGTGTAATTTATATTTAATCATATGCTAATATAACAATAATATTCTTATTTAATTATAATAAAAATATTTTAGAATAATTAAAATTTACAAAGAGAAGTTCTTATATTGAATTATCATAAAATTGTATAATTTTAGGAAATAGGTTTGTATAGAAATACACACATAACCCAAAAAATAATTATGGTGAACAAATAACTTTTAGATTTGGCCTAGAACCATTCCACTTATATCTTAGCACTACCAAGGCCATACTAGTATATTCCTAGAAACTATAATATTCTTCAAAAAAATTGATGACCATATTCCTCTTATCTTGGGATCCTTAAACCTCACTCACTTTTCTAAAATTCCATTTATATTTATAGTAAATTAAACTCCTTTCTTGAAACCTTAATCAACTCACAACACCTTTTAAACCTTTAAAAATAGGGGAGTCATTAAGAGGCATGTGTTATTCCTCCCTTATTATTAGGTTGTTCTTCAACAAGATAGAGAATAACACTAGATGCATTTTAGCAATAAATTCATGGATGTATTCCATAATCCATATATGAATTTATATTATCATGAATAAGTATCATTGTAGACACCAAAATTGTGTCTAACCCTTGTCGTCCTCCCCTTAACCCCCATTTTATTCTCCCATGCCTATTTAACCCCTCTCGACCATTTTCCCACGAGCTTTGACCCTGGCAGCATGTAAGAATGAGCAGAAGGATAAAATTAGCCTCTGTCCCCATTCTGCATCTGCCGACGTCGGTCACTACTCGGCTGACATCACCGACGTTGGTCACCTCTTGGCCGACGTCAGTGGTTCTGCTGGCGTCGGTTATCCTTAAACTGTGTTCTCAACCCAAATGCAAGATCCGTTATCCATTATCTATTATCTGTTATTAGTTATTCAATTCTCAATCAGTTTCTCGATCGGTTATCGGACCTTCTTTCAAAACATTCTTTCATTAGACCTACAGAAGGATCAACCAACTTTTCATTCAATCAATCTACAATCAAATCTTTCTCACTCTCTCTCTCTCAGGTATAGGTATTTTGCTTCAATCATCTCGCTGGAGGTCTGCTACATCAAACTTATACAACACACTGACAACAACAATCATGTCTCCTACTCTATCTTCAGCAAGTAACAGGCAAGCATTTGTTCTGTGCTTTTATTTTGTTTTCTACTTATTATTTTTAATTAATATCACCACCCAGATTTAGATTCAGACCACAGACCTGACTTGACTTCCTCCCGTATCACCTCTATCCACCCTTTCCAGAATATACAGTATGTAACTCTACCCAAATCCCTGCACAGACCCCCAAACAATCCCTTTGACTCCCAAACAGGCTCCCTAACCCTTAGATGAAACTTCAGACCATTCTGTAGTCCTGAAACCTGTCCAGACCTGACCAGACCCCATCCAAGAACTACTACCCTGACCGATGCCAGTCATTACCCCTACCGACGTCGGCATCTTAACCAACATCGGCGACATTCCTTGACCGACACCAGCAGAAAGACCGATGCTGGTGACTGTGCAAAGCAGTTTGCTGCATATCAGGTATGCATTTTGTTTTTTTTGGCTTTTATTTCTTTCATTCTGTCTTTCATTATTTCTATTTCTGTCAAATATTATGTTTTTAATCAGTGGGTTGGTATCCCTCAAGGAAGTCTTCATACTTCCAGGATCAAGCTTTTTCTTGACAGCCCACCATCTCCTCATCTAACATTTTTTGTGTTTTAGTCTCTTTTTCTTTCAGGTGTCATCCTCCACAACCAAAGAGGAGTTCCTGCTATCGTCTGATTTTGGTGCGCACGACTTCATTCAGGTACATACAAGCCTTAGACCATTCTTCCTAGTTTCTTATTTCTCTCTTTGAATGTAGAAAGCGAATATAGCATAGAAACATTCTGGCACGCCCGGTGGGACCGTAGGGTCTTCCTTGGGTTCTTTTATTTCTGTTCATATAGGTGCATTAGGTTTCTCCCCTTTCACCTTTTTCTTCTCTTCTAAACGACATCATAAGCGGGATTAAAAAGAACCTTTCTTTCTTTTCTTGTATTTCAAACTAGTCAAAAGTCATATTCTTAAACCCTTTCTCAGCTTGTTTTCATTCGAACTTAACATTTCGACTTGGGCTTAAAACACATTGCATGTCATTTCTGCTTGCTTGCATTTCTTAGTCCACACTTAGTAATTAATAACCGCATATTGAATTAATCATAGTCCACTTTATGTTACACAACCAAACCACTTGCACCAAATCAAACATCAAACTCACCTGAGACAAGGCCCGACTAGGATTTCATCCCCCAGCGGATACCTTACCCATCTTGGCGATCCTACTTGGATTTCATCACCAAGGGGAAAGCCCACTCTATTCTCTGGCAGAGGATAATCTCTAGGGGAAGTATATTTTGGCTAAGCGGGCCTAGCTTATCACTTGACTCGTGAAGTGAGGGGAGCTTGCTCCTTAGCACCAGGCCATGTACAGAACCTAACCCAGACTCTTGAGCACCTAAACAAACCTGAAACCAGCTCTAGACTATTTCTTCTAGGACCCGTCTCAAAAGCCAATCTTCCTCACACATTCTAAGGCATAAGCCACCAAGATCCTAATAATTTATTCCTAGGGATTTAACGTTTAGGGTCTGCTTGTGTTCTTCATCTTTTCTATTCTTATCTGCTTGTTTGAGCTTGTGAGGAAGTTCTTTCTTGCCTTGAATGGTTCTGACTCGCAGTCAAACCAAGGCTCTTGTCGACCACGCAAGGCATCAACCTCTTCCATCTTCCCCATCCATAACCAGTCCTATAATGGAGTTCCACTCAGAGACTGAAAGAACTCTTACTCGACCGACCCCAACCCAGTCTCCCATTGTCCCTGAAGGGGACCAAGATTTTGAAAGATTCTTGGACCTCAATGGCAAATCCCTTCAACATTATCTCGCGTGAAGCCGAACTTGAGACTCCTTAGGCAACCCAATCTATGGGATGCTGACTTCCTTAGTCGAGACAATGATCACATCAACAACATCTACAATTCAACCTATAGACAATCAAGCCAACACCTCGACTAATAACCCAACCGTGTCCTATCTTCAAAATTTAGCCTCTCCTTTTAGACCTACCTCCATGGGGGTTCCAGTACCCCCTCAACCTCAAACTACTCAACCAAATCCTACACCTTTCCAAAACCTAGTGGTCTCTATCCCCCCTACTCTTGCACCTATCAACACAAGAATAACTGTCTACCCTTCAACAAGTGTGGCCACTCCTCAACCATCTTTGATGGCCCCTATCCAACTTGTGCCTACCAACCCCATAACACAAGTGCCCTTGGCTTCAAATTCTGCCCCGATAACTAGCTACCCATATGTTGCATCTACACAAACGCAACCAACCACGTCATATGCGCCTCTCAATATCTTCCAAGCACCTTATAATCTAGGGGGTGCTCCACCTACCAATCCATCAGTAGACATCATCAAAATGCCGATGGACAAAATGTCCAGTCTCAAGACCTCTATTTCTGGTTCACGCAATGCCCTCTCATACAAGCAAATTTGCAACGAACCCATCCATTCTTCCATCCCGATCCGACCATACCCCAACCAGTGGGAACTTCCTAAATTCTCTCATTTCTAGAGTAAGGAAGACCCACAACAACACCTACAGGCATTTAGACATGCTTGTTATCTCATTGCCCATGACGATGCATTGCTTTTACGCACGTTTCCTATGTCCCTCTCTGGCACTGCTCTTGACTGGTACAGCTCCCTTGCTAGCCATTCTCTCTTCACATTCACTCAGCTGGCCCAACTCTTCCTCGACCATTGTCTATATCAACATCACCAAAAAAGTCTCAATCATAGACCTCTATTCTATCTGGCAATTTGAGGATGAATCCATAGCTGATTTCATTACTCGCTGGAGAAGCCTTATCAATCAGCTCTCATTTTCCTTACCCCAACCTGAACTTATTGAACTTTTCTCCTAAGCCTGCGCCAAGCATATTTATTCTACCTTGCGGGTTCAGACCTTTCACACCTTTGACGAAGCCTTCATGATGGCCTGCAAACTTGAATTACATGTCGTTGAGGAGAACAAATTCAAGTTGCAGAGTAAGAATCCCAACTCCAAGACCAATGAATCCTCTTCTTCTAAGCCTTCTTCATCTAACCCTAGGTCTAAAGCTTCAACAAATGCTGTGGTCATTAGACCTTCATCCTCTTCACCTTTAACCAACCAGTCTGAGCCATCCATGTCCCAAAGCATCACCCGCCAATTCTAGCAGAGATACGTACAATGACAGTATACTCCACTCGAAGAATCATACGTGTCTGTGCTAGAAAAACTTGTCAAATAGGGGGTTCTCAATCTCCCCCAAATCTGACCACCTCCATAATTTGATCCCTCACGCGCCATCCTTGCGTGGTATAGGGAAAATGACTTCTGTAACTACCACCGTGTTAAAGGCCATGACACGGGCAACTATAAGACCCTTAAAAACATCATCCAAGACATGCTGGAAAAGGGTGACCTTGTCCTCAACAATCCCAATGTGCCACCCAATCAGGGCATCGACATCTTCAAGCAACCATTCCCCAATCATCCACCAACCCAAAACAATGTCCAGACCATGACTGACAACATTCACGAACATAATGTATGAACAGTCAATACGGTCTCACCCTTCATCCCCGACTAGACTCTTTCACAAACTCAAGAAATTAGTCCACCCCTTAGTCCATCGCATGTGGATGAACCTCCCTCTCCGATTAGTTCTCTGTCAACTTCTCTTATATTGGAGGATGCCTCGACCATACCAGCTCCACTGGTCTCACCATCCTCCTTCTTGCTACCTATGGAGGACCCGACCCTTCCTACTCCTCAACCGCAAGTGGAGGGCACAATCATTCCTGCCCTTTACCCTCTTGAGGAGCCTCATTCTCTGATTTCTTCTCCACCCAGGGAAGAACTTGTCTCTCCTCTGTCTCCAACCAAAGATGAACTTGTCATGACTTCATCATGCCTTGGGTCTGAGACCGCTACACCAGTCTCATCTTCAACCTCACAACCATCCATATCCTCTCAAGGACCCAAACCTCATCCAACATCTTCTCAACCATTTTCTCGATTAGTGGAGAAACTCAAACTTCTCCCTTCAAGGAAAGTGGAGCATCAGGTATTGTGGGAGCATCTCACAGCTCTTCAACATGCTCATGCCCTCTCATCTCATGCTGCTAATCCTCCCATGGTAAAATCTCTCAAGACTTTCAACAAAAACTAGACTTCCACTTCTAGACCGTCTACACCTCAACCAACCGCATCAGGACTGAAACTCTCATCTACCCCGTCTAAACCAATCAAGTCACTCGATGTTCACCCTATCTCCAACCTCACTCACCCACAAGTGAAGGTGGACTTAGACCAGACCTCAACCAATAGTAGTCTTCAAATCAAATAAAAGAAGACTGCTAAACCACAGAGGTGAACTCCTCCTCCCCCGTCACCATTGCCCTCCATTTTGGGTCCTCATCCTTTGACCTTAACCAAAGTCCTCCCCACTCCTACCTCTAATCAAAACCAATTGCCTCCTCTACTTCCTTTACCTACCGCTAGCCTATCCTCTCCCAAAAGGGTGGTAACTCTCATGAAGAAAGTACCGTCTCCACCTGTCGCCGTACCATCAACCCAAAATGTGGTACGAAAGCCTCCTCCAACTCTGCCCAAGCAAAAGTCACCAGCATCGCACACATCGATGAGCACAGACCCTTTAGTGGGATCATACTCTTTGATATTGCACTGACTTTTTCAGACTTCCAGCATAACCCTTCCGCCCATAAGGCCCTTCCAACCTCTCAGGTCTAAGCCCTCCTGGTTCGACGATACGAAGATTTGCCTATATCATCGTACACCAGGACATGATACCGAGACTTGCTGTGCCCTCAAGGCCGTCATTCGCTACTACATAGAGAAGGACATTATTCTTCTTGAGGACACCATCGACTGACCCCCGACACCTTCTCATATTCCTCTAACCTCTTCGACTACATCAACATCTCATCAGCAGGCCATGATCCCTTCATCTCCTTCACCCCTATCTTTGAAATTAATGCCATTCACATAACCACTAGGTCACAAAAGGACAAGGTGAAAGAAAAATCTACCATTCTTTGGACCTATCCTTTCATCTAGCCACCTCAACCGCCCAAGCCTAAGATTTCTATCCTTGGCGCACCTCAACCCTCTTTTTCTTCCTCTTCAAGGGCGATTCATGACTCTATGTTAAAACACCTTCACCAGACGCCCGTGAAGATGTCCCTTTATGACCTCATCCAAACCTCGCCCCAGCATCATCAGGCCCTCATCTAAGCCTTACAGGCAGTGGAGGTCCAACCCGAAGACCCCCAACCACTCGCTGCCCTAGTCCACTCTTTATCCCCTGTCACCTCAATCACTTTCAGTGATTTTGAGATTCCTACATCTAACATGGAAGATCAAGACACCGCCCTCTTCATCACTACCTACATTGATCAGACATGTATTAAGTGCATTATGATTGATGGAGGCACTAGCATCAATATTATCTCCACCCACGCCTTTGATCAATTGGCCCTCCCCAAGAATTGCGTATCCAAAACTGATGCAATCTTGCGATCCTTCAATGACACCACTGCCACAACCATTGGCACAGTCATCCTTCACATTCACATTGGTCCACACACAGTCTTAGAGCTCTTCTATATCATCGAAGGAGAGTTTCAATATAACATCTTGCTAGGCTGACCCTGGATCCGTGCCATGGCTTGTGTTCCCTCTACCCTGCACCGTTGTGTGAAATTTGAGCATGACGGGCAAGTCCACACTATTCCCACTGACCCATCACCTTTCAAAACTTGTAACACAACCTATCGGCCAAATGATGTCCTCATTCCTATCAAGCTATCAACCTTGGTGCTGCCTCCATCTGCAGAAGCTTCGACCAGTTCACAGCCGGCAGTCAATCTCACCCCTCCTCTTCAAGTGGTAATCAAAGACCCCATGGAAGACATCTTCCAATGACTTTCACTTGGGGAATATCACTTACTAGCCTTAGACATGTTCCAAACTCTGTAAGAGTATGGACGCCTTCACCACAGCCCCAATTATGATCACCGGATCGGGATGGTTGTGCCTTATGGTCCTCCTCACCTCTAAACCAATCTTGTCTATGGGGGGCTTAATCAAGCTCCTACTGATGGCAATCCTTTTTCTTCACCCCAACCATTCGCATCAGACTTCTCATTTCTTGGCAACCCTGCCTTTACACACACCTACCTTTACAGGTGTGCATGGAAGGGTTTTGGCTTCGGACACTATGAGCAAGGCTCCCATCAGCCCATCAAACCACTCAATGATGACGATGCCAAAAAATGGTATGGCTTGGGATACCACGACCCCACTCAGGCCCCTGCAGACCTTTGCCCCAAACCCACCATTGATCAATCTCTTCATAACTCACCCATTCTTCCCTCTTCACCTATGGAGTCGGTGGTTTCCATCCCTCCTAGTTTTTTTTGCATAAACACCATCCGCCTGGAACCCCTGACCTATCAGCTAAATGGGGTGTCCAGGTCTCTCCCTCTCATTTATCCCAGCATGATAGAAGATGAGTCGGCGACCATTCACACTGTCCACTACATTGACGACGATGCCATTCTTTCCTACATGGGCGCCGACGACTCTTTCATCTAGCGCTCTCTCCCTTCTGAGACCCAAGTTATGTTAAATGAATCAACCATTGACATCAACCTCCCTTCTTCTGATGTTCCTCACATCTTAAGATTGGTCAATCTTTAGATGCTCGAGAGCAGCTAGACTACACCCAGTTCCTCTCAAACCATAGCAAGGCCTTTGCCTGGACCTACCGTGACATGCCTGGCATCGACCCCACCATCGCTACCCATAACATCATCACCAAACTAGAGGCTAAGCCTATTAGGCAAAAGATTTGAAAGATGCATCCTTGCGTGGTGCTCCTTGTCAAAGATGAGCTTCAGTGCCTCCTTTCTGTCTCTTTCATCCATCCCATCGATTACCCGTAGTGGGTCTCTAACATCGTCCCTATCACCAAAGTGACTGGGGGGATCTGAATCTGCATGGACTATCGTGACCTTAACCTAGCCTATCCCAAAGATGACTTTCCTCTTCCCAACATTGACCAGCTTGTTGATCTTACGGCCGGCCATGAGATGCTATCTCTCATGGACAGATTTTCAAGATACAATCAGATCCCGATTGCACCGAAAGATCAACACAAGACTACCTTTATCTCCCCATGGGGGACTTTTTGCTATCGAGTCATGCCTTTTGGCTTGAAGAACGCAGGCGCCATATATCAGCATGCCATGACTTACATTTTCCATGATCTTCTCCACAAAATCATGGAGGACTATGTGGATGACCTGCTCGACAAGTCCAAGCTTCACCGTGACCATTTGACCATTCTTAAAATCATCTTCTCTCTCCTTCTTCAATACAATGTCCACCTTAACCCCAAGAAATGTGTCTTTGGGGTCCTCTCTGACAAGCTCTTAGACTTTATCATTTCTTTTCATGGCATCGAGATAGATCCTGCCAAGATCCGTGCTATCCTCGAGATGCCACCTTCGACCAATCTCAAACAGCTTTGCAATCTATAAGGGAAGCTCCAGTCCATTTGCTATTTCATCTCACATCTTTCTAACCACTGCCAACCTTTTCATCATCTCCTTAAGAAGGATGTCTCCTTTAAATGGGATAAGGACTGTCAAGAGGCTTTTAAAGCCCTCAAACACTATCTAGTCTCTCCACCAGTCGTCATTCCACCTAAGGATGACCAACCCTTCTACCTTTACATCTCTGTCACCAACCATTCGTTAGGTGCCATGATCGCGCACCGAGACGAGCATCACCATGAGCAAGCGGTCTATTATATCAGCCGACCACTAGTCAACTATGAAACTCGATATACTCATATCGAGAAACTCTGTTTGGCATTAGTCTTTACCGCTACCAAGCTCTGCCACTATCTTCTTAATCACAAAACCTTTATCATCACTCACATTGACCCTCTTAAGTTTATGCACTCCAAGCCATATCAACATCAACGTATGGCTCGGTGGCTCATGCTGCTTGCTGAGTTCGACCTCGAATTCATCCAGCAAAAATCCATCAAGGGGCAAACCATCGCTGATCAACTGGTAGATGCCCCTCTTCTCGACCTTTTATAATCTTGTCCATGACTCACATTTCTATCAAAACAAATCAAGATGTCAAAATATCCAAGGTCACCAACTCAACTCAAAAAGCAGACTGCTCCCTCGAAGGACAGCTGTACTATCATTGTTGTAGCTAATAGACTGCTCCCTTGAAGGACAGCTATTCAAAGCCCTTATATATAAAGCAAAAATATAGACCACTCCCTCGAAGGATGGCTATGACTAAATCTTGCTACACACAGCACCTTTTCTTAGAAGCTTCCTGCATCGATCAGCTTCACAAATGACCACCAAGTAAATGACATCTCTATGCAGACTTCCCGCATTGATCAATCTACACCAAAAAAAAAATAAAAAAATAAAAAAAAATCATGGACTTGGCTTGTTGTTGTCTCAGGGTCTCCTATAAAAAGGGGCAAAGTTATCTCTGCTCTAAAAATGGGTTACCCTATCCTCCTCCTATCACCTGCTCAAGGGACTTCGAGCTCACTTTAATGTCAAAGTGATTCGATTACCTCTCTAACACAACCTATGGTCAACGACGTCATGCATGAATGGGGCTCTTTGTTCTAACAACCCCTATCTATGCTTTTATTTTGGTCCTTGTCAATGAACGGGAAAATATGCCTTTCACTTCTTTTGCACTTTGGTCACATTCAACCAAATTATTTTTCTCAAACCAAACCAACCCCACCATTTTCAGACCACCAACATCATCATAGTCCATTTCACATAGTTTCTATGGACACCAATACACATGGAAACTATCAACCAGCCACAATTTATGTTAAGCATAAACCAATACTTGTTGAGGCATAAATAGACCTCAATTCATTTTTAGCATACATCCATCACGACTATAGACAATTGCTAGGGATGAAAGACCCTCGACCAATGTTACAGAATACACCATATGGAAAAGGCTGTAACATCTTCTTTATCCTCATCATTTCGACACATGACCACACCCATCATTGACCATTTTGTCTCTTAGCCTAAACTACATTGGTCTGAGGCCCCTTCCAATCTAGGCTATGTAGGTAGCACTCAGATGACACGACATCTTCTGGGGTTAGCTTGACTACCCTCGTTTGTTCATCTCTTTGATGGACAAACCTTCTTTCTTCCTTTTGACCATGACATTGACCTCGACCAAAACCAATCCATTACCTTTGACCCTTCCTCCCTTTTAGGGAGAACTACATTGGCCTGAGGCCCTGCAACAGGGGCTATGTAGGCAGCACTCAGTGTTCTAAGGTTAGCTCGGCCACATTCTTTTATCCACCCATCTATTCAACCAGTTATCTATCTCAGCCTCATCTTGACCAACCACTTTGGAGATCATGCCTATCTTCTCCGACCTTGACCACTTCCAAGACGACTTCGCCTTGGTTGCTTTTGCATGTATGCTACCACACGAATGGTTAGCAAAATTATGCGCAGACTATTTTTAACCTTCACAAGTATAGGATCGCAAGCCGGTTGATCCCCACTACTTGTGACTTTTTCATGTTTTTAAGATCACTTCCTGAGCCCGAGATACCTAGAACATGATGACAATTGGAGCTACAGCTTAGATTGAATAACCCGATCAGCTATGACCACATGCTGGGGCCTGGTTACTTCAATTTTGGCACTCCTCGACCCTTGACCTATAAAAATTTGACCTAACCATCTCGTGAAGTGGTATGCATGCAATTACAACTACTGTAGCATTCACCCTCACCATTTTTCATCCACTCTTTGTCAAATCAATACCCAATTCCTGGTTCCCTTCTCTCAACTCCTGCTTTGAGGGGGGATACCTCATCTCATCCGGTGCAATCCTCTTCCTATTTTTGTCTTGTAGTTCACTTGAACAACCAACAAGACAAAATCAACCTTATCCCACACCTGGGGCAACCAACTCCTATTTTTTTCTTATAGTTCATCCAGAATAACCAACAAGACAAAAAGGGGCAAATGTAGAGACCAAAATTGTGTCTAACCCTTGTCATCCTCCCCTTAACCCCCATTTTATTCTCCCATGCCTATTTAATCCCTCTCAACCATTTTCCCATGAGCCTTGACCCTGGCAACATGTAAGAATGAGCAGAAGGCTAAAATTAGCCTCTGTCCCCATTTTGCATCTGCCAACGTTGGTCACTACTCAGCCGACATCACCGACGTCGGTCACCTCTCGGCCGACGTCGGTGGTTCTGCTGGCGTCGGTTATCCTTTTAAACTTCATTCTCGACCCAAACACAGGATCCATTATCTGTTATCCATTATCCATTATTCGTTATTCGGTTCTCAATTAGTTTCTCGATTGGTTATCGGACCTTCTTTCAAAACATTCTTTCATTGGACCTATAGAAGGATCAGCCAACTTTTCATTCAATCAATTTGCAATCAAATCTGTCTCACTCTCTCTCTCTCTTAGGTACATGTATTCTGATTCAATCATCTCACTAGATGTCTGCTACATCAAACTTCTACAACACACTGACAACAACAATCATGTCTCCTACTCTATCTTCAGCAAGTAACAGGTAAGCATTTGTTCTGTGCTTTTATTTTGTTTTTTGGTTATTATTTTTAATTAATATCACCACCCAAATTTAGATTTAGACTACAGACCCAACTTGACTTCCTCCCATATCACCTCTATCCACCCTTTCCAGAATATACAGTCTGTAACTCTGCCCAGATCCCTGCATAGACCCCCAAACAATCCCTTTGACTCCCAAACAAGCTCCCTAACCCTCAGATGAAACTTTAGACCATTCTACAGTCCTAAAACCTATCTAGACCTGACCAGACCCCGTCCAAGAACTATTGCCCCGACCGACGCCGATCATTACCCCTACCGATGTCAGCGTCTTAACTGACGTCAGCGACATTCCTTGACTGACGCCGGCAGAGAGACCGACGCCGGTGACTGTGCAAAGTAGTTTGCTGCATATCAGGTATGCATTTTGTTTTTTTTGTCTTTTATTTCTTTCATTCTATCTTTCATTATTTCTGTTTTTATCAAATATTCTATTTTTAATCAGTGGGTTGATATCCCTCAAGGAAGTCTTCGTACTTCCAGGATCAAGCTTTTGCTTGACAGCCCACCATCTCCTCATCTAACATTTTTCATGTTTTAGTCTCTTTTTCTTTCAGGTGTCATCCTCCACAACCAAAGAGGAGTTCCTGCTATCATCTAATTTTGGTGCGCACGACTTCATCCAGGTACATACAAGCCTTAGACCATTCTTCCTAGTTTCTTATTTCTCTCTTTGAATGTAGAAAGAGAATATAGCATAGAAACAATCATATTGTACTATGAAGACTCCAAATTTAAATCAAATTCTGATCCAAACATTTCAATTTATATTTTTTAATAAATTTTACACTTATGATTATTACTCAACATTTTCGTTTGTAATTGCATGTTATTCACTTGTCCTATATACCTTAATGCACATGTATTTGCATACTTATCAAATTTAAATTAGGATCATATTGGAGTGTGTAAAAAGATGAAAAATGGAATGGAAGGCAATGGGAGACCCAAAAGAAGGCCCCACAAAGAAAAATCCAAAAACATAGTATGTTGATAAACTGGGAATGTATTGGTGAATTTATGGCTAGCCAAGAATGTACTACTATAGGATTGAAACAAAAACTAGACAAAATGATGAAGAGAGACAATTAGAGGAAGCAAAATTAAAAAGGCCCAAAACATAGGAAACATGCACTGATAAAAGCCTAATATGAACTAATATCTAAAAACATACAAGAACCCTAAAAAAATGCAATTTGATAATTAAAAAATATCCTCAAACTAAAATTAGGTGTCTAAAAAATGCCTCACTGTAGTGTGTGTGTGTGTGTGTGTGTGTGTGTGTGTGTGTGTGTGTGTGTGTGTGTGTGTGTGTGTGTGTGTGTGTGTGTGTGTGTGTGTGTGTGTGTGTGTGTGTGTGTGTACTAAAATGTAGACACCTAATTTTGGTATAATATGTATACTCTTTATACACCAATAATGAGGATATGTTTAAACAAGAATGCAAGATGATGAGGAGGATATGCACAGATAAATATAAACATGCAAAAATTACATAACTAATTGGAATAGTTCATTTTAATGATTACACATCTAAGACAGGCAAAGATCAGATGATATACAGGAATAAAAAAATTAAAAATAATAGATTCATCAAGAGGAGCAATAACAAGAGTAAGCATAGTTAATCAAAGAAAGGAAAGGAGGAATAAAGTCAGAATTTTTAAATTATGGGGGAAGTCTAAAACTAGAGGATTTAATAGACTATTTGAATAGTATGGTGTAGATTTTTTAATGGAAAAGTATGGTAGAGGAGAATAAAGTATTATTTGCATCCAAAAAATTTAAGGATAATGCAATGATATGGTGGGATCACTCATAGAAATAAAAATAGAAGTATAAAGAGAAGATCAAGACCTATGTTAAGATGTAGAAGATGTGAGAAATTTTTATTTATGTATCATCCAAAAACCCTTTATATAATAGTTTAGAATCTAAGGTAAATGGAACATAGTATACAAGGCTACATAGATGAATTTCAAAAGTTATCCATTTAATTGGAACACAATAAACAAAGGAATATGTGGTTTCAATGTATCTAAATGGCTTAATTTTTTTATTCAATATGATTTAAGAATGTATAAATTAAATAATATGGAAGATGCCTATCAAGTAGCTTTTGTTAGGAACCCATGCTACTCCTTCTATTTACTTTGTTAGTATAATAGTTGTTATGGATGAATATGCTTTGTAAGTCATCTCGTGAGCATTTTATTTTATCCCACATTCATGTGAAGTAGTAGTTGATTATATTAGATTTAGTATATAATTAAGTCTTGAGGCCAATGAAAGAATCCAAAAATTTATTGTATTGAGCTTGCTCAAAGGAGTTTTCCCCCTCGAATAGGCCAATGAATCTATAATTCAGCTATTGTAATTTAGTTCTACTTATTTGAGTTACTATATTACTAATTTTCATAGTTTATTTCATGTATTTGCAATTATCTGCTAACTTGTTTAGGAAATATCCTCTCATTTGGTATCAAAGTGTTTTCCAAAGCCATTTTTTTACAAAAGTGTTTTTCTATTCCACTACATAATTCATTTAAATATTTTTTTGTATCACAATAATCTATTACAAACCAGGGTAAAAACATGTCCACATAACTATGGGAAGTGCATGGATGAAATCCCTAAAACTCATTATGAGAAGTACCATAGGAACCCCAAAGTAGCTATCCCATTGAGAGGACTAGCCAATAAAATAGGCAACAATCCCATCCTAATTAACTAGTTCTCATCCGTGAGGAAAATTGAGAGATATCATTTAGAGGTAAACCCATGAATATAATTTTTTTAGAGAGTGGTACTCACTTAGATGACATTGGTGGCTAGAGAGATATCTTTACACCCTTAGGCAACTGTTGAAAATTGGGGCCCATTTCTATTAGTTTCAAAATATTTCTAATAAACTATCAAAAAATAAACCAGTAACAGAATATTCGAAGACTATCAGAGGACTTGCAACCAGACATTTGACAAAAAACATAAACTAGAAAATATTCATCCTATCAGTTTCAAAAAAATATTTTCAAAGTATCAAATACTCTTAGAGGACTTGCAACTAGACAAAAATTTGAAAAAAGAATCCAAGAGTATTTTTTTCATTTTTCTACCATATCTCTCCATCTGTATCCCCATTGATCCTCAAACTTTATCCAAACACCTGAAATTCTATTCTCCACATTTTCTTCCTTGGGGTCCCATATCCTAATTCCACTCCTAATTCTTGAAAATATCAATTTTCCATTTTTTGGGTTTTGCCATAACTTCTATTTTTGTCTATTTGCCTCAAAAAAATTCCATAGTGTTCCTCTCCCTTTCATACTCCTTTGTCACTCTTTGATAATTTTTCTATTTTTTCCATTTTCACTCTTGAAATTGCCCTCACCTTCATCAATCATACTCCCACTATGATTTTTTTTAGTAAAAGTACCTTTACCCCTTCTGATTTTGTCCAAATCACAAACTTCACTTACTAAATGTGTTTTAACTCAATTTTCCTACCCATTAAAAAAAAGAATAAATCCTTTATTTGGGTCATGGTAGTAATCCAAACAAGAGCAAAAAGCATGGAGGATGAAATTGCCACCCTCAAGACACACATCAAAGATCTTGATGAAAAAATTCTTAGCCTCAATCTTCAACATACCACCTTGAATAACAGATGACATCTAAAGTCCTCTTCTGACATCAGATTTTCTTCTTCCAAAAATTCTCATGGGTTGAAGCTTGATTTTCCTTGATTCCATGGTGTAGATCTGACTAGATGGATCTATTGGGTAGAATAATATTTTAGTTTGCATAATACTTTTGATGTCTACAAGGTTCTCCTTACATCATTTCACTTAGAACTTGAAGCCGTTGAATGGTATCTTTAGTATACCAAGGCTCATGATGAGCCAAGATGGACTTATTTTTGCACCCTCATTTTACAACCATTTGCCACTAGTGTTTTTGATGACTTCATGAGAGCACTCACTAGACTTTACCAAATAGGAACCATGAGAGAATATCAAACATAATTTGAAAAATTGGCCCATCACACAGAGGGATTATCTAATGAATTCTTTAGGAGTTATTTTGTCAATGAGCTGAAGGATGCAATTTGATCTGAGGTCAAAATTTTCCATCCTAACATGATAATGGAATCCCTAGGGTTGGCTAAGTTGGCAGAGAACAAGATCATAACTCAACAATGATTTAAACCCAATTTTACTCCACTCAAAAATATAACTCCATAATGATCTCAAATAATGCTAACCCCCAGAACCACTCCTATCAAGCATTTGACTAAAGCAGAGATGCAAGCCCATAGACAAAAAGGACTATGTTATAATTGTGATGATAAATTCACTTAGGGACATTGATGTGTCGATCAAAAGCTCTACTTATTGGATGTGGACTCTCTACCTGAAACTAAAGATTTGGAAGATGTTTAAGATACAATAGATGATCTAGAATAAGCTCAGTTAATTGTGAAATTTGCTTCTTAGGAAGACCAACCAGAGATCTCTCTCCATGCCTTAATAGGAGTCACCACCCCACAAACCATGTGAGTCAGGGTTTACTTCAAGAAGCTCCCTCTGACAATACTCATTGATTCTAGTAGCACTCATAACTTCATTGAACCTTAGATCACCAAATAGGTAGATTGCTTTATCTATCCCTACTCCAAATTTGAAGTTATGATTGCTAATGGGGGCACATTACCTTACAAAGTGAAGTTTCATAATGTGCATATCTCTATTGGATATTATAACATGTACTCTGGCATATTTTCCTTTCCCTTAAGTAAATGTGATGTGATTTTGGGAGCATAATGGTTTTGCACACTTGGACCCATATTATGAGATTTTTCTGAAATTTGGATGTAGTTTTTAGATAATGGGAAAAAACACACATTAAAAGGCTTATAATTAGGGTCTCTCAACATCATTAGTTTACATTGCAAGGAAGATATTCTTAAGAAGAATTCATATGGCATTATTGTCTAACTCCATTCCATTCAAATGAAACCATAAATGGTCTCCACTCCTTATAATATACAAATTATTCTTCATAGGTATGCATGTGTCTTTGTCAAACTAGTTGGATGCCACCTTCATGGCTAGAGGCCCACCATATTCAGCTCCTTCTTAGAAGTATTCTTCCCAACATCTGGCCCTATCGCTACCCATTTCAACAAAATTTTGAGATCAAGATGCTCATTTAAGACTATTGAAGCAAGGCATTATTCACCCTAGTAACAGCATATATTCTTCCCTAATTCTCCTTATTTAGAAAAAATATGGGTCGTGGTGTCTCTGTATTGAATTCCATGTACTTAATCACATCACAACTGATCCCTATTATTGATGAGCTTCATGGTGCTCATTTTTTCTCCAAGTTAGATCTACACTCTGGATATTGCCAGATTTGACTTCATGAGGATGATATCCCTAAGATAGCATTTCACATGCATGATGGCCACTATGAGTTTCTAGTCATGCCCTTTGGACTCACTAACGCTCCTTCAAAAATCTAGGTATTGATGAATAAAATATTCTAGCCTTACTTGCAAAAATTCATTCTGGTCTTCTTCGATGTCATCCTCATCTACAATAAAGCATGGTTTGATCATCTCCAACATTTGGAGCTTGCACTGTAACTTCTCTCTGACCATCATCTTTTTGCAAAATAGTCCAAATGTGATTTTGGCTAGGATGAAGTGGAGTATCTCAAGAATATTGTTTCATCCTAAGGGGTTTAGGTGGATCTTGAAAAAATAGCTACCATGACAAATGCCTCATCCTTAGACACTCAAGAGCCTCTATGGTTTTTTGGAGTTGACTGGATACAATCACAAGTTTGTTAAGAATTATAGGAATATTGCAACTCCACTAATAGCTATATTGAAAAAGGTTTTTTAACATGGACATAAGTTGTTGAGTGTGCATTTTAATAATTTAAATAAACTATATATAATACACTTATTCTAGCTATACTATATTTTTCCATGACCTTCACTATCAAGAATGATGCTTACAGTAATGGACTTGGTGTTGTTCTCCTCCAAGAAGGATGCCCCATTAAATTCAATAGTAAAGATATTTTTGTCAAGAATTTAGTACTCTCTAATTATGAGAAGGAAATGATGGCCATTTTGCATGCAGTATATAAGTGGTGGCCATACCTATCAGGGAATCATTTTTGCATCAAAACTGATCACTAGAGTCTAAAATATTTCCTAGAACAACGGGTCTCTACCCCATCACAATAGAAATGGGTCAAAAAAATCATGGGTTATGACTATGAGAATACTTAAAATAAGGGTAAGGACAATATTATGGTTGATGCTCTATCTTTCACATTTGTAGACCAAGGTTCCCTTTCAGCTAATTCTATGCCTGTTCCAAATTGGTTGGACATTGTACAGTAGGGATATGTTGATGACTCATCATTTTTTTAAGTAATTTAATATTTGGCCACTAAATCCTATTATAAACCACATTATTCTTGGGATGGTGCTTCTTTATGATACAAGGGTCATTTGGTACTCCCCCTAAGCACATATCTTCAACAGGTTGTCTTCTATGAACTCCATGCTTCTCCATCCACAAGGCACTCAGGGTTTCTCAAAACTTATGATCAGGCATGATGTAACTTATTTTAGAAGGGAATGAAAAAGGTAATTCAATATATGGTGTTTAAATGTGATACCTACCAAAACAACAAGGGTGAAACCACACTCATCCTTGGGTTACTTGAACCCTTGCCCATCCCTACCAAGATTTGGATAGATATTTTTATGGATTTCATTGAGGGGTTCCCTAAATCTATAGGGAAATAGTAATCTTGGTTTTGGTTGATTACCTCTCCAAATATAATCATTTTTATGCCTTCAACCATCCCTATATTGCCTCCATAGTTGCACAAATTTTATTGGACCATATTTTCCATCTTCATGGCATTATTTCATCCATTGTCTCAAATCATGATGCAACCTTCACTGGCCATTTTTGGATAGAACTATTTTTATGCATCAAAACCCAACTAAATATGAGTTTTGAGTATCATCCCCAAATGGATAGCCAAACTAAA
Organism: Torreya grandis; assembly: GCA_037957365.1. Taxonomy (NCBI): domain Eukaryota; kingdom Viridiplantae; phylum Streptophyta; class Pinopsida; order Cupressales; family Taxaceae; genus Torreya; species Torreya grandis. Next base: position 5,989,804 of record JARHVA010000146.1, read on the forward strand.
ATTTTCAACAAATGCTTAGAAACTTTCCTTTGTTGCTTCACCTTAGAACAACAACATTAGCGGGCAACGTGGATCCCCCTCATTGAATGGTGGTACAATACCTCGTACCACACTTAAACTAAAATGACTCCATATGAATTAGTCTATGGTTAATAACCACCATTGATCCTTATGTTCACCCCTAATAGTCTATCAGTTCAAGCAATTGACACAATTTTTTGAACTTAGGATCAGATCCTCAGCACCATGTGGGAAAATATTCATATGGCACAAAATCAAATGAAACAATAGGCTGATCAACACTGTTCTGAATGCACTTTTCAAGTATGTGATTTGGTTTTTATTTTCCTACATCCATACAATAAATCCTCCCTAAAAATCAAAGGGTGTCATAAGCTGGCTCCCAAGTTCTATGTGGACCTATAAGGTTATCCAAAAGATTGGATTAGTTAATTATAAGATGGAGCTCCCATCTTCTTCTTGAGTTCACCTAGTATTTTATGTCTCTTATTTGAAAAACATTCTTGGCACAAACATCAAAGTGTAGACTATTTTACTTTAGATTGATAATGAAAGATCCATCCTTCTTGAGTTGGTGGTAATCCTAGATAAGTGCACATGCGAACTTCACTCCCAATCCATCATAGAGGTTTTAATTTAGTGGCATATAATGCAACTAGAGGATGCCACATGGGAACCACTATTTCATATTTAGCACTAATTCCCACATCTAAAGCTTTGTGGACAAATATTTTTCTAAGAGGGAGGGGATGGTAATAACCCGTGCTACCCCTTTTCATTACTTTTGTAGTATAATAGTTGTTATAGATGCATATGATTTTTAAGTCATCCCATGAGCATTTTGTTTTATCCCACATTCATGGGAAGTAGTAGTTGTTTAGATTAGACTTCATATATAAGTGTTGAGGCCAATGAAGGCATCCACAAATTTATTTTATTGATCATGCTCAAAGGAGGTTTCCATCTTGAAGAGGCTAGTGATTCTTCAATTCAACCATTGTAATTTAGTTATGCCTATTTGAGTTAATATATTGCTAATTTTCATAGTTTATTTCATGTATTTGTAATTATCTGCTAGCTTATTTAAGAAGGATCCTCTCAGCTTTAAAGGCAAAAGAGAACCAAAGTAGGTAGGATTTTAAGATATTTATTAGGATTAATAGAGGACAATCATCTCCATTTAGGGGGTGAGGTGGGTTTAAACCCCAAAAAATAGAATAATCTCATGGGAAGGAGAAAATAGAAGATACCAAACAAAGGTTCCATAATTATCAAAAATTAATAGGATTAAAGAGAGGCAAAGGCTATGGTGGTGGAAGAAGATGTAATTGCAAATGAATACCTTATTATTTAAACCTTTTAAAGTATGTTTCATGGTTAATGGGGTAGAACGGACTATACACAAGGATGAATAAAACTTTTCTATAGTAGGTAATTAATTAAAAACTTAGATAAATAAATATTCTAAATTAAAAAGTTGAGTTATGTTAAATATAGAAAGTACATGCAATATAGTAGTTTGATTGCATAGACATGAAGAAGAGATAATACTTAGCGTATCTGAAAATGTACAAGAAAATCTAAGAGGTACAAAGGTTGAAACATGCAAATTAAATATTAGGATCCAATCATAAAATTATGTAAATATTGTTTCTAGAGACTTGGACACTTGAATCAACCCTTGAATGCTTGCATCGACACTTTTGACATGATCTTGATGAAACTATCATGTAATAAATATGCACTGTATTGTAAAGTGACCACTTAGAGTCTTATAGGTTTTTTTTCATCTTTTTATTGATGTTTTTTATTTGTTTGTATAGGCTATTGATGATTATATGTAGATCAAATCCTATCTCTTCACCTTAGGTCTTTGTACCTTGCCAAAAATGGGTTTATGGGATCATAATATTGAGTTGACCTCAAGGACCCCTCTATCAATGTGTCATAATCCTATTTTTATTAGTCTCAATGGCTAAGCATCATCCAATTGAGATGGTTAGTGATTGATCATTGTGTGATAACGTGCTCTTATTTTAAAAAGTGGTTATGTTGTCAATATGGTTCTCTTTGCAAGGAACTACATAAGTTGTATACTTAGTTGTGTGTCCCACCCTGATAAGTGTTTTGTAGGATTGCCAAGATCATAGTCAATGTTTTAATATGGATAATATAGTTCAAATATGATAACACCTTAGTAAGAAGGAGTAAGGGACCTATGTAAGGGAATATCTTGTTTACAAAAACCTTGACTAGCTCATCATAAATAAAACCTTACTATGGGGATAAATTGGTCAAATATATCAAATTAGAACAAATTCCCTTGTATTAAAAATCTTGGGGATCAATTTTATATATATATATATATATATATATATATATAAGTCAAATAATAAAGATTGTGGCAAATTATTGGGTTCATTTTCATGAATTAATTTGACACGTAGTCAACTTGGAGAAGTATGGATTAGGGTTATGCTTGGTTGGGTTACCATTTTGCCATATGGGGACAGAGGTGGAAGGAAAATAAATTTATGATAGCTATATGAAATCTTCATGTGCATGAGGAATCTTCTTAGGGACAACATGCAAAGCCATTGGGAGGCATGTTTATGCCTAAAAAATTCATAATTATTACTTGCATTTCAAAAAGGATAATTTGGAAATGAAAGACTACTCTTATGAAGACTTTTATGGCACCATGAAATGAAGTAAGATGGGTGAAAGACTCTAGTTAGTAGTCTATGAAAATTATTCCAAGCAAGTTACCCTCCTCCTAAATATTTGTGCATTTTGGTACAAATTACATTATGGTAATTGGTAAATGTTCTTATTGAGATATAGGACCTTATAATCATGTATAAGCATGCATATATGATCCTATATCTCAATGATTATAATGTTTATTTGGGTTTATAATTTCAAATTTTCCATGCCCTACCTAGTAAAAATGAATGAAAGGCCCAGGAAATTATTTGTCTTTGATTGGGTTAGTAGATTTGCTTCTTTTTGAATTTACTACCATGAGTTTCTTAGAAATGCTATTACATTGGGTGGGAAAAAAATAAAAAAATAAATAATAAGGGTTTATGTATGTTTATTTTTCTCACACTGCTTGTATAAGAAATCACGTGAGTGATTGTCTTTATATTAAAATCTGAGTTTCATTATGGATGGAAGTAAATAATTTTTAAAATATGATAATATGGCCTTTGTGAGTTGGATAGAATCATATATTTGTGAATAATAAAAATAGTTGATGCTACTACCTTATGGGATTTGGTTAAAAATCTACATCTTTACAGTTGGGTTTCAAGCCCTGTAGCCTTACTTGTAAAATAAAGTACATGTTCTATCTTGTGTTTACTTCTTTTGGCCTAGCTAGATGATGTCTATGAAAACCTAGGTTATTTTTTCACTGTTTGTATTAATCTTTGTTGATGCAAGATTCAACTTCATTGCCCTAGTGAGCCATTCTGGTCGTGGCAAATATCATCAAGCCATTTGATGTCATTATTTATATGGAGGTTGGCTGGTTGGACTAGATAGGTGATTGTTATGTATTGAGAGTTACTCATATTTATTTTTGTTCTTATTAAAATCTAATTGTAATATAGCTTAGATTCTAGAGCCTAACATTTTGAATGATAATATGGGCTGTGAATTGACTATTTTTATAATGCTTACTAGCTATAACACTCTCCTTTAGGATGGCATGCATTTCTAGATAGCCTTGTTTAAGCCTCTTATCCTCTATACAAAAATGTTAAGCAAATATTTGGAATTTGATTTTATTAAAATGTTAAATATTATAATAATAAAATAAATAAATAATAAACAGATACAAGATTGTCTTACTCCTTTCCTTGAATCATTTTTCAAAACTTTGGATTATGAGGATTACATGCATACTGTTAGACAAAATGCCATAATGGAATTATGGCATAAAATGGAAATTTATATCATGTTTTAACATTGAGTTGTAGGTTGAGGCCACATAGTGGTGTCATGGTAATTCTGATAGAGTTGAGTTTTATTTTATTTTTTTATTACACCCCTTGACTAACATTCAAGGTGATGTAGTTGTAAGTTGGAAAATCAACGTAGCTTAGCTCGAATAACAACATTAAATAAATACCTAAACTTTTAGTTACTAAAATTAAGAGTTGGAACATTTTATTTTACCATATGATAAATATAATTAATAATTAAATTGATTCTCCCTAGCACGAATGACTTTTTGTGGTTCTATTTTTGGGAGGAAGTTGTAGAAGAAAACTACATTTTCTGGGTTATAACCAGCTGCAAGTTAGCTCTGAAAGATACTTGGTTTTTCTATTAGGTATCTAATTTTATCAAAAATAAATTTTCTAATGTATTACCCCCATATTTATATTGCATAATATATCCTTGTATTGTTATTATTGGGTCATCTCCTATTTTTGGTAAGTCATTTTTGTTAGCCATTTACGTTGTTTTCTATGCAAATCAGCCCCAAACAACCTAGAAATTAGCTCTTTAAAAATATCTAACACCTTTGTTATATTTTATTAATAATCAAACCTATATATTAACCTCATAATAATTTAATCCAATAATCTAAATCAACTCTCTCCTTTTTTACCTTGTTATCTAGACCCCATTCTAAGAGGCTTCTATAGCAAAATTATTCCTTGTCTGGGTTGTTGATTGCAAGGTGCTTGGTTGATTTGATCTATAGCTAATTAGATTTATATTGATTTGTTATTTTATTATTTCCATGTTTGGTTTGTTATGAATAAAATTTTGAAAGTGATTTTGCCTTATTTGGATCCTTGTAGCATGAGAGTTGGAATGGAAAAATCAAACATTGTATGACACTATTATGAATAGTATGTCAAATTGATGATGCATGTATAGAATGATAACATTATAGATGAATAATTATGGTATAAAGTGTTCACTAATCAATGCATCTAAATTAAGTAAACAAGTGGTACAATATTATTGTATTTTATTATATTCTCTATGATTTCCAAAATATGAATGATCAAGATACAATTTAAATTTATATGCCAAACAATTTAATAGAAGGGAGGTGACTTACCAGCTATGTACTAACCTTGTTCTAACATGTTTTTATTGAATGAGAATATTTTTTTAAATAGTTTTTAATGTGGTTTTATTTTTTGAATACTGGTCTTTTTCAGATGTGAGCTCTAGTCTCAACGTACTTTAAGTATTGCTTCATCATGATGAAGACTTTTATCTAATGTATAAAAGCCTATGTTGTAAAAATTGTATAAATTTGTTTATAGTTATGGATTGTTCTAAATATCAATACATGTTACTTGAAGTCTAGTTATAGTTTGTCAAAAATTATAAATTCAGACATATTTGGTTGATTCCTATTAATCAAATTATGAAGCTGAATTTGATTTAATAAAGTGTTAATTATTATTTTATTCTATTGTTTTTATAAGACTATTAACTTTGCTCATGGTTTATTTTGTATGTTTGTGACTATTATTCATTCAATATTCTTAACAATCTCTTTGTTGGAAATGATAAGAAATCCCAATCAATTTTATATCTCATAGAAATCATGTTGACTATTTAATATGAATAGTGCTAATACGTAAAGACTATTTTTATTGATTTTTATATTGATCTAAGTCATGCTCAAATTTGATCATATATATATATATATATATATATATATATATATATATATATATATATATATATATATATATATATATATATATATATATATATATATATATAGGTTTTCTTGGTTGTAGAGTTCATTGAGTAAATAGGTCCTATGGGTATTGATTGATCCATTTGTATTAAGTGTTATAATGATTTAAAACCTTAAGGGAATGCTCCTTTTAACATACCTCCACCAATTATTGGTTTATGGTATCCTTTACTATGTAAATGGAAGATGAATTCCTTAGAGGTATTGAAAGTATAATTTTTATCATTCTTATAACTCTTAATGCTTAAGGATGAAGTTTCCTATAACATGCCTTGCTCTATCCTAGAAAATATAATTAGCAACTTGGAGAAGTTGGATTAGTCACTAATTTACTAAGCTGAGATTCCTAATATGTTAAATTTATATCAAATTTATGCAATCATATTCTTTTGTTCAAGCTTGTTAGTTAAAATAAAATTTGAACTATTAATTTAGCCCTCTGAATAGAAACTAAGAGTATAGGAAATATATCTATAGTGTAGCATTCAATATTTGGAATGTTCCTCATTATCCTCAAAGGTTGGCCTAAATTACTACTCTTAATTGAAATTAGTACTTTGTAAGGTAGCATAATAATATGGGTGCTCACCAACGTTGGCCAAGTTACTTGTAGTTCCCTTTGGATTACAAGTATTTTATGACACCCTATGAAATTTAAATATAGAAGGGGCAATAGATATATAATTATTTCTCCATTCAATTTTTGGTATAAATCCCCATTATTGAATCAATTATGCATTTAAATAAGGAATCCTTATAGAATCTTCATGGAGTTGTATTAGAGATTCTATCATGGATCTTTGAATTTATTTTTGGATCCTTATTATTGCTAAGGTGTTTCTTATCCCATTAATACACACACACACACGCACACACACGCACACACACGCACACACACACACACACACACACACACACACACACACACACATACACATAGAGAGAGATTTAGTTGTGGATTACTCTAGATTGGGAAAATATGTAATTTGGTATCTAAGCATCCCTCAATAATAAGTTCTAGTGAATGAATAAACATTATGACCATACATGTATTTAGTTACAGATCATTCCTAAGAATATGGCAGGTAAAGTCTTTAGTATAAAGCATTCTTTTGGAATCTATGACTTGCTCAAGTTGGGTATCCAATAATGTTTGGGAATGGCATCCAAACCCACCATTCTTGGGAAGTAGGTTCTCTCTTAAATGAATTTATGTTTCACTTAAATAGTCATTTTGAGGAGATAATATTTCTAATTCAAATTGACATCTCAAATTATGAAATTTGATCTTCTATCTTGGTAGTATGAATACAAAAAAAATGGATCAAATTTGTTTCACTTGGTAACAGAGCCTATTCTCTAAGAGTTTTTTAGGAAATGTTTATTTAACTAATAAAATCTTGGTGTAATTTTTAGTTGAACTATGTATTATTAATAATGAACTTGTTACCTAGTTATGATTAGAATGGGAAGTATTCTGATAGGTAATCCTAAGGTGTCAAATGACACTAGTTTAATTTGGAACCCTATGGGATCTTAAAGAATCCTTAATAATAATATGTTGATATATATGGCCTTTGCTTAATTTATCCATTTTTAAAGTCAGATTGCATTAATTTGGACTTCACTTAACTATCGGTTGACCTATTTGGATAGGTTAACATGATTTAATGCGATAGAAGTACACTATTAGAATTGAGATTAAATACTTTATATCTGTTAGTGATTTGTGTGAGTAGGTCAAAATAATATGCTTAGGACATTAAGTCCTTTAATGGATTAAGGGTGTAACTTATTCTTGGAAGGTTGTTTGAGGAGAAAGTAGCTGATTTACTTGGGTAAATCATTTAGTTTTAGAATCTTCATTAGTAGGGTATGATCTTGAGATTTTGAGTTGCTAGGAAAAAAATGGTTATGACAACCATTGTTGGTCCTATGATAAGATCTCTATAAATTCACTCAATGAATTGAATATCCTAATTTAAATGGTTGAAAAGAGCTCAAATGCTAAAATTACTAGTCTAGTATGATAATCTCATGATGAATGGTTTCAAGTTGAGTAAGATATATCAATAGGTTTAAGATACTCATGGTTGATCAAGGATATTCCAAGGAAAATATTCCCTTGAAAGGTGGTTTAATTAAAGAATAAATATATAAAATTGTTAAGAAAGCCTTATAACACTATAATTTCTAGAATTGCTTATAAAATAAGAAACTACTATTATTGTTCATTTACCTTGGATAATTAAAATTTAATTACTTGTAAAAGAATAATTAATTATTGATTTTATGAAGTTGAATTTGGTAGCATCCATGACAAGTGGTTGTATGCCATTTCTTGACTTTATGTGTCACTATAGGTGACTGGTTATAGCTATGCACACTTTATAAGTAATGTGACTAGTGCTTGGGGAGAAATGTTGGGTCCAAAAGTTTTGGATTTATATGTAATGATTGGGAAGGTTTTTTTTGGCTAAAACATTGATATGGTTGGTTAATTTCAATCACTATGAAACCTAAAAGTGAAGAAGTATTACGTTCTATGATATTGAGGTGTTATAAAATCAATGAATTTTAATTGAAGTTAATAATTATGGGAAACTCTAATTTCCATGGTTATAATATGACATTCACCCTGATCCTTGGATAAATTCATACTTCCCAAGGTTTCTCTAGGTAGAACAAGCAACACTAATCAACTATTGGCTTGTATGGGTAGGCCAATTGAGGGACTAGTAATAAAATATTATTGTTAGAAATAAAAGGATTAATGTCTAGTGTCTAATGATGTCTTACTTAAATGAATCCTTATATGATAATTGAGGTATGACAACCTTATAAGGATCGAGGGTGTGACTCAAGCCTTGAGGGCCAAGTTGGGGTGAATGTAACTGACTCACTTGGGTAAGATGGGAATGGCATCCAAACCCACCATTCTTGGGAAGTAGGTTCTCTCTTAAATGCATTTATGTTTCACTTAAATAGTCATTTTGAGGAGATAATATTTCTAATTCAAATTGACATCTCAAATTATGAAATTTGATCTTCTATCTTGGTAGTATGAATATAAAAAAAATGGATCAAATTTGTTTCACTTGGTAACAGAGCCTATTCTCTAAGAGTTTTTAAGGAAATGCTTATTTAACTAATAAAATCTTGGTGTAATTTTTAGTTGAACTATTTATTATTAATAATGAACTTGTTACCTAGTTATGATTAGAATGGGAAGTATTTTGATAGGTAATCCTAAGGTGTCAGATGACACTAGTTTAATTTGGAACCCTATGGGATCTTAAAGAATCCTTAATAATAATATGTTGATATGTATGGCCTTTTCTTAAGTTATTCATTTTTAAAGTCTGGTTGCATTAATTTGGACTTCACTTAACTATCGGTTGACCTATTTGGATAGGTCAACATGATTTAATGCGATAGAAGTACACTATTAGAATTGAGATTAAATACTCTATATCTGTTAGTGATTTGTGTGAGTAGCTCAAAATAATATGCTTAGGACATTAAGCCCTTTAATGGATTAAGGGTGTGACTTATTCTTGGAAGGTTGTTTGAGGAGAAAGTAGCTAATTTACTTGGGTAAATCATTTTAGTTTTAGAATCTTCACTAGTAGGGTATGAGCTTGAGATTTTGAGTTGCTAGGAAAAAAATGGTTATGACAACCATTGTTGGTCCTATGATAATATCTCTATAAATTCACTCAATGAACTGAATATCCTAATTTAAATGGTTGAAAAGAGCTCAAATGCTAAAATTCCCAGTCTAGTATGATAATCTTATGATGAATGGTTTCAAGTTGAGTAAGATATATCAATAGGTTTAAGATATTCATGGTTGATCAAGGATGTTACAAGGAAAATCTTCCCTTGGAAGGTGGTTTAATTAAAGACTAAATATAGAAAATTGTTAAGAAAGCCTTATAACACTAGAATTGCTTATAAAATAAGAAACTACTATTATTGTTGATTTACCTTAGATAATTAAAATTTAATTACTTGTAAAAGAATAATTAATTATTGATTTTATGAAGTTGAATTTGGTAGCATCCATGATAAGTGGTTGTATGCCATTTCTTGACTTTATGTGTCACTATAGGTGACTGGTTATAGCTATGCAAACTTTATAAGTAATGTGACTAGTGCTTGGGGAGAAATGTTGGGTCCAAAATTTTTGGATTTATAAGTAATGATTGGGAAGGTTTTTTTTGGCTAAAACATTGATATGGTTGGTTAATTTCAATCACTACGAAACCTAAAAGTGAATATGTATTATGTTCTATGATATTGAGGTGCTATAAAATCTATGAATTTTAATTAAAGTTAATAATTATGGGGAAATATAATTTCCATGGTTATAATATGACATTCACCCTGATCCTTGGATAAATCCATACTTCCCAAGGTTGCTCTATGTAGAACAAGCAACACTAATCAACCATTGGCTTGTATGGGTAGGCCAATTGAGGGACTAGTAATAAAATATTATTGTTAGAAATAAAAGGATCAATGTCTAGTGTCTAATGATGTCTTACTTAAATGAATCCTTATATGATAATTGAGGTATGACAACCTTAGAAGGATCGAGGGTGTGACTCAAGCCTTGAGGGCCAAGTGGAGGTGAATGTAACTGACTCACTTGGGTGAGTTAGAAAACTTTGGGGATCTCGTATTATTAACAAGTATCATGAGCCATCTAATCCATGAGGTATGAACATTATTGGTAACTTTTTGAATCTCATGGATATATATCAATGTGATTTATTGGAACACACCCTTCCTTAAAAGAAGGTGATGTTAAACTTGATATCCTAGGAACTGAGCATGCCATAATAAATGATAGATATTTGATGTCATTAGGGATGAAATATGAACAATGGGTAAACTGATGAGAATTTGGGACCTTTGTGTATGACTAATAAATATGCTCATGTGTTATGATGTGAAAATACCCTTGGTTAAACATTTGAATTAAAATGTGTGTCCTATCCTATGTGGTTCCTTCATACATGTAAATTTATATATGTTATGTAAACCCCTTTGTGACACATGAATATAATCAACCATGTGAGCCTTATACTTGCTTCATGTTTTCACCATTGTTGTATAAGTATTTTATATACATGTCATGGAATAAATGTGACATTGTGTTGTTAACATGTTAATATGTGGTAACATGATCGTAAACTAATTTTATGATGTAACTTTACCATCTCAAAACCAAATCTTATTAATTGAAATTTGCCAGGGTAGAGTGTTGTATTATGTGGTGTAATCCCACATCACTACTATAATAATGAGTATTGATGAAATTATGAGGTTGAGGGTGGAGAATAATTATATCCATAATGAATTAGACTAGGTATGGGATAGGAAGTGGAGTTTCTCATAGGCTGAAAACCCATTTCTCCCCTTTGCTCGAGGTAGTTGTTTGATTCATTTAGGTGTGTGCACATGTGTGCCATGATTTATTCTAGGATATTCATGAATAATGGTCACCTTATGGATTAAGTGGTTCTTTAACTACCTCTTGGAGGTTTTTTTTAAAAACAAACATTATGATTATTTTTTATGTAATCTTGTGAAGCACTAATTGGTCCTATAAGTTGGACTTTTATGCAAAATTTAGCAAGGTTGTACTTGAAAAAATATAGGCACATATTGGCTTATAAATACGATCATTTTGTGAATGAGGTAATTAACTAAAAGAATATTCTAAAATTAATATTTTGATTTGTTTAAAAACATGACTAGAATGTATGTTTATTCTCAACAAGACCAATGTAAATCCCTAATCAGGTATATTTGAAAATCGTAGGTACCCACTTAGCTCTTGAAAAGAGTGGTAAATGTGGGTAAATACCTCATTTAATAGGTATATAATTGTGGGAATGGATCCCTATAACTATCATGTAAGCTCACAAAATTTATGGAGAACATGTTAAAAACTAGAAGGGTTGCATATGTATTTCTAGGATGACTTCTTCAAGTTTTAGGGTGGTTGGTGTGAGATGTTGCACTAACCCATGAATGATGTAAGTATATAAACCATAAGAAGTATGGTTAATTGTGTTTTGGTTTCATTTTAGGATTAATGACAATATGTTATTCCTAAAAGTGTAATTAAAAGTGGTAGGAATACCACATAATAGTATAATTACTATAAATATCTACATTTTGTAATGAATATTACTAAGTTATGCATGGGACATAAATTTTGGTAGAAAATTCCATATCTAAATGTGGAATATGCTTCAAATTTAACTATTTTGTACTAAATTAGTTGTTGTCATAAATATTATAGGTTGGTAATTGGGCACAAACATTCAAGTAATTACAATTTTGGTGATGGAATTATTGGTCTATTAGACATCATATCTATACTATGATGGAAATTTTAACTTGAAATTGTTTTAAATTCAAATTTTTTATTTTGATTACTGGAAATATGCTAAAAATTTGGTTATGAGCTATTCCTTTTGTCCTTAGTCACCAGGATGGTACCTCTTTAAGGAGGGAAGGATGTCATAATCCTAGTTTTAACATTATCAATGACTAAGCATTAGCCAGTTGAGTTATTTAGTGATTGATCATCATATGATAATGTGATATTGTTTTAAAAAGTGGTTATGTTGTCAATTTGGTTCTATTTATAGGGAAATGGATAAGTTTTATACTTAGTTATGTGGCCTACATTTATAAGCGTTTTATAGGTCTACCAAAATAGTAGTCAAGGTTTTAATATGGATAATATAGTTCAAATGTGATAACACCTTAGTAAAAAGGCATAATTGACCTTTGAAAGGGAATATATATATGTTTATAAAAACATTGAATAGCTCATCATAAACAAGACCTTACCATGGAGATAAATTGGTCAAAATATCAAATTAGAATAAACTCCCTTTTATTAAAAAGATTGGGGGTTGATTATATATATATATATATATATATATATATATATATATATATATATATATATATATATATATATATATATATATAATTCAAATAAAAAGGATTATGAAAAATTGTTATGTTCATTTTCATGAATTAATTTGACCTAAAGTTAACTTAAAGGAGAATTATGACTTAGAATTCTGCTTGATTGTGCTACCATTTTTCCATATGGGGGCAGAGGTGGAAGGAAAATAATTTTTTGGCATCTATGGGAAAGTTAAATTTGCATGATGAATCTTCTTAGGGATGCCATGTGAAGCCATTTGGAGGCATGTTTGTGCCTAAAAAACTCATAATTGTTACCTGCATTTCAAAGAGGAGAATTTGGAAATGAATTATTGCTTTCAAGAATACTTTGATGGAACCATGAAACGAAGGAAGATGGGTGAAAGACTCTAGTTGGCAGTCTAAGGCAATGATTCCAGGTAAGATTCCCTCCTAAATATTTTTGCATTCTAGTATAAATTACATTCTGGTAATTTAAAGATGTTTATGTTGAGATATAAAACCTTATAAACATGTATAAGCATGCATATAGGAGCCTATAAATCAATGAGTATAAGGCATATTTTGGGTTTATAATTTCAAAAATTTCATGCCCTACCTAGTAAAAATTAATAGAAGATGCATGACATTACTTGGCTTTGATTGGGTTAGTAGATTTGATTCTTGCTGAATTTATTTCCATGAGTTTCTCAAAAATGTTATTGCATTGGGTGGGAAATAATAATAATAATAATAATAAGCATTTATGTAAGTATGTTTATGTTGCTCACCCTACTTGAATAGGAAATCATGTGAGTGATTATATTCATATTAAAATATGAGTTTTATTATGGTTGGAAATAATTGATTTTAAAAATATGATAATATGACCTTTGTGAATTGGAAAAAATCATATAGTTGTGAAAAATAAAAATAATTGATGTTGCTCCTTTACGGGATTTTGATAAAAAATGCATCTTTATAGTTGGGGTTCGATCCCTGTATCTTTGCTTGTAAAACAAAGTACAAATTGTACCTTGTGTTTGATTATTTTGGCCTAGCTGGACAATGTCTATGAAAACCTGTTTTTTTTTTTTCTTTATATTAAGCTATGTTGATACGAGATTCAACTTCATTTCCCTAGTGACCCATTTTGGTCATGGAAAAGATCATCAAGCCATCTAATGTCATTATTTATATGGAGGTTGGTTGGTTGGACTAAATAGGTGACTATTAAGTATTAAGAGTTCCTCATATTTATTTTTGTTCTCCTTAGAATATAGCTGGTGTTTATCTTAGATTCTAGATCATAGTAAGCTAGATGATAATATGGGTTGTGGATGGACTCTTTTTATAATGTTTAATAGCTATAACATTCTCCTTTGGGATGGCATTTAATTCTAGATAACCTTATTTAAGCCCATTATCCTATGTATAAGAATGTTAAGCAAAATTTGGAATTTAGTTTTAGTAAAATACTGAATATTATAATAATAAAATAAATTAATAATAAATAGCTATAGGACAATGTCACTCTTTCCTTCCTTGAATCATTTTTCAAAGCTTTGGATTATGAGGATTACATGCATATTGTTTGACAAAATGCCACAATAGAATTATGGCATAAAATGGAAATTTATAACATTTTTTGACATTAAGATATAGGTTGAGGCCATGTAGTGGTGTCATGGTAATTTTTATAGAGCTGAGTTTTATGTTATTTTATCATTACAACCCTTAACTAACGTTTAAGGTGATGTAGTTTTAGGCTATAAAATCAGCCAAGGTTAAGCCAAATAAAACCTTAAATAAATACCTAAAGCTTTAGTTAACTAAAAATAAAAGTTAGAACATTTTATTTTAACATATGATAAATATCATCAATAATCATATTGATTCTCCCTAGCATGAATGACTTTTGGTGGTGCCATTTCTAGGAGGAAGTTGCAGAAGAAAACTTCATTTTCTAGGTTATAACTAGCTACAAGTTAACTCTAAAAGAGACTTGGTTTTGTTATTATATATGTAAATTTACCAAAAATAAATTTGGTAATGGATTATACCCATCTTTATCTTTCATAAGATATCCTTGTATTGTTATGATTGGGCCATTTCCTATTTTGGTAAGTCATTTTTGTTAACCATTTACACTATTTTTTGTGCAAATCAGCGTTGAGTAGCCCAAAAGTTAGATATCTAAAAATATCAACCCCTTGGTTATATTTTATTAATACTCCAAACCTATAGATTAACCTCACAAGATTTTAATCCAAAAATATAAATCAACCCTCTCTTTTTTGGCTTTGTTATTTGGACCTCATTCTGAGAAGCTTCCATAGCAAAATTATTGCATGTCCGGGTTGTTAATTACAAAGTGATTAATTGATTTGATCTAAATAATTAGAGTTAGAGTGATTTGTTATTTTATTATTTCCATGTTTGGGTTGGTAATAATAAAATGTTGAAAGTGCAT